>CM060401.1:153731802-154336802 GCA_030545235.1 Helianthus tuberosus | reverse complement strand
GAAGATTTTGCTGAAATTGGTTTGTTTAGTTATCGAGAAGAAGTTGAATTAGTTAATTGTGTATTCATCGAAAAATAGAAAAGAACAAAGAAAGTGGATCTCAATTAGTTGCAGGTTAGTGTTGTTGTTCAGCTGTATCGAAGAAGAAGAACAATCAATTAGGGAAGGCGGGTGGTGGTGGGTAGGGCTGCAAACGAACCGAACGAACACAAACAAGACCTTGTTCGTGTTCGTTTGTTAAGAAATATATGTGTTCGCAGACCGTTCACGAACACTTATCGAACGAGATTTTATGTTCGCGTTTGTTTGTTAAGGAAATGAACTTGTTCGTGTTCATTTGTGTTTGTTTGTTAATTTTAGGCAACGAACAAAAAACAAACATCGACGAACACAAATGAGCACAAACTGATGTTCTTGAACACAAATGGAAACAAACGAACACAAACAACCGTTTCATGAACATAATATATAATACACTGACACTTATTAGATATTTAATTTGTTAGAATTTGAAGTATTTAAATAGATATAAAATCTAAAAACACTAATGAACTATCTAACACAAACGGACACGTTACCAAACGTTCATGAACATAAACAAACGAACACGAAATCTGTTCATGTTTGTTCATTTAGCTAAACAAACGAAATTTCTTGTTCGTGTTCGTTTGTTTAATAAACGAACGAACACGAACGAACTTCCCACCGAACGGTTCACGAACTGTTCGCCGAACGTTTGGTTCGTTTGCAGCCCTAGTGGGGAGTGGGTGTTGTGGTGGGTCCCACATAAATTCTAAAATATTAATTATATTTCTTTTAAATATTTAGTTATTAATTTGACACTAAGGGCATTTAGGTCATTTCACACTCACTTGACATCAAAAACTAACCTCCATCCATACTATAGCCCTAATTTTAGAAAGTTAGGGACTAAAGTTGAAAATGGAGCAAACCACAGGGACTATCCGGACATTTTTCTCTAATGAAAATCTAAAGTATCTAAAGTTTTACTCTACCAGTTTTGTGTTTTTAAATCAAGCATTCAAATATTCAATCTAAAGTTCATAACTTGTAATTTTCAAAACCATGCTCCACAAAAGTATGTCCCGGTGGGGGTTTCAAACGGTGTTAAGTTCAGTGATATGGTAGCAGGTGGGAGAGAGAACAATAAGTCGGTCTGGACCATTGTATGATGCGTCCGGTTATCCTCAAAGTTATGGATGTGGGTGCACTCTAAGAGATGGGAACCATACTGGACCTGGGTGGGTACACGGAGAACCTAGTTTGTTATTTGGGTGGCCTCATATTCAAGGAAAAAAGAATGGCATTACAGTATGGAGAAAGAGGCCGTGGCGTGGAGTAGAGTAATCTGGTCGGCAGAACTGTAGAAGGGGCAAGACCTGTCGCAAGATCAATTGGTTTTTGCTTAGGATTGAAGGGGTGCCGATTCATCTCCATGAAAACAACTTGTTTAAAAGAATTGGGGCTCTTTGGGAAACCGGTAGGGAATACGGACTTTTCGTGGACGAGTTCGGATAATTCTTGCGGTAGTTGTTGGGTACTCATAGAGATAGGGAAGCGTATTGACAAGCAGGCGATGGTGGCCTGGGGTGGGAAGCATTAAATCTGGGTAGCGGAGGACCGGAACGAACGGCTTAAGCCGATTTTGAAGGAGTTGTCGTCGTGCAAATTTTCTTGGCCAGCGAAGTCGATCGTGTCAGACGCTGGTAATATGGACGAACAAGAGGAAGGTCAAAATCGTGATCATAAGCCGGTTACTAGCAAAGATGGGAATCAGAAAACTAAAGAGTCGGTATCGATAAACGAAATGGTGGATAAGCATGCAAAGTGCATGGGGGAAGGGTTTACTATCCACTGTATGCAAAGTGCATGGGGGAAGGGTTTACTATCCACTGTGAGTCGGTATCGATAAACGACGGTCTGAAAAGAAAAAGGATGCGGTGAAAGGAATTATCAGGGTAGCTTGTTGGAGCATTTGGCGAGCTAGGAATAACTTCAAGTTTACCTCCTCCTCGGTTAGAATCGAAAGTATTATTAGTGAAATCAAGGTTTTAAGCTTTCTTTGGTACTCAAATAGATCGGTTCATAAAGGTTTAGATTGGAAGGATTGGTGCACTTTTGTAAATTTGTAATTTTGTAGTTTGTTTGTCGGCCCGTCTTGGGTCGTCGGTTTTCTGTTAATGAAGTTTACCTTTCAAAAAAAAAACTGTGAGGCGACGGTTGGAGTTGAAAAGGAGGCGGGCATGAGGTGCAGTAATGATGATGCTTGTGAACTATGAAGCACGGGGACTGCTTGGATCATTGAGTACTCCAAACGTTTTTGGAAAATGGGGACGTCATTGAAACGATTCCGGGAAAGTGGGGACGGTCGTTTGACATTTTGGGGATGTTTCTTATTATATTTAGGGTTTTAACCATAGGCACATAGTTCGATGGAGTAGGAGAATAGTTGAGATTAGACTATGGGTTATGGGGCGGGGGTTGGGGCGTGGGTTGGAGAGAAACGCCCAAGTCACCACCCCGGGTGGGCTTGGCTTTAGGCGTGGCCCCTTGGGCGAGAGTTTAAGGCCGGGCGTGGGGCGGGGCTACCACATGACATGGCGGAACCTCATTGCCCAAGAGAACTATCCCTTTGAAATTGACTTTTTTTCCACGCCCCACCATACCCTTTTGAAATTGGCTTTTGGTCTTGGGTGTCCCATAGTCCACGTGTCGTACCATGCCCCCAACCCACGCCTACCATACCCCACGGTCTTAAGGGCTTGTTAAGCTAAACTTATTTAACTTAAAAAGAATTTTTTGTTAAAAGAACTTATTGACTTATAACTTTTTGAAAATAAGTTTTTTTAAAAAAATGTTTGGATTAACTTATGGGGTGGAAAAAAGGCAATAAGTTAATAAATTGTTTTTTAAAAATTGTTTGGATTAGCTTATTAGTGGATTGGCTTAGGGTAGGGCGTAATTCTGTAATTGTGTTTTGGAAAGTTATAAGAAGTTCCAAAAAGTTACAAAATACTAGTTTTTCAAAACTGAATTTTCCTTCTATACAAAAGTTGTTTCAAAAAGTCCTTTTTAATTACTCAAACATTATTTTGACTTTTTGAAAAAAGCTAACAAGTTAATAAGTTGTTTAAAAAAGCTTAGCCAAACACGCTCTAAAACAGGGAAGATGAAATGGCCGGATTTCTTTAGTCGATGGCAGACTTGGAAGTTGAGTGGCTCTTCAGAATCAGACAAGAATAAGAAGAAACTAAAAGATAACCAAATTTAAGTGGTGATTTGGGCCTTTTCATAAATTAATCGTGGGCCTTTTTCACTAAATTAACAATGGACCTTTTAAATATGAACCCAGTATCTATCTTATGTTTCTTAAAATGAGTTTATTTGAAAGGGATGGTGAAAGTGAAAAAGAAAAATAAAGAAGGTTGTCGGCCGATCTCTATTTGGGACTATATTTAGTATCTATTTTGGGCTTTATTTAATATATTTTTATTTTTTATATCTTTTTTGCCATACCCGTATCTTAGATTTTTGAGTTTTGTCGTTCTCCGTACCCGTATCGTCCCCGTACCCCAATCTCGTACCCGTTCCCGTGCTATATAGCTTGTGAACGTGTGGAAATTCCATATAGGGTTAATGCAGTTGACTTTCAAGATAGGCTCATGGGAAATTTTGGTTTATCATCTAGGAAAAGGCCCAGATGTATCAGGAGCCCAAATAAATTTAGCCCAATTTGTAGGCTTTTTGATGAGGTGGATAACTATGAAAGGGGTGAACCATATAGCCAAGCAAATGAGGAGCATGTATCTTGAAGTGTATGTGGATTCTCTATTAATTACTAATCATTATAACGGTTCTTACACTGTTAAAGGTGAAAAGCTAATCAAGTACTTAGAAATAGTTAGGAATCTGGCAGATTCTTTTGCTTTTTCCAGTCTAACAAAGGTACCCAGGGAAGAAAATGCAGAAGCTGATGCTCTAGCTAATCTTGGATTATCACTGAAGATCCCAAAGGATGTGAAGATACCTATCGTCCATGTTCTAACTCCTACAATTGAGGATAACGTAGCCATGGAAATAGTGGAAGATTATGCAATTGTACCCAGTGATGGTGCACAGTCAAGTTCAGGATCACGGATCCTTCCGATCCTAGGATATATAAAGAATGAGAAAGTTCCTGTTGGAGACAAAATCTTAGAGCCATCAAGATTAAGGTATCTCAATTCACATTATTAAATAACATCTTATATAAAAGGTCTCTTGCAGGTCCATATTTAAGATGCATTGAGGATCAAGAGATTCAGAAGTCTTAAAGTATTTTCATGAATGACATTGTGGGAATCACACTGGGGGCAGAGCACTATTTTCAAGGATCCTTAGAACAGGGTATTATTGGGCCACAATGAAGAAGGATGCTGTGGAATATGCAAAAAGGTGTGATACTTGCCAAAGACACAGTAATATTCTACATCAACCAGCAGAGCCTCTGCATCCTATATCCTCTACTTGACCATTCATGAAATGGAGAATGGACATAGTTGACAAGCTTCCCAAGACACAAGGGGGGAAAGTATTCATGTTAGCCATGACTGATTATTTCTCCAAGTTGATAGAAGAAGAAGCCTTTGCACAAGTCAGAGAAAAAGAAGCTATATCTTTTATCAAAAGAAATATCATTACTAGATTTGGAATACCTTTCGAAATTGTTTGTGATAACGGATCCCAATTCATTGGGAGTCGAACTACTAAATTTTGTGACAGCTAGGGGATTAGGATGATAACTTCAACACCAGTCCACCCACAAGCTAATGGTCAGGCAGAATCATCAAATAAGATCATCATCAGCAACTTGAAGAAAAAGCTTAGATCCAAGAAAGAAAAATGGGTAGAAGAATTGCCATATGTCTTATGGGTTGAGAGAACAACTCCTAAGAATGCTACTGGTCAAACTCAATTCTCCCTATTTTTGGAGCTGAATTGGTGATCCCTACAGAAATGGTAGTCCCCACTGCAAGAACAAGCATCCGTGATCCTGAAGGAAATGCTGAAAGCCAGACTCAAGACGTGGATACCATAGAAGAACTCAGGGATTTGGCAATGAAGTGGTTAGCTAGCTATCAACAAAGAGTAGCTGGAGCTTACAACAAAAATGTCAGGGTCAGAAAGTTTCAAGTTGGTGATTAAGGAAAGCATTCCAAAATACCACAAATCCTGCTGATAGCAAGCTAGCACCATAATGGGAAGGAAGCTATCTAATTAAAGCTGAAGCAGGAAAGGGGGCATATCGTTTGTTAACAATGGATGGTGATCTCCTACCAAGAGCTTAGAATGCTATTCATTTAAAGAAGTACTTCATGTAGGAAGGATTATGGATCCTTAGATGTCTTGATATTCAGTATAGACTGAAGGATCCTCGAAGGTTGTATGATCCTTAATTTGGTAACATTTTTACTAACTATTTCATATTATATTTCCTTTATTCATTATATCAAAAGGATGTTAGATTCTCAACATCCAATTTTATTAAGTTTTAAGCTTTTGTAGAATTATTAACAATTGTGACAAAGGATCAAGGGGTTAGCCACCTCTCTAAAGTTTTTGGGCTTGTCCCCAGTCTAAGGTATCCATTACCTTCTACGGTTTAAAGGTCTTCGCCTTTCACACGAATTGGATTTTGACACCCCGCCAGTTGCGCATATTATCCAAGTATAGTTCGAGGAAATGGGACCAGTACCCGCTTTAGGGGCTGACAATTTCATTGATGTTGGCTATATGTAGGATCCTAAGTACAATGGTAGACGTACCATACATCCGTTGGGATAGTCGCAAGGATGGGCCATACCCCAGTATTCTAAGTTTTCTAATGTTTTCACGTTAGCTCAAGTTTATTTGGGCTTGTCCCCAGTTTGTTGGGCTTGACCCTAGTTTATTTGGGCTTGTCCCTAGTTTGTTGGGCTTGACCCCAGTTTGTTGGGCTTGTCCCCAGTTTATTTGGGCTTGACCCCAGCTTGTTGGGCTTGACCCCAGCTTGTTGGGCTTGTCCCCAGTCACTAATGATTCTTTTATTTGATGTTTGGCTTAGTCCCAAGTTGTATATTATTACATGTTCACAAAGCTTAACAAGTAAGGATCCTGGATCCTAAAGTTTTATCGATTTCTATGCCTTATTGACATACTGTAAGTTTTAAGGATATAGAATCCTAACTTGGATTCACTAGTATGATCCTTTATTTATCCTTACCTTATTTTTGGTTTATTAATATTATCCTCAACCTTTGACTTCAGGATATATAATCCTTGATCATATAATATTCAGCCTTTTGAAGAATTTGTTTTGACAAACACTAGATATTCTTTTTAACAACTTATAAATTTCCAAGTTATATGGAATGAAGTTAACCCACAAGAATAAACATAACAATATTCAATCTAAAGGAAAATGAACAACACCAAAAATAGTCAAAAGATTAAGTTTTATTTATTTATAAAAACCCTTTTAAAAGGTTGTCAAAATTGCTAACCCAAGTTTCTACCAGCAATACGTGGCTCGTCCACTTGGGTTAGCAAATGGTGTCCATACTTACGGTTCTCAAAAGTGCAGGAAATTAAAGGCGATGGGCACCAAAGGCTTCATCCTCCACAAACAGAAGGACCCATACTCCTTTGTTACCCCCTATTGTTCAAAAGGATCACTGATCCTAAACCCTAGATACTATTGTTTAATTACAGGCCATCATTGTTTTAAACCAGAACGCCACAACCAAAAACCATCAAATCCTAAAAAAAATTGGGCTCCGGCCACGTCTAAATTTTCCATCATCGCCCATTGTTGCAGCCTAAACCTTCGCTGAATCGTCCACCTTGGCTTCACCACCTTCACCACTGCCACCAGCCGCTGTCACCTCCAGAGGATCCTTAGTGCCGCTTGTACCAGCTTCAATTGTCAGCACCTCCTCCGGCTCCTCATCATCCCCAAGCTCCTGGAGTCTTTGCTTCCAGCAGACAGTGTCCCACTCAGCCCGGTCAAAGGAAGGATTAGCAGCTTCTCTGGCCATCCTGAGTTTTTTCTTGAGGATCACAATGGCAGTAGAGTGTTTAGCATCCTCGGTGATCTCCAGCCGCTCCTTGTTAGCATTCATCTCAGCAACCATGACCTGTTTTTCCAGAGCTTTGTTCTCCTTCTCCAGGTGGGAGATCCTTTTATCCTTAGCAGCAACCATTGTTTGGATGTCCAGAAGACCTTCTTCAGCCGCAGCTAGCCGTTTGCTTTGGATGTTGTGGATCTCAGCAAATTTCTGCAAGCATGGGGAATAGCAGTCAGGATCAGTGATCCTTAGACAAGTTACAAAATTGAGGATCTGTGATCCTTACTTCGGAGACAAAGTTATGGAATTGTTGCTCAATCTGGGGAGTATCACCGGATGCTTCACAAGGCTTCTTCATCTTGGCTCCAGCTCCGGCTCTGACCCTGGTGGTTGTGCCTTTGGCTTCCGGTTGGCTTTGGCCTGCGGCCAACTCCTTCTTGATGGACCTAGGAGAGATGATGCATTCAATATCTCCTATTCCAAACCGGGTAGCAGACTTGGATGATGATTTAGCAACACCTACAAGCACAAAACACAGATAAGTATTCATATTTCATTTTTACTAAATATTTACATACATATGTGGATACTTACTTGACATGGTGTAGGAGGCTGTTGAAGCTTCTTCTGAATCCTTTACTTTGGGATAATATGTCCTGACAGTTGAGTCCAAAGCCCAGAAAGCGTCAAGTCTCTCAGGTGTGGCAGGTGTGTCTGTTAAAGTTGTTAAGCTGACAGCTGCATAAAAAAAATAAGGATCAGTTTCTCTTTAGAAAAGAAAGAAATTTTCTATGGTCCTAGCCTAAGCATCCTATATCCTACCCTTCAAGTTCCATTTTTTAGGAAGATGATTTCCATTGGGAATGGAATCTCTCCTGACAAAAAAGAATTGGTTTCTCCAGTTGGTGTCATTCTTGGTGGTCTTAAGGGGTGGATGTAGGTGTTGAGGCTTGGCTTTGAACAGAAAACGATGGGTTCCATGGCTAACCAGGTTGTATAGGTGGTTGAGTTCAGTAAGGCCAAGGTCTATGCCCTCTTTAGCAATGATTTTTTCAAGGGTATAAAGAACCCTCTATAACATGGGCATGCCCTGGCTGTAGCACAAGCCAGTAAATGTGAACAGACTTTGGGTGAAAGCTGGAAAAGGATATGAGAATCCGATCTGGAAAGGAGCAGCAGGAAAGCACACCCAAGTAGAGGATATGCAATCACTCTTCATGGTGGAATCGAGGGCCTAAAAAAGTACCCTTTGGAAAGTGGGGGTGCATCTGATCGATCTCAGGATCGGTGAATCGACAGAGTTCTTGGGATGATTCTTTTAAAAGGTTTTGGATTTTTGGGGGACTGTTTTTCTCTTGATCCTTGCTTGGTGAGACTCGGATAATAGTTTTCGTCATGATAGATAAAGAAGAGAAGAAGACCAAGAGCAGAATTCGAAAGAAAAGGGGAGAGATGATATCTGATAGATCTGTGAATGAGGATTTAAAGGAGAAATCTTCAACTTAAATGGAGGATCTTGACCCTATCTCTAACCTGTTTATAATGATGATTTGTTGTAGGTGTGACCTATAGCTGACGTCAATCTGTAATGGCTATATCAAGTTTCAACGGCTAGTCCGATATTTATGAAACATGACTTATCTGATTCGCATCCAATCAGTCATGTTTGGGGGCAATTGTCGGGGATAGAATTTTAATGCTTATGGATCATGTATCCTTTGTTTGGCCTGGACCACGGATCCTTAGGAAATGGTGCAGGAAGACTAAGGATCACGGATCCTCACTATTATTCTAACAAACCAACAATTGTTTCCAATATCCTTTGGCCTTGTTTTGCAGGTGCTTTTCAAAGAAGGGCTATTCTAACCGAGAATCAAGGGGAATATGCTATTATATTCGGCGCGTGCTTGGGTCAAGGACCGTTGATGGTGAACGTGGGTGCATAGCAAGAATTTCAGATAGTTAGTTAGGATGGATTAGTTGAATATTATAAAGGGGTATTGAGCTTGAATTAACAGTTAGAACACACACTTACACTCTCACAGACTCTCTCTCGAATACAACCTACAAACACACTAGCAATCTCATTCATTGATCAAGGGCTTTTTTCCTCGTATAAATCCTTGTGTTCATTGTCATTTCTGTTTGATAATTGTTCATACATTCATTCAACACAACAAGCACTCTACCTCATATTCAAAGTTTGGTTACATTATCCTTAATCAGTTTTTGACCAAAACAAACAGAATGGCTGGAAATTTTTTTTAGATGGTTGTTATTAGGGTTGTGGGTTTTTCTTGGGGATTCTAACGATGTTAGAGATCATAAGGTTTAATTGTGATTTCCTTGCACTAAACGTGTTTTGGTTGAGTATAATATGGGGTGGAAATATACGTACAATGCGGATAACAAATTGTCTATGAGCAAACTGGATAGGTATTTGGTTTGTCAGAATTTCATGATCAGTTGGCCGTTCACAAGTGTGGTTGTGTCATTCGCAAGTGTGGTTGCATTATCTAATTATGTGTCTGACCACTGTCTAATTGTCCTTAAAACTACATAGACGAATTTTGTCCTATACCATGTAGAATCTTTAACTCATGGATTGAAATTTCGGGTTGTATGGAATATGTGGGGCAACTATGCTCCCCTTTTTTGTTTTAATAGGTTGACGGATCGATGCTTAGCAATAAAAGTGAAGTGGGTGAAACATAAAATGGAAACCTGGGTTAAAGATGGATCAATGCTTTCGTGTCTCCAAAGCCATCCTTTTGTGGACCGTTAGTGATTTCCCCGCATACGCAATGTTATCCGGCTGGAGCACACATGGAAACTTAGCTTGCCCATATTTTATGGCAGACACGAAGGCCTTTCGATTACATGCTTGAGGAAAACCAAGTTGGAGCGACTGCCATTGGATATTTCTACCTCCATCACACCCTTTTGGTAGTGATAAAAGTGGATTTGGAGATAATAAATTTGTACCATTATCAGTAGGTCCTCCCCCTGAGTTAACTGGTTGGGATTTATACAAAAAAAATGTCTAATATTTCAACTGTATATCAATGTAAGCCGTATAACCCAAAGATTTAAAAATCCAACTTTCGGTAAAACCCATAATTGGGTAAAGAAAAGCATTTTTTAGGAACTTGATTATTGGCCAACGTTATTAATCCGATACAACCTCGATGTAATGCACATTGAGAAAAATGGTATTGAGAATCTATTTCACACAATAATGGATACTCCCAAAAAAAAAACAAAAGATAATATAAAGGTAAGGAGGGATGTAAAAGAGTATTGCAATCGACCATCACTGCATACTTGGACAAAGAACAATAATAAATATATGAAACCTAAAGCATCATACATCTTAACCAAACTAGAGGTTCTTGAAGTATGTAAATGATTGAAAAGGGTAAAATTCATGATGGATATGCTTTAAATATAGGGGATGTGTAAACGTTAAAGACGGTACCTTTTACAACTTTAAAAGTCATGATTTCCATGTCTTCATGCAAATTTTATGTTTTTACTAACACCATTTCCAAATTTTAGGAAGTTGAGTCAATTGAAAAGAACAATTAAAAACAAAGCAGGGGTTGAAGGATCCATAGTAGAGTCATATCTCATAGTTGAACTTTCTCACTATTGCTCCTTGTATGTGGACTTGACAATAAAGACATGCCTCAACCGCGAGCCTCGAAATTTTGCCCCTAACATTCCTTGTTCTTCGAGTACGGATTCTCGATTAAGTATATTCAAACGTCCATCTCGAAGATTATATGATAGGGGTGGAAAGACTATAGTTCTGACGGATAAACACAAGCGCAATGCTCATACTTATATATTGCCTAACTGTCAAGAGCTTCATCATTCTGTTCGGTTATCTGATGAAGAAATGAGAGCTTCATTTAATTTCCTAATTGTGACCAAGCAACACTTGATAAAAAGAAAGATGAGGAATTTGCTAAGTGGTTGCGGGTTTATGTTAGAATAATTCTTAGAAGAACATATTTAATGTGGTTTCGTTTCAAACTTGCTAACACACTTTTGTGAATGTAGGTTTTAAATGGACCAGAGAATGCACACTTGAGAGATATAGCACATGCCTCTCACTTATGTTAGATCACACAAAGGCTATCTAATAAATGGTTACAAGTTCTATACACGAACTGGCTACCATGGGCGGGTCACAGAAAATAGTGGTGTGTGTGTGTGAACGGGGCTGTTTGTAATGAACATGAAAGTGAGTTCTATGGATTACTAGATGAGATCCTAGAGTTGGAATATCATAGTAGCTTAGGAAGTTGTGTAGTCATTTTGTTTAGATGTACATGGTTTGATCCCGTGATCGATGTAAGGGTGAACCCAAAGACATATGGTTGATGTTAATTCCAAGGCAATAGGATGTGTTGACGACCCATTTATTCTGACATCCCAAGCACACCAAGTGTACTATACACCATATCCTTCAAAAGAAAAAAAAAAGGATTAAAAGATTGGTGGGCTGTTATCAAGACGACACCATGGGGAGTTTATGAACTAGCTGAAGATGAAACTATAGTTGGTGATAATGACAATGAAGACGTGGAACATTTCCTACGAGAGAATGAAAGAATAATATGTTCAGCTAATGAGGATTTGTTCCCCATTATTCATGAAGAAACATATGTAATAGATGAAGTTGACGATGTAAATGATGATGGTAACGAAGAAGATGAGTTTGAAGACATTCATTCAGATGATAGCGATGAGGAATTTGAAGATGAAGATTCGGATTAGTTAATTTGTTTATATATATACACACACACACATATATATGGTTAGTTTGTTGTTCTTTTAGTGATTGTTTTGTGTACATAACTCTTCGTTGTTATTAGTTTCTATTTTTTATGATTCTTTTAAATCTTTATATATTTTTAGTGTAGATAACATCATGGCATGTAGTTCCGCATGAGGTGGAAGGGGCACGGGTCAAGGTAGTGGTACCATTGGACGATTACATTCAGATGCATATGAGACATTGTCTCAACACGAGAGTAGTGATGTTGAGGAGACAACTGTTGGCCGACGGGGACCCGTTCCCCTACGCCTTTACCTGAACCAAGAAATCATGAGCAAATTTGTGTTATCTATGGAGAGTAAGTATATAGCTGCATATTAATGGCATTAGCTGAATTATGTAATACAAGGAATGTTGATTGGGTTGCATCGTTTTCATTTTATAGGTTTAGTAATCAAGTTAAAGCTACCCTGACTATGGGAGAAACTTTGGAGGTTATGTGGTCCCATCCTTGGAAAAGTTGGAAAGATGTCTCTAAAGAAGATGAAAATAGGATGTTTAAGCGATTCAAAGTATGTATTTACAAAAAGTGTATATAACATTGTCCATAACTCAATAAACCTATGGATGACAATCGAACCCGAACCCGATATGTAAACCTGAAATATTTGGGACGGGTTTGGGGTCGGGTAATCTGGTATGGGACCGAGTTTGGGATTAGTTTTTTTCTGCGGGTTTGGGACAGATTTGGTATTTGATGATCTAACCCGTTTATCCGACCCAGTTACTTGATAAAGTGTACCCTTTCACATGATTATATACCCATTTAAAAAACTTGAAACGTTTGTATAAATAATTGACTCTAAAAACTTTAATACAATTTATAAAATACTCGTTACTTTATAGCTTAATTCTTAAAATTAAATATTTTACTAAACTAGAGTAAGATCTGTCACTTAGCTTAATTCTTATAAATAAATATATAATTGAACTGAAATATGATCTAAATGCCATTTGAAGAAAGAGTTTGCATTAAACACCATTAGTCAATAAGTTTTTTTATGCTTGTAATGTACTTCCATAGCCCTACGATAGTCTTATATTAAATCTAACCGGAAAGATTTTCAAAACAATCATCATATTTCATGCATATTAGATATGTTTTAGGCGTAATCTGTATAATATTGTTTGATTATATATGAAACACGCAAGAAATAGTATTGTAAGATATAGTATCCATGCTATTGTCATATATTCATTCATATAAATTGTGTTCAATATCAGTATGTTTTTCTTTTATAAAATGGCTATAAGTGTTTCTAAATTACTCACAAGTGAATTTTTGTCAGGAAGGTGTAACTCTATATAAATACTATACAATAAATTTTACTTAGTAGGAAATAATAATTTACATAATTACAATAAAACCTAATATTTATATTGAAATAGCTATAAGTATGAAAACATTTTCACATGTATGCAATTAAATAATTACAATAAAACCTCATATTTCTATTGAAATAGCTATAAGTATGAAAACATTTTCACATGTATGCAATAAAGAGCGATGTTACAGTATTTTGAAGGCCATTAAATTCCATTCTTTTATGCCCACATATTTCTTCATGCCCCTCGATGTCTTTTCCATTTCCATTTACATAAATTAGGTTTAATATATTCAATCCACATAAAAAACAAAGGAAAAAAGTGGGAACCCAAAAGTTAACTAGTACATTTATGCCTGTTATCTTTCTCGTGCATATTAAACAGCTTCATGTGTTTTTTTTTTCATTTCCATTAATTTACTCTATATAATGTTTTTTAAAAGGCTTAGTTTTGCTATTCAAAAAGGGGTAGCGGTGCAACTTGTTGACCGTTTATCAATTATCTCGATGTAAATTCTTCGATTACATTGTATATAAATTTCCCTTCTATAATGTTTTATTTTACACTGATATCAAAGTTTCCCTTTTATGTATATTTCGTTTTTTTAAAGGCTAACAAACATGTATTATTCAAATAGGACCAACAAAAAAGGTTAGCCCAAACACCTCGTTAGGCTATAGGGTGTGGTCATGACACTCATGACCATCATGACCCTCCATGTTAGTGCCATGTAACTAATCTTTAATCCACCATCCAAAACCACTACTCTAAGGGTATGGTCATGACCCAAACCATTAACCCCTTATTTATTATCTTTGTCTAAACAAAATGGAAATGATTTGTTGAAAAATGGAAAGGAGGACCATGGTTGCCATGGTTTAATCCATGCAAACCATGCTGGATCAATCAAGGGGGTGATGTAGACTACCATTCATGTTCCTAGGTGGCAAATCATGTCCCAACCATGATCCCCACACCCTATAGCCTTATATCAGTTCACCAACATGGCAAGATTCATTTCCTTTAGCGAACCAATACCCAACCTTCCTCTCTCAATTGGAGCCATAATATTCTTCCATGCTACCCAATTTATTTTTGGTTGTTCTGGACAAGTACCCCACAAAAACTCCCTTCTAATTCTTTCCAATTGGGCAATGACCGCTAAAGGGGCCCGATATAGAGAAAAATAGTATGTGGGTAGCGAATTCAAAATTGATTTTACTAAGGTTACTTCCCCCCGAACGACAATGACTTAGCTTTCCATGCTGACAATCTTTTCTTGAAGACATCCACAACCGGCTTCCAATGTTTCACCAAGTTCATGTTTGCTCGACTTGAAGTCCCATGTGCTTAAACGGAAAGTTAACAACTCTACACCGTAGGATATCCGCCATTTGTTGAACCCGGACACCATCAAAACCCACACCGTACACACTACTTTTTGCAAGATTCACCCGAGGATAAATAGAAAGACCGGAGTATCCTCTTTAAGTTATTTGATTTGACTCCGACCATTCACCTAAGAATACCACGTCATCCGCATACAAAAAATGGGAAAGGAGCGGCCCATTATCTGTACACCAAATCCCTTTGAAAAGCCCAGCATCACATGCTTTTTTAAGAACCCCCGTTAGCGCCTCCATGGCAATAATGAACAAGAATGGTGATAGAGGATCCCCTTGTCGAAGACCTATACCAATTAAACTCTTGTGTGGGGGCGCCATTCACCAAGACCGATGCCTGGGTAGAAGTTACCAAGGCACTTATCCATTTCCTCCAAAGCACCGGGAAGTTCATTTGATGCAAAATTGAATCAAGGAACTCCCAATTTAGAGAATCAAATGCCTTTTCTATGTCCACTTTGAAAAAAACATACCTTCCTTCTTGCAACTTTTCATCCACGCTATTACTTCATTCAACTTTAACGGACCATCCAGTATACTCCTATCCGTCAAGAAAGTCGTTTGCTCCTCGGATATTATGTTTTTGACCACCCCTTTTAAACGATTTGCCAAGACCTTGGATATAACTTTGTTCACACACCCGATTAGGCTTATTGGTCTATAATCCGAAAGGTCGGTCGGGTCGTTGCATTTGGGAATTAGCGTCAAAAAGGACGATGCACACCCTTGATTTCCGATATTTTAAGTGCTAGGTCATCAATCCTGGAAGTCTCTAATATATTTAACTGTCAAATGATTTTTGGGAGAGCCAGGTGTTTGATCCTGAAATTGTCAAATATTCTCTCAAGAGGTTTGAATTGTTAAATTTTCAGAAAGCCAGATTGAAATCCTGGAAGCTCAAAGCAAGGGGGAGCTGAAGAGAGAGTCTGTCGAAAGGGGGAGCTGAGGAATCAAGTCGTAAAGGGGAGTCTGGGGATCTGAAGTGTCGTGTTCTTGATAAGGAGACTGTGGACAGACTACACAGCTTAAGAGTAATTATATTGATAGTTATACACTGATGTATTAAAAAATATACACTAGTGTTTAGATCAATGTAAACTAGTTTTTTTTATATAAAACAACACTGCTGTTTTGATACACATACACTTGTGTATATATACTAATACAATGGTGTATAAAACTAATAAATTTGGAGTATGTGTTCAAGTTTCGTATACTAAAATATATTTGGAATATGTGTATACGTCCTCCGATAGTCCTAGTATGTACATTAATTATACATGCAGTGGTATAATGAAAAGTTGCATTAGATTGTTATAGACAATAATTAAAACGGAAATAAATCTGGTAATTTAAAAAGTAAATAACTAGCATGAAGGAAAGATATTTAAACACAACAAAAATTTGATGTAAAACAATGTTTGTTTTTACATATTTTCTAAAGTTCGGTTCCATTGTCTTCACTTTCCGATTCTTCAGTGCCCAACTCTCTTTCTTCCTCGTGATCTTCTTCGTCATCCTCTTCCTCAGTAGACGAAACATCCTTAGTTGGCTCACCTTTTTTAACGGCCAACTGGTCTTTTGTGCCTGCCACATCCTTTGTTACGTATTTTCTTTGGTGCCGTACATGAGACCACATCGGGTTCAGTGTGTGTCGTACATGAGACCAGGAGGCACAATTGGAGTCCAATACCTACTCTCGTTGGGAGTTTCGTATACATTAGTAGCAACCGACTCTGCACGTTTAGATGAAACAAACAATTAAACAACATGATGTAATATACAAAGATGAGTGTGAATACAATAACACCCAATATACGCATTTACCTATAATCTATGTATGCTTTTAAAAAAATTCGATATTATGCACTTAAAACGGATAGGGGATAGACAAGCGCAATAAGAGGACAATACACCTATGTATATACAATATAAAAATTCAAACTCCAATATTTATCCTATAACATAACTGAGTTATACATATGTGTACAATCCGATCAAAACATAAAAAAAATAACTGGTAGAAGATGATTGTTATCAATAAACACATGTGTGTAAAAACAAAACTTACCGGTAAATCGATAGTTATTAGTCTATATATCACCGAGATCATCATAATGCTAGTTCTGAGACAAAAATTAAACTGTACAAGAATAACATAATCATACCAAAAAAACGAACAACATATTTAATCTTTAAAATCGACAACAATTTTATAATCTAAACAAAAAAAAAAACAATAGAAATCGACATTGTACATGCACGCAACAGTTCAAACGGATCATGTATTTATGTTTAATAAAAAAATGAAAAAAGATCAGTAGAACAAAAACCTGGACGATTTATTGTTGTACAAAACACGTTATTGTTCCTGCAATATGTTGTTCTTGGCTATTTGAGTCATTGTTGTGTGAGTCTTCCATCAGGGACATCGTTTCATGAATGAGAAGATTTTGAAAAATTGACTTACGAAATTATTGTTCCTGTTTGGTTGGATTGAATTTTGGAAAAAAATTAAAAGATAATTCAAATTTCTCTAAATATAGAAACTTGAATATTGATTTGTAAATAATAATAAATTAATAAAAAAACTGTTATATTACAATCCTATTCTTTTCATCTAAAAATAAATGGATGGCTAGGATTAGTTCACTAGGTTCACAAACAAGTATGTTGTTCACTCATTAACCTAACCCTATATATATATGTATATATATAAGACCATGGGCACATATTAGTAGTGTTTGGTCAAAGATCCAAATAGAGCTTATTTAAGTAATTAAAACTGAAATCCATAACCAATTGTACATTGTCCAATACTCGAATGTTCATTTGAGTAATTGAGTTAAAACGTTTAATATTGAAATGTGAAGCGTCATTCGGTACTTAAGTCTCAACACGCCATTCGATTTAGAAGTACAAAATCCTAATCAACCCCCCCCCATCGGCCATCATTATTCGATTTTCCCTCGCCACTCGGTCAAGAAGCCAACTCGCTAGGGTTTTGCTTCAATTGGTCGACGATTCATTTTCCCGCTCAATTAATCTCGATAGAACCAGTTGAGTGTGTTCTAATTGGATGAAACCTCAGGGTTTACTCTAAATAATAACACCCCATTGCCACGTTCTTTTTTTGTTCTACGACACTCAATACTCGCTCGACGTTTGCTTGAAAAATGCTCGGATCGAAAGACGCACATTCGAATTTGGCTCAGTTGAAAAACGCTCGGTTCGGTTTATAAATAAACCGAGTACGAGCAAAGGTCCAATCGGCCCCTATCTTATACCAATTCATCGGCAAGTCGCCAATGCAGTCTATCTTTCACGGTAGGTCAACTAAATATATAATACGACTCGGTGCATGCGTGTTCGTAGACAATTGAAATATATAAGGAGAGTGGAACGCACTATTGAAGCCAACTTAGCTAAGTTGGGCGAACATTCCATCCCATGTTTTTGGTTTTTGTTGGTGCACTTGTGTCTGTACTTTGTCTGTATTCGGTCACGATGTAAAACGATGTCCTTATTAGTCATGTAAGTTTGACCAAGTCAACCGTCCTCCTGGTTTGACTTGGCCAAACAGTTATCATTAGGTTGTAAATTATCTGTGTCGAAGGTTGGGCCATCGAAGGGTTGTTTCTATCCTTCGATGAGCTCGAAAGATATCCCACGAAGGATACTGATGGACTTCGAAGGATATGCCATCCTTCGAAGTATATGTGGATCCTTCGATGGATGCATGATCGAAAGATGATGTTTCGATCAGTAATTCTGATCCTTCGACCAGATGATCTGTGCTGGGTATATAATCCCATGCAGTGTGTTCATTTCAGTAGAGACATTGGGGAGACTTCGACAGACACACACTTAGAGAGATACTGCTGTGAGCACACACACATACTTAGAGAGTTTGCAAAACTGATTTGTAAACATTGAGCTTGTAACCGGAACCTTTCATTCGTATTAATACAAGTGGTGTTAATCGGTGAAGTTTGTGTGTTGTGTTTGTGCTTGTTCTATCTCGGTTTGCATGCTAGTTTGGATTCCGCACTTGCTAGTGTGTTAGACATAACAAGGAATAGGTTGAACCTCAACCTCCGAGGGACCTACAAGTGGTATCAGAGCCGTGGCTCTTTTCCTTGTTAAAAACCGAGTTGTTACAAGACTTTGGAGTGTTTTGGACAAAACTCACTTGGATTTTGCAGCCGTTTTTACTGTTTTTCTCGCTTATCCTTACGTTAAAACGTGTTCTAAACTAACCGGGTGTGTTGCATGACAGGTTGGGTAACTTAAAAACTTGTTTTTGAGGTGTTTGGTAATTTCCGGCCAATATTCCGGCTTCTCCGGTGACCGGTTTCTGGATAAAGTTTGTCATTTTTGGGTATATTTTATTTGTTCAAATCTGTTTTTGCAGAAAATGATGGTCTGAACCATACTTTCTGCCGAAAGATTTACCAACCCATCACCTTTTTCACCAACCTGTCACTCTTTGTCAACTGTGTCAGAGCAGTTCGAAAGATATCCTTCGAAGTCGAAAGATCATCTTTCGATCAGTGGAGGTTCGATAGATAATCATCCTTCGAACCAAGGAATCATTTCGAAGGATACATCTTTCGTTTTATTGCTCTTATTCGAAAGACCAGGATCTTTCGATAGGGGAGTCTTTCGAAAACAATTGTTCGAAACTCAACAGTAATCTTTCGAACACTGTTGATCCTTCGAACAAGTGTTGATCTTTCGAACTTAGTCTGTTTATGTTTAACAAGTTTGTGATTTTCAGGTTTTATTATTTTTGATCAAAAATGAATCCAAGATGGAATACTCTGGTAAATACAGACATGTATTTTGGTACTCCGTCTCCCGCACCGAGTATTCAAAGCCAACGACCTATCAGAGCAACTGATATGTTCGGAAATCCATTACCTGTTCGATCTACCGGACCAACAGATCTGTACGGAAATCCGCTTCAACCAGTTCCTCAACCAGTGCCTCAACAGCAAACCCAAAGGCCTCCTGTGACAACAGATTTATATGGCAATCCAATACAAGTTCCAGTAAAGCCAGCTCCAACAACAGACTTGTATGGAAATCCTCTACAACCAGCTCCACAACAGCAAGTCTATCGGCCATCTACTGTAACCGCTTGTTTTGCTGAGGTAGTCAAGGATCTTAAGCACGCTAGTGGTGGAGAATCTTCCACAAATGGTGATGAGTCTTTTGAAGACGAAGACAGTTCTGGTTACAGTGGAAGTTCAGATGAAGAATCCTCAACTTCAGGCAATGATCATTTGGATGACACGTCAAGTGTGTCAGTTGATGCAGATGTTGATGGGCTATTGGGAGAAGCTGCAGCAGAAAATCATAGGAGATCTATATTGGTGGATCAAGCTGCTTATTCTTCTTCTTCTCTCCATTCAGCCATTATGGCTAATGTCGACAGTTCATCAAGTCAGGTATGTGTCGATGAACCCACTGCTGTTATTTGTGATAATTGTGATAGATTGCATGTTAAATGTGCTGATTTAGATGCAAACATGTCTGAGTTGCAAGGCAAACATGATGCCTTACAAGCTAGTTTGTTTGATTTGCAAGACAAACATGTTTCATTGAATGATAAGTGGTGTGAGTTGCAAAGCAATCACGAGGCTTTGCAAAACAAGTATGATGTGACATTCATTCACAATCAAAAGTTGACCGTGGACCTTTCTAAGTGCACAGAAGCCAACATGTTTTATGAAAACCATGAAAAGGAATTTAAATCGATGATTGAAACATTAAAGAAAGATAAAACAGAGCTGACAAAAATGGTTTCCAGAAAACAAACTGACATAAATTTGTATATCACACGTCTTGAGATAATGCAAAAAGAGATGGCTTGTGTTAAAACTGAAAGTGAGGCGATCCGACTCAAGTTAGACAGTTATTTGAGCTCTAGCTATGTGTTGGATCACATCATTGACGTTCAGAAAGAGAAACGAGATGTCACATGCATAGGTTACAAGAAATGTCCACCACCTGTGAGACACAATTATGATGCCATGCCTGATGAGGAGTATAGAACTCACTTTGAACCATCTGTTCCTTTAGACGTTGAGGAATTTGCAACAGGGCTTGGATACAAGAAGGAAGTATCATCAGAATCGGATGGGTCAGCAGATACAAGTGTGTCTTCTGCTGAACCGAATCAGGATCCTCCAGTTGTGATTGAGGATGCTGATTCTTCTGATGATGAATCCGATGATACTGACTCAGCAAAGTCTGATGTGGTGATCAAAGAAGAGGACATACCTCTTGAGAATCACATTCTTTGTGATCCACCTGCAAAACCGTCTGTGATTGCTACAACCAAGTATGTTGAATCCTCATCTGGAAGCTGTGAAAGCGTGAACTTGCTTTACACATTGATTGGATCTGATAAAATATATTCAGACAATGATTTCCCTATCAAAAATGTCAATCAATCTTTGATTGATAAAGTTTTCGAAGATTCTACCAGTAAGTTTTTGGGAAAGTCGAGCCCAGGAGTTGTAGTAACTCAGTGTGCTCCTATCCCAAAATCCGAAGTTAGAAAGAAATATGGGAATCAAAAATTGCATAAACAAAACAATCAACGAAAGCAAAATCACGCTGCCCAAGGAAATGGAAAAGGCAAACAGAGCCAAAACAAGAAAAAGGACAAGAAGGTAAACTTTGTGAAATCAAAGGGAACGGACAAAATTAAAACGTTTGAAAACAAATCTAACTTAGATTTTGTTAAACAAGCAACAGTGTTGAAAAGAAATGAACCAAACTGTTCGAAACCTAGTACCTCGAGATCACAAAGTTCATCATCATCGGCAAGACGATCACATGATACTTCGGGGTTTGTTGAACGAAGATCATGTTTTGAATGTGGCACAATTGGACATATCATTCGAAATTGTCCGTATCTTCATAAGTTGAAAGCAAAAGTTGATGCCCCCCATGGTAACAATTACCATAAAAGATTTGTTTCACCAAAACAGGACCCTCGTCTTGTTAAACAACAAGAAGTGAAACAGAGAAAGAAACAACGGAAAAATGTTGAAAAGGTTTTAAAACCAGAGGTTGTCCATACAAAATCTGTCGAATCAAATGTTAAACATGAAAACCAAAAACAGATTTGGAAACCAAAATTGGAAATTGTTTCAGGGGGAGCTACATCAATTCCGAATCATCGGGAAATGGATGTCACAATTCTCGATGATGACGGACGACCCAAGTCTGTGAAGGCTTGGGTCCCCCTCTCCAACTAATCTTTGAACGAGTGTGCAGGATGTTCCAGGAGGAACTATTGATAATCTTAGGATTGTTGATAGTGGAGCGTCCATGCACAAGATCGACGACATTAGACTCCGAAATATTGTTACATTTAGGAGAATGTTGTTGCCCTTTGATGGAGAGAGGAGAAAAGAAGACAAAAATGTCTGATGAAAGAATGTTGTTGAATGAAATTGAAAAATTCGACCAGTTGAAATATGTGCCAAAATTTGGTTGTTATGGTTTTTGATCGGGTCAACATGAAAGATTTCAATGAAAAGTACGCGCAAGTAGCACGTCTGAAGCGTTTCGAAGATTCATGGATTCTTCTTCCACAAGAAGTTCAAAGTCCACAAGATGAACGTGTAGTGTACTTTTCTCTATGGTGTGATTGAAGAAAATGTGTTGGTTGATCAAACTACACCGGGTGTGCGGATGCCTTGGCGTGAATTGAACAACCGCACACTACTTCTGAAAGAGAAAGACAAAAACCTTCGCTGGTGGAATGTGAAAGACCAGCCGGACCCAAAAGTTTCTGATCTTGTTGCTGTGAAGAGATTTCAGTAGCTACAAAATCGACTTTGAAATCCACACCTGGTGGATATCCAGTTTGGGAGAGCACTCAGTTCCCTGTCAATGCACGAAGCAGTTGCAGGATACGGTTTTAAATTTCTAATCTCTCCTATTCTTGTCGATATTTAAGCTGCTTTATGAATTATTCTCCTCTCGTACAGCACTCTTTGACCAGACACGTTGAACTCGAATATCACCTCACACGTGATAGTTTCACTATGAAACTCGTCAATGTTGTCATGGTCCGCACCGCTTACCGACATGCCAACTCATTTTTTTTCCAAAATTCGATAAATCATTTCTGATTCAAAATTAATTTTGGTAAACGGCATTGAGGTAAAACATGGGTAAAACCAACATCGGAAAATCATTTTTGTAAATACCTTTGTGTTTTAAATTTGTCTTAGTTTATTGATTTTAGGGGGAGTAAATCCAAAATTTGAAAATCCAAAAACATCAAAAAAAAATTTCAAAAACACAAAAACAATAGAAAAGCAAAAATGAGTTTCCTGGCGAGCAAAAGAGAAAATGATAGTACATCAGTGGTCTGTCTAAACTTCTTTAAACCTTAAATGAAAAACGATAAGCAACTCTATATAAGATGTATCGGTAGGCTCACAATCATTTCAAAGTGTGCAGGGTGATATAAACTTAAATCGACTGAAGACCAGGTGGGAACCATTCATTGGCATATGGTCTTAGTACCGAAATTTCGTTTGAGAGATTGCCGAGGTTCTGAAATATTCGGTCTTTATGCTGCTTATCATCTGGGTATCATGGTTGTATCTTTTACCGAAAAATAACGGGGACGCAAGTCTAGATCTTCCATGATACTATACATACGTGTACATACTGCATACGACCTCAATAAGTGATCAACAATCACATGTCCAAACAAATAAGTGATAAAATATCACATTTTTCCGGGAGTCAAGTTCGTCTCTCTGCTGTACGAAAGTACTGACCTGTTCACGGACTTGCTCCTGTGCCCTCATGCATATGAAAATCAAGTTCCTCATCAATAAGTGATTCTATCACAAAGGGCTTGTTTTCAATCAAAATAAGTGAGAATCTCACATCATATACGGTCAAACAGATGATAATCGGTATACTCACCGGTAAGATGAATCCTCGTGCATACCTTGATACGGGAATGTGTCGTGATGTGGATGAACACCGGTCGGTAAGTATAAATCATACCTTAACGTATCCCCTCGCCATGATTACATCTGATAAGTTGAGCTTAAGTGGACAACAATACCGATAATCGTTATAGGATGCTTATATTAATGTTATCTAATTGAACAACAAGAGCGTTTTGGCATGACCGTACACTGATATGATTCTCTTACCCTCGAAACTCGCAAAAAGAATGTCTGTAAATATTTATTTAATGCTTTCATTTTTCGCATCGTTGTATATATTTATTTACTGCTTTCAGTCTTTACATTTGAAATATTCAAAAAATACCAAAAAGATTTTAGGTGTGTTTTAATATAAACTTTATAAAAGCCAAAAAGATTTTATTTCTATCTTATTTTCGATCGTACGATGTTGGATCTCGAGTCTTCGTTACCTGAAACCTGATTGAAAACCGAAACGACTAAATCTTCATAAACGGTCGAAATTTGCAAGTGTTGAAAGTTAAAATTGAAATTAATAAAATGTATTAAACTTTCAAACTGTCGGACGGTGTTTGATTGAACAATGGTCACATGTGTGTCGTCTACTTATGATATTCCTAGCAGTTGTTCTCATTACGCGTTTAGATTTCTTGCATGTGCAGATTCTAAAGGCAAGGAGAACATGGTCGATGACAAGCTTTGGAATGAAGACACGACTTGAAGGCACTCAAATGATGAAGATGATCGAGCTGCCGCTGACCATCATCAACACCACAAGGATCTCAATTCATAAAGATCAAGACTTTCACGAGCATAACTCAAGGGGGAGCTTATGTTAAGGGGGGAGTTTGTCAACACACTTCCTACATGAAACGGGGAGTTTGTTGATACACTTTCTACTTTCAAGACGTGAAGACTTTAAAGATTCTCCGACGTTGAAGACTTGAAAGGACGTCAAAGTCTTGAAGACACGAAGATCAAAGATGATCGAGATCGAGACAAAGCTACAGCCAAGGGGGAGTTTGTTGGTGCACTTGTGTCTGTACTTTGTCTGTATTCGGTCACGATGTAAAACGATGTCCTTATTAGTCATGTAAGTTTGACCAAGTCAACCGTCCTCCTGGTTTGACTTGGCCAAACAGTTATCATTAGGTTGTAAATTATCTGTGTCGAAGGTTGGGCCATCGAAGGGTTGTTTCTATCCTTCGATGAGCTCGAAAGATATCCCACGAAGGATACTGATGGACTTCGAAAGATATGCCATCCTTCGAAGTATATGTGGATCCTTCGATGGATGCATGATCGAAAGATGATGTTTCGATCAGTAATTCTGATCCTTCGACCAGATGATCTGTGCTGGGTATATAATCCCATGCAGTGTGTTCATTTCAGTAGAGACATTGGGGAGACTTCGACAGACACACACTTAGAGAGATACTGCTGTGAGCACACACACATACTTAGAGAGTTTGCAAAACTGATTTGTAAACATTGAGCTTGTAACCGGAACCTTTCATTCGTATTAATACAAGTGGTGTTAATCGGTGAAGTTTGTGTGTTGTGTTTGTGCTTGTTCTATCTCGGTTTGCATGCTAGTTTGGATTCCGCACTTGCTAGTGTGTTAGACATAACAAGGAATAGGTTGAACCTCAACCTCCGAGGGACCTACAGTTTTTATCCAAAGAATAGACGAACCATTTGTACAGTGTCGACCATCTCCGTATGACTATCACTTTTTTTATGATTAGTGCTACTAAAGTTATGCCATGTATACACCAAAATGCCTTCAGCAAGATGTTTTTTAGCCATATCTTTTGACTTTACAATGTCAAACGAATCAACATGCAGGCATTTGCTTTTATCCGGTTGATACATATATAAGTCTTGAATCATACTCTAAAATTTAAAATGACTAATTATAGAATCGACCACTATCAGACCAAACTACTAAAGGACCATTATACTTGACCTAGTCTTGTCACAGGGACTTACGAAAATTTTACGACATTGTGTACTATTTTCCCTTTAAATAATTGTAAAACACTTTATATATATCATTCTAATAGAAAAAAAAAATTAAAACTCATAATCTAAGTATATTGGAAATACATTAATCTCAAACGAGGCAAAGATCAATTAGCAAAACTTCATGTACCGAAAGGTCAAATAACAAATACAAAATCTTAACTAAAGATCACAGAAAGCGATGTGTATTTATTAAGTGAACGTTTCTTTAAGAAAAGTATTCAGCTACAAAATTGATTGATTCATTGACAATTGGAGTAAACATTTGAAAAGTATATAATATTTTGAGTTCTACATCGATGTAAAAGTTAGTAAGTCACCACCCTCAAGTCAAATACATCAAACATATTGAGTTCTACATCTCTCATGTCAAATAATAAATTTAAGTCCCCAAAAAATACAAAGGAACACAAGATGCATTAATTTAACCTATGATGAAGTTTCAAATTAAAACCTTCAAAACACAAATCAATTATCAAAAAAATCAGTATTTTCATCAAAAGAAAAGTTGGATAAATCTTCTTTTCCTTGATTAACCACACCCACAGCTGTTTCATCAAGCAACCAATTCTCAAACATCGTAAATCGCAGCTGATCATCCTTGCTATCCCCTTGGAAGACACTTCCCTCCGGTGATGTGTTTGATTGTGAAAATTCAGAACTATTTGACGATCCAAAAGATCGATCAAACCCGAAAAGGGATTGAAACATTTCATACAAATCGATTCCAGAAGAAGTCTTGCTTTCGCTGCTCAGAGCATTCCCTTCATCACTTAACTCACGAGTGCTTGCATTTGAACATGTTTTGTTATTGTTGGATGTGTTTTTCATGAACCCTTTAAGCAATTTGGCAATGTTATCAGTGCTAGAGGGGTAAATAGGTGTTTGAGTGGGAGATTTTATAGGTTGAGGTATGATAATGGGCTTTTTATCGACAGATAAAGCATCATTTAGAGCTTGTTTCGCCAGATGAATATCTGTTTGAAGCCTCTTCTCCCACTGGCCTCTAGAGATACAGTGTGAAGAAGACGATGAAGTTGTTGAAGACGTGAATCGATCTTTCTTTTTGTGAATTAGATCTTGTTCATCAGATCCCATTTGGAGCTTTCTGAGCTTCTTTTTCAAATGTGTATTCCAGTAATTCTTGATGTCATTGTCCGTTCTTTCAGGAAGATATGAAGCAATAGCCGCCCATCTGCAATCACAGAAAATCATAATAAGTCAAAACTTATTCTCCCCATGATTCTTAATTTTTTTTTATTCAAACCCTAATTAAAACAATACCTCCCCAAGCCAAAAACCTTTTGTAATTTTTGTCACACTTACATAGGTTTTACGGCTTTAAACAAAACAACTATAGGTACTCAATAATATCACACCCATATAGTATGGTCTTACCGTACACGGAGGATGAGATAAACGCAAACCTTATCTCTAACGCAATAGCTAAACAAACTTTTGGGGCTTCAACTAAATACATATATTAATTGTTTGTCTAAAACTCACTTGTTACCCAAAAGGGCTTGAAGCTGAATGATCATTTTCTCCTCCTCATCAGTGAAATCTCCCCTTCTGATTCCAGGCCTCAAATAATTTGTCCATCTTAACCTACAACTCTTGCTACATCTTCTCAGTCCTTTAATCAACACATACACAAATTAATTAAATTAGTACAAGAGATTTAAAAAGTTTAGAATAAATCATATATTAAAGAACTTTTGCTACCCAAACATTGAAAGTCTAAACTATTTATACACAATATACAACACACTACACTTACCGGTGTTAGTAGGGACTTGACGCCAGTTACCAGGGCCATGTTGCTGAACATAAGAAACAAGCATGATATCTTCCTCAGGGGTCCATGGACCTTTCTTGACACCAAGTTTATCACAACATGGTGGCCTTCCCATTTTAGTGACCTAATCTTGATAAAGATTACTTCTTGATGATCTTAAACCTCTCTTTTTCCTATATATATAAAAATTTTGAACTATAAGTACTGTGTTTTGTTGGGAACTGAAAAGGGGTGAGAGTCAAGTAGCAAGGGGTAAGGTTATGGATACAAAGAAAGCAAGAAACAATGGCTGAGTGAGAAGCTGACTTAAAAGAGTCAAAAGGGGTAGTGGGGTGGGGGTGGGGTAGGGGTGACAGCGAAGACCCAAAGAGTGCATTTACTCAAAGCTCATGCATGCTGGTACAGCTAGGGCAGTATACGCAGGGGGCAACAGAAGCTTAAAACTTGAAAAGTCAGCCCACCACCCTTTATTCACTTGTTGTGCTATTATGGTCATCATCACCATGTCTCTAAAACCGCGTTCTACATTCAATGTGGGTTTGTTTTTTTGGAACTCTGCAATTAAAACCCTAATAATTTTTTTTTTGACTTTTTTACGACTTTCTATTAACCCTAATAACACGTTTTTACGCCCATGGCTTTATAGCCTAGTGGCATCTTGGTGGTGGGATAAGACTTTGGGGACCAATAGGTCCTGGGTTCGATTCCCACAAGGTGGTTTTCCCATGTTTATTGGGTTTTCTCCTGAATTGGTGTGGCGTTATGCCTAGTTGAGATGGATATGATCGGGTGGTTCCTCTGGTGGCACGATGATACTCCAGTGGTCCGTCAGTGATCCAAATTTGCCGTTCAAAAAAAAAACACGTTTTTACATGTTCTAGAAGTTTTTTTTTTGAACGGCCAACAAAATATTTTATTCATTGTAGCAAGATGCTACCACCAAACATACAAATGTTTTACACCAGACAAAAGCAAATAACCAAAAAATTACATCAATACTTAACGACCAAGCTTAAATTTACTCCAATCTTGCCACGTTAGTGACGCCGACTTTGACCTGTTCTTCACCCAAAGATACGCCAAAGCTTTAACTTCATCCAGAGTTAGTTGTGTTTGGTGTTTTTTGCTGAAACACAGCTTCATTCCTCGACTTCCAAATACTCCAAAGTGTAACCAAGATAACCGCATGTAACGCCTTCCTCTTCTTGGCTGAAACCGAGCACACCTCGTGTAGCAACAGTAGGTCCTTTAACTCGAATGCTATGATCGGGGGAATCGAGCACCAAAGCGCAACATTTTGCCATATCAGATGTGCGAACTAACATGAAACAAAAATATGTTCACTAGTCTCATCACAATTTCCACACATAACACACGTTCGGTTTTGCACCGGTATACTCCGAGCCCCCAAGGCACACCTGGTCGTTAATCGTTCCATCTCTGCCCTCCATGCCACAATACCAACTTTTTTCGGGATCCAATTGTTCCATTCAAACACTTTATCAGGACGCACACGATTAACCTCGCTTAGAATTTTTTTAATACTTGCTACATTAAACATACCTGCACCATCAAAATTCCACAACCATTTATCCACACCACTAGACATATTTAAAGGGTAATTGCACGGTACCCCTGACCGCGGAAGGGATCTCCCTTCCCAGTTCACCACCCGACAAGGATCCCTGGTGGCAAATACCCATAGCCATCAAAGAGGGGTAAGAAACATGTTTCGAACCCGAGACCTCGAGTGTCCTCAGTCCGGCTTTAAAGCGGGTGTCGGTGGCCACCAAAGTGGCACTAATGGGAATTGAACTTGGGTCTCCATTGGAGAACCCAAGTCACTCCACCACTAGGCCACTTAGCCCACTGATCAGGCTCACAACCTGATTCAGCTGACCGTCTTCAACGGTACCCAGCTCCGGAGACGACCAGGCCCAACTAAATACCAGATTCGACCCATTTATCCCCAACCGATCTTGTACCAAACAACCCTTATATTTTTCAACTCTAAACAATTCTGGGAACTTAATATAGAAAGGAACAGAGTCTGCCCAGCAATCTAACCAAAAACATATGTTCTTATCGGCTTGTAGTAATATATTTCGAATACTAGTAATATATTTCGAATACTAATAATGCTCTTCCACGGCCCGGCTATTGAAACTTTTGTTGGGATATCTTTCCAACCTCTCGAATTGTGATGTATTGCCCAAACCACGCGCCTCCACAATCCGTTTTTTTCCGTTTTAAACCTCCACCACCATTTTGCCAACATCGCTAAATTTGCATCCCTTAATGAGCCGAAACCCAACCCCCATATTCCACCGGAGCAATAGTTTTGTCCCAAGCCACCCAATTCATTTTAGCCTTTTCCTCCGACCCACCCCAGAAAAATGCTCATCTTATCTTATCAAGTGCATCCAAAACTTTTATCTCGGGGCTTTAAACAATGAGAAAAAATATGTGGGTAATTAGGTTAACACTGATTTGATAAGCGTAATCCATCCACCATATGATAATGTTTTAGCTTTCCACAACGATAGCCTATTTTTAAATACATCAATCACCGACTTTCAATTTTTTTCTAAATTCATATTCGCACCAATTAACATACCAAGATGTTTAAATGGGAACACACCTTTTTTACACCTTAACAAGGTTTGCCATCCCTTGTATTTCATGATCCTCCACCCCAATTCCATATATGCTACATTTTTCCAGATTTACCCTTAATCCCGAAGCAAAGTAAAAACATCTCAACACTCTTTTCAAATTGTTTATATTTGATAATGACCAATCCCCAATAAAAATAGCATCATCAACAGAACATGTTCTAGAAGTAGTCTAGAGTATGTTTCTTTGTTTGTCTGGATTGTCAAGTATTTAAATTTAAGTCGTTTTTACGAAGTAGCTAGAATGGAAATGTTGTGAATTTGTAATAAACATACATAAAAAGATATGTGTTCTTTTAGGTATGGTTGGTCGTTGATAAAGAAGTTGGTAGCTAAAGTGGCTTTTTTTTCTATATATGTATCATCATTATTAAAAAGTTATGATAGATATTACTTAATATATTTAACTTTCCATGAAAAAAATAAGCGTATATCATCCCGTTGGGTTTAACTTTTCTGTAGAAATTGCACGCTAATTTGTTCCATAACATTTGACAATTCAAATTATAACACGTTGAGAATTCAAACTATAACACGTTTGTTCTAAACTAGCATACGTTAAAAATTTCAATCTAAAAGAACTATTATGCTCTTCATTCAAAATAACAATAAATAAATAAAAGGATAATGATGGTCATAGTGACAACTAATCTATCTAATTCTCCTAGACTCACACTAAGATTGCCCTACATTGACTATGCTAATGGTGATCGCTTCACTATATGTGGATAACCATTTTTGACAAAATTTGGCAATGTTTGACCTAATATGCCATATTTTGTGTCATACGTATTGTAATGTATCTTAACTTGCTAGTAATATCTCAACAATTAGCGATGTAACTAATGAAAATATATAAAAAAAAGTATCATTTCTAGCAGTATTTCGCCTTCATCATCGGTAATTTGTTAGTAATCGCAGACGGATGACAATGACCTTTAAAAAACTATTTGACAAAAAAACTATATGACAAAATGAGACAAATCATAACCATGTTTAATCAAGTAAAACTATATCTATTTTATTAGGACTATATTTGACCAATTATAATTAAGTTCCATCGGTTATGGTTGTGTGAATGACTTATAACAAGTCATGTTAGGTTACTATAGGTCCACTAGCGGAGGATCTAGTAACCTTATCCTTGTGATACGAACAAACCTGATTGTGTGGAATCCAACCGGGTATGCAAACCGAGATCAAGACACAAAACAAACAAAGATTCAATGTTTAAAGCTTCAAATGTATTATAACCAGTAGAGTTTGTTTACAAAGATTACAGAAGAAAATGTTCTCTCAAACTCACTGGTTCTCTCTATCTGTGTCTCTGTGTCTCCATTCTGTCTGTTTAACATGTTCTGTTTATATAGGCAAACTTATAAAGCACATCCACGAACATTGGAGAGGGCCACAAACCATCTCAACGAATCTTCAAATTACCACGAAGATTAAGTCTTCGTCAAGTAGAGTCTTCGTGACACACCTTGGACGAACCTTCAGATTGTTCGTCCAAGGAGTCTTCGCCCACATATAGTCTTCGTGGTGATGAGTCTTCATGGAAAACAATGAGAGTTCGTCCCAAGGAGTGTTCGTCCATGGAGAACCTTCAGTCTTTGTCATGCAGTGTTCGGCAAGAGGAAGACTTCGTCCAACCTTCAGTCTTCGTCCAACATTAAGTCTTTGTCCCAAGGTCAGTGGAGTCTTCGTCGCTAGATGCTATCTTTCGTCCATGTTGAGTCTTCGTGGGGGAGTATCATTATGCTGACCAGAAGAAACAGAACAGACAACAAACTGATCACATATAGCAACTGTTTTACACTAAACATTGCTTAATCATCTTACTGGGTCAAGATAGGAGGATATCTTGACCACGGTCTTCACTTCTTAACGAATTCGAACCGAACCGAGTCGCGTCCACATAATATGTATCAACAAACTCCCCCTTGGACGCTGCTCGTGTTGGTTCGTTCTTCACATTGTCGTCGAATCTTTCAGAGTCTTCACGTGTCACGGACCGGGAGTGTATCAACAAACTCCCCCTTGAATGATGCTCGTGAATCTTTTGATCATTAATACTTCAGATCCTTTTGGTGTTGATGAGTGGTCAGCTGTAACTCGATCATCTTGATCCTTTGATTGTATCAATGCCGTGTCTTCATTCCAAAGCATATCATTTAATATGTTCTTTTCGCCGTTAGCTGGTTTGGATGTCGCATCTTCACATACAAGAAAGCTAAACGCGTAATGAGAACAACTGCTTGGAATATAATTAAACGATACACGTATGACCAACTCTCAATCAAACACCGACCGACAATAGTTTGAAAGTTTAAAAATTTGATCAATTTTAGATTTTAACTTTCAACACTTGTTAATTTGGACCGTTTATGAAGATGCAGATGTTTTAGGTTTTGAACAGGTTTCAGGTGAAAAAGACTCGAGATCCAACATCGTACAATCAAAAAATAAGATAGAAATAAAATCTTTTTGGTTTTTATAAAGTTTATATTAAAACACACCTAAAATCTTTTTGGAATTTTTGAATATTTCTAATTTAAAGACGGAAAGCAGTAAATAAATATATATAGAGATACAAAAACGGAAAACAGTAAATAAATATTTACAGACATTCTTTTTGCGAGTTTCGAGGGTAAGAGAATCGTATCAGTGTACGGTCATGCCAAAACGCTCTTGTTGTTCAATTAGTTAATATTAAGATAAGCATCTTATAACGATTATCGGTATTGTTGTCCACTTAAGCTCAACTTATCAGATATACTCGCGGTTAGGGGATACGTTAAGGTATGATTTATACTTACCGACCGGTGTTCATCCACACACGACACATTCCCGTATCAAGGTATGCACGAGAGTTCATCTTACTTGTGAGTATACCATTTATCATCTGTTTTCAACGTATATGATGTGAGATACTCACTTATTTTTGGATTAATACAAGCCCTATGTGATTAAATCACTTATTGATGAGGAACTTGATATTCGATGCATGCAGGGCACAAGAGCAAGTCCATGAACAGGTTAGTACCATCGTACCAACAAAGAGACGAACTTGACTCCCGGATAAACTGTGATATTTTATCACTTATTGATGGGGACATGTTATTGTTTATCACTTATTGAGGTTGTATGCATCATGTATTATATACATGGTTGTATGATATATACACGTATGTATGGTATCATGGAAGTTCTAGACTTGCGTCCCCATTGTTTTCGGTAATAGAAACAACCATGATACCCAGATAATAAACAGCATAAAGACCACGTATCTCAGAACCTCGGCAATCTATCAAACGAAATTTCGGTAGCAAGACCATGTGCCAATGAGCGGTTCCCACACAGTCTTCAGTCGATCTACTTTATATCACCCTGCACACTATAAAATGATTGTGAGCCTACCGATACATCTTATATAGAGTTGCTTATCGTTTTTCATTTTAGGTTTAAAGAGGTTTCGACAGACCACTGATCCACTATCATTTTCTCTTTTTCTCGCCAGGAAACTCATTTTTGTTTTTCTATTGTTTTTGTGTTTTTGAAATTTTTCGATGTTTTTGTATTTTTAAAATTTTTCAATGTTTTTGTATTTTTCATTTTTACTCCCTCTAAAATGCAAAAAGTACGAGAAATTAAGAAAACACAAACAAATATTTACAAAAATGATTTTCCGATGTTGGTTTTACTCTGGCTTGACCTTAATGCCGTTTACCATTAGTAAATAGTCAAATCGTGATTTGTCAAAAGCTTTGGTAAAAAGGTCGGTACGTTGGTCATCGGTGTGGACCTTAACAACATCGAGAAGTCTTTTATTAAAACAATCACGTATGAAGTGATATTTAATCTCGATGTGTTTGGTCTTTGAATGCTGCACAAGATTTCTAGTGATCTGTAAGGCAGCAGAATTATCAACGAAAATAGGAGTAGATAGGAATTCAAAATCGTAGTCGCGCATTTTTTGTTTGATCCACAGGACTTGGGAACAACAACTTAAGGCAGCAATGTATTCAGTTTCACAGGTTGATGTAGCGACACAAGTCTGCTTCTTGCACTGCCATATGACCAGGCGATTTCCTAAAAACTAACATGCAGCCGTTATGGATTTGCCGTCGATTTCGCAGCCACAAAAGTCAGAATCACTGAACGCGATCAAGTCGAAACTATTATCCCTAGGGTACTAGAGACCGGTGTCCGGGAAACCTTTCAAATGGCGAAAAATCCTTTTTACAGCTGCTAGATGTGAGGCCTTCGGGTTGGCTTGATAGCGAGCGAGCAGGCACGTAGGATACATTATGTCGGGCCTCAAGGCTGTGAGATACATAAGAGATCTGATCATTGTGCGATAGAATGAAGAGTTAACGTTTTCACCCTTCAAGTCCGGAGTAATCCCGTGATTCTGCGGATGTGGGGTATCGATGAGCGTCGCTTCGGACATCTGGAACCGGCTCAAGATGTCACCGACATATTTAGTCTGATGGATGAATATCCCAGACTCCGTTTGTTGAACTTGTAGGCCCAAAAAGAAGTTTATTTCCCCCATGTCACTCATCTCAAATTTCTCCTTCATAACACGCTCGAAGTCCCTACACAAAACATCGTTAGTTGAACCAAAAATAATATCATCTACATATACCTGAACCAACAGAAGATCTCCATCTTTTTCTTTGATGAAGAGAGTGCAATCGATAAGACCCCGACGAAAACCGTTCTCCAGCAGATAGTTAGATAAGGTTGCGTACCAAGCTCTCGATGCTTGATGTAATCCGTAGAGAGCTTTGTTGAGCAACCAAACCCGATCAGGATGAATAGGATCTTCAAAACCCGGAGGCTGTTTGACATACACCTCTTCTTCAACCACACCATGTAAGAATGCACTTTTCACGTCCATTTGGTAAACCCTGAATCCCTTGAAGGAAGTATAGGCAAGAAAAATCTGAATAGCTTCAAGACGTGCAACCGGTGCATAAACTTCGTTGTAGTCTATCCCTTCAATCTGACGGAAACCTTGAACAACTAATCTCGCCATGTTTCGGACAACAACTCCAAGGTCATCTTTCTTGCATTTGAAAACCCAACGGGTGCCAATCTTCTTGTAGTTTTCAGGTTTCTCAACCAGTTTCCAGACACCAACTTCTGGAATTGTTGCAGTTCCTCCTGCATAGCTTCCACCCAAGAATTATCCTTTAACGCTTCTTTCCAAGACCTTGGTTCTTCTTGTGAGACATAACATGCGAAGGACCAATCATTCTGCAAACCCTATTCTCTAATCACTGCATACAAGCCAGCATTATTGTTGTTTCTCAACTGATTCCTCGTCTGCACGCCACTGTGAACATTACCAATGATGTTTTGTTGAGGATGGGTATTATGGATCCTTGTATCTGGATTATCTGGAACTGGAACATTTATACCCAGATTGTTGAAGTTGAGATCAACAACCAAATCAATACTGAACTGGCGAAGAGGATGATGCAGTAGCTTCAGCTGTTTTAGGGCAGTCCTTAGGGGGTGTAGCCTCAGAAGTACCATGCACTGTTACAGGAACTTCTTGGTCTGCATCGAGAAATTCATCATCCTCTGAAGATTTGTTCAGTTCAGTAGCATCGTGAAAATCCTCATTCTCAAGAGCATTATTGTTAACTGATGATGATTCTGGATTGTTAACAATAATTGGATGAACCAACGGTGAATCTGTTGCGTTTTCACTCTCGAAAAACATCTGTGCCGCAACATCTACCACTTCTTCTTCAATATTGATCGAATTGAAAAAGTCATCATACTCAAACATCCATGGCTGACCTGGACATCTGACTGGCAAGGTGTGCCTTTGTACTCTGACTTCAGACCATTCCTCGATCCTTTTCGTTTCGAGATTCCAAACTCTTAAACTTGGGGTGGCATACCCAAGAAAGTATCCTTTAATTGCTTTTGCCCCAAACTTTCCATCTGGATCGATCATAGTGCAAGGAGCCCCAAACGGTTCAAGAAATTTTAAATCTGGTTTCCGTTTGTACACTAGCTCAAAGAAGGTCTTGTTGTGTCTTTTTACTGTAAGGACTCGGTTCAACGTGTAGCATGCAGAGGCCACGACTTCATTCCAGAAGGGAATGGGCAACTGTGACTCTACCAACATAGTCCTTGCAGTTTCGATCAATGTTCTATTCTTACGCTCAGTGACGCCATTTTGTTGAGGAGTGTATATTGCACTGAATTCATGAAGAATATCTTTGGATCTACAGAACTCCTCCATGGCATGATTCTTAAACTTGGTTCCATTGTCGCTGCGTATGCGTCTAACTTTCAAAGTATACAAATTCTCAATCGTTGTGATCAAGTTTTTGATAATTTCTAAAGTTTCAGTCTTGTGTGCCATAAACGCCACCCAAGAAAATCTTGAATAATCATCTGTCACTACGAGGCAGTAGGAGTCATTAATGATGCTCTTGCAATTGACAGGACCGAATAAATCCATGTGCAAGCGTTCAAGCGGCACTGCAACTGTGTTGATCTTCTTTATCGGGTGCGATTTCTTCCTTTATTTTCCTTTCTAGCACGAAACACAGACGTCTTGAAGATGAAAGTTTTTGATGGGAACACCAGTTAGTAACTCATTCTTCACCAGATGATTCATTTTCCTTAGGTGAATATGTCCCATCCGTCTGTGCCAATAGATTGTTTCCTTTTCCGTGGCTTTAGTAACAAAACATGTTACTTGTGCAGACGTTGTGATTGCTTGGCTCATATCAAGGACATACAAATTATTAACTCTTGGCGCATATAAGGGAATCCAGTCTTTGGGGATCTTGAAACCGGGCTTCAACACATAACATCCATTTGCATCAAAGTACACCGAAAACTTCTTATCATAGATTTGAGAAACACTTAGAAGATTGTGATCAAGCTGTTGCACAAAGTTGATCTTGTCAAAACTGACAACCCCTTTGGAAACCATTCCTTCACCAGTAATATATCCGCCTTTATCTCCATCAAAAGCAACATAACCTCCTCTAATAGATTTAACGTCGTAGAGAAGCTCATGTCGCCGGTCATGTGCCTGGATACCCCACTATCAACAATCCAAAGACTACTGATAGTTCCTCCTGGAACACCCTGCACATGAACTCAAATGCTCAGTTGGAGATGGGGACCCAAGCCTTCGTGGACTTGGGTCTTCCATTTTCATCGACAAAAGTTATTTCGACTTCACGATGATTTGGAAATGGTGATGCTCCCCCTGAGTTTGTAACCAATTTAGGTTTCTAAGTCTGTTGAGTTTTACCAGTTAGATTGTTTGAAAGTTTAACTTCGTGATTGTTTGAAGCTTTTGAAGTTTCTAGTTTGACTGAAATAGTTTGTTTTTGAACCACATTGGTTTTAAGAGCTTTTTCAACTACCTTGATTTGCTTGTGTTTCTGTTTCTTCTCCCTTTCTTTCACAAGACGGGGATCTTGTTTTGGAGAAACAGATCGCTTTTGGTAATTTTGCTCACGGGGAACATCAACTTAGCTTTTAACTTATGAAGATATGGACAATTTCGATTGATATGTCCAAATTCACCTCACTCAAAACATGATCTTCGTTCAACAAACCCCGTAGCATCATGTTGATGCCTCGTTAAGGAACTCTGTGATTTCGAAGTACATGGTCCTGAATTGTTTTGACCATCTCTTTTCTAAATGTTAACTTGTTTAACATAATCTATGTTAAATTTGTTTTCAAATGTTTCAATTTTATCAGTTCCCTTCGACTTCACAAAGTTCACCCTTTTGTTCTTTCTCCGATTTTGTTCCTTTCGACCTTGAGTCATCGATTTTCCTTTTGGTTTAGCGTGATTTTGCTAAATTTTCTCTGTTGGTAATTTCTGATTCCCATATTGTTTTCGAATTTCAGCTTTTGGAATCGGAGGACATTGTGTTACCACAACTCGTGAGCTCGACTCTCCCAAAAACTTACTTGTCGAATCCTCAAAAACTTTACTGATTAAAGATTGATTTACATTTTTAATCGGAAAATCTTTGTTTGAATAAACTTTGTCATCACCAACTAGAGTGTATAGCAAATTCACACTCTCAGACTCTTGTGCAGAAGTGGACTCAACCTGAACAGTCTTAGCAGGTTTTGCGAGAGGATCACATAGAATGTGATTCTCGAGAGGTATGTCCTTTTGTTTGATAACCGCTTCAGACTGTGCAGAGTCAGCATCATCGGATTCATTATCTGAAGAATCAGCATCCTTCACAATGCCTGCTTGATGAGTATTGTTTGCAGGCATCAAGGCACGCTCATTATTCCTGGTCTGATTCTGATTATGTTGATTACCTTGATTTCTGAACGGATTCTGGTTTCCATGTTGAGCTGGCTTCATACATTCACACTTAAAATGGCCCCGTTCACCGCAGTTGAAACACTTGTCCGCTTGTTTATCGAACCCATACTTGGTATCTTTCTTGCTTACCAAGCTGGTTCTACCAGTTCTTTCCATAAAATCTTTCGCTCGCCTCACAGCACTAGCAAATGCCCACTTGATATCCATCAAATCCATTTCATCCTTATATATCTGCTGATAGTCTTCCTAAGTTAAATTGATGTTTCCAATCTGCCCTGCTACTAACCCACAGTACGCGTTCACCAAAGTGTTTAGCAGCTCCATATGCTCCTTTGCCACCTCAACACTTACTTTCAAGAAACTTGAAGTATCTAGTAGACCTGTGTTTGGATTAGTTGACTGACCAGCATTGACTGTTGATGAAGTGTTTCCATAATAGGCTTGTTGTTGACCTTTGTAGTATGGATCAAGAAATGATGGTACTCCAGTAGACTTATAGCTTTGCTCTGGGGCAGCTGGTTATGGTGTTCCATACATATCGATGCTCGAGACAAACGCTGTTTGTAGCTGAGCATGTTGAGCAGGTCTGGAAACGTTGCTGGTACCACCACAATTTCCATAGTACATCTCGGGATTTTCTGGTACCGGCACTCTTTTTGCCTTCCTCATTTATCTTGATTTTTGTTCTCCAAGAGTTGAATGAAATCATGAATGTTGGTTGTAGCTAGCGTGCCATTATATTTCAGAATCTCTAAGAAACCACTCCATTGAGGTGGTAATGCATCGGCAAACTTAGTGGCAACCTCTTCCGGAGTTGCCGCGACCTTAAAATTACCCATCTCACTCAGCAAATGATAAAATCGACTTGACATGTCTCCCAACGATTCCCTTTCCATACACATGAAGCCGTCGAACTCCTTTTATAGCAGATCATGTCTCAGTTTGTGTGATGACGCATTTCCTTGACCTCTCGCCTTTAATGCATCCCATAACCCTTTTATCGTTTTGAATCGATAAATATCTTTGTTTAAGGCTTGAGTTAGAATTGAAAATGCTTTCTTTTCTAAATCATATGCCTTTTTATCATCGCCAGAAAGATCTGCAAATGTCGCAGCATTGGAACCGGCTTCTTCAAGTTCTTGGTCGAATTCCTTGGTAAAACATAACCACAACTCCGTGTTTTGCCCAAGAATATACGTATGAAATCTCTCTTCCCAAGCAAGGTAATCGTTCAAATGCATGAGCTTTGGTGGGCGGTTGTTGCTACCGGTTTCATTTTTGCTCAAAAGAAGATTTTGAATACTTTGGTTTTGATTTGTAACAAAAGCCCACTAATTTGCGGTAATCGAACTTGATTGTACTGATGACGTAGGTGTGGGAGTCTGAGCCCATGAAGGAATTAGACCCGAACCTTTACTCGTATACATATCTGCATTGGGATTCGGTTTCCAACCCCACCAGTTGGAAGTCATATTTGGTTGAAACTAAGTGACAAACCTTTGAAAAACCAATTTAAACAAGTTTTAGTATGAAATGCAAGTCTTCTGTGAAAAAATGTAACAATGAGACTATGAAGAGTCAAGTCTACGAAGACTCGGAGGTCCACAATCAATGATATAGTCCAAGACGAGTGATATCACGAACAGTGATATTGTTCGTCAACTGTTTACTACGAAGAATATAAGGCCCAAAGAAGATTTAAATTTAAAAGAAATAGCCACGAAGACTTGGAAACCCATGAAGACTCAATGTTGGGATTTGTAATTGGTTGGTGAGAAATATATTATTACAATATACAAGATCCTGACACAAATAAAGTTGGTAAGCCAACTTTGTAAAACATCCATGCCTTAGGCAGACATTTCAAAATACCATCATTTTTGTTACCAACTTAGTCAATTTAACAATTTCCAATAAAACAAATTTATAAACTAAAACCCAGAAAACATGAAGAACATAAAGAAGTCTATGAGTTTTCCGACCAACTGTTCACCGAAAAAATTTCCGAACTCGAATTTTGCACGAAACTTCACTAAAAAACCATATCTTAACATGTATACAAGAGATTTAACATGGTTTTTATAAGAACTAACAGCAAAATAACATGATTTTCAAAGATTTAAGCCGTAAAACTTTCAACACACAAACTTTGAAAACTCGACACACAGCTCGGTTTTAACAAGGACGAGAGCCAAGGCTCTGATACCACTTGTAGGTCCACTAGCGGAGGATCTAGTAACCTTATCCTTGTGATACGAACAAACCCGATTGTGCGGAATCCAACCGGGTATGCAAACCGAGATCAAGACATAAAACAAACAAAGATTCAACGTTTAAAGCTTCAAATGTATTATAACCAGTAGAGTTTGTTTACAAAGATTACAAAAGAAAATGCTCTCTCAAACTCACTGGTTCTCTCTATCTGTGTCTCTGTGTCTCCATTCTGTATGTTTAACATGTTCTGTTTATATAGGAAAACTTATAAAGCACATCCACGAACATTGGAGAGGGCTACGAACCATCTCAATGAACCTTCAAATTACCATGAAGATTAAGTCTTCCTCAAGTGGAGTCTTTGTGACACACCTTGGACGAACCTTCAGATTGTTCGTCCAAGGAGTCTTCGTCCACATATAGTCTTCGTGGAAAACAATGAGAGTTCGTCCCAAGGAGTGTTCGTCCATGGAGAACCTTCAGTCTTCGTCATGCAGTGTTCGTCAAGAGGAAGACTTCATCCAACCTTCAGTCTTTGTCCAACATTAAGTTTTCGTCCCAAGGTCAGTGGAGTCTTCGTCGCTACATGTTATCTTTCGTCCATGTTGATTCTTCATGGGGGAGTATCATTATGCTGACCGGAAGAAACAGAAAAGACAACAAACTGATCACATATAGCAACTGTTTTACACTAAACATTGCTTAATCATCATACCGGGTCAAGATAGGAGGATATCTTGACCACAGTCTTCACTTCTTAACGAATTCGAACCGAACCGAGTCGCGTCCACATAATATGTATCAACAGTTAACCTAAGTCATTAAGTGTTATTCACACATGTAAAGTTAGAGAGACTTCATTACCATATGCAATGACCACTCTGATGGATATACTGATGTATTATACATTGCAATCAACATTTTATAAACTGGTGTTTTATACATTGCAATCAACATTTTCCGACAGTTTACATACCTTACTTAGAAAATGTTAATTTATAATAAGTCATATAAGGTGTTAATGAGTTATGTATGATAGATGAAGATCCTGTACATTAATTCAAAAGTGTGAGAAGTGTGAGAAATATTATGGAGATGACATGTGTCCTCAATCTAAATTAATTTAAAAGGGTAAACAAGTAATTTCTTATTGATTTAATTAATTGATAACCTTCCATAACCGTCACCCTTAATTATAGGAATACGAATTAAGAATTAATCTATGAATTTGTGTCATCTCGTTCATCAATTATTATTTCTGAAGATTGCAGAATGAAAATTTATAGAGTGTTATATAGTGATGGATGCATATTGAAGGTATTTATATAACACTACAAATCTCTATAAAACACTACGAATAGCATATAACACCATATAACCCTTTTATAACTCTATATAACACTACAACATTATATATAACACTGCAACCATCATTCAGAACTGTATAGTGTTATATATTTTTATATAGTGTTATATGGTGTTATATAGTGTTATATGATGGATGTATAGTGTTATATAGTGTTATATGGTGTTATATGGTATTATATGATGTTATATAGTGTTATTTAGAGTTATATAGTGTCATATAGTGTTATAGAACCGTCACCCTTAATTATAGGAATACGAATTAAGAATTAATCTATGAATTTGTGTCATCTCGTTCATCAATTATTATTTCTGAAGATTGCAGAATGAAAATTTATAGAGTGTTATATAGTGATGGATGCAGATTGAATGTATTTATATAACACTACAAATCTCTATAAAACACTACGAATAGCATATAACACCATATAACCCTTTTATAACTCTATATAACACTACAACATTATATATAACACTGCAACCATCATTCAGAACTGTATAGTGTTATATATTTTTATATAGTGTTATATGGTGTTATATAGTGTTATATGATGGATGTATAGTGTTATATAGTGTTATATGGTGTTATATGGTATTATATGATGTTATATAGTGTTATTTAGAGTTATATAGTGTCATATAGTGTTATAGTGTTATATTTTTCTGATAGCATGTGTATGATAGATGTATAGTGTTATATATTGTTATATAGTGTTATATAGTGTTACATGGTGTTATATGTTGTTACATTGTGTTATACGGTGTTATATGGTGTTATATAGTGTTGCATGATGGATGTATAGTGTTATATATTTCTTGTAGCAGTTACATATTTCTGGATTTTTTAGAATGTCCGGATTTTAGAATAAGTTTAAAATTGAACCGCTAGAATTTAAGAGTGAATCGCTAGAATTTAGGAGTGAATCACTATTACCCCTACAATTTTCAAATCAGTCCAAATAATTAAAACAAAATTTATAATTTGGTCCCTATTGATCTCAACCGTTAGATCAAAGATCTAATGGTTTAAAACACTTCGCACACTTTAGACACTTTGTACACTATCCCTACCCTGATAGAACAATACCTAATTCATTGTTATCTATACCATATTATAATGCATTAAAGAGAGACATTTTACGATACCCAATAAATAAAAACTTTTTTGCTCTTGATTTATAAATACACCTCTAAAATGAGGGTAGATTGTTCTTTTAAACAATAATTATATTTTAGCCCACATCTTATTACACTTAAATCTCTGAGTTTTAACATAATTATTGGTAATTAGTTACACTTTTCACCATCCACAACAAACTTATAATTCTTATATGTATTCTTGCCATATATTATAAACTATAATATTTTTAAAAAAATCCAAAGGTACTATGACGACCTACTCATTTTTTTTGACGTTTTGATAATTTTCTTGGTCAGTATTGACATGTGGATTAAAAGATACAAGTAGATGATGCCTTAGTGTAAAAGTGATTAAAGTACAACGTACTTAGTCATTATCCTAGAATGTTTAATAGCTAAAGAATGTCAAGTGGTTAAACACCGTCAATTTAATCCTCTCATCTAGATTACGCTTTAAACCCTCATCTTTAACAAAATTATAGATAATTAGTTAGTAGTTACACTTTATCCCCTTATAAGAAAAACTAACTCTTCCCACGACTTTTAAATGACTTTTTGTTACGTTAATAATTTTTTTAAGTTACATCATATAAACGAGTATTTTATTCTTTTTAATTTAAGTATAGTATTTCTATAGTTTTTTAATTAAAAATTTTGATATGATATATGATTACCAGTGTCTAAGGATGAGTAATAACTAAATCGTTAACCGAAACCGAACTGAAATCAATCAAAAATTGAATTAACTTAAAACTGATTAACCAAAACCTCAATTAAACAAAAAACGATTATCAATTTTTTGTACCCTCATTTAACCAAAATTAAATGAACTAAACCATTCATATCTTCATATATTTCTAGTTTTTATACCTTCAATTCATGTATTTCATATTTACACCCCCCATTTTATGTATTTATACCCCCATTTCATGTATTTATACCTAAATTTCATGTATTTCTAATAAAAAGTTTTAGCCCAAGTTTGGTTTTGAGTATTAACTGAAATTAAATGAATCCAACCAAAACTGTCAATATCTAACTGAATAAGCCAAACCAATTGATTAACTGAAATCGAATTGGTTAATAAAATAGACTAATCGATGACCTCGATTTTGGTTGAGGATAATAATCTAACCAACCGAAAAATGCACATTGTGGCAATGTCTGTGTTTCCCACTGCATCGCGCGTGCACCTATTGGTTATTAACGAAAATCGGTTATTGGTGAGCAATAACTAAATCGTTAACCTAAACCAAACTGAAAAAGACGAAACCGAATCGAAATCAACCAAAAACTAAAAAATGAAAACTGAATCAACCAAAAACTAGTTATTAATTGTTTGTACTCTTGTTTAACCAAAATTAGCTTAACCGAACTGAATCATTCATATTTTCATACATTTCTACCTTTTATACCTCTAGTTTATATATTTCATATTTATATCTCCATTTCATATATTTATACTTTCATTTCATATATTTATATCTCAATTTCATATATTTCTAAGCAAAAATTTTAATACAAGTTTGGTTTTTCCTATTAACTGAAATTAAATGAACCAAACCAAAAAACGTCAGTCTAACCGAATAAACCAAAGTGATTTACTGAAAACCGATAGGTTAATAAAATAGACTAACTGATGACTTTGGTTTCGGCTTCGGCTTCGGTTGAGGATAATAATCGAGCCAACCGAACCATGCACAACACAATGAAATGGATTACCCGGTTACTTTGCTATTGATGTATATCTATCACAATGATGCTACAATAAATATTATATGAATAAGAAAACTATCAAAAAAATATCACAATACGATATGTCGCTCCCGCCGCATCGCGCGAACATCCTGCTAGTGGACTTATAATGTGTTATATTAGGTAACACAAATTCCTTTTAGGTTATAACAACTCATGCTAAGAGCACCTATAACAATGGACGAAGTCCATCCAAAAGACTGCCTAGTCAATATGTCACATCTTTACAAACCACCACCACACCACACCCCACTTTTTACACAAAAAAATGTATGTGAGTGGGTGGTCCCCACTCCTTCCAAACCATACCCATTCGCTTGAGCGGACTACCTCCCATCGGACCACCTCCTCCAACAAGGAGGTTTGTTTGTGCATTGGTTTGTTGAGCAGACTTGAGCAACAGATTGCCCGTTGTTCATGCTCCAAGTGTTGATGAGTTATATTTGATATCTAATTCAAGTTATATCTACTCATGTTAGGTGTCATTGAGTTATTTTTTAATCAAGATTTATTAATTCACTGTTATGGGCTTTATTCTGTTTTGATATGTTTTATTTGGTTAATATAAGTTATTTTAGGCTATAACTAGGTTATTATAAGTTATTTAGGCCATAACTTGTTATGTATGATGTATGACTACGTAATTCATATTATGTGGTGCCCCTGCTGCAACGCTTAAACAAGACCTCCGATTCTCTTATTATGTATTTATAAAATATACTTCGTTACACTAATCTGGTGTTTATTTTTTTAAAAAGATCTGTGCAGGCTTTTCTATCTGCGCCGCACAGATCACGCGTAGACATTGTCATCTGCAGACTGTTTGTTTTTCCGAAGACGTTTCATTAAAAAATGGTTGCGTGAATTTTTCTTGGTGCAGACTTGGTCCAGCCACTTCTAAGATCTTGTAAGGTCTGCAGAAGGTTAAACATATCCACCACCACCACTGTCCACTACCACCACCACCCACCATCCACGTCCACATCCACCACCCACTGCCACCATCCGTATACCACCATCAGTATATTTTAGAAGTCTACATACGTTAAAAAACAAATAGCCTTCTTCTTGCAGACTGCAGAGGTTTGGTCCACCTATTCTTCTACAGATGTTTGCAGATGTGGTCCACAGACTACAGACATTTTACCTATTAAAAAACAAACAACACCTAAATCATCTCAGTATATATGGTAAATTACACTTTTCGTCCTTTATGTTTGTATCGAATTTCAATGGATAGCCTTTAACTTCAATAATTACAGTCACAATCCTTTATTTGGAAAACCCAATACACTTTTCGTCCTTTAGCATTAACCATGTTAAAATTAAACGTTAAATTGTATCACGTGATTCTCATGTGAGGGCATTTATATCCTTTTACCCTTTATTCATCCCACTTTATAAACCCCCTTTTCACTCTCTTCCCAAATTAGGGTTCAACCTGCTATCCAAGGCCCACCACCACCACCGTATCCCAGCAACAATCACCACTACCAAATTCGTCCACCAAGCCCCACCACCACCGTCCACCAAGCTAACCACCTGTCACAACAACCACCCGCCCCTATAACAACTGTCGTTGCAGTCCCTACACCACCGCTGCAGTCGATACACCACCTCCATCGTAACACCACCAACATCGTCGCCGTTGTAATCTGAATCGGTCGAACGATAATGGTGCAATCGCCGCTGCAATCTGAATCAGTCGAACGACACCGTTTCGATCTGAATCTTCAAGAAGAAGTGAAGAGAAGTTCTTGGATGGATCGGTCGAACGACACCGTTTGAAGATCCTTAAAGTTTAATACAGTGAGTACATTTTAAGTAGGAGTGTGTTTTCCGAGTTTGTTATTGTTTGTATTTCTGCTGCAAATAACCTTGTTTTGTTATTTGCGTTTTTTTAAGTAAAGTGCACTACTAAATTATAATTAACAAAAAATTATCTTTGTAACTTATTTGAGTATTAAATCACTTTCTACTCTGATATGTGCTCTTGTATTTCTTAACTTGGGACCAATAATAAATATAAAGGTGAAAAACATAGTACAGCCTGTCCAATAGCCTCAAGTTTGCAACTTCTTCTATTCTGATATGGGTCCTGAGAAGTTATATTAGAACTGGAACATGTAAGTTTGGATCAAATTGCAAGTTCAATCCCCTATCAGAAGCAAGAATCAGGTTTATTATCAACAAGTTGATCATGTTTTAAACTGTAACACCTAGGGCCGTAAACGAAATCATGGCATTTTTTTAACAGAGAAATCAAGGTTGTGCATAAATTTGTTGATGGTGGAGTTTTTTTTATTAAACATGATTGACGGTGGGTTTTTTTGGTGGCCGGTGGTGGCGGTCAGAGGTGGTGATGGTAGGTTTGGTTGAAGTTAGAGAGAGAAAGTGGGTCATGTGTGTGTATATATATGTATATATATTTTATTATTTGAAATTATCTTTGTTTTATTTATTAAATATATTTTAAATAAAGAAGTAAAATTACAAATCTACCCTCACATGATCAGACTTAACATTTAATTTTAACCTCGTTAGTGCTAAAGGACGAAAGGTGTAATGGGTTTTCCAAATAAAGGATTATGACTGTAATTATTAAAGTTAAAGGTTATCCATTGCAATTCGATACAAACATAAAGGACGAAAAGTGTAATTTACCCTAAGAACAAACAATTTTGTATTGCAAAGTAAAATAGTAATCATAAGCGAGGAATTATTATCAACATCTGTTTTTCATTGAATCTAAATGATTACAAGTTTTACCGAAATGATTGGCTCTACAAACTCCCACTCAGCCTGACCACTCATAAATATGTTTGTACAAAAGAAAATGTGATGTGTGTAATAACTAGATCTCTAACAGGTGAGATCTATTTGTACTAAGTAATCAAAGGTCTGTTTGTGATTGGCTGACATCACCCTGATAGAGACATCCAACATTCGTAATATAAAAGATTCCACAGATGTTGCAAACATTTGTGGGAATCAAACATCTGATCTAACTATGCCAAACACTATTGGACAAGCTAATACTTTAACATTGGGAAACATCTATTAGTCTATCATCTGTTGCTTTGTTCCAAACATCTGTTTGGCCAGACAGATGTTTGGTCTTCATGAACAGACCCTTGCTTCAACAGACTTTAGGACTTGAACAAACCTTGCTTCTTCCTGAACATCGGTTTCAAGGCTTCAAACAGATTTTAGCTAGTCTTCAACAGATGCTCTGATTCATGTGTTCAATATTCACTATCTTTGGGAGGAGTCTGGTTCAAACTTCTGTTTATTTCTTGATCATGTTTTGGCTTTCGAATATCATATGTTCTTTTGTAGGTCCAACAATCCCCCCTAGAACAAATGATGCCAAAATAGATGTTTATTAGATCAATTTTAATTCCTCTTCAACTTCTCTGTGATTTGGGCTTTAAATTGCTTCCCAAATATTTAGAGAGAAAGAGAGAGTCATTTGCATCCCTTTTAAGTGGAAGACCCTCTAGGTCTTGCAGATCTTTAATTTTCAGGCTCATGATAATATTTATTGAAGTCTTTTTCACTTCTTCATTAGCCCTGACTATGGTTAATTCATGGCTTTTCCTTTTGGAAGACCATTTTAAAATTTTTGAGCTTGATGGATTTACTAGGACAAATTTTGTTAGAAGAGGTGAGGGAAATTGTTTTCCCAAGACTTGCCCGAGCACCTCTTCTGATTTGGCATCTGGATGCCCATACATAAGTTCATTTCTAATCCTTTTTTTTCTTTTTCTCATCTTCATATTTCTGTAGATCTTCTGTAGACATTTTCTTTTGCCTTTTGAGGTAGCTTCTAATAGCTGAGGTGTAAGACCCTATTCACGATTTGACCTAAAATGACGCAGCGGAAATGAACCGTAAAATTTCTTTCTTTAAACTACTCTAACATACTTAAATACCGTTTAGGTCAACCCTTCTAACATAAATACATCATTCATCATTTATTTAATGTAACTATGTTAACACATGATTACAAACAACGTGACCGCTTTCCCGTACAATCCATGATCTTCAACTTGATCCTCGTTCACTTGTCCATCATGAATATCTTATTAACCTGCAGTCACCATATATAACCAACACGTTAGTACATGGCAACATCATATATAATTTAATACATATACTTAAAAGGCTAAATCACATTCTAACTATGTAAGGTATTCCACTGAAACATCTTCTCAATTTTATTTACTCGAGTCCGACATCAATTCCTCAAGAGTCCGGCGTTCCCATACCTGCACTCCATTCATTTCATTTCAATAGTAATATGGTTAGGAGTACGTAATCTCAAACATATTGAAAACCCACATCTTCACATATACGTATACCAGTGATCTACAATCATTAGATTACAACACATGTATACACTTTCATATATCTAAGTACATTCATACGTATCCCATTCATATGTACATACATACAAGTTCACACTACTTACACACGCTACAGTTCCATATCTACATACATACATACATACATACATACATACAAGTTACATTCACTTATTTGTAAGTTGAGTCTTATCTACAATCATAACAACACAAATCAATGCAATTACAAACAAACATAACCGACTAACTTCCAACAAACATGATGAACATTCCATTAACATGGTGAACATTCCATTAACACGATGAACATTCAGTAACATAATGAACATTCCATTAACACGATGAACGTTCAACAACATAATGAACATTCCAATAACACGATGAACATTAACATTCCATTAACACGATGCACATTCAGCAACATAATGAACATTCCATTAACACGATGAACATTCAGCAACATAATGAACATTACGTTAACACGATGAACATTCAGCAACAAAATGAACATTCCATTAACACGATGAACATTCAGCAACATAATGAACATTCCATTAACACGATGAACATTCAGCAACATACTGAACATTCCATTAACACGATGAACATTCAGAAACATAATGAACATTCCATTAACACGATGAACATTCAGCAACATAATGAACATTCCATTGACAAGATGAACATTCAGCAACATAATGAACATTCCATTAACACGATGAACATTCAGCAACATAATGAACATTCCATTAACACGATGAACATTCAGCAACAAAATGAACATTCCATTAACATGATGAGACTATCATCTTAATTTACATTAAGGATAGACGAAGTTCATATGAACTTACCTTGGTACTTACCCTTACCCGTAAATTCTTACATGGTTCCCTATATACAACATACCAAACTTCATTTATAAATAAGAAGTGATTCCGAAAATCACTTACCTTAAGCGTCCGTTTCGTACTTGCTTCCCCACATCCTTCCCGTTAGCCTTCTACGCTTCCACCCACCTTGACATGATTCTATACTTTCATGTCATTATGGTTACCGCATTATTAGCATACACGCATATTCTAAATTACATTTATTCTACATAATTCTTTATATCGTCACATATAACATTTATTGATATAGCATGTGCCTTGCGATTTCCATAACATCACATTTGTGGCCAAATGTCTTACTATGCTATTTATGCACAGTTGACTTTTAGAAAGTCAACTGTCCATTATAGGAATTATCAACTTAAGCTCATACATTCTCAACATTAAGAGTTTATACTACGGACATCATACACATTTCATACTCATATAGCAATACACATAATGTGCATCATATGACCCAAGCATAGAGTACAACTTCTAATGCATAGTGTTTACCAAATCAAATAATTAACCAAAATCCTACATGTATTCCATTCAAAACATATTTCTCATGATTAATTATCAACGAATTACATCACCTCCGCACATTATATACTTTCATCCATCATTTGCATACCATTTCATCTATTAATCTCACCTAGGCATTTCAACAAACACTTGGTGTGCGTACTACTTTCTAAGCACACTGTATAAGCATCTTATGCTCATCTTCATACTTCTTGCCTTCATCAATCAAATACAACTAAAATCAACCTAATTCCATACCATACTCAACCTATCTAACAAGTATTCATCACATACAACATACTACATCAAATTTTGAACAAGGATTGGACATGGGTGTTATACCCATGTCGCCATTTTCACTAACCCAAGTGGGTTTCACCTTCAAACATCAAATTACTTGATATCATACATAAAACAAGTTCTATTTGGTCATTCTAACACATATCCATGCTCAATTTCAACAAATTTCAGGATTGATCACAAACCCACTTCATACAAGATCACCAAATCACAAATTACAACTTACCACATGTTTATCTTGTCTAGATGATTCAGAATCTAAGCTCATGCATCTGATTTAGCTCCAATATCCATCCTAATATGATCAATTGCGCCATTCTTGAGTTGAATAGGGGTTTTTCCTCCTCTCTCTCTCTCTCTGATCGAACACACATACCCACACTACACATACTTAGGTGTTTTATAAAACTTTCATTCTTTTTTCCAAGTTTAGCCCCTTGTGTTTGCCATTCTTTCTTTTTGTAACAAAACTTTATTCATTACTACTTAACCTACATATCCTAACTAAGTAAAAAGACTTAGTTATTTTATTTCTTTCCATTACCCAAGGAACATACTGTCGAAATAAAACTTCTGTTTTTTGGGGTGTTACAAGTCTACCCCCCCCCTTAAAGGAGGTTTCATCCCCGAAACCTTCTCATTCCTACCATACTATAACTATGTTTATTCATTTAACAAATCCTAAAGCATACTATTATCCGAACCCACTCATGGTTCGGATAGAGTCTTCGTTCGTGAACAAGCATAGTTATATATTTTGTTTCTACTTTCTTAATTAAGCATAAAACTTTCTTACCTTTACTAATCATAACGAATCTATAAATTCCAATTTACTCACCAATCATACTCAATATTCTATTCTTGGTTAGTCACATTAGTACTTTTCACGAGCTTACTAATGCATCTCACTATTAGTATTCCTTCTAATAATTTCATTAACACATGAAAGTTTAAACCATAAACATACACATACTATGAACATTTAATCAAAGTTATCACAACAAAACCACTATATCATACTCCTTTATTCATACTTATCTCGGAAGATAAACATCACTCTACGTTTGCTATCACTAGATGATATTAAGTATACCCTTAGGTCAATTTCGATACATTTCACGCATCACTCACAATGCACACATGCGCATTACTCAACAACATTAAATCTGAGCTATAATTCATTCCTTTGTTAACCTTCACAAGTCAACATTCTACATGATGCCATACTCAAATACCATCCTTTTGTATAGAAGGTATTATTCAAATTGAACTTCTTCTTAACAATCATAATTTAAACATGTTACTAACCTTGCATTCATTGCGTAGACTAACGATCCGCAAACCAGATCGGCCCGCTTCTTCACGAGTCCGTATCAAAACCGGATTGATCCCTTCATTCCATTTAATGAGCTTCTGCTCGTGCACATCCTTTTACCAATTCGATTGGTTTCATCACATTAAGAGTTCTACCACTATTATCTACAAAATTGGCGGCTAGCACATTTCATTCAAACATTCATTCTACTAGGTGATTATTCACCTAAAATTCTTCTACAAATTTCCTACGTACATACTATAACATATCACACATTCCTTTTCTTACATAATTTTTTTTTGTTATTTATTTCGCCAGCTTCTTGCAGTTTGACTTTTCAAGGTCAAACTGGCATTTCTTACTTATCGAAGATGTATTGAAGTACACGTTCGTACTTCTTTCCATTCATGCTTACTTGCAAAGACTTTATTATATCATTTCAGTATTTCTTGCAAAAACATATTATCACACCACGAAATATCAGAGCATAGCGTGACTGGACTGGTATCTTCATTGCACAGCGGAAGCAAATAAGCTAAGACTTCTAGAAAATGAACGCCCACTAAGTACTCGAGTCTCCAATGGTTCTCTTATTCCAACCGTGCTATAACTTTGAAAAGTAACCTGAGAAAGAAACATGCGAAAAATCAACATAAAGTTGAGCGAGTTCATAATTTGTTTTGGAAAAGATTTAAAATAAATCTTTTTGAATAACCGGTTTTTGAAGTATTATTGAGAAAACGAATTTAAAATCATTTTCTTGTCATGTTATATGGAAACTCTGTATTTGTAATGCATTATGCTCGTAGAACCATGTATTTGTAAACTCTTGTATTTGTAAAGTTTGTATAACCGTCAATGCCCACCCTGACTTTGACTTCATGCCTGCATAATCCTTTGCTTTGAATTTGTATAAAACATGGTATGTAATTTATAAAGACGTATTGAAACTAGGTTATGTATATGTAAGGAATACGAGATTGTTAATGGTTTGCAAGGCCATTAACATATGACACGACATAGGAAGCATCCAAACCATAGGCGTTTTTAGCTGTCGAATCCACGACTGTCGATTCACGACTAGAGACACAAAAGCACTGCTTGGTACTAGAGTGACCAAGAGTGTGGCTGCCTGAAACCCATTAGATCTAACCTTTTGTTCCGCGGTCTTGGTATGTAACTAATTAATGGTGCTTATGTTACCCTATTCGTGACATGATCTATTGTGTCATTCCTTAGTTTAATGTACCTCTTTGTACTTGTGTTTTCCCGTAGTTTAGAAAACTAGAATTCGTGTGTATGCACATTTCGAAAAAATACGCTTGTTTGAAAAACCGGTATAAAACATAAGCTTTTCGTAAACCATTTGTGTCAGTTAAAACTTACTTGTAAAATGGTTTAGAAATATGTAATTCATGTTTATTGAAAACCTTTTATGCTTTGCAAAAAGTGCATGTCTTTCCACCCCGAAAACATTTAGAAAACTGTAAAACCGTAAAAAGGTGGGGTTATGAACTCACCTGGATATTCCTGTGCAAAGCTAGCTATATACGACTTCGTGATGTCGTTTCCAAGACGTGACTTGCTAGCGTGCATTCTACAATATTCCTAACACGGAATATCTTATAAGTTTCTAAACAAAAGCGGTAACTAAACTACGTGTTACCGAGCTCTACCGAATCGTTAACCGAAGGATTCAACGGTAAGTTGTTAACTTAATGAAAACGATTAAGTTATACTTGTTTAGTTCGTTTATTCGTCGGTAATACTTAATAAGTCTTGAAAAACACTTAGTTCTCGTGAGATTTAAAATATATAAATGTATAAATACTTCGGTAGAATCCCGTTAGTCGTCTTAAGAAGTCGTTGTGTATGTAATACACATTTATACGAAAATAACATGTAACAAACTCGTAAGCGATATATATGATATATGGGTTGAGTTATAATACAAAGTTTTTAAAAATAAGAAGGGTAAGAAGCCACCAGAGAGTGACAAGTGTCATAGGAGGAATTAAATGGAAAGGGTATTTTTGTCTACAAGAGGAAAGAGAATATGCACATGCAAGTCACATGTTATTTCCCCCCCCCCTAATTTTTAAACGTCCGTAACTTTTTTATACATCATTTGTTTTTTAAAAAAATTATACCATAAAATCGAGCGTTTTTTATCTTTAATATGAGTACCATATTGTTATATTTTTCAAAAAAAAATTCAAAAACCCAGTTGCATATTACACAATGAACATGATGTAAAACACAATGTAAAGTAGATCAAAAACACAATCAATAACAACAGATAAAGACACAATGGACAACATACTAAAACACAATGACCATAACGTATAACACAATGGCGATAACATATAACACAATAAGTATCAGACTAAATAAAAACACAATTGATGACAACAGATAAAAGACACAATTAATTACAACAGATAAAAGACACAATGGAGAGCAGATGAAGACACAATGGAAAACAAACTAAAAACACAATACACAACAAACTAAAACACAATGAAAAAAGATAATGAAAAAATTGAACAAATTATTAAAACACAATGAATAACATATTAAAACACAATGAATAACATATTAAACACAATGACCTGAACTAATAACACAATTTATTGAAAACCCAGATATAACACCATCTTCATTGTGTCATATATTGTGTTATAGGTTCTTATAAAAACGCAATTGATATAACCCAAATTAACATTCTGTTATAGGTTTTGATAATAACACAATGTAAAGTAGATCAAAAACACAATCAATGACAACAGATAAAGACACAATAGACAACATACTAAAACACAATGAGCATAACGTATAACACAATAGCGATAACATATAACACAATAAGTATAAGACTAAATAAAAACACAATTGATGACAACAGATAAAAGACACAATTAATGACAGCAGATAAAAGACACAATGGAGAGCAGATGAAGACACAATGAAAAACAAACTAAAAACACAATACACAACAAACTAAAACACAATGAACAAAGATAATGAAAAAAATTGAACAAATTATTAAAACACAATGGACAACATATTAAAACACAATGAATAACATATTAAACACAATGACCTGAACTAATAACACAATTTATAGAAAACCCAGATATAACACCATCTTCATTGTGTCATATATTGTGTTATAGGTTCTTATAAAAACACAATAGATAGAACCCAAATTAACATTGTGTTATAGGTTTTGATAATAACACAATGTATAGAAACTCTACTGACCAAAACCCAGTTAAAAGACAAAATGACCTGAACCGTTAACACAATGCAATAAAAAAACCCAGTAAAAATGAAATTTTTTATTTTATTTTTATATGATAATATGGTACTCATATTAAAGATAAAAAAACACTCGTTATTATGGTGATTTTTTTTTTAAAAAAATGTCGTATGAAAAAGTTATGGACGTTTTAAATCGATGGGGGAATTGGCATGTGCCTTGCATGTGGAAAGAGAAAATCCATAAATATAGGATTCCCTTTATGCCCTTCTATTATCTTCTTTTCCCTACAATTAATCTCAACCCTCCAAATCTAAGATCAATGGACTAGAATCCTTCTTACCATTCTTATTTATTTTATCCTTTGTATTTGATCCTAACCCTATTATATATAATGTGCCGTTTAGGCGTTTGAAATAAATATAAAAGATATATTTATTTTATAAAGATTTATCGAGTCAATGCATGTTTCAAATAAATATAAAACTATATTTATTTTTTTATAACAGAATTGGTGTTGTCTGATATTCGAAATAAATATATAAACTATATTTATTTTTATAAAAAGAAGTCATGTTGTTTGTTATTCGAAAATAAATATATAAACTATATTTATTTTTATAAAAGAGTTGTCGGAATTTCAAAGTTTAGAATATAATAACTATATTTATTATTGCGAGTAATATCCGAATTGTCGTTCATTAGGTATTCGAAAATAAAAATAAGAGTTATTATATTCATTTTATAAAAACACTTCGCGTTATTGACGTTTATTGCAGATTATAGAGTATCGTCGAAATAGTATGTACATTTATATGGGTTTTCATAAAAGTCGCTTGATGTCGACAGTTGTCGTTTAAACACGTTTTGTTTTCGGGATTTTCTCGAAAAACGGGCAGAGTTTCCTCTGTTTTTGGACGCCCCCGACAACACAAGTTGTTGTTATTTTATCAAAATTCAATCAAGATTCAAACATTTCAACAATATATATGCATATGAATGAAATAAAACAAGTTTTATGAATACGACTAATATATGGATCCACTAAATTTATAACGATTCCTTATTAAATTCGGTTCGAGAGCTCGCTTATCACGTGAAAATAAAACTAGGACTATAATTAAAGATTCGTGTAGTTAATTCTTTACCACTCTTCGCGTGCGGCGGCGTCGACTGAGTCGGCCGGGTCAACTGAGTTGACCAGGTTTGACCGAGTTGACTCGGTTTGACCGAGTCAACTGAACCGAGCCGTCTGACCCAACCGTGCGACCCGAAGCACCGGTTGACCATACCCGACCGTTGTTGACTGTTGACCGGAAACCCGAGGCTTATCCACTGGCCAGTCTTGACCGAGCCCGAACCCGAATCGCTGAACCCTGCTGAACTTGTTGAACCAGAACCCTGCATGAAGTCTGAAACCTTGCTGAACAAATCTGAACCGGAATTTGTCGGCAACAAACAATGTCATCTTCATCCTCAATCTTCAAGAAATAAAAGGAAATGATGGGGGTTATACTAGAAGCTTACCGGAGAAGAATAAGGGGCTGCCGCTGCCGTCGTTCACTGCCGCCGCCGTGAGCGGCGACGCCGCTCCCCTTTCTCATTTTTTCTCCTCCCTCTCGCATCCACTCTCTCTCATGATCTTGTCTCGGTCTTCATCAGTTCCCATCACCGGCACCATCATGAAATCTCACCACCGCCACCGTCGTGAGAGGCGGCGGCTCCGCCTGCCGTCGCTGGAGATCATCGAAGGGGGGGTGTCGCCTGACGGAAAGAACCACCGGCAGCCGCCGGCTCCACCCTTTCACCAACCGCCGGTCACAGAGGAGAGGTGAAAGGGATTCGAGAGGGTGTTTGGTTTGGGTTTCTCTTAGAATTGTAGGAGATGGAGAAACAGTGATTTTATTTGTCAGGGTGTGCTCCAAATGTTGTGGGTTTGCAGTGGGAATCGAAGGGAGGGGGTGTGGGTAGAAAGAATAGGTTGTTGTCAAATGTTGAAATGAGAGAACAGGAGATGAAGTCTGGATGTTGTGTTTATGTGTGAGTGTTGGGTCTTATAGAGATTTGGTTGAGATCTTGTAGAGATCTTACAAGATATTGTAGAGATCTTCTGAAGATTTTATAGAGATTTTGGAAAGATTTTATAGAGATCTAATATATTATGTGCAGGTTTAGGCTTGTGGGTTTTAGGCTTGGGCCCAGGGCCCACAATCCCATCTCATGTGTAAGTGGCCCGTAATTCCTACGAGACCTGATATCACAACCCAAACTCCATAAGTGTCGAAAGCATAAACTTTTTAAAATTAAAAGGCGTATAATCGTGGCGTTGTCAGTATTTTGTATGGTATCAGTTCGTTGTCGCGTAATATTCAGCAGGTTTCCCGTAAATCACCATACGCGCACTATACAGTCGAATAAACGTTCCTGGGCACTCCAAGGGCCTAAATGAGTTAATCTACGTCTTAATCACTATTCATTATCGCGTTAATCACCTGTTAATCACGTAATTAAGAGCCGTAAATCACCGGTTGTCACATTCTCCCCCTGTTAATCAAATTTCGTCCTCGAAATTTAGACTACGTCAACTCCTTAGAGTTACGTTATGCGTAAGTAAATACGAATAATGTCAAAGGAAACGAGACATACTGATACAGTCACCCGTGTGACCAAGTTAACAGGGGTCCAATAAAAGAGGAATTTCAACCAATAGAATTCCAAGTGGACGTTTACAATATGCAAATGAATGTTAGAAACAATAACATTCACTAGGAGAAGCTTAGAATCAACAAGCCCAAACTAAATAGTTTTGCATGAAACGCTCGATCATGATTAGCCCAAGCTGCAAGTTCTACCGACGTCACAAGGTGTCGTAGTGAATGAAACAATTCAAATATAGCGGTGATCGAACAAGTATCACATGTGTTTTGCATGAAATGAACGCGCAATGAAGTAAATCTGAAATTTTGACTCAAACGACATCATAGGATTTTCAATTGAATATGGAATATCAAAGAAACACTGTTTTCGATCGATGATGAAAAGGCAATAAATATCGCAAAGCATTCGATTGATAATGAAAGAACTGTTAGGAGCTACACCGGAATATGAACTGAATTTTGTGTACCATTGTCTTATCACACGATTGTGTTAAGACTATTGTGGCATGATAAAGAAAAGCGGATTTAAAGCAAATCAATAAATGACTAATTAAATCCGTGCATGAGATGCGTAAACGTGATTAGCGCAAGCTTCAAATTAATGAAAACACCACCACAAGGTGTCGAAATCAACAAACGACTTAATGGAGTTGTTGTAACACCCCAAAAACGGGTTTGGTAATCAAACCACGTTAATACTAAAAGACGGCTATAGAACCGTTAGTGGTAAAATTAAGCCAGAAAATATTAGGATTTATATAACTAAATCTAATATTTAATAAAAAGAGAAAAAGAATGCGTTTGGGAAATAAAGTTTATAGAAGGCCCGAGTTAACAGGACTTAAACTAAACTTAGTCATAGATTCCCAAAACCCACTAATTTAATTAGGAATGTTTAACCTAGTTAATAAGTGGGGAATATTGTTAGAAATAAGTAGGTTGTGCCCTACTTAATTAACTAACCAAATTAGAGGGGCCAATGTTGTTAAAATTGAAACTTATATTATTAGTTTTAATTAAAAACAAAACCAAAACACCTCAATTGAGATGTCTGGTCGAACAAGAACACAGGGGGCGACACAGGCTCCCCACCAAACCCTAGTGCATGTCAAACTTGATCAAATTGAGGGTTCAAATCAGCTCCAAATCGATTTTCAAGCACGAATTAGTGATCACCTTGTTGAGGGGATCATAAGGTATGCAAAAATTTGATGTTTTGATTCATCTTAAATTATAGGTTGTTAGGATCGGAGGCTCTCATGATTGTGTTTGTTTGTTTGTTTAAAATGAATAATCAATGACAATGAAAACATGTAAAGTGCAGCGGAAATGAAAACAAACTTTGTAAACACAGTCAAAAGGAGAAAAATAGTTTGATAAACAATTGCTTCTCATAGAGTCGAATGATTTACAAATCAAAGCAAAAGATTACTGACATGCTTACAAACTAAGCTCCCCCTCAGCCTGATGCCTCAAGGTTGGATTGCACAAGATGAAAGGATTAGACATGAGAAGGGAAAACCGGCTCAGTCAATCAAATGTAACAGTACAGGGTACTGTTACATTTATAGGCAAACCAAACCACTGATGTACCTCAGCTGACGTCACCAAGAAAGTGACATCTAACAAACTAACAAACTCTATCTACTGATCTATACAACCTCTGCTATGCTAACTACTGATATTTCAATACATTACATAAGATGAATCAAACTGCTGCTGCATCCTTCCACTGTTGTGAACCCAGCAGTACTTGTCATGATCAGCAGTGCTTGACTCAAGGCAGTAGATTGGGCAGCAGGGCTTAGGTCCTTCATCAGTCTTTGACTTGATCAGCAATTTCCAGTGTCAGCAGTTGTTGATAAAGGCAGTACTTTGGAGTATATCAGATGTTATGATCACTTTCAAGGGGAAAGTCTAGTGCAAACTGCTGCTTATGATGAATCCACTGTTGTGATCCGGTTTTGGCTTTACATCATCTGTTCCTCTGTAGAGTTCAATCCCAACAATCTCCCCCTGGAACAGATGATGCCAAAACCCTTCATTATTCTGGATTTTTATTTACTCATCACAAGTTCCCTAACTTGTCCTTTAAATTGTAATTCAAAGCCAATGGGGCTTGTATCATCCTCATCCCTGCACAGTGTAAGCTCAAGGAGATCTTGCAAATCTTCAACACCCAGGCCAAGTGCTGTTTCCCTTGATATATGCTTCACTTCACCATTGGATCTGAGCAAAGTCAATACGTGGGTCTTTTGATCAGAGAGCCACTTTAGTATTTTTGAATCCAATGGGTTTCTTGAGAGAAATTTATTTGATTGATGAGTTTGGAGATTGAGGCCTGGTGATGACAACTTTGAGCAGTGGCTTAAGATTTTGCTGTTTCATGTAGTTCTGCTCTAAGTGTCTGAAGAACTATCTTCATGATATATTCTTCTCAAGCTTGTTCTTCTTTTGGGATTTCTGCATCCATCTGCTTTGTTTCCTTCTTTGATGAAGGATGGCAGCAGGTGGTGTTTGTGGTGGTGGTGATGTTTTAGATGTGGCAGTGGTTGATTTAGTAGGAATGGCAGTGGTTGTGATGGTGGTGTGTGTTGATGTGGTATTGGTGGCAGTTGTTTGGGTGACATATGTTGTTAATTGTGGAGGTGTAAGTGATTTTGTGGGAACATAAGTTGTGGTTGAAGTAGTAACTGGCTTAGTTTTAGAAGTTGTGGTGGTGGATTGCCTTGTTTTTCTAACAGGACTCTTCTTTAATGAAGTACCAACCTCTTCATATTCCTTTTTGCAGAACTAACTTTTTCTCAACCAAAGCTCTGCTCTCATCCCTTACCCTTTTAATATCAGCGGTGGTTTTGAGACCAGCTGAATTGACTTGACTTTGAACGATCCTCATTTGTGTATCTTCATCATCTGCTTGAATTTTCAGGGTTTCATCACCTCCCTTTTCCTTTTCTTTGACAGATGATTCAGCAGAAGTTACTGAGAGATTTTCCTCAGAGTCATTTTTCTCCCCCTTTTTGGCATCATCAACTCTTTCGAAGATAGTGCAGGGGTTGAAATAAATTCCACAGCTCATCTGGAGTAGGAGCAGATGATGGAGTAGCTGTTGGAGATGATGGAGTAGCCGTCAATTCTTGGTACATTAAACCATCACCCAACTTAATGGGGTCATCTGATTTCCCACTAACAGTGGTTGTAACAGTGGTTGATTTGAGGAAGTGTATCCCAAAAATCATCCACTGTTGCCCCTTTGTCTTGGTACTGGGGACTTCTTTCTTCATAATGAGAAACACTTTTTAGTGAACCAGTGAAGACTGGATACACAAGAGTTCCCAGTGAAGAGATTGCCTTCACGGAAGTCTTATTGATGAAACTACTGTCCAGGTGCAAACCAATGGGTCCAGCACTTGTAGTAGCTGCTTCACTTGAACTACCACCAAGAGTTACTTGTAACTCAAGGGGTGTAACCTCCTCAGTTGTTGCTGGGATAGCAGAGGTATAAGCATCAGACTCAGTCACTTGTTGGAGTGTACTCTCAGTGATAGGTAGTTGAGAGGAACTGATTTATGTCTGAGTTATATCCAAAGCATGCAACAAGGTCGTTATTGATGGTGGCATTTGTGAAGTGAGGATATGGGATGAAAGAAAATTTGCCCCGGGAGGAAGGCTGTGGAAGTTAGATTCAAGTGAATCCATTGCTTCATAAGATGTCGTCCCTGTGCTTACAACCTGTTCTTTTTGTGAAGAAGCAGGAGGAGTTTCAGGCATGGGTTGAGACCTTTCTACCATCTGCTGTGAGGAAGTAGCAGCAGTGGTTTCTAGTGACTTTTGTGTTGTCACTGGCAGTTGCTCTGGGATCTCATCTTCCAGAGTTGCCTTTATTGTAGGTTTGGTGGGCTTTTTGGTTGATTTCTTTTTGGTCTTTTTAGTGGTTTTAGGTGTGGGTTTCACAGCAGTTGTGTTACTGCCGTGATCACCTTGAGCAGTGGGCTCAGCAGCAGATATCTGAGGAGCAGTGGTAGCTGCTAAAATCTGCTCAGTTACCTCTGCTTTTGTTTTGGAAATTTTTGATAGCCTTGTAAATGTTTTCAGGTGTAAGGCCATTTATTTGAAAAAGTGATGATGGCAACTGATGCACACAACTGTTGAATAACATCTATCAACGTGTAACCTCTGTTATAAATCAGTGTTTTGCACAAGCAGAGGATACACTTTGGTAGTGGATAGATTTTACTATTTAACAGAGTTTTAATGCCATCAGTGCTTCGAACAGACTTTGAGGATCTATTGAAAAATTTAATTTTAAACTATTTTTAAGGTTATTTTGATTTTTCTAAAAACATTTTTATGCTATTTACACATGGAACACAAGAAAGCTTGCTTTAATCCATGTTTAGCACCCCAATCATAGGGATCAAGTTTTTAACAGTAGATGAATCCAATTCTTAAGTTTGTACATCTACTAGTTGATCATTAGGATGGATATGTTAAAGATAAAATCAAACCTTTTTATAGCAATCCCCCACAAGGTGGTGTCTGATGTCAGGTGATGATGGAGTGAGATATTGAATTTTTGATGATATATTTTAGCTACTTGACTGCCCTGCATAAAAACAATCTTTTGAGCATTTTATATCAAAATCCAATAACATATTGTGAGATGATGGATATTTGGGCTGTTCAGCATGTAGTATTTTCATAGTAATCTTCAGAGTGGTGGTTCTGCAACAATTGCCTGCTTATGCCCTTTTTGAGTATCAAACATCTTGACAACAATGCTCCAACATATGCAATGTTTTTGAGGGTCCACTTTTTGCCAAAAAGATTAACATCCTCTGGCTGTGGAACAAGTTCCCAAACTTGTTTTTCCCTAAACTGTTGAAGCTCCTCTTCCTTGTCAATTTCCCAACTTTCTGTCTTTAAGTGCCCCAAAGGTACATGACATGTTGATGGAATGGTACATCGTCAAGAAGAAGACAAAGGTTTTGGGATTAACTTTTTATAAGAATCCCTTTCAATTGATGTTGTCAAGTGAATGGAAACATGAATGAATTTTAAAATGGCATTGGTGTTCAAAAGGTGAGGCTGCAGATGTGAGTCATCTGAGCTAACAACTGTTGGTGACTTTAATGATCCAACAGCTGTTTGAAGGTGAAAATGGAGGAATAAAAGGAATTGGTGCTAACCAGTGTTGACTTTTATCCACTGTTAGCAGATCTTTATCAATAGTGGTTGAAGATGTGGAATCAAGGGTGGAGAGCTACTTTGGTCAACAGCTGTTGAGGTAGCAAACAAGTGATATCTATCCATTTTTGATGGATTTTTATCAGCAGTGGTTAGAGGAGGGTTAATGGTAATGATTAGACGGTTAATTTTGGTCAGCAACTGTTGGTATATCAGTGGGTGAGCTTTAACAGCTGTTTTGTACATCTGCTGCTCAGATGAAGTAAATGATTTTGTCCTGTGATATCACAGTATCATGTACAACATCTTTTGATGGTGATAATGAGATATCTGCAAAGTAACACTCTTGACAAAACACATTTTAGATGCATATTATCAAGATTAACACATTAGCAGATTTTTACAGGGATTTGTATTCAAGGTTTTATCACTTATCTATTTCCTGTTTTAAACATTTTATAACTTTTGACAGTAGTTGAGTATCCCAGAAGATGACAACCTTTTCACTTAGACTACACATTTTGTGTTCTAATCCTTAGAGTAAAACATGAGTAGTCAAGAATTTTAAGGTCTGTTAGCAATCAATTCTTGATCTGTTGTTAAAATAAACTTGAGTTTGACATGACCTTGACCCTTGTATCATTTCCTTTCGATCTATTTTCAAGGATAGTATTACCACAAAAAATAAGGGTTTTACATCCTAACAGGAGATTGAAACTTTTACTACCTAAAACAAGTAAGAGTTCAAAATATATTATTCTTAAGAAAAATAAAGAACAACATATCCTGTTTTATTTGAGAAAAACCTTTTCAAGGAAAAATAATTAAAGGTTTTTCTGAAAACAACATCAAAAGGATCTGGTATATTTTCAATTATACCTTGTTATATGATCATAATCACATCATTCTCAAGTTTAGGAGAATGGTCAATGGTTTGAAAACTTAATAACCACTGTTTGTGACCATTTCCTTGTCAGTTGATTGCAAATGTGAGGAAACATGTTCACAAAGGTTTTGAAAGTCCTTTTATAGAACTTATTACCATGTGATGATTTTGAAAATTTTTGTCTAGTCCTCTTTGTAAGTTTAATCACCGGTGATACTTTTGTTACCTGAATCTCCCTGAGTCAATGAATGTACACAGTTGCATGATGACCATTGTTAACCCAATTTGTGAACTTCTTAAGTGTTTTATATTTATACTCTTTTCTTTTGATTTCAAAAGTTTTGAGATAAACACACTTTTGTGTTTTTGTAATTTTTTCTTCTTTCCCTTTTTACCCTTTCCATAGAAGAGTATTGAAACTTTTACTGGAAGGTTTTCAAGGAAAGAATACTTGATCCAGAAACATTTTCAACAATGTTTTGGAGAGATTTGGACATTTTTGCACATGCTTATGCCAAATTTCACATTACCCATGATCTGGACATTTTTACAGCTGATTTTCTTAATGTATTCTTAACACAATTGATTTTGGTCCTTTTGAAGGAACCTCAACCTGTTTTTCGATACATAAGATCTAAATGACTAAAGTTTTAATTTCCCTCTTTTTATGTAAACAAAAACACTAATGTTTTTATGAGCATAGGTTTTTGTTGACCTGAGGTTCACACCTTAGCAGCAAACATGATGGAAACAACAAAAACTTCATAACAATAATTGAAATCAATTTTCGTAAATAATTTTACCATAGTTATCAGACATATTTTCAGATCTGAAAACTGTGGATGGCTTATGTATGACATCACTTGTTATGTGAAGTTTTTGTGTCCTATGACATCTTGGTTGTTTTACAGAGCTTTTGAATAACCATTTTGAACATGATTTACTCGATACTCTGTTTTTCAACTAAATACAACCAACCTTAGTATCAATGAATTTTGAGCCGAACTGTTATGTCAATTTGACTGTTAAATCGAAATTGACTGTCCAGGCTCTGATACCAATTGTTAGGATCGGAGGCTCTCATGATTGTGTTTGTTTGTTTAAAATGAATAATCAATGACAATGAAAACATGTAAAGTGCAGCGGAAATGAAAACAAACTTTGTAAACACAGTCAAAAGGAGAAAAATAGTTTGATAAACAATTGCTTCTCATAGAGTCGAATGATTTACAAATCAAAGCAAAAGATTACTGAAATGCTTACAAACTAAGCTCCCCCTCAGCCTGATGCCTCAAGGTTGGATTGCACAAGATGAAAGGATTAGACATGAGAAGGGAAAACCGGCTCAGTCAATCAAATGTAACAGTACAGGGTACTGTTACATTTATAGGCAAACCAAACCACTGATGTACCTCAGCTGACGTCACCAAGAAAGTGACATCTAACAAACTAACAAACTCTATCTACTGATCTATACAACCTCTGCTATGCTAACTACTGATATTTCAATACATTACATAAGATGAATCAAACTGCTGCTGCATCCTTCCACTGTTGTGAACCCAGCAGTACTTGTCATGATCAGCAGTGCTTGACTCAAGGCAGTAGATTGGGCAGCAGGGCTTAGGTCCTTCATCAGTCTTTGACTTGATCAGCAATTTCCAGTGTCAGCAGTTGTTGATAAAGGCAGTACTTTGGAGTATATCAGATGTTATGATCACTTTCAAGGGGAAAGTCTAGTGCAAACTGCTGCTTATGATGAATCCACTGTTGTGATCCGGTTTTGGCTTTACATCATCTGTTCCTCTGTAGAGTTCAATCCCAACATAGGTTAATTGTGAAAAACTGAAATTGAGCTTGATTATCTCTTGCATGGATGAAATTAGAAGTAATATGGCATCTAGGGATAAACCCTAGATGATTCCTTGTTAAAACCTAGCATTATACTTGTGGGGTTATAATCACCATTGTAGGTGATTAGTGAGTTTGTGGAAACCAAATAAACACTAGAATTATGGTTCTTATTCTAGTGAAATCTGAATTCGTGTGGCGAATCTGAGATTATTGATGTTAAAATTTAGTATAGATTTGTTAATTGAAGTGAAAGTAGATGAAAGTAACCTGTCAAGAACCTAGCAATGGTTATGTAAAAATCTGACCTGCTAGGTGTTTGTTACAACGCCTAGGTGAGGAGTAAAACGTTAAAGATCGGACAAAAACGCAGATTTGAATATCATAATGAATTGTTTGATTTTTTGTTACAAAAGAGTTCTAAATTTGGTTGTGAATGGAACTCTATAGGTAAAGAATCCGGGTCGTCAAGTGGACAAGCCGGAAGTGATACACGCTAGAAAGGTGTGCTTAAAAGGTACGTAACCACGATTTTGTTACGTTATGTTTGTTATGTAATTTTTACGAATAGACTTGAATTTAGAATAGAGTATGAATTTGGATGTCTAGTTGAAGTGACGAAGATCACTAGATAAGAAATCATGAGTTATGGTAAAAGGAGTAAAATGGTAAATTAGTCATGTAATGACGAACAAATAAAAATGGTTTTTAAGAAAAATGAGTTCAAGGGAAAACCGGGATAGGTTTAAAGGGATAGAATGGTAATTAAATACCATCTCATGCGGACAAATGGTCAATTAGACTAAATGGGTCAAATGGTGTTGTTAACACTTGACAATAACAATTGACAAATCGCTTGTTGAGTTTTGTAATCACATGAATAACATAAGCTTGCGTTGCTTTAACTAGAAAGATTTAACGCAAAAGGTAGGTAAACGGGTCAATATATTGATCCGAGCCAGGTATGTATACTAACACAACTTATCATGTAGAATTTGGAGTTCTAGAAGAGTTAGACAAGGTTAAAATATAGATATTCGGCTATCTTTTAGGTAAACCGAATAAATTGAATTATGTTTATGGTGTTTTAGAAGCACATGGGTTTATAAACAAGATTATAGTTAAAAGGGTCGGATTTTGGGTCAAACAAGTATTTAAAGGACCTTTGTAGTAAAAGGAGGATGAAAATTACCAAATTGCCCTTGTAAGCTAATTCGGACGTACGACCCTTAAAGGTGGTTCGGAAATGAGTTTTATGATTAAATAAATGCTTTGAATAAGTAAAGATAGTGAAAGACATGAATTCTTGGGTCGAATGACTTTATATGAGTCTTTGCCGTAAAATGGAAATCCGAGGGGTAAAACTCGGAACATATAGATATCCACATTAAATCCAACACACATATAGTTGTAGTGGAAGATTACTTGATATGAAACGTAGGAATAAGATGCTAGAAATGAATGAAAGCGATTTCATGCTTTAAAGTGCTTAAAATACCCTTAACGGGTCAAAATAAGCATACGAGCGAAAACGGGTTTAATTTGTGTAATAAACCTGTGATTAGAACCTAAAATGGTAGATAACATTAATTTGAAGAAGTGTATGTGATATAAGGATCAAACAAATATGTTTGTTTGATAAAATGCATAAACGGGTTAAAATTCGGTAAAAAGGTAACGAGTCGAAGGCTTAGAAGTCTCAAAATTTATTATGTTGGATGTTGGATTTTAACTCCACATGATTGAGAATTAAATTACGGACGCGTAGGAAAAAGAATCGGGTAAAACGGATTAAAAACGAGAGAGTTATGCTCGTTTCCGTGAAGTCGGGTCATGCTAGGAATGTACAGCAACTGTTTAAGCATCAGTCTGTGAAAAAGGGGGCTAGGCGTCACGCGACGCCCCTTAGCGTCACGCGACGCCCCCTAGTTCCGGAAAAATTTTATTTTCTTGTTTGTTTGACCCATGGAACCTGTTTAAACTTATTATTTAACTATCAAAACTAACTTTTAAGTTGGTTTTGATCATAGGTGATCGCCAAGAGTGCTCGGATGAAGATCAAGCTCGATGAGGGACCGAACACGATAAAGATTTAACACTCGAGATTAAAGCTTCCGCACGGCGTTACGTCATCACTTTTAAACGACGAACTTATTTATATTATGTTGAAAACTTTTGTTGTAAAAGTTTTAGATTACTCGTATTTTCTAAGGATACTTAATCGTAATTACATGTTTGTTTTCGTTATTTATACGAAAACCTTTAAAATAATAACAAGGGTGTTACAGTTGTAGAGCAAACAAGTCTACTACGTCTCAGAACAAATGAAACGCTTGTTAAAAACGAATTTGATTATGATGTTTTCAATAAATCATATGGTGTATTGAATTGAATATGTGTAATGAACAAGTTCAAACAATTGAATTTGATTTCGGCGCAAGCCGACAATAAATACATGTATCGACAAGAAAACTTTTGGCATGGTCACAACGAAAAACCATGTATGTATCTTGTAAAGAAGAGAAATTTCAAGAAAATGTGTTGACTTGATAACAAAGGAGCCAACAATTACAATAATGCGAGTCATTCAAATCATAAATCAATATTTAGGTTTAGCGAAACAATATTCGAACTTTGATGAAGCGCTTTATTCGAAACGAAACCACATGCGTAACAAACGATGCATGCGTAACATATGAATTTTCAAGAAATGAAACAATGAGTATTCGCTATAGTGAAAGAAATGATTGTGATACAATGACCATTAAGAGGAGTAGAGATGTGAAAATCTACTCGCTAGAAGCAAAAGTCGGAATTTCTATAAAAGAAATTTAAGGACTTTACCTGGGGTTGCATGTGATAACCGGTTGTTAGGTGACATTACCATGGAATGTCGAACATGGCGTATTCGTCGTTATTGAGATAGGGGGAATGCGGAGACATGCGTCTTCTCCTTGGTGTGACTCGTGTCGTTGTAGGATCGCGTGACAAGTTGCCGCATCATGATTCGGTAGTTCTCCTGCTGACGGAATCTAGCGTCGTTCAGTCGTGCCATCGTGTCTTCTCAAAGACCTTGCCTCGATATTCGTATGACATACTTCAACCTCTGTTGACGTATAGGTTGAGTTTCATGTAATTTACGCGCCCGTACATCGTTTTGCATAGGTTACCTGCACGGTTACTTAAAATAGCATGGACGACATAATGAGCATAACGTATAACACAATAGCGATAACATATAACACAATAAGTATAAGACTAAATAAAAACACAATTGATGACAACAGATAAAAGACACAATTAATGACAGCAGATAAAAGACACAATGGAGAGCAGATGAAGACACAATGAAAAACAAACTAAAAACACAATACACAACAAACTAAAACACAATGAACAAAGATAATGAAAAAAATTGAACAAATTATTAAAACACAATGGACAACATATTAAAACACAATGAATAACATATTAAACACAATGACCTGAACTAATAACACAATTTATAGAAAACCCAGATATAACACCATCTTCATTGTGTCATATATTGTGTTATAGGTTCTTATAAAAACACAATAGATAGAACCCAAATTAACATTGTGTTATAGGTTTTGATAATAACACAATGTATAGAAACTCTACTGACCAAAACCCAGTTAAAAGACAAAATGACCTGAACCGTTAACACAATGCAATAAAAAAACCCAGTAAAAATGAAATTTTTTATTTTATTTTTATATGATAATATGGTACTCATATTAAAGATAAAAAAACACTCGTTATTATGGTGATTTTTTTTTAAAAAATGTCGTGTGAAAAAGTTATGGACGTTTTAAATCGATGGGGGAATTGGCATGTGCCTTGCATGTGGAAAGAGAAAATCCATAAATATAGGATTCCCTTTATGCCCTTCTATTATCTTATTTTCCCTACAATTAATCTCAACCCTCCAAATCTAAGATTAATGGACTAGAATCCTTCTTACCCTTCTTATTTATTTTATCCTTTGTATTTGATCCTAACCCTATGATATATAATGTGCCGTTTAGGCGTTTGAAATAAATATAAAAGATATATTTATTTTATAAAGATTTATCGAGTCAATGCATGTTTCAAATAAATATAAAACTATATTTATTTTTTTATAACAGAATTGGTGTTGTCTGATATTCGAAATAAATATATAAACGATATTTATTTTTATAAAAAGAAGTCATGTTGTTTGTTATTCGAAAATAAATATATAAACTATATTTGTTTTTATAAAAGAGTTGTCGGAATTTCAAAGTTTAGAATATAATAACTATATTTATTATTGCGAGTAATATCCGAATTGTCGTTCATTAGGTATTCGAAAATAAAAATAAGAGTTATTATATTCATTTTATAAAAACACTTCGCGTTACTGAGTTGACCAGGTTTGACCGAGTTGACTCAGTTTGACCGAGTCAACTGAACCGAGCCGTTTGACCCAACCGTGCGACCCGAAGCACCGGTTAACCATTGTTGACCAGACCCGACCGTTGTTGACTGTTGACTGGAAACCCGAGGCTTGTCCACTGACTAGTCTTGACCGAGCCCGAACCCGAACCCGAATCGCTGAACTTGCTGAACTTGTTGAACCAGAATCCAACATGAAGTTTGCAACCTTGCTGAACAAATCTGAACCGGAATTTGTCGGCAACAAACAATGTCATCTTCTTCCTCAATCTTCAAGAAATAAAAGGAAATGATGGGGGTTATACCGGAAGATTACCGGAGAAGAAAAGGGTCGCCGCTGCCGTCGTTCACTGCCGTCGCCGTGAGCGGTGGCACTGCTCCCCTTTCTCCCGTTTTCTCCTCTCTCTTGCATCCACTCTCTCTCTCTTGATCTTGTCTCGATCTTCATCAGTTCCCATCACCGGCACCACCATGAAATCTCACCACCGCCACTGTCGTGAGAGGCGGCGGCTCCGCCTGCCGTCGCTGGAGATCATCGGAGGGGGGGTGTCGCCTAACGGAAAGAACCACCGGCAGCCGCCGGCTCCACCCTTTCACCAACCGCCGGTCACAAAGGAGAGGTGAAAGGGATTCGAGAGGGTGTTTGGTTTGGGTTTCTCTTACAATTGTAGGAGATGGAGAAACGGTGATTTTATTTGTGAGGGTGTGCTCCAAATTTTGTGGGTTTGCAGTGGGAATCAAAGGGAGGGGGTGAGGGTAGAAAGAATAGGTTGTTGACTTGTTGTCAAATGTTGAAATGAGAGAACAGGAGATGAAGTCTGGATGTTGAGTTTATGTGTGAGTGTTGGGTCTTATAGAGATTTGGTTGAGATCTTGTAGAGATCTTACAAGATATTGTAGAGATCTTCTGAAGATTTTATAGAGATTTTGGAAAGATTTTATAGAGATCTAATATATTATGTGCAGGTTTAGGCTTGTGGGTTTTGGGCTTGGGCACAAGGCCCACAAGCCCATGTCATGTGTAAGTGGCCCGTAATTCCTACGAGACCCGATATCGCAACCCAAACTCCATAAGTGTCGAAAGCATAAAATTTTTAAAATTAAAAGGCGTATAATCGTGGCGTTGTCAGTATTTTGTATGGTATTAGTTCGTTGTCACGTAATATTCAGCAGGTTTCCCGTAAACCACCATACGCGCACTGTACAGTTGAATAAACGTTCCTGGGCACTCCAAGGGCCTAAATGTGTTAATCTACGTATTAATCACTATTCATTATCACGTTAATCACCTGTTAATCATGTAATTAAGAGCCGTAAATCACTGGTTGTCACACATACCCTTCCCGTCCATACTTAAGTTATTTGTCTAGGTCGTAGTCGTCATTCATCCCGACTCCCACGCGTCAATTAATAATATGTCTAACACATAACTTATTTCTTTCGTCTAAATTTTCTTGCTACTATAGTGGTTTTTATCGGTTTTATCTTCTTGACAATTCAACTAGTTCATGCGATCTTACTATTACTTGCTTAATAACTTATCAACTTATTTTATTTGACTTTTCAAAAGTCCAATTGTAATTACATTCTGATCTACATTCACCAATTACCCAATTCTAACACACCCCTCTCTAGTCGAGCAATAAGCTCCTATTAAATGCATAACCTTTATACATACCTGACGCAAGTCAAAATCCATTGACTCGTTATCCATACCTTGCTTGACTATTTCCTTCCAGTTTGTGACAGTAACATTACCGTACATCATGCTCACCTACCATTAAATAACTTGACCATTTCTAACATTAAATACCGGGTTCAAATGGCAATCACCATTTGACCTACATAACTCATTTATCCTTTCAACCATTCTTGTATACAATACATGAGCATAATTATATTCATATATTTACATATATATATATATATATATATATATATATATATATATATATAAGTTTAAAACATAACTTGAATAGTATCCGCTTCTTAAAGAATATTTACTCGTTCGATCTATAGTTACTTAAAATTTTGAGCCTTTCATTCTTGTCATTCATTCTTACTTATTTGATTCATGCCTATTTACGAATTTTAAACTTTTTCATTCTATCATTCATTCCCTTCTATGTTTCGAATCCGTCTCGCGGTTTCTAACATATCATTCATATCTTTCATTCCTTTCATGTTTCGAATCCGTTTTGCGGATTCTAACTTATCATTCATACTTCTCATGTGTATTTGGTACTTTCAAAACCCTGAAAGTCTTACATTTCCCTTCACCCTCACGTCCACCTACGACCTAATTCTAACGGACATACCTGTAACAATTATCACGGTATCACGAACGTCATATGTTTCTTGTGTACTGGCGAGGTACACAATCCACATACTAGTTTCGTGTCTTCGTGTAATCGTCACCTTATGTCCGAAGAATTAGGTTTCGGCACGTGTAACATTTTCAAAACTTCATTACCATTCTATTATTATATTCCTTTTTGAAATTTTCCTTCACTTGATAGATTTTACCGTTACATGCACCCACATGTTAAATTTACGTACCTGGGGTCAATTTTTCTTATCACATGCCTTGATGCCGGTCCTAAACCGCATTCACATATCATCCTCTCCAAGCAATTATGCTTACCTTACACATAACATACTGTTAGTTTTCTTCAAATACATACTTAAGTACATACTTACCTTTGCTTCTACCCTTAGATCTTGATCAAGTCTCGGATTGTACGGGTTCCTTGTCACAAGAGCATACAGGTTTGAGTCCAAGTATTTACCTCCTCATACTTGATTTCCCTCAAACCAGGGCTCTGATACCAACTTGTAAGACCCTATTCATGATTTGACCCAAAACGACGCAGCGGAAAATGAACCGTAAAATTTCTTTCTTTTAACTACTCCAACATACTTAAATACCGTTTAGGTCAACCCTTCTAACATAAATACATCATTCATCATTTATTTAATGCAACTATCTTAACAAATGATTACAAACAACATGATCGCTTTCCCATACAATCCATGATCTTCAACTTGATCCTCGTTCACTTGTCCATAATGAATATCTTATTAACCTGCGGTCACCATATATAACCTACACGTTAGTACATGGTAACATCATATATAATTTAATACATATACTTAAAAGGCTATATCACATTCTAACTACGTAAGGTATTCCATTGAAACATCCTCTCAATTTTATTTACTCGAGTCCAACATCAATTCCTCAAGAGTCCGGCGTTCCCATACCTGCACTCCATTTATTTCATTCTCAATAGTAACATGGTTAGGAGTACGTAATCTCAAACATATTGAAAACCCACATCTTCACATATACGTATACTAGTGATCTACAATCATTAGATTACAACACGTGTATACACTTTCATATATCCAAGTACATTCATATGTATCCCATTCATATGTACGTACATACAAGTTCACACTACTTACACACTCTACAGTTCCATACGTACATACATACAAGTCACATTCACTTATTTGTAAGTTGAGTCTTATCTACAATCATATCAACACAAATCAATGCAATTACAAACAAACATAACCGACTAACTTCCAACAAACATGATGAGCATTCCATTAACATGATGAACATTCCATTAACACGATGAACATTCAACAACATAATGAACATTCCATTAACACGATGAATATTCAGCAACATAATGAACATTCCATTAACATGATGAACATTCAGCAACATAATGAATATTCCATTAACACGATGGATATTCAGCAACATAATGAACATTCCATTAACACGATGAACATTCAGCAATATAATGAACATTCCATTAACACGATGAACATTCAGCAGCATAATGAACATTCCGTTTACACGATGAACATTCAGCAACATAATGAACATTCCGTCAACACGATGAACATTCAGCAACATAATGAACATTCCATTAACACGATGAACATTCAACAACATAATGAACATTCCATTAACACGATGAACATTCAGCAACATAATGAACATTCCATTAACACGATGAACATGCAGCAACAAAATGAACATTCCATTAATACGATGAGACTATCATCTTAATTTACATTAAGGATAGACGAAGTTCATATGAACTTACCTTTGTACTTACCCTTACCCGTAAATTCTTACATGGCTCCTTATATACAACATACCAAACTTCATTTATAAATAAGAAGTGATTCCGGAAATCACTTACCTTAAGCGTCCGTTTCGTACTTGCTTCCCCACATCCTTCCCGTTAGCCTTCCACGCTTCCACCCACCTTGACATGATCCTATACTTTCTTGTCATTATGGTTACCGCATTATTAGCATACACACACATTCTAAATTACATTTATTCTACATAATTCTTTATATCGTCACATATAACATTTATTGATATAACATGTGCCTTGCGATTTCCCTAACATCACATTTGTGGCCAAATGTCTTACTATGCTATTTATGCACAGTTGACTTTTAGAAAGTCAACTGTCCATCATAAGAATTATCAACTTAAGCTCATACATTCTCAACATTAAGGGTTTATACTACGGACACCATACACATTTCATACTCATATAGCAATACACATAATGTGCATCATATGACCCAAGCATAGAGTACAACTTCTAATGCATAGTGTTTACCAAATCATATAATTAACCAAAATCCTACATGTATTCCATTCAAAACATATTTCTCATGAATAATTATCAATGAATTACATCACATCCACACATTATACACTTTCATCCATTATTTGCATACCATTTCATCTATTAATCTCACCTAGGCATTTCAACAAACACTTGGTGTGCGTACTACTTTCTAAGCACACTGTACAAGCATCTTATGTTCATACTTCTTGCCTTCATCAATCAAATACAACTAAAATCAACCTAATTCCATACCATACTCAACCTATCTAACAAGTATTCATCACATACAACATACTACATCAAATTTTGAACAAGGATTGGACATGGGTGTTATACCCATGTCGCCATTTTCACTAACCCAAGTGGGTTTCACCTTCAAACATCAAATTACTTGATATCATACATAAAACAAGTTCTATTTGTTCATTCTAATACATATCCATGCTCAATTTCAACAAATTTCAGGATTGATCACAAACCCACTTCATACAAGATCACCAAATCACAACTTACAACTTACCACATGTTTATCTTGTCTAGATGATTCAGAATCTAAGCTCATGCATCTGATTTAGCTCCAATCTCCATCCTAATTTTATCAATTGGGTCATTCTTGAGTTGAAGAGGGGTTTTTCCTCCCCTCTCTCTCTCTCTCTGATCGAACACACATACCCACACTACACATACTTAGGTGTTTTATAAAACTTTCATTCTTTTTCCAAGTTTAGCCCCTTGTGTTTGCCATTCTTTCTTTTTGTAACAAAACTTTATTCATTACTACTTAACCTATATATCCTAACTAAGTTAAAAGACTTAGTTATTTTATTTCTTTCCATTACCCAAGGAACATACTAACGAAATAAAACTTCTGGTTTTTGGGGTGTTACATGAGGAGACATTCCTTGCATATGAAAGTTCTGAAGAGTTAACTAGAAAGTTGATAGGTATATTCAAGTCTTCATAATTAGGCCTTTTGGGACTGAAGGATCTTTAGCTCTTAGTTCTTCAAGTTTCTTATGGTTCTGTTTGATTGTTGGCTCATTCCACTTGGCCATTGATTGCATTGTGCCAAACATGGCTGCCACCATCTCCTCCTTCATTCTTTTGAGCTCAATGGCCTTTTAGCTAACATGCTTTTTATATGTTCTCCAATTTGGAGGAGCGGGCTTGATATCTGGATTGAGCTTTAGCTTCTCAATCCTTGCAATTTAATCTAGAAGGGCTTTTGTAGTCTAACTAGTGAATTGAGCTCTTGTGGCTGTATAAGGCTTTGGAACGGACAATTTGTTACTAGATATGTCTTAGTTATAGATATGCCCTTAGAATTGAGATGTCCTCTTTCTCGATCTGCAACTTTTTTTCTTGTATGTGTGTGACAACCACATTGTTATGTTGAGGTTGATTGATATCTTATTTGAAATAGTTGTTCGTGTTAGAGTCTTGCATATATGTAATTACTTTATTGGTGGGTTTACTTTCTGGACTGTTCTTTCTCTTTTAAAATCTGAGAGTTAGCGAATCTTTCTCTTAGTCCCAATGTTTTAAAACCCGATTTATATCGGCCGGTTAAATCGGACACTGGAAGCTTGGCCAGAACGAATCATACCGGTAAACTTAGGAAACAACAAAGAAGTCGTACTGACGGTAAAATAGGTTATACCAGTTTAAACCAGCATATCAGTATCTGGACAAAGGTAAAAAATTGGACTTTTAATCTTTTATGGACATAAAAGATGATGATTTACCTTCTTACTAAAACCTGGTGTCCACAATCCATGTTTATCTTCTTGGCTTTTTGTTCTAACTTTTATATAGTGAATTTATATATGTATATATATAGGATTAGGTTCAAGAGTGAACACTAGTGTAGTTTGCGAACTTAGCGAACTAAACCTGGCCATACATGTGTGTAGATCAATGGCCAGGATTTGATGATGAAATACACTAGTGTATTTTACGATTTGATGATGAAATCCTAGCCATCCACTCGTGTAAATCAATGGCCAAGATTTGTTCCTTCAGTTCGCAAATCCATAAGTATATATATATATAGGGAGCCGCTAGAATGAGAACCACCACGAGTTATGAGAACCGCGAGAACCAAGTGCCACGGAGGGGCGTTGACCACGATTTTTTTTACAACTAGATCCGTATATTTTAACAACATTCGTAAAAAAAAAATTCAAACGGCGCGCCCGAGGGGGTAGTTTTTTACACCCAAAGTTTGTAAAAAAAAAGAAAAAACAAAAAAATAATAAAAACACCAAACTTTGGGTGTAAAAAACTACCCCCTCGGGCGCGCCGTTTGAATTTTTTTTTTTACGAATGTTGTTAAAATATACGGATCTAGTTGTAAAAAAAAATCGTGGTCAACGCCCCTCCGTGGCACTTGGTTCTCGCGGTTCTCATAACTAGTGGTGGTTCTCATTCTAGCAATCCCCTATATATATATATATATATAGGGTGGGGTTCTAGAGTGAACACTAGTGTATTTGCGAACTGAGTGAACAAATCCTGGCCATTGATCTACACACATGTATGGCCAGAATCTCATCATCAAATCGTAAAATACACTAGTGTATTTCAACATCAAATCCTGGCCATTTATCTACACACGTGTATGGTCAGGATTAGTTCACTCAGTTCGCAAGCTACACTAGTGTTCACTCTTGAACTTAATCCTATATATATATATATATATATATATATATATATATATATATATATATATAGGATCAGGATCATTACAGAACAATAATTATTGGGAGAACAAAAAAAACAACTCTAAATCACTAGATTTTATGATTTAAAGTTCATACTTTTTAAATTTTATATTTCCTACATTCGTATGTATATTATATACGCATGGAAAACCTTATATTTTTACCTATACTTAGTCTACATACATGTAGGTAATTTAACCTACACAGAATGCACACATGTGTAGGTTATATAAAAAATGAAAAATTTTCATATTTTGTTTTAAATTCTAGTATGAGAAACAATAAATTTTCCATTTGTAACATTTTCCTTTACTTTTTAGGTTTTTATAATTGAGAAAATGGGTTATTTATTTTGTTCTGGGTGTTCTCGCAATATTTAGTGTTCTGCATAGAACCTTCCCCTATATATATGTGTGTGTGTGTGTATATATATATATATATATAGGGGACCGCTAGAATGAGAACCACCACGAGTTATGAGAACCGCGAGAACCAAGTGCCACGGAGGGGCGTTGACCACGATTTTTTTTTACAACTAGATCCGTATATTTTAACAACGTTCGTAAAAAAAAATTTCAAACGGCGCGCCCGAGGGGGTAGTTTTTTACACCCAAAGTTTGGTGTTTTTATTATTTTTTTGTTTTTTCTTTTTTTTTTTTACAAACTTTGGGTGTAAAAAACTACACCCTCGGGCACGCCGTTTGAATTTTTTTTTTTACGAATGTTGTTAAAATATACGGATCTAGTTGTAAAAAAAAATCGTGGTCAACGCCCCTCCGTGGCACTTGGTTCTCGCGGTTCTCATAACTCGTGGTGGTTCTCATTCTAGCGGCTCCCTATATATATATATTTTTATTTATTTATTTATTTATAAATGGATTAACTTTTGTAATATTTTTTTATCATGGAATGAAGTAGTTTTAGATTATTTTTAAGTTGAAATTATATTTTATGGATTTGTAGGGTTAATTAGTCAACTCGATTGAACCGTCTGGTACACTCGATTCAACCGGTTACATAATTTCCAAGCATATTCCGGTATGATTTAAAAACCGTTTTTTAAAACATTGCTTAGACCGGAGGTATGATAAAGATCACAAACTATAACTTGGATTTTTTTTTCTCTTCGTGTATTGTGTTAATGGTATGCTATACTTATTGTACATATATTACGTGTAGTTCTATAATTTTATAAATGAGGCTTTTCTCCTTTAAGATTTTTTTTTGCTTGAGATTCTGTATGTAATTGTAAATAGCGATCAATAAATAATACAACTGAATAGGTTTACCTAACTCGCATGTTGTTCATAAAAACAAATCTTTTAGTATAGTTTCTTACTTTTGCTTGAGATTCTGTATGTAAATTGTCAATAGCGATCAATAAATAATACAACTCAATAGGTTTACCGTTTACCTAACTCGCATGTTGTTCATAAAAACAAATCTTTTAATATATGAAGACACTAAAAAAGAAATTAGTCATAATTATAAAATTAAATAACAACTTGTATCAATCCATATTGCAAGTTGTGATAGTGGTCCCATTGTCTCAACAACACACCGTTTATCTTTTTACTAGATAAAAGACAATTACAACCAAACATAATTTGCTATGTTTAATTGGGTATTTTATATTCCACATCTAAACCCACACGTTTTTTATACTTAATCAGAATAATTAAAAATCCAAATTTAATCGCAAGATACATATAGTAATTGGTTGCCTTGATGTTTTAATTGGTACTCACTACTCAATTTCTGTATAAGTTATACTTTCAAGTTTCAATCATGAGAATTTCTATCTTAACATACAAATTACATATCTATTCGATATCGTATAAGAATACACTGATGTAGTATAATGTCTATCATGTATGACGGTACATGTGTCAGGTCACGCCAACTTAGGGCGTGAAATGACATGTGGTATGACACTCACCCCATAACGGAAGTATACCTATACGTTTATACATGGCATGTAACTTGTGTTTCAACTATGATTTTTGTAAGTTGAAAAGGGAAAAAATAGTTTTAGGCTTTGAGCTAAAAAAAATATATATAGCTGACCAAAAGGATAAACTTTATTTACTTTCATAAACGTAAAAACTCTCCTCGATCACCCAAATAGGGGCGGTTCTTAGAAGGCACGTGCCAGGGCTACGGCCCTGGCAAGTTTTTTCGGCCGTAGTGCTAATTTTCCGCATTTCGATCGAATTTTTTTATATATACTATGTTCAGTCCGGACATTTTTTAGTGTCCGTGTCTTTCGACCCTAAGACATTCAACGGGCAAGATCCGCCACTACTGCACCCAAAGCTATACTTTATAAACTAAAACATCTCTACAGCCAGCTTTAAATTTCCATCATATAAATTTGCAACAAATTGTTGCATTATGTGTTGTACCTCAAGCATTGGGGGTTTTTCAAAAAAAAATTGTGATTTTTCATTTTTAACCCAAAAGTTTTAATCATTTGTATTTTAACACTTTTAGTTTGTTTAGTTTTAACCCAAAACTTTTTTATTTACAACTTTGGTCCCTATACTTTTTATCTTTCGCAAGTTTTTCGTTTTACGTTTCGTTCTAAATTTTGCGAGCTAATACGTCCCAACGTGCGTGTGTGGTTCAACGTTTTTCGTCTATTTTTCACATTTGACAGGTATGTCGCAATGTGTCTATTTTCCCCCTTTGGCAAGTTCGCTGCAACGGGTGGATCCTACATTGACTTAGTTATTCTTTTCTATGTTATTTTGCGAGTTAACACGACGCAACGTGCGTGTGTGGTTCAACGTTTTTACGTCTATTTTTTCCATGTAACAAGTTCGTCCTAACGCGTGTGTCCTAAATCAACATAGTTATTTTTTTCATGTTATATGTTTCGGTCTTATATTTTCGCATTAACACGCCGCAACTTCGGTGTTGGTAGTCGCTACCAGCGGTGTGGCATTGATGTTACTTGCCATAGTTTTAGGCCCCGCCGCAACGCGGGGGGTGTTTAATTCTAGTTATATTGATAAAGTTAGACCCCACTTCCCTCATCCCATGTGCCCTTAAGTCGCATGTGTTGTTGAAACTTTAGTATAAATGTTTTAGAAGGATTCCCATGTTACTTTTGTTTCTTTAACGTGTGTCTAATAATTTATCAAACATACAAAAGAAAGACGATTTAATTCTTGTTTATCTAATTTAACTGTAGTATCCATCATTTAAACAAACCAATTGAAACATTTTTGTATATGTCCGGTTCACGGAATATTTCAACGACTCTTAGCTACGTCAGTTTCATACTTCATAAGATCTAAGTACGACTAGTGTTTTTTAATGTTTTTAATATCCAAAATAGACACAAATATTGTATTAGATTGATAATTGTTATAGAATTGGGGTTGCATATATAGATGGGTCTATATAAACCACCATGTTGCATGTAAACTCCCTAATTAATCTATATTACTAATAACCTTCTTGTCGAATAAAATCCTTTGTCTAATGTTTGAGATTCTTAAAATAATAATTGAAAAATACCTGATCGGCAATCTCAAAGATTTTCGTTTTCCTTTCTTTGCATTTTTGTATTGCAAGTAGAAATTTGAATAATGCAAAATGCATACGAAAAGTGACATCAATTATTGACATATACACTGAACATCACAATTATTGAACATGAAACAGTTCCAAGAGATTTTGATATCCTCCCAATTCGTAAGTAGGAATAGTGTAATAGTATTAGCTGAATTAAACTAGAAATTAGATATGTTGATCAGTTCTGTTTTTAAACATGAAAACATACATGTTACCGCAGACAGTGCAGTGGAGAATCCAGTCAGAGAAGAAGCCATAGAGTTCGACATCTTAGTCAAGGTGATCTGGTTCCTCCTTAGGGTGCAGACTGATGATGGTGATGATGAAACCGAATACGGAGTTCGGTTATGGAGAGAGAGGTCGATTCTTGATGTTATGATTATTAGGTTATCCGTCTAACCTTAGAACCTCTACATAAGTCTCCTTATATAAGTACCCAAGAGGAAACCTAATTAGTTAATTAGGGTAATATGGTCTATCAACAATTACCAACTAATTATTTAATAGGTTGTTATATATTTTGATCTATATTATGTAAATGATTATAATGGCTACTAGATTAAATATTAAAACATAATATATTTAATCTTACATTCTCCCACTTAGCCGAGTAATCATTTACTATGAGTATTAGATAAGCCTGATCAGGAGTTAACACTCATTTTAGCCTTAAACAAGAACTATAGCAGAGAAATACAGCCGTTGAATCATTATGCGACTCAGGACCCCCATTAGTCATACTATAGCCTTAATTTAAAACCTAATCATCATGATCAAAATACGCATAAACCCTTTGTTTGATTTGTAACTTTATTTGTCTATATACCATTATACCGGTTGAATATATTATTAGAGACATACAAAATCAAACTGAGAAAATTTCATCAACATAAAACATAAGCAAGTACAATATGCTAAATAAAGTCTTTACTAAATCCCATATTCCGAACATGTTCTTCGTAAACCTTAGGAGAGAGACCTTTAGTCATCGGATCCGCAAGCATATCTTTAGTACTAATATACTTAATACAAATATTATTTTCCTCAACTCGTTCACGTACGAACATATATTTTGTATCGAGATATAAACCAGCTCCAGTCGAACTGTTACTGTTCGAGAAACTGACGGCATCTGAATTATCACATTAATGCTTCAATGGTCTAAAAATGGAATTAACGATTTTGAGTCCAGTGATCAGATTTCTAAGCAACATTCCATAACAGGTTGCGTTATAAACAGCAATGTACTCTGCCATCATTATGGAAGTTGTGGACAACTGTTGTTTATGACTCTTCCATGAGATAGGTCCGCCTGCTAACATAAAGATATAGCCCGAAGTGGATTTCTTGTCATTTTTGCATTTGGTAAAGTCAGAATCAGAATGGCCTACCACTTCTAAATGATCACTTCTTATATAAGTCAGCTTATAGTCTTTCGTCCCTTGCAGATATCGAATACCTTCTTAGCTACTTTCCAGTGATCTAGGCCAGGATTAGTCTGATAACGGCCTAGCATTCCAGCAATATAAGCGATATCTGGGCGAGTAAAGACTTGAGCATACATCAGGCTCCCAACTACTGACGCGTAAGGTATCTGACTCATTTTCTCCTTCTCAATCTCTGTTGTCGGATATTGGAATGAACCGAAAACATCTCCCTTAACTACTGGAGCGACGGAGGGTTTGCACTGTTGCATGTTGTAACGTGTAAGGAGACGATCTATGTAAGCCTTTTGAGATAATCCTAAGATCCCTTTCTATCTCGGTGAATTTCGATGCCAATGACGTAAGAAGCATCTCCAAGATCCTTCATGTCGAAGTTATGCGAGAATAACCGCTTCGACTCATGCAACATGTCTAAACTATTACTTGCCAATAGAATATCATCTACGTAAAGGACAAGTATAGTAAAGTTGCTCCCACTCATCTTGAGGTAGGTGCATTGATCCACTTGATTCTTCATAAAACCTTGTTTCTTCATGACTTCATCAAACTTGAGGTACCATTGACGTGATGCTTATTTTAACCTATAAATGGATTTCTTTAACTTACAGACTAGATGCTCCCGACCTTCAGGTCTATAACCTTCAGGTTGTTTCATGTAAACATCTTCGTCTAAGTCTCCGTTAAGGAAAGCGGTTTTAACGTCCATCTGATGCAACTCAAAATCAAAATGAGCTATTAGGGCCATGACGATCCTTAATAAATCTTTACGAGAGACAGGTGAAAACGTCTATTGATAATCAATTCCCTCTTTCTGAGTGTAGCCCATTGCAACCAATCTCGCTTTGTAGCGTTCAACGTTCCCATTCGGATCCAGTTTCGTTTTGAATACCCATTTACATCCTACTGGTTTGACATCGTTGGGTAATTCTACCGAATTCCGAATGTCATTTTTCTTCATGGATTCAAGCTCATCAATCATTGCTTTATTCCATTCAGAAGACTGATGTCACGGCCCCCGTCTTGGTTTTACCCGGTTCAGAAGCCGCGGAACAGAAACCCGTAGTAGTGATGTTTAATTAGGCAGCGGAAATTTTAACATAATCGTTTAAACTGAAAACACCCATTTATTTCATTTCAAACTTCGGGATAAACCCCGTAATTTACAATAAAGGAATTTTACTAGGAAATCCTCTGTTTACAAAAACATGTTTATTTATTTACTAAGCCACTTTATCCAAGCTGGTAGTGCTATACGGCACTTCTCCTGATTCACAGTAAATCACCTGAAACATGTTTAAAAAGATTTTGTCAGTGGGGAAATACTGGCGAGTCATTCAATTTGACAGATTGTTATAAATTACAGTATTAAGGGCAACTACAATGTTTATATCAACCAATTACCCAACGGTATTTGTCACTCGACTTGTTTCTGTGACTATGGTCATATCACCCATTGGCTAGCCCGTTGTCCAACGGTGACGATTATCAAGTAATGTATACAAAACCCCACACACCGGCTGTAATTGAAGACTGTAAAGACTTAATCCCTGTAATTATAACTTTGGAAAAAAACAAGTTTGGGTTTGAAAACAATTTGGTAAAAAGAGAATGACTCACATTGCAAGTTTAGTTGGACAGAGCTTTGCCTACTGACTAAGCTTGGTAACCTAGTTAAAATAATAATGCACACGAAACTAGGTTAGTAACTTAATACAACGTTTATGATAAGCTCACGAAATCAAAACCCTCACGGCGAATGACAAAGTATAGCCCGAATTCAGGCAGCACTTAAACATCCATCGGATCGGTTTCAATCAATCAGACATTGTATCGTAACAGTGATCGAGTTATTACCATGTAATCGTAGCAGCGTTTCGACACTTAATTATACGAATTTGAGCAGTACAGAACGTCTTTTAGAGTAAATTTTCGAGCACAGGTGAAAGGCCATGCAACGTATTATTTATAGCTGATTTTTGAGTTTTACGCGGCCCTCGTAAGCCTGAAGGGGATCCTTCGCGGCCCACGAGGGCCACCCTAGCTACGGCTAGGGCTGCCGTGTCATGGTGTAGGTCTACCACGTGTCTGACACGTGGCCTAAAGCTTATCCGGAGACTTACAAGGCTGTCCCGCCCCGCGTAAGCCTTGCTTAATTCTTACGCGGCCCGCGACCAACTAATAAATTTTGATTTTCTTGATTTCTCATAAGGATTAGGGTTTTAGGGGTCCGGGTTTCTACTTACGAAGTGTTTAGGACATTTTTGTGCAGGTCCTTACATCCTCCCCACGTTATTTAAAATCTCGTCCTCGAGATTTACTGGAACAAGTAAGGATATTTTCGCTTCATTTCGGATTCCAACTCCCATGTATACTCGGGTCCTCTTTTCGAATTCCACTTTACTTTGACTAGCACCAATCTTTTGTGCTTGAGGAATTTGACCTTTCTATCTTCTATTTGGAGTGGTCTCTCAACGAATTTCAATTTTTCATTTACCTCTATGTCTTGAAGAGGTACTACCCGTGATTCATCAGAAAAACACTTATTGAGATTAGATACATGAAACACATCATGTACCCCGGTTAATTCTTCTGGTAGTTGTAGTTTATAAGCAACTAGCCCAATTCGTTGGGTAATTGTAAATGGTCCTATGTACCTGGGACTTAGCTTTCCTTTCTTACCGAACCAAACTACTCTTTTCCACGGAGAAACTTTCAAGAGTACATTGTCTCCAACTTGGAATTCTAACGGCTTGCGTCGATTATCTGCATAACTCTTCTGGCGATCTCGAGCCATTTTCAGTCTTTCCTTTATTTGAGTGATCTTGTCGGCGGTTTCCTGTACAATCTCGGGTCCTGATAATTGACTTTCTCCTATTTCTGCCCAACAAACTGGGGTTCGACACTTTCGTTCATACAGTGCTCCGAACGGGGCAGCATTGATGCTGGTGTGGTAACTATTATTATAGGAGAATTCAATTAACGGCAAGTGGTCATCCCAATTCCCACCGAAATCTATTACACACGCCCTGAGCATGTCTTCAAGGGTTTGGATCGTTCTTTCACTTTGTCCATCGGTTTGGGGATGGTATGCAGTACTTAAATTTAGTCGTGTCCCCATTGCTCCTTGGAAACTTGCCCAAAAATGGAAAGTGAAACGACTATCCCTATCTGACACAATGGAGAGTGGAACTCCATGTAGTGATACTACCTCGTCTACGTACAGCTTGGCCAATCTCTCCATGCTAAAGGTTTCCTTCATTGGTAGAAAATGAGCTGATTTGGTTAATCGATCTACAATCACCCAGATTGCATTGTTACCTTTCCTGGTTTTGGGTAACTTAGTAACAAAATCCATTGTTATTAGTTCCCATTTCGAGACAGGCATTTCTAATTGTTAAAGTAAACCTGAGGGTTTCTGGTGTTTTGCCTTAACTTGTGAGCAAGTTAGACACTTAGAAACGTATCTGGCTATGTCCTTCTTCATCCCTATCCACCAGAAATTATTTCTTAAATCTTGGTACATCTTGTTGTTACCAGGATGTATTGTATATCTAGATTTATGAGCTTCCTCTAAAATCTTATCTCTAAAATCTCCTTGCCTAGGTACCCAAATTCTTATCTTATGGAATCTCCAAATTCCATCAATCCCTTGTTCTAATTCCTTTATTCCTCCTTTCATTCCTTCAGCATCATCCTTGATTGCTGTTTCCTGAACGTTCTTCAGTTATTCCATGAGATCTAATTGGAGATTTAATCTAAGAGCACGAACTCGCCTTTGCTTCTCATGGTATTTTGTAGGTCCGTTTTTCTCGGAGGATCTGATATGAAAACCTATTCCCTGTCTATCACAAACACGATCGCGGGTGTGGAATCCCCGTGACGGTGCAAACCAAACACAATGTAAAACACACACGCGTAACCAAAGATTCAATATCTATTGATTAGGGATGAGTACAACCACAAATATATACAAACAATGTTTACAGACTCTCACTAAGTCTCTCTGTGCTCACTCATGAAGTCATAGTGGTCTCATGAACTCATAACTAAACTGTGAAACAACTTAGCTATTTATACTGACCAACGGTGAAAACCCACTAGACACAAAATGATGAAAACAGGGGATTTCGCCATATATGATTTTGACGAAAACAAGAGTTTTCGTCATGTTGACATTTAGAATTCTCATTGACATCATCATGACATCACTACGGTGATGTCATGGTGATGTGTTGGCGGGACTGGTCGGCGGCTCTCCGTGCTTCGTGTGTCGAACTCTGGGGCGCACGACAGAGGAATGTCGCTACGTCGGGCTTGAGCCGAACCTAACCGAGTCGAACTGAACCAAATCGAACCGAGTCGAGTCGCGTCCACATAAAGTGTACCAACAAACTCCCCCTTGGACGCTACTCGTGATGGTTCGTCTTCCATGTCTTTCATGTCGGAGGATCTTCAAAGTCTTCACGTGACACAATCAGGGAGTGTATCAACAAAATCCCCCTTGAATGTTGCTCGTGAATCTTTTGATCTTCAATACTTTTGGTGTTGATGAGTGGTCAGTTTCAACTTGATCATCTTCATCTTCAGATTGCATCACTGTCGTGTCTTCACTTTACGGCTTGTCATCTGACACGTTCTCTTCGCCTTTAGCTTATTCTGATGGATCATCTGCACATACAAGAAAGCTAAACACGTAATGAGAACAACCGAGAAGAATAAAATCAATCTAAGAAAGTTTTCAAATGAAAACCTTACTAAGAATTGACTTCAAACCAATATAAGCGCATGGCACATATGAGACCAACTCTCATTTAAACACCGACCGACAACAGTTTGAAAGTTTTAAAAATTGATCAATTTTAACCTTTTAACTTTCAAAACTTGTTAACTTCGACAGTTTATGAAGGTGCAATTGTTTTCCGGCTTACAATCAGGATTTTGGGTAGGATAGACTCGAGTTCCAACATCGGTCAATCAAAAATAAACAGAAGCAAAATCTTTTTGGCTTTTATAAAGTTTATATTAAAACACACCTAAAATCATTTTGGAAATTTTCATTTTTCAAATGTAAAGACGGAAAGCAATAAATAAATATATACAAAGATGGAGAAACAAAAGCAGTAAACAAATATTTACAGACATTCCTTTTACTAGTTTCGAGGGTAAGAGAATCATATCAGTGTACGGTCACTGATGTGTTAAAAATGCAACATATAAATTTCATCAGATGAGGCATAAAACTAACCCTTTTTTAGTACTAATGTTGGAAAAAGTATGCTTTTGTCTTCCTTTTGTATTTTCAGGATTAAAAGAGCTTAAATTAACAAAAGAAGCAAAAAGACATCAAAATCTAACATAAATACAAGAAAAGGAACAAGACGTGACGTGCCCGACCCCACGACAGCATCTTCCCAAGCAAAACAAGAGATCAGAAGCCTGAACACGCCCCGTGCTCAGCCAGCACGGGGGCGTGCCCAAGTGTCAGCAGAAAAGACAAAGTGGTAGAAGCTTCTATTGCCCACCACGAGGCCGTGATCAGCGGACACGGGGCCGTGGTCAACTATAAGATTCGCACAATCTAGCAAATCTGCATAGTACACAGATTCTTCTGCACCACGGGGTCGTGCTCAGCGAACACGGGGGTGTGGTCAACTAAAAAGACAAAACTGCATTAAGTGAAGAAAGAGAAGGATGTGGACACGAGGCCGTGCCCACTGGACACGGGGCCGTGCCCGAGCTTCTGTTCAGCCTATAAATAGAAGTGTTTGGCTCAAGCTCAAACCATCCCTTGGCACACCACCTCTCTCACACTTCACCCACCACCCACCACCACCATAACACCATCATCCATTGTCCATCGTAGAGTGTGTGAGTCGTCTCGGCATCCAAGATTGATCGTAAGAGTTCTTGACAATCAAGGCCATGTTTGCCTAAGTCTCTTACATCACTTGGTGAAGACAAAGTGTCTAGTGTAATACTTTTTATTTCTAATCTTTTGCACTTTTTACTTGGTTTTGTATTAATGACTTTAATAACTAGTTGCTTATGTTGAAGGTGATCTTTCCTTATCGTTTGTCCGTGGTGTCTTGGCATTATTTTACTGTCTATATAAAATAAAAGATTTTCACCATTCATATCTCCATGGTCTATATGGAGGTATGTTGGCTACCTGGTCGGGAGTTAAGGGAACGGTTTGGTAAAGGTCTTGCCATTGTTCAGCGTTTAGAGGTCCTGCAATGGACCTGGGTCAAATTTAGTAGGACCCCCTTCAATACTTAACGGTATTGGATGGCGGGGGTCTAAACTCTTTGATCCCCTCATAAGTTAACTACTATTAATACTATAACCCGGCTATTTAGGACTGTATCCCTGCTGACTCAGACTACTTAGTCGAGGGTAACGTCACCTCCAAAAGAGGGGCCTACCATAATTTGCATTAATAACTTAATTAATTATCTTCCAATAATCCACCCTTTTAGGATTGTATCCTTGCTGACTCAAACTACTGGGGTGAGGGTAACGTCACCTTCAAAAGAGGGGCCTACTACAATAACTAAGATAATCTCTTAAATATGTGCAAAAGTGCGGAAATAATCAAAGGTTACACTAGATACGAGTCGGAACCAAGTGATTCATCTTGTCTATCTGTTTTTCTTTTATTTTTATTTTCAGCATTTTAGTTAGCTTTTATTTTTCTTAGTTTAAAACATTTTTCTAACTTTTTATTTTTGATTAGACGTTGAGGATAAACCGGTACTAAAAGCTCTTGTGTCCTTGGACGACCTCGGTATCTTGCCAACACTATACTATGCTCACGATGGGTGCACTTGCCCATATGTGTGTTTAGTGTTAGTAAAATATCGTGTTTTATAAATTTAAAACTTGGCTAAAAATAAGTGTTAAAGGGGCTTAAAATATACACCTAATATATATAACACTTCACACGCATCAAGTTTTTGGCGCCGTTGCCGGGGAAACAAGGATTTTAAGAAAGTTAGGAATCAACGGCCTAATCGTTTTTCTTATTTTTCATTTTTTTTAGGATTTTTTTTTTAGTTTTTCTGTTTCTGCAAAGCTCAGCACGGGCCGTGCCTGGTCGGACACGGGCCGTGCCCAACATCATCACTGGCAGTTTTTATTTTCTGAGTTACAGAGAGCTGAACACGGGGCGGTGTCGGTGCAACACGGGGCCGTGTCCAACTCCCAGTAACTGGGATCCAGAAAACAATCACTGTATCTCTGACCACGGGCCGTGTTCACCGAGCACGGGGCCGTGGTGAACATTCTGATCAACGTTATTTTCTGTTTTTATTGCAGGACTTGGAACCCAGGCGCCACATTTGAACCTCCTACGCAGTGCATGAGCTCCAGTTCTAGTAGAGACATAAAAGAACCTCTAGAAGAACCCGAACGCTTTCTCAGAAAAAGACTTAAAGCTAAAAATCAAGAGAAAGTTTCGGGGGAACCACTTCCAATGGCGGACCAACGTACCCTCATGGATTACCTACGACCCACCGTAGGCAATCTCGGGGCCGCTATCAATGCACCGAATGTCGAAGCCAACAACTTCGAACTTCGGCCGCATTTGATACAAATGCTCCAAAACTCCGCAACCTTCCATGGGCTTGCGGACGAGGATCCCCATCTACATATTACTAATTTCTTGGAAATATGTGATACTTTTCGGATCAATGGAGCATCAAACGATGCCATTCGCCTTAGGATGTTTCCATTTTCATTGAAAGACCGAGCTAAGGCTTGGCTTAACACCCTCCCAGTTGGCTCGGTAAACACCTGGGATGAACTAGCCCAAAAGTTTCTATATAAGTATTTCCCTCCTGCTAAAACGGCTAAATTAATGACTGAAATTAATACATACTCACAAGAGGATGGGGAATCCTTATATGAAACTTAGGAAAGGTTCAAGGAGCTTCTAAGAAAGTGTCCTCATCACGGTCTAGTGGTGTGGCAACAAGTATCCACTTTCTACAATGGGTTGTTTCCACACACAAGACAAACACTTGATTCAAGCTCCGGGGGACTTTTAGGTAATCGTCGTCCTACTGAAATATATAATCAAATTGAGGAAATTGCTCAAACCAATTTTCAATGGCACACTCCCCGAGGTAATAAATCTATTGCCCCGGGCGCCCATAAGGTTGATGAAAGCACTTCTTTACAAGCCCAAATCGAGGCCCTCTCTTCGAAAATCAAAAAGCTAGAAATGACAAAAACGGCCTCGGTTATGGCTTGTGAAGGGTGTGGTGGGTCACATGAAAATTGGAGTTGTATGAAAGAATTAGATGAACAAGCAGAAACGGTAAACTACATTGATAATAGACCCAGGCCGTCGGGTCCTCCAACGGGTACCTACAACCAAGGATGGCGTAACCACCCAAATCTTGGTTGGAGAGATCCCAGCAATAGTAGTAACCAACAGAACCAACGAACTAATTTTCAACAACCGCAAAATTTCTCTCAACAACAAGGTGGAAGAGAAAGGCTTGAAGATACCATATCTCGCCTCATCTCCGACACCGAAAAGAAAAACTCGGATCGATTTCAACAATTAGAATCGAATTTTAGAAATCAACAAGCTAGCATTCAAAACGTTGAAAAACAATTAAATCAACTGGCTCAAAATTTCTCCGAAAGACCACTAGGCGCGTTACCAAGTAATACCGAAACCAACCCAAAGGCGCAAGTACACCTCATCACATTGAGAAACCGAACCGTGGGTCCCGAGGATGCCCCATTACCACCAGTTGAAGGAAGTCAACGCCAAAGCACGACTTCACACCCACCTCAACCAGAAGAGGCTCCTTCACCAAATCAAGAGCCCACCAAGACTCCTCAAATTCCGTACCCCGGTAGGTTAAATCGTCAAAAGACCGATGAGCAATTCGCAAAGTTCGAAAGTTTACTAAAACAATTGCATGTTAATATTCCTTTTATTGAGGTCCTAACCCAAATGCCTAAATATGAAAAATTCATGAGGGATTTCCTCACTCACAAAAGGAAAATTGAATCATTGCAATTAGTTAACTTAAGCGAAGAATGCTCCGCTTTAGTACTCAACAAACTTCCACAAAAGAAAATCGACCCCGGGAGCTTCACAATTCCTTGCTCGATTGGGAAGTCCCCCGTCCGTAATGCATTAGCCGACCTTGGGGCTAGCATTAACCTCATGCCCACGTCAATGTTCAAACGACTCGGCCTAGGAACAACAAGCCCTACAAAGATGAGCATACAACTAGCCGACAGGTCTGTCAAATTTCCACAAGGTGTAGCTGAAAATCTGCTGGTCAAGGTTGACAATTTCGTTTTTCCAACCGACTTTGTCATCCTAGACATGGAAGAAGACACCGATGTCCCTCTCATCCTCGGGAGGCCATTTCTAGCCACCGCCCAAGCAATGGTGGATATGAATGACGGAACTTTAACATTGAAGTTTGGGGATGAGGAAGTGAAGTTTGAATGTGGAAAGAAAGTGGAGGAAGAAGACCCGGTCAACTACCTGAAGGTCATAGACTCAAGCTTGGATGACGCTCTCCGACGGTGTAACATGGGATGCAATACATCCCACTTGGGTAACATGTGACCAGGCTTTGGGTCTAGCCAAGGACCCTTATAAACGTGGCGCACCACGGAGGCATTCCGCGGAACTATCCCTAGTTTAGTTTAGATTAATTTTCTGTTTTTCTAGTTAGTTTTAAATTTTCAGGAATAAAACACACTTGAGATGGCAAAGGATGCAAGGGAAACTTGAACCAGCACTCTATACAGGAAAACAGAACCGTCCGACAAATTTCTTCATTTACAGTAAGTTCGGCACGGGCCGTGTCCACCCAACACGGCCCCGTGCTGCACAGTCTGCAGAAAAAGACCCAGTTCAGGTAACTGGACACGGGCCGTGTTCACCCAACACGCCCCCGTGTCCAGGCTTCTGTTTCTCTTGTTTTAATTTTGTTACTGGCACTTGAACACGGGGTCGTGCCCGGATAACACGGGGCCGTGTTCAGCGCCCAGTAACACAAAAGTTTTGCTTTTTACACCTTTTTACACATTCAATCAACCTAAAAACTTATTTTTGGGACACATTGAGGACAATGTGTAATTTAAGTGTGGGGGGGGGGGGGATGCTAAAACCTTGAATCTTGCAAGTTCTAAATACAAGCCTTACACAAAACTCTATTGGAACCGCTAATCACCCCAAATTTTTTCAAAAATTTTCATTTTTTTTACTTGTCTAGGTTTAACTCGGGAAATTCAAGTTCTCAAAAAGGTTATATTTTTACAAATTTACAACCGATAGCGTCGTGATAAAAAGAACCAACATAAGAAAATTATGAAAAGGCATGACAAGCTTAGTTAAAATTTAATTATATATACTTGATCACATAAGAACCCATTCCCACAAAAGTGAGTTTTGAGCCTTTATTGAGCATACAATTACATATCATTAGAACTAAATGCTCATTTTTCGTTTCTTGTGTGAATAGCCACTTGGTTCTTACGACTCTAGAACTTGCCATGACGATACATTCCCGGTCCTTACCAACTTAAACCCGAGTAAGTAAATGATGGAGGCATTAGGACTAACCTTTTTTTTTCTACACCATTATTTTTCTTTTTTTTACCACCTACCCAAAATCCCCCTAGTTAGCCCCTTTGAGCCTAAACCTTTTCATTTCATAACCCAAACCAAACACCCTTTTTACCCACCAAAACCTTTTTCATTTTTTTTTACCTTTTGTTTTAGTAACAAGTTCGATTTTTCGTATGACTTTTCAAAAAAAAAAAAATTTGTGTTGATGATGAAGCAAAAGAAAATAAACAAACAAGTTCATCAAAAATAACTTTGTTTGAATAATAGCATCATCAAAATAAAAGTTACAAAAATATAAAGTCTTACAAAAACCGAAACTTGTTACGCTTTTCGCCTTTTTCTACTAACCACTAACCACCAACCCAACCACCTACCTTTAACCCAAGCCTAACCCTTCACCCAAAAAGTCCTCTTGATATTTACAAAGGTATATAAGTTAAAAAGGAGGAGGATTGATTGCTTGGCAAGCCTATGGTAGGAGTAAGTTCCATGCCGCTCTCGAGTGATCCACAAAAATACATTTTCGGCCGAGTGTTGAGTGATCCCCGTGAGGTATGTGAACTTGTATATAAATAGAATTTTAAAGAGGCATGTTATGCCCTAATAAGTAATTTATCTTATGAAAAGTTTTAAATAAATCATGACGAATAGGATTGTAAATAAATAAAAATAAAACTAAATAAAGAATCTTGGAAATCCCGACACTCTACGACAAGCCCAAAAAAACCTTCTTCTCTACCCATTACATTTGGGAGTGTAATAGCCACATATTAAAGAGTTTTGCTTGAGGACAAGCAAAGATTCAAGTGTGGGGGTATTTGATGTGTTAAAAATGCAACATATAAATTTCATCAGATGAGGCATAAAACTAACCCTTTTTTAGTACTAATGTTGGAAAAAGTATGCTTTTGTCTTCCTTTTGTATTTTCAGGATTAAAAGAGTTCAAATTAACAAAAGAAGCAAAAAGACATCAAAATCTAACATAAATACAAGAAAAGGAACAAGACGTGACATGCCCGACTCCACGACAGCATCTTCCCAAGCAAAACAAGAGATCAGAAGCCTGAACACGCCCCGTGCTCAGACAGCACGGGGGCGTGCCCAAGTGTCAGCAGAAAAGACAAAGTGGTAGAAGCTTCTATTGCCCACCACGGGGCCGTGCTCAGCGGACACGGGGCCGTGGTCAACTATAAGATTCGCACAATCTAGCAAATCTGCATATACAAAGATTCTTCTGCACCACGGGGTCGTGCTCAGCGGACACGGGGGCGTGGTCAACTAAAAAGACAAAACTGCATTAAGTGAAGAAAGAGAAGGATGTGGACACGGGGCCGTGCCCACTGGACACGGGGCCGTGCCCGAGCTTCTGTTCAGCCTATAAATAGAAGTGCTTGGCTCAAGCTCAAACCATCCCTTGGCACACCACCTCTCTCAAACTTCACCCACCACCCACCACCACCATAACACCATCATCCACCACCATCATCCATTGTCCATCGTAGAGTGTGTGAGTCATCTCAGGATCCAAGATTGATCGTAAGAGTTCTTGACAATCAAGGCCATGTTTGCCTAAGTCTCTTACATCACTTGGTGAAGACAAAGTGTCTAGTGTAATACTTTTTATTTCTAATCTTTTGCACTTTTTACTTGGTTTTGTATTAATGACTTTAATAACTAGTTACTTATGTTGAAGGTGATCTTTCCTTATCGTTTGTCCGTGGTGTCTTGGCATTATTTTACTGTCTATATAAAATAAAAGATTTTCACCATTCATATCTCCACGGTCTATATGGAGGTATGTTGGCTACCTGGTCGGGGGTTAAGGGAACGGTTTGGTAAAGGTCTTGCCATTGTTCAGCGTTTAGAGGTCCTGCAATGGACCTGGGTCAAATCTAGTAGGACCTCCTTCAATACTTAATGGTATTGGATGGCGGGGGTCCAAACTCTTTGATCCCCTCATAAGTTAACTACTATTAATACTATAACCCGGCTATTTAGGACTGTATCCCTGCTGACTCAGACTACTTAGTCGAGGGTAACGTCACCTCCAAAAGAGGGGCCTACCATAATTTGCATTAATAACTTAATTAATTATCTTCCAATAATCCACCCTTTAAGGATTGTATCCTTGCTGACTCAAACTACTGGGGTGAGGCAACGTCACCTTCAAAAGAGGGGCCTACTACAATAACTAAGATAATCTCTTAAATATGTGCAAAAGTGCGGAAATAATCAAAGGTTACACTAGATACGAGTCGGAACCAAGTGATTCATCTTGTCTATCTGTTTTTCTTTTATTTTTATTTTCAGCATTTTAGTTAGATTTTGTTTTTCTTAGTTTAAAACATTTTTCTAACTTTTTATTTTTGATTAGACGTTGAGGATAAACCGGTACTAAAAGCTCTTGTGTCCTTGGACGACCTCGGTATCTTGCCAACACTATACTACGCTCACGATGGGTGCACTTGCCCATATGTGTGTTTAGTGTTAGTAAAATATCGTGTTTTATAAATTTAAAACTTGGCTAAAAATAAGTGTTAAAGGGGCTTAAAATATACACCTAATATATATAACACTTCACACGCATCAGTCACGCCAAAACGCTCTCTTTATTCAATTAGTTAACATTTAGATAAGCATCCTATAACAATTATCGGTATTGTTGTCCACATAAGCTCAACTTATCAGATGTAATCATGGCGAGGGGATACGTTAAGGTATGATTTATACTTAACGACCGGTGTTCATCCACACACGACACATTCCCGTATCAAGGTATGCACGAGAGTTCATCTTACCAGTGAGTATATCGTTTATCATCTGTTTGACCGTATAAAAGATGTGAGAAACTCACTTATTTTGATTGAAAACAAGCCCTATGTGATAGAATCACTTATTGATGAGGAACTTAATTTTCGAAGCATGAGGGCACAGGAGCAAGTTCGTGAACCGGTCAGTACATAGTACAGCAGAGAGACGAACTTGACTCCCATATAAATGTGATATTTTATCACTTATTTTGTTTGGACATGTGATTTTTTATCACTTATTGAGGTCGAATGCAATATGTACACGTATGTATAGTATCATGGAAGATCTAGACTTCGTCTCCGCTTTGTTTCGGTAAAAGAAACAACCATGATACCCAGATGATAAACAACATAAAGACCTCATATCTCAGAACCTCGGCAATCTCCCAAACGAAATTTCGGTACTAAGACCATATGCCAATGTGCGGTTCCCACCTGGTCTTCAGTCGATTTAAGATTTATATCACCCTGCACACTTTAGAATGATTGTGAGCCTACCGATACATCTTATATAGAGCTGCTTATCATTTTTCATTTTGCATTTCAGTTCGAAGAGGTTTCGACAGACCACTGATGTATTATCATTTTCTCTTTTGCTCGCCAGGAAACTCATTTTTATTTTTCCATGTTTTTGGGTTTATGACATTTTTCGATGTTTTTGAATTTTCAAATTTGGATTTACTCCCCCCTGTAGGTCCGTTTTTCTCGAAGGATCCGATACGAAAACCTATTCCTTGTCTATCATAAACACGATCGCGGGTGCGGAATCCCCGTGACGGTGCAAACCAAACACAATGTAAAACACACACATGTAACCAAAGATTCAATATCTATTGATTAGGGATGAGTACAACCACAAACATATACAAACAATGTTTTACAGACTCTCTCAAGTCTCTCTGTTCTCACTCATGAAGTCATAGTGGTCTCATGAACTCATAACTAAACTGTGAAACAACTTAGCTATTTATACTGACCAACGACGAAAACCCACTGGACGAAAACCATGTGTGATGAAATCAGGGATTTCACCACACACACATAATGAAGAAAACAGGGGATTTCGCCATATATGATTTTGACGAAAACAAGAGTTTTCGTCATGTTGACATTTAGAATTCTCATTGACATCATCATGACATCACTACGGTGATGTCATGGTGATGTGTCGGCGGGACTGGTCGGCGGCTCTCCGTGCTTCGTGTGTCGAACTCTGGGGCGCACGACAGAGGAATGTCGCTACGTCGGGCTTGAGCCGAACCTAACCGAGTCGAACCGAACCGAATCGAACCGAGTCGAGTCGCGTCCACATAAAGTGTACCAACAAACTCCCCCTAAAATCAACAAACTATGATAAATTTTAAAAACACAAAGGTATTTACAAAAACGATTTTCCGATGTCGGTTAACTCATGTTTTACAATGCCGTTTACCAAAATTAATTTTAATCAGAAATGATTTATCGAATTTTGGAAATATGAGTTGGCACGTCGGTAAGCGGTGCGGACCATGACAACATTGACGAGTTTCATATTAAAAACAATCACGTGTGAGGTGATATTCGAGTTCAACGTGTCAGGTCAAAGAGTGTTGTACGAGATGATAATAATTCATAAAGCAACTTAAATATCGACAAGTATAGGAGAGATTAGAAATTCAAAACCGTATCCTGCAACTGCTTCGTGCATTGCAAGGAATCTGAGTGCTCTCCCAAACTGAATATCCACCCGGTGTGGATTTCAAAGTCGATTTTGCAGCAACTTCAATTGACCGAGAAATCTCTTCACAGCAACAAGATCATAAACCTCTGGGTCCGGCTGGTCTTCCATATTGCACCAGCGAAGGTCTTTATCTTTCTCTTGAGAAGTAGTGTGCGGTTGTTCAATCCACGCCAAGGCATCCGCACACCTGGTTGGTTTGTTCAACAAACACATTTTCTTCAATCATACTACGAAGAAATGTACACTGCATGTTCATCTTGTTGATTTTGAACATCAGACGTGCTGCAGGTGTGCACATTTTGATTGAATCTATCCTGGGGACCCGATCAAAGACTTTAACAATCAAACTTTGGTATGATTTTCATTTTGTCGAAGCTTTCAATCTCTTTCATCAGACATTTCTTCTTTTCTTTTTCTTCTCTCCATCAAAGGCAACAACTCCTAGATGTGATGATGTTTCGGAGCCACTTGTCGCCTATCTTTTGCATGGACGCCCCACTATCAACAATCCTAAGACTATCAATAGTTCCTCCTGGAACATCCTGCACACTCACTCAGAGATTAGTTGGAGAGGGGGACCCAAGCCTTCTTAGACTTGGGTTGCCCCTGAGAATCAAGAAATGTAATTTCAATTTCTTGAAGATTTGGAAATTTCACGCCTCCCCCAGAACCTTCACCTGTTTTCGGTTTTCAAGCCTGTTTCCGTTTACTAGTTTGTGTATTATTTACACTTTCTGGTTTTAATGGTTGTGACAAACTAGGTTTCCTATTAACAGATTTTACTGGTTTTAAAGCCTTTTCGATCACCTTCACATTTTGACGTCGTTGTTTTATTTCTTGTTCTTTAATCATACGTTTGTCATTTTTGGGTGACACAGGACGACGTTGTTGGTGACCTTGTTCAGAAGGGGCTCTTTCTACAAAATTTGGTTTCGGAGAGTTTGTGCAATTTCTGATAATGTGGCCAAACTCCCCGCATTTAAAGCATGATCTCCTTTCAACAAAATTAGGAGATTCTGTTCGATGACCTGACGTTGAATTTGTAGACCCCGAGGTACTAGCTTCACACCCATTTGTGTGTTGGGTGTAATTGTTATCACTATTACGTTTCAAAATGTTGACTTTTTGAACAAAATCGGTATTTGACTTATTTTCAAAAGTCTCCACTTTATCAGTACCTTTGGAGGCCACAAATTTAATGTCTTTGTTTTTCTTCTTGAAACGAGCTCCTTTTGTTTCAGCCTTTGGTTGTGTAACCTTAGGCTTTTGAGCTCGTTGTTGTTGTTGTGTACCATTAAAAGCGATAGGTTGTTGCATCGTTGGTGATTTTTGATTTCCAAATTTTCTTCTAACTTCAGCTTTTGGAATCGGATCACATTGAGTTACAGAAACTCTCGGGATCGCTTTACCAAAAAACTTAGTTGTATTATCTTCAAACACTTTATCAATCAAGGATTGATTGACGTTTTTTATTGGAAAATATTTGTCTGAATAAATTTTACTATCACCGACCAAAGTATCCAACACGTTATCACTGTTAATAGTAGACACTGTCTCAGTGATAGGATCTATCTCTTGTTTAGCACCAATTGAGTGCACAGCAGGAGTAGGAGGATCACACAGAATGTGATTCTCAAAAGGCACTTCTACTCCTTTTCTATCGTCAAGAGATTTATCCTCATCACTCACATCTGATTCATCATCCGAGGAATCATAGTCCTCAATGGTTGGAGGACTTTGATTTGAAGCACATGATGATTTTTCCTTGCTATCAGATGAGCCCTCCGATGAATTGTCCGTTTTAAACCCTAAGACAGTTGTAACTTCCTCATAATCAAGAGGTACAGTTGGCTCAAAACACGGCATTTCCTCCTCATCAGGCATCTTGGTATAGTGGTGTCTCAAAGGAGGCGCACACGACTTATACCCAACGCCTTTAACATTACCCTTTAATTGTTAAACGTCAATGATGTGATCAAGCACATATCGGGAGTTTGAGTAACTCTCCAATTTGAGCTTGATCGCTTCATGCTCACATTTCACCTCGGCTAGCTCTTTCTTAGGTGCCTCAATGATATTAATGTAATTATTAATACCAGTTTGCTTATTAAAAACCGTTTTTGATAACTCAGAAACACTTTTCTTGAGTGTTTCAATTACCGATTTAAAATCTTTTTCGTTGCGAGCTAAGGCCATGTACTCTTTGCACTTTGACAGTTCAATAACCAAACTCTGATTGTGACTGTGAATCTTTTCATATTCTTGTTTCATATCAGCACATTCATGTTTCGTATCAGCACAATCACTACATATACTAGGAGTTTCAGATTTTACCTGAATTGTAGAAGCTGAGACATTAGCCATAAAGGCAGTCTGAGAAGAGAAAGATCCATCTTCAGTGAGAATCTTCTCCATTTCTTCTGATGTAGCATCAGCTTTCTTGATCAAGACATATTTCTGACACTTGACCTCCTCAGCATCATTCAACAAACTATCACCTTCAGAATCAGTTCTTTCATTCACATTTGATTCTGAATCGGAACTGCCACTGTATCCTGAACTATCATCATCTTCAGAGAATTCTTCTTTGTGCACATGCTTGATGTGACTGATGATCTTAGCATAACATGCAGTTCCTCCTCCAAACTGTACGGACCAATCACATCCCTCATCGGCTTGTACCACTAATGCTCGATTAGTATTAGATGGCCCTGACTGGTTTGTTTGGTTGTTATCAGCTATTATCCCTATTTCGTTGTTAGTTGCCTTGTTTGCTCGGTCGCGTGCATTCACGTTTGAAGTGACCCTTTTCACCGCAATTGAAACGCTTCACGGCATCCTTATCAAAACCGTACTTTGTATCCCGCTTGCTTTCCAAGCTAGTCTTCCCGGTTCTCCTCATATAATCCTTGGCTCGTCTAACCGCGCTCGCAAACGCCTACTTGATATCCATTAACTCCATTTCATCCATGTCTATCTGCTGATAGTCTTTGTTTGTCAAATTAATGTTGCCAATCTGACATGCGACTAGTCAGCAGTAGGCATTGACCATGGTGTTAAGAAGTTCCATGGTTTCCCTTGCAGTTTCCACATTGACTTTGGATAAGTTTGCTTGTGGCAGTTTGGATTGAGGTTGTGGTTGGGCTTGTGATGGTGTTGGAATATATGTATTTGGATCAAATTGAGGTTAAGTGGGAGGAACTTGTGGTGGAGGTTGGGGTTTAGGTAGCCACGCACTTGCATCTAATTGAGGTTTTGAGAAAGCATGAGTTTGAGCAATCATATGCGCTGGTGGATGATAAGCACTTGGATCGAAAACCTCAGGTGGAGCTGATTGTGGAAACGAAAAAGAGCCTGTATTCGACATAAACGTCGTCTATAGCTTCAGTTGCTAAACTGAACTGGAACTGGAACTAGCTAAAGAGTTAAAACCTGCAAGATACATTTCGGTATTTTGAGGAACAGGAATTCGTTTAGCTTTCCGGATTTCTTCATCATTCTTGTGTTCCAACTTCTGAATGAATTCATAGATATTGACAGTATCTAGAACGCCCGTATGCTTTAGAAGCTCAATGAATGGGCTCCACTTTGGAGGTAGAGCATCAGCAAACCTTGCAACCATTTACTGTTGAGTTACACGAACATTATAAGAATACATTTCACTAATCAAATAATAAAAACGAGTAGTCATATCATTTAGGTTTTCATTCTCCAAGAAATGAAATGATTCAAACTCTTTCTTCAACAGATCATGACGTGCTTTCTTGTCGCTGCATTTCCTTCACCTCTTGCTACCAAGGCATCCCATAGAGCTTTCGTGCTCGTACAATAAGAGAATTGATGATAGATGTTTTTGTGGAGTGCTTGCGTGAGAATAGCAAACGCCTTCTTCTCGAGATCATACGCTTTCTTGTCATCTTCTAGCATATTCGCCAATGTCGCCGCACTTGAACCTGCTTCTTCTAGATCTTGATTATACGGCAAAATGAAGCACGTCCATACTTCGGTATGTTGCCCTAGAACGTACGTGTGGAAACGACCTTTCCATGTCGGATATTCATTCATGTTATTCAACTTTGGCGGGCGATTGCTGCTACCCGTTTCACTCTCACTTAACAACAAATTCTGAATGCTTTGTTTCTGTTTCGTCACGCATGCCCATTGACTTGCACTAATAGATTGTTGTGGTATAACATTCCTTAACCAAACGGCTGCGGAGGTCTGATCTTCACCTGGTCTCGGTTCCATGCTCCAATCCGAAGGGCTAGTACAACTCATGATAGATGTATGAACAAGTTTACCTGCTTAAAAACTTGAAATCAAATGATTAAAACACTTTTGCAAACCTTCTGTGTAAAGATGACAAGTAATGCCCAGACGAAAAATAGGGGACGAAAAATATATTTTTCGTAGGAGTGTGTCTTTCGAGAGATCTAAGATAGGCCCAATGTCCACTTTAAATTGTTGAGCCCACACGAAGAATATAGGCCCAAATCACCACAAAAATAAATCTGAGAGGCCCAAAATGAATTAGTTAATGTCTGGCCCAAAAAAAATCCAATCAACATTGGTCCATCATCAAACTTAAATCCATAACATTAATATCTAATTAGTGCACCAATTTGTTATGTAATCGGCCCAATAAAAGAGTTAATGTACAAAGTGAACTTGAGGGCCCAAATGTTGAATTATGAGTTTTAAATACAAACGACCCAAACTTCAAGTCAAAACCCCAATTTCCATAAAACAGCCGACATCTCACTTTGTCTTCCTCTTCTTATCTTCCTTATTTCAGAGATACCTTCAACCAAAACTTGAATCCACAAAGAAAAACACAGCCGATAATCATCATCTGCCTCAATTATCTACCATTTCAGCCGACATACAACATCAATCTCTGATTCCACCTTCAAACTGAAACAATTCTTCTTCTTCTTCGATGCAATACCTTCAAACCTCTTCACCGATCTTCATCAATCTCATCATTCGTACTGTCAGTGACCTAATTTGGCTTCAATCAGGTGTAGGTTTTGCTTGAATTTAACGATTTGAACGGTTTATTGTAAGAGTGTTTGTGTAGGTTAGTTACAGTGTGAGATCTGGCGATTTGGTTATGGTGGAAGGTCGTCGTTAACCTCGATTATCAGCCGCCATTCACCGGAGAGATTGTGGTTATCTTCACCGATTCCCTCATCTTCACCGGAGAAATCAGTCGGCGTTGGTTATATTTGTTTGACGAAGATTGATGTGAGTTGACGAAGGTGTATGGTGACGAAATTTGTTTGAGGTTTGACGAAATTGGAGGGGACGAAATTTGATTGTGTTTGACGAAATTGATATGGTTGACGAAATCTGTTTGTGTGTGACGAAATTGGAGGGGACGAAATCCAATGTGGTTTGATGAAGATGTACAGCTGTTTAGATATTTTGAAAGACAAAACAAATATTTTCTGACAAAGTTGGTGATACTTTTTCAAACTTCACCTTACTTTTCTGATTTTAGAAGCCTCCTTTTTCAATAACCATCATCACAATGTTCACTATTTTCAAACCACTTGCATTTTAATATTCATAAACACAAAAATCACTTTAATTCAAAACAACAATTCAGATCAAACGTAGATATTTTTCAAGAACAGTTTGAAGAAATAATGAACAACTTGAAGAACTAAAGAACAAACTTGAAGATTTCAGCCAAGTTTTACCGGAGAAATTTTCCGAGCACTATTTTGCTTAAACTTTCAACCAAAAACCAAAAGCTAACATACACACATGTAATATATCAAGGTTTTTAATAAAAAACTATAGCAAAATAACAAGATTAACAATGATTTTTGAACCATTTTTTTCAGAAAATATTTAAACTTTTCAAGAACAAAAATCTGGAAAATCACTAAAAAACACTTGATTAAACACAACAATGTTTGGTTTTAAACAAGGAAAAGAGCCAAAGCTCTGATACCACTTGTAGGTCCGTTTTTCTCGGCGGATCCGATACGAAAACCTATTCCCTGACTATCACAAATACGATCGCGGGTGTGGAATCCCCGTGATGGTGCAAACCAAACACAATGTAAAACACACACGTGTAACCAAAGATTCAATATCTATTGATTAGGGATGAGTACAACCACAAACATATACCAACAATGCTTACAGACTCTCACTAAGTCTCTCTGTGCTCACTCATGAAGTCATAGTGGTCTCATGAACTCATAACTAAACTTTGAAACAACTTAGCTATTTATACTGACCAACGGCGAAAACCCACTGGATGAAAACCATGTGTGACGACATCAGGGATTTCGCCACGCACACATAATGACGAAAACAGGGGATTTCGCCGTATATGATTTTGATGAAAACAATTGACATTTAGAATTCTCATTGACATCATCATGACATCACTACGGTGATGTCATGGTGATGTATCGGCGGGACGGGTCGGCGGCACTCCGTGCTTCGTGTGTCGAACTCTGGGGCGCACGACAGAGGATGTCGCTACGTCGGGCTTGAGCCGAACCTAACCGAGTCAAACGGAACCGAACCGAGTCGAGTCACGTCCACATAAAGTGTACCAACATATTTACGACTTAAGGCATCTGCTGCTACATTAGCTTTTCCTTCATGATATTGAATATCACAGTCGTAGTCACTTAGAATTTCCATCCATCTTCTTTGCCTCATGTTTAATTCTTTTTGCCCAAATATGTACCTTAAACTTTTGTGATCTGTGTAGACAGTAAACTTACTTCCATACAGATAATGTCTCCAAATTTTAAGGGCGAAAATTATTGCTCCTAATTCTAAATCATGAGTCGTATAATTTTCTTCGTGCTTTTTCAATTGCCTTGATGCATATGCAATTACCTTTTTGTGTTGCATGAGCACACATCCTAACCCTAACTTAGAAGCGTCGCAGAAAACTTCAAAATCTTCCATTCCGTCTAGTAAGGCAAGAATTGGGGCATTTGTTATTCTTTGCTTCAAGATCCTAAAGGCCTCTTCTTGCTTGGGTCCCCATTCAAACTTAATAGTTTTACAGGTTAGCTTAGTTAATAGAACAACTATTTTAGAGAAATCTCTTATGAAGCGCCTATAATATCCGGCTAACCCTAGGAAACTTCTAACTTCCGTAGCTGATTGTGGGACCTTCCAATTCATGATTGCTTCTATCTTTGAGGGATCTACATGAATACCTTTGTGATTCACCATGTGTCCTAAAAATTGCACTTCTTGTAGCCAAAATTCACAATTTGAAAATTTGGCATAAAGCTTTTCTTTTCTTAACAAGGTTAAGAGTGCATGCTGGTGCTCACAATTCTCGTCCTGGCTTTTGGAATAAATAAGTATATCATCGATGAATACAATTACGAATTTATCCAAATACGGTTTACAGGTCCTATTCATCATGTCCATAAATGCTGCAGGAGCATTTGTTAATCCAAATGGCATGACTGTAAACTCGTAGTGACCATACCTAGTCCTGAAAGAAGTTTTAGGTATGTCTTCTTCTTGTACCTTCAGCTGATGATATCCGGAGCGCAAATCTATCTTGGAGAAATATCTAGCTCCCTGGAGTTGATCAAAAAGATCATCAATCCTAGGTAATGGGTATCGATTCTTAATTGTAACCTTATTCAATTCCCTATAATCGATACACATTCTCATTGAACCATCCTTCTTTTTCACAAACAACACTGGTGCTCCCCAAGGGGATGAACTAGGTTGTATAAATCCCTTGCTTAGCAATTCATCTAGTTGCTTTTTCAGTTCTAACATTTCGGTGGGTGCTAATCGATAAGGTGCCTTAGCTATTGGTGTAGTTCCAGGAATCAGATGAATTCTGAACTCTACCTCCCTATCAGGTGGTAATCCAGGTGGTTCTTCTGGGAATACATCTGGGTATTCTGATACTACTGGGATTTCCTTAAGTTCCTTACTTTTAGTGTTAATGATTACCGAAATCATATACACTATTCCTTGTTTTCGTTCATAACTAGCAACTTTCATTACTGAAATGAACTTCATTGGTTTAGGTGGTTTATCCCCTGTAACCACAACTATTTCTCCTGCGGGTGTATGAATTTCTATGGAATTCTTATCACAGTGGATTCGAGCATGCTTGGCTACTAACCAATCCATTCCTAGCACGACATCGAATCCAGCTAAATTCATGGGCAGCAGGTTTGCAGAAAATTTATGGCCTGAGAGTTCTCTTTTTCCTTCTTGCAAAACCTTATCTATGTTAACAGAATTTCCATCTGCCGTTTCTACCGTATAAATCTGCTGAAGTTTGGTTAAAGGCTACTTAAGAGCTTGGCAAAATGAAGTATTTATAAAACTTTGGTTTGCACTAGAGTCAAATAATACTTTTGCGTAAACGTCATGCACAAGAAACGTACTAGCTATCAGATCTGGAATCAGATCTGCTTCTTGTGTAGTCAGCTGGAAAGCTCTTGCATTCTTTTTATTAGTTCCTTCAGTTGCTTTTGCCTTGTTGTCAGCTGGCTTGACCAGTTTAGGGCTTCTAGTTTAAAATGCCCAGCTTCTCCGCAATTGAAGCAAATCGTTGATTTCTTCCTGCACTCCTCTTCTCGGTGCCCTTGTGCCTAGCAGAAATTACACTTCTCTTGACATTTACCAAAATGTTTCTTTCGGCAGTTTCTGCAGAATGGAGGTGTGGAAGATTGCCCAGTTCCCTTTTTCTTGAAATTTCTATTAGTATTACCCCCCCACGGAATCCTTGGGTAATTTTCTGGGCCAATTCATTTTTCCTATTTTCTTCTCTCGTGCGCACCAGTGCGCCTGTCAAGGTGTTGGCCAGTTCTACAGCATCATCAATGGTGCAGGGTCTCGCAGCTTTGACTATATCATGAATCTCGCTAATTAGCCCCCAAATATAGCGAGAAATAAGTACTGGTTCTGGCGGGGCCAGAGTTGGTACAATTCTAGCATACTCGAAAAACTTCAAAGTGCACCCCCGACAGTAAACATCCACTATCCGATGGTTCAGGAACTTATTCGTCATTTGTTCCTTTTCATAGTCGGGACAAAATTTTCTTTCCACCAATCCCTTAAATTCCTCCAAACTCATGGCGTAAGCTACATCACTTCCCTTAGCCTGCAGCACTGTATTCCACCATTCTAACGCCTCTTATTTGAAAAGGTAGGATGCATACATAACCTTGTCTTCCTCCGCGCACTTACTGATTTTAATTACTGCTTCGGTCTTTTCTAACCATCGCAGTGCGGCAGTCGCCCCTTCGTTACCTGCAAATTCGACTGGCTTACAGGCAAGAAATTCTTTATAAGTGCAACCAGGTGTTGCAACTTTCATTTTCTTAAGGAATGGGGCTTGAACCACATTATTATTATTGCCGCCACCATTTACACTGTTACTAAAATTATCATCGCGAGTACGTTTGCTATTGTTGGCTTGCGAAGGTTCAGCAGGATTCTTAACAGCAGCGACGATTGCCGGGATAGCGTTGGCTATTCCCTGAGCAACGATATTTTCTATATCTTGCGTATTAAGAAAATGGTCTTCATTATTTTGTTCAGATTGGTTAACTTCGTTTGCCGGTTGATTTTCTGCGTTTTCCATCTGAATAATTAACAATATATGTAAATTATTGTCCCAAAATAGATAGCAACCAAACACAATAGAGCAATCACAGAAACAATTAAGTCAACATGTATAGCCAAAATTGTCGACCTTGCGACATTCATATATTTTTATAATAGTATGCATCCGTACACATCTAATATTTACAGATGTTTTATTTTAGTTATTATTATACAATATTATATATATATATATAGGTGATGGTTCAAATGAAAACCACTTTTAACGCGAAAACTCGAAAACTAACTAAAAAAAGCCTAAAAAACACACAATTTTTTTTTTTCAATTTTTTTTATTAAATTCGCTGGTTTTTATATATGAAAAAAAAATTTCAAAAAAAAAAAAAAATTTTTTTTTTGTTGTACTGCACATGTGTAGTACACTAATACGGAAAGCCTAAACCACTTAACCCACCCCCCACCGACACCCCCCAAAAACCTAAACCCCCCCACCCCCACCCCCCAAAAACCTAAATTCACCCTCCCACCAAAAGCCTAACCCCCCACCCCCCAAAAACCTAAACCCCCCCACCCCCCACCCTCCCGAAAACCTAAAACTAAACCCTAAACATAAACCCGAAAAAAACCTAAACCCCCCACCCCCACCCCCCAAAAACCTAAACCCCCCCTCCCCCCCACACCCAAAAACCTAATCCTAATCCTAAACCTCCAAAAAAACTAACCCTAAAAGCTAAACTAGACTCAAAAAGCTAATTTTAAGCATGTAATGCAATTGTAGTACATGTTATATTGCACATGTGCACTACTATAATAATAGTATTGAAAACAAGACGACACCATAAATCTTTTTTTATGTCATAAAAAATATGCTCGAATATACTTGAATGAAAGATACAAAAATTTGTGATCTTATGGTGCCATTTTTGTTTTAAAATGATAACGTATGGAGAAATGGGAAATGTTTGAAAAGTTATATATTTTTTTTTTCCAATTTTACCCCTCCTTCATTAAAAGTCTCCCCCCCTCCTTTTTAGTGGTTTTTAATTAGTTTTCAAGTTTTCACCATAACTAGTGGTTTTCATTTGAACATTCCCCTATATATATATATATATATATATATTCACATATCATTATACAATAACTTTTTAACCACAATCGACCGGCTCCTCAAAAACGACGCTCCCTCTCATCATACTTCCATGTGATATTTTCCCCCACTTCCCGAATCCGGTTGTCTGCATCCACCAGTTCCTCGGCGTAGCGGCGTAACTCGGCAACGTTCTCTGCGCTCATAGGTGGAAAAGGTGCAAGTTCAAGATCAAACTGGTGAAAGTAAACATTGGGGTTATTCATGAAATTCTGAAAATGCCAGTTGCTTGTCCACCACTCTTCCAATTGCCCTGAAAAAGGTTGTGGGTTTACAATAGGGTTCGGAATCGCAGGTTCCAAATTAATTGGAAGTTCAGATTGGGCGGGGAAATTGAAAAGGTTTTGGTCGGCAGGTCCGATGAGGTCACAATTCGCCAGTTTCCAATCGAGCTCTTCCTAGGGTGGCATCTCCTGGGCTTGACCGAAACTCTCCCCTACTTCCTTTCCTTTTCCCTTGTCTTTTGGATCCTCTGTCTTTTTCACCTTTTGGGCTGCTGGCTTCTTCCTTCGTCCTCGTTTCCAGTCCAAGATTCTTCTCCTCTTTTTAGGCTTGGGTTTCTCCTGGGGCTGGGCGTGGAACATTAGTAGCTCCTCAGTATCTGCTTGATGGCCGGATTGGGTTCCTGTTGTATCCATATCGGTGGTATGGATTGCAAAGTTTCGGAGTGGTTCCGACAGTTCATTCATGTTGTTAGCACCCATGAGGAAACACACAAAATTTTAAGTTAAAATTTTATTTATTTGTAATTTAAATTTTCACAGAATCACAAAATGGCAATCCGAAAAATTAAGTATTTCTAAATACTTAATTGGCTTAAATCAGTGGCCCTGATACCACATTTTTCTGTCACGGTCCCCGTTTTTCTTTTTACCCGGTTCAGAAGCCGCGGAACAGAAACCCGTGGTAGTGGTGTTTAATTAGGCAGCGGATATTTTAACAGAATCGTTTAAACTGAAAACACCCATTTATTTCATTTCAAACTTCGGGACAAACCCCGTATTTTACAATAAAGGAATTTTACTAGGAAATCCTCTGTTTACAAAAACATGTTTATTTATTTACTGAGCCACTTTATCCAAGCTGGTAGTGCTACACGACACTTCTCCTGATTCACAGTAAATCACCTGAAACATGTTTAAAAAGATTTTATCAGCGGAGAAATAATGATGAGTAATTCAATTTGATACATTTTTATAAATTACAATATTAAGGGTGATTACAATGTTTATATCAACCAATTACCCAACAGTATTTGTCACTCGACTTGTTTCTGTGACTATGGTCATATCACCCATTGGCTAACCCGTTGTCCAACGGTGACGATTATCAAGTAATGTATACAAAACCGCACATATTGGCTGTAATTGAAGACTACAAAGACTTAATCCCTGTAATTATAACTTTGGAAGAAAAAAACAAGTACGGGTTTGAAAAAAATTTGGTAAAAAGAAAATGACTAACATTGCAAATTTAGTTAGACAGATCTTTGCCTACTGACTAAGCTTGGTAACCTAGTTAAAATAATAATGCACACGAAACTAGGTTAGTAACTTAATACAACGTTTACGATAAGCTCACGAAATCAAAACCCTCACGACGAATGACAAAGTATAGCCCGAATTTAGGCAGCACTTAAACATCCATCGGATCAGTTTCAATCAATCAGACATTGTATCGTAGCAGTGATCGAGTTATTACTCTGTAATCGTAGCAGCGTTTCGACACTTAATTATACGAATTTGAGCAGTACAGAACGTCTTTTAGAGTAAATTTTCGAGCACAGGTGAAAGGCCATGCAACGTACAATTTATAGCTGATTTTTTAGTTTTATGCGGCCCGCGTAAGCCTGAGGGGATCCTTCGCGGCCTGCGAGGGCCACCCTAGCTATGGCTAGGGCTGCCGTGTCATGGTGTAAGTCTGCCACGTGTCTGACACGTGGCCTAAAGCTTATCCAGAGACTTACAAGGCTGTCGCGCCCCGCGTAAGCCTTGCTTAATTCTTACGCGGCCCGCGACCAACTAATAAATTTTAATTTTCTTGATTTCTCTTAAGGATTAGGGTTTTAGGTAGGGCTGTAAATGAACCGAACGTTCAGCGAACAGTTCGTGAACCGTTCGGCGGGAAGTTCGTTTATGTTCGTTCGATAAGCTTAACGAACGAACACGAACAAAAAATTTCGTTCGATAAGCTTAACGAACGAACACGAACAAAGGTCTCGTTCGTTCGACTGCGTTCGTGAACATTCGGTAACACGTTCGTTTATGTTCATTCGTGTTCGTTCGTTTACGTCCGTTCGTGTTCGGTTTTTATGTTTATTTTTCTAAAAGTTTTTAATGTTTTATTAATTTTTTACTTTCCCCATATGTATTATTCCCCTATCTCTGGCCCTCTCCCACTTTTGATATCACGCTCCTTCATTCAGTTTATCTCCAATCGATTGAACCCAATATTATCCATCCCTTCAATCTTTAAATGGTTATATTTAACTACTTTCATTGTGTACAATGTTTAAGATTAACGGTGCCTTTTTTTAATTTTCAAAATTAAAGTTCATTTGTGTTCGTTTGCGTTCGTGGTTAGTGTTCACGAACTGTTCGCGAACAACCAAAATTCCTTAACGAACGAACACGAACACAAACTTCAGTTCGTCATGTGTTCGCGAACAGTTCACGAACATCCAAATTTCCTTAACGAACGAACACGAACATAGCCTTGTTCGTGTTCGTTCGGTTCGTTTACAGCCCTAGTTTTAGGGGTCCGGGTTTCTACTTACGGAGTGTTTAGGACATTTTTGTGCAGGTCCTTACAACTGATCACTGCTAATGGCTTCATTGTAAGAGATAGGATCATTGAGCTTTCCGGGATCCATTTCAGTTAGGTAGGTAACATAATCTTCCCAATTAGTAGGCCTTCTGGTCCTAGATGATCTCCTGAGTTGATTATCAGGTTCAGCATTGTCTTGTTTTTAAGCGTTTGTTGTGCCTTCGTCATGAGGTATAATGGGTTCTGTTTGTAAAGCTAAAGTTGGAGTTGGTGCAGTAGCTTCAGGTACAGTAGTTGTATTGGGTACAAGAGGTGTAATCGGAGTAATGGTAAGCGATGAGTCTCTCCCCCTACGTCTTGTACTTCTTGCAATTCTTCGTAAGGGTTGGTACTGCTCCCACTGACCTTGAAATCCTCTAGGAACGCAGCACGCTTGGTTTCAACAATACGGGTGACATGGGAAGGACAATAGAAATGATAACCCTTTGAATCATCAGGATACCCAATAAAGAAATAGGTAACTGTTTTAGGGTCAAGTTTCCTTATGAAAGGATTGTAAAGTTTTGCTTCAGCAATGCAACCCCATACTTTCATATATTTAAGACTCGGTTTCTTTCCTGTCCAAAGTTCATAAGGAGTTTTAGGGTAAATTAGTGTTGACTAACATACTGCGCACCATGTTCGTAAGGGTACAATTTCTTCGTTCAGCTACACCATTCTACTGAGGTGTACCAGGCACGGTGTATTGGTTCGCAATCCCCTGGCCCTTACAAAACTCATAAAATGGACCAGGGGCTTGACCCACATCAGTATGTCTTCCGTAATATTCACCGCCTCTATCTGATCTCACAACTTTAATCTGACGATTTAATTGCTTTTCAACTTCAGCCTTATAATCTTTAAAAGTTGTAAGAGATTCAGACTTTTCCTTAATAAGATACAAGTACATGTAATGAGAATAATCATCAATGAAAGTGATAAATGAAGTATGTCCTGTTATGCCAGCGATTTGGTAGGGACCACTAATGTCAGTATGAATGAGTTCTAATAAATTAGAGCTCCTAGTGGCACCTTTCTTATTCGCTAATGTCATTTTACCTTTAAGACATTTGACACATGTTCCAAAATAAGAGAAATCTAGAGGAGGTAAGACTTCATCCTTTACGAGGCGATTTAATCGTTCTCTTCAGATGTGGCCTAAACGTTGATGCCACAACATGGATGAAGTCTCTAAGTCTCATTTCTCTTTCATCTTTGTGAGTTATTCATTAATGTTATATGACAACAAAGATTTGGAAAAACCATCATCTAGTTCTAATCTATAGAGACCACCATCCAGAATACCAGTACCATAAAGAACAAAATCATAGAGGATAGAGAGTTTGCGATGACCATGGGAAACAATAAAACCGTCCATGTCTAACTTTGGTCCTGATACAAGGTTTCGATTTACCTTAGGAACATATAAGGTATCATAAAGTTTAATACATAAACCAGTTTTCATAAATAATTGTAATGTTCCAATGGCCTTCACTTCTAATTCTCGATCATCCCCAACCTTTAGCGTTCTTTGGTTTCTTTCCAGCTTCCGGATTGTAAGGAATCCCTGAGTTGAATTGGTAACATGAACCATAGAACCAGAATCAAACCACCAAGAATTAGCAGGAACATTTAAATTATAGGACTCAAGTATCATAAAATAATCGTTACCTTTCTTAGCCAGCCACTCCTTAAAGTCAGGGCATTCCTTCTGCATATGTCCTGTCTTTTTACAGAACTTGCAGTGGATTCTGCCTAAGGAGTTCTTAGAGCTGGAAGTTGCACTTGTATTAGGATTGGGCCTTTGGACTTTAGAAGCATCCTTCCTCTGATGATTGTTCTTCCTTTTCTTAGAGTTGGAGGTGGTGAAGTTAGCAACATCAGTAGTGCGATCCATCCTCATACGCGCTTCCTCCTGTACGCACATAGCGACCAGCTCACTCATCGTCCATTTGTCCTTCTGAGTGTTGTAATTGATCTTGAATGCTTCAAAGGACAAAGGAAGCGAAGTAATGATGAAATGAACGAGGAAACCATCACTGATTTCCATTTCTAGCCCCTTCAGCTTATTGGCCATATCATTCATCATCATGATGTGCTCGCGAATGCCGCTCCTCCCATCATACTTAGTCGTCACCAGCTTGAGGATAAGAGTACTAGCGTGTGCTTTAGACGTTCCCTTGAATTGTGCCTCCACAGAAGCTAAGTAGGTTTTAGCATCTTCAGAATCAGGAATGGCTCCCCTGATTGCATTGCTTATGGACTGCTTCATGAACATGAGAGACATGCGGTTACACCTAGTCCACTTTTCATGAGTCAACTGCTCAACAGCAGTACTTTGAGGAGTGAGGTCTGCTGGCTTATTCTCTCTTATAGCATAATCAAAATCCAGCAGCCCAAGCGTAAGCATGAGAGCATCCTTCCATGTAGCAAAGTTATCACCAGTCAAAGGTGGAATCCCGCAGTTGGGTGCTGATAGTGGAAATAAGATGAGCGAGTTATGATACTAAGAAAGAAGTTCTAATGTGATCTAAGGGCATGTTATACAAAGGTAGGCATAAATAATGACCATTTTAATTATGAAGCTGTGATATTGTCTCTTACTAACATCAAAATAATAGACTTAGTTAAAATTCTACTTAAACGAAGACAAATCAGCTTTGGCTAGAAGTGTAATCATTTAAGCATGTGTGCAAAGTGTTTGTGACAAATCAGCTTTGGCCAGAAATGAAACAATCACTTTAGTTATGCACTTGTTAAGTATGATATACATGAAAGAATTAAATCAGCTTTGGCCATATATTAAGACATTCACGTTTGTAATGCACACTTAACATAGCTTTCGTAATACTTGAACGATAAATAGATGTATCAAATCAGCTTTGGCCAGAAATGATACATCAGAAGCTCATTCAAGTTAAGCCATTATGGTTTTGTAAAACATTATCTGATTCTGATCAATTAACTAAGTATTTACAAACCAATTATTTAATAGCAAACCATGGGGTTCGAGGTGAAGCCCCGAGCCAAATATTAGTTCATATTAACTGCTTAATAAAGTAATGGGGTTTCGAATAAGTCTTGACATATTATGAACACTCATGATTTCGGATGAATTATGTCTTGGATTCATCCGAGACGAATGATTTCGAATCATCTCGGACTATCCGAGATGGATGAGTTCGAATGATCTCGGATGTGTCTAAGACGCATAAGTCGGATGATCCCGAATGATCTCGGATCCAACACTCATGATTTCAGATGAATTATGTCTTGGATTCATCCGAGATGGTGATGTTTAATTCGAGATGATCTGTGATACTTAGTTCGAGATGGTCCGAGATTATCAAGCAGTTACTGATCCGTGATGGACGAACAGATGTTCCTCCGACATAATCAGTTCTTGATGATCTCGGATTCATCCGAGACGTGTTCCTTAAGCTGAAAAATCCTTAATTTAGGCAGTTAATAATTGATTAAATTGAAAATTCGAAACTTTAGGGATTATGGGATTAAGTTTCCTGTTTAAATATTAATTATATTTATCTGTTTATTTCAAAAATTATATCCATTTATAGAAAAACAGATTTTCGAAACTTTTAATTAGATAAAAAAGATCAAAACAGGAACAAACGCCCAATAATCCGAATTCACTCCAAAACTAAGGGAATTTTCGAATTTTCTTATGAACATGTGATGAACCCTATATCCGAAATCTGGAGATTATTACTCATTTACACAAATTTCTGAACAGTTCATTATCAACAACAATTTCGGAACAGTAAAATTTTATGAACATATCATCCGAGATACATCTGAGATACATCCGAGATGCATTCTTCAGATCTGAGATGGCATAATTCAGATCCGAGATGAGGATCTCGGATGGTAAAACCGAGTTTTATTAGGGTTTTCAAATTCTGGTTTCCAATTTTATTCCAGATTTATAGATACAAAACGGAACTGACTAATCAACATATGCTCTGATACCACATATTGATCGGTTCTGTTTTTAAAAATGAGGGAAAACATGAAAACATACCTGTTACCGCAGACTGTGCAGTGGAGAATCCAGCCAGAGAAGAAGCCATAGAGTTCGACATCTTAGTCAAGGTGATCTGGTTCCTCCTTAGGGTGCAGACTGATGATGGTGATGATGAAACCGAATAGGGAGTTCGGTTATGAAGAGAGAGGTCGATTCTTGATGTTATGATTATTAGGTTATCCGTCTAACCTTAAAACCTCTACATAAGTCTCCTTATATAAGCACCCAAGAGGAAACCTAATTAGTTAATCAGGGTAATATGGTCCATCAACAATTACCAACTAATTATTTAATAGGTTGTTATATATTTTAATCTATATTATGTAAATGATTATAATGGCTACTACATTAAATATTAAAACATAATATATTTAATCTTACAATATATATATATATATATATATATATATTAAGTTTGATTGATATCGCATGATCTAAGCTAATATACTTTTGTATTTGAAATAAAAAAGTTTCTTAACTTATTGTTTTTAAATATAAAATCAAGGCCAGGGACGTTCCAACCGTTTTATAGGTCTAAGGCGAAATGAAATTTTGGATTACTTTTACTATATGTATGACCCTGATCAAGGCAATGTCTATTTTTATCTATGATATATTGAGGCTATGCAACTATTTTTTTATTCATGAATATCATGTCGACTCTTTCTATAATGGGAAAATTATAGCGTCGATGTCCGGTCACTTGGCCCAGTGACATTAGGTGAATTTAAGTCTTAGAAAGTGCACATTCGGTAAATTTTAGGAGTAGATATTAAAGGGCGTGTGTTCGCTGTTAAAAAAACCTACATCAATTTAACATTAAATTTTAATCAGTTTAAATAGTTATAGCTCCTAGCTACATACATGCATGCATAGATACATACATTGTAGGGTTCGTGGGAACCATGAGAACCACTTGTGAACACAATCAAACTAAACGTAAAGCAAACAATGAACCCCTCACCCCCCCCCCCCCACCACCAAAAAACCTAAACCCCCCTCTTCCCCCCCCCCCCCACCAAGCTAAATGCTAAAAATTAAACCTTAAAACTAAATGCTAACTTTTTTTAAAAAAAATTACAGTTAATTCACGACTTTTTATTAAAAAAAATATCAATGAAAAGCTGTGATTTTAATGAATTTTTTTAACAATTATGTGTTTTTATGTAGTTTTAGTTGTGTTCACACCGGTTCTCGTGGTTCTCATCATAAATGATGATTCCTAAATGATATTTACCCTATATATAAATATATATATATATATATATATATATATATATATATATATATTCATATAATCATTTTTGCATACTTGAAATAATATTTAGTTATATTTTAACCAATCTAATATATAACAAGTCATTTAGAAAAAAGTTTAAAAGCATGTCTAATTTAAATGTGACATATATTACAAACAACTTGAGAGATTTTAATATTTGGATGCTGATGTATTTTTATATGTTAATATTGTAGGAGCCGTTCACATAATTAAATAAAATAAAACAAATTTTATTCAAAGATTACAATACAAAGAAATAAAGAAAGCTGAAAATTAAAATACTTTTACAACTGAAATAAACAAATACAAGAAATGAAGAAGAAGGAGAATGACCGAGGCACGTGTTCAACACGCTTCCCTTAAAACAAATTCTGAGTCTTCCAGGAGCACTCGTTTTGTTTCCCAGGGTACAACAGCCGAAGCAGTATGTACCGCCAGAGCTGGCACAGGAACCCGAAGTCTACCTTGAAGCAAGTAAGAAGAAGATCAGAAGTGTGAACATGATTGTTTGCATATGCTGTGTAGTTCCTGGTGTTCTTCTGCAGTGACCATGACGCTGTATTTATACAGCCCCTGATTTGAAACAGCCAAAACGAATTAAAGGAGAGGATTAAATTGCATTAAACGTCTTCAATGCAATTTAATTCGTCATTTAATTCTCAGTCAAAACCGTTGACTCGTCAGTTTCAAATGCTAAATCGTAACTGCACTGTCATTAAATGCTGCAAGCTTCTACGCGCGCGTGCGCAAGACAAACTTGTGCGCGCGGGCCCTTCAAGTTCATGTGCGCGCAGGTCTGCACGCTCATGCGCGCGTGCGCCATTTTGGCTCACTTTCATGCGCTACTTATGCACGCATGCGCCACATGTAACACTCATCTTATAATACTATTGTTTAATCATAAAATAACGGGCCTTTTTAAAAAAAAAAAGAAGTACATAGCTAACAAAAACTTAGTTAATAACTAAGATGTACGTCGTTATAGTATTTAAACATAGTCGACTAACTAGATTAAAAGGTTCAACATTCAAAAGAGTTTACAAAACAACATATTTTAAACTAGATTAGATTAGCGCAGAAGCATTCAAAACTTGTGTTCGGTTCTTGATTCCCTTGCTTGATCAACATCCACAACAAACGAGCATCACCTATGGTCAAAACCACAATAATCGTTAGTTTTGACATCTTAATATTAAGTAAAAACGAGTTCTATTGCTTAAATATGGAAAAACAAACAATTAACTGCCAAACTGTGAGCCACGGTTCAGGACTGTGGCCCACGGTTTGCCCAACTCAAAACAGAACTACCAGACTGTGAGCCACGGTTCAAGACTGTGGCCCACGGTTCGCCCAACTCAAAACAGAATTGCCAGACTGTGAGCCACAGTTCAGGACTGTGGCCCACGGTTCGCCCAGCTCAGCCTTCTTATTATTTTTTTTTCCGCTTATTTCCCCATAACTTTTTATTTACATATCCGTTTTAGCCGGTTCTTTTTCCTATATATCCGTATTAAAATTACGGATCTAGCCATATAAATTTCACTTAACGAAACCCGGATTATGAACGAATGGCCCACAAAATCCTTGTTTCGATTATTCGACCCATTAACTATGTGTGCAAATTGTTCGCCAATTTATTCTTTGGCATTCTAATCTTATTTACCCATTCCTGGGGCTTGAAATTCTTGGCGTATCCGTACCATTACATGTCTTTACGCTCGTATTCGAATTTCATGCTTGGTTTCTATAAATTCAAGCATCGCCACTTTATGCAATTCTTGCAACTAGTTTCTACCATTTGACCCGATAACACGGATTCATAACCTTAACTTAGTATAACCATTCATTGCTAAAATTGCTATCTAGCACCAGCGCAATATGAGATTTTCAAATCTTTACGCGCAAGAATCGATATAAGGACACAGTTTTGACCCGTTTGGTTGACGAGTGAAAGTCCTCACTTTAATGTCAAGCCAAACTATTTCTAACCAATATTTTGACTCGTTTGAATGTCGAGTGGGCTTCGCCACTTAAACGACACGTCAAACGCATATACTACATTATAACACTATTAACAAGCTAAAACCAAACGTTTATACGTAATTTAACGGGACCAAAGTCACGTACCTTTCAAAGCACCCCTTTCAGTCGCGCGTCACCACCGGCTTGTCCACTTGACGCTCCGGTTTCCTTTCCTATAGAGTTCAATCACAACCCTTTTAGAACTCTTTTGTTTACATGTAACACATAATTTGCCATAACTCTACAAACACGCGTTTTAGCTCAAATTTCCAGTTTTTTTATCTTCTTTTAGGCATTTTCACAAACACCTTAAAGGCACAATTTCTCACAACTTATAATTAAGTTCAATATTTGTCCTTTAGCCAAGATAAACATCAATTTAGGCAAGTTCACATCAGTTTTCACATTAATCGAATCTGAACTTGTTTCATAGAACTCAAATTACACTAAGATAACATTATAATCCTAGTGTTCAACATGTTTCTACAAAACCCACTTATCACCTTTAATGGTGATTATGAATTTCACAAGAGTTAGGAAAAATTCCAACAAGTAATTGACTAGGGTTTATCCCTAGACACTATTTCATTCAAAACAACTATCATGCAACATCAAATTCGAATTCCTATGTTCATCCAGAAATTTTAGATGAGAATTTTCTACAAAATTTACATACCTTATGATCCCTTTCACCGAGGTGATCACTAATCTATGTTCGGATTTTGATTTGGGACTGAAATTGGTCTTCAATTTGTGAGTTTTTTGTGAAAATGAGGGTTTGAAAGAAACCCCCCGGTCGCCCCTTTCTTATGTACGATCCAAACACACACACACAAGTGTGTGTTTGGTGGGTTATTTGTTATTTTAACATTCTAGTTTCTGTTTTTACAAGTTCGGTCCCTCTACTTTTGTTTAACTTATAGTTTAGGTGTTTTACCCTTATTATAAGTCACTTCAAGACTTGTAACTAACTGGATTATAAATTCCTAGTTAGTTAATTCTTGTTTGATTAATATTTTATAATGAAAATATAAAGTTTTATATTTTTGGGTTGTTACAAGTCCACCCCCTTAAAAAGGGTTTCGTCCCCGAAACTGAATTTCATACCAAATAATGAAGGGTAGAGCCGTTGCATTTCTTCTTCGGATTCCCATGTGGTATCCGAACCCTTCCTGTGTTCCCATTTGACCCTTACTTGGTTGATTTCTCTGTTCCTTAAGATTTTAACCTTACGATCCAAAATCGCAATCGGCTTCACCGCATAGTTAAGGCTATCATCCACCTCGATGTCATCGTGGTGGATATAAGCTGTTTCGTCGGCTAGAAATTTCCGGAGATGTGATACATGGAATGTGCTATGTATTCCACTCAATTCCTCGGGCAGTTCAAGACGGTACGCTACCTTACCAACCCGTTCGATAATCTTGATTGGCCCAATAAATCTCGGGCTTAACTTTCCCCTTTTTCTAAATCGGATAATTCCCTTCCACGGCGTTACCTTTAACATAACCTTGTCGCCGACTAGAAACTTGATGGGTCTTCTTCGTTTATCCGCATACGACTTTTGTCGATCCTGAGCCGCTTTCAAGTGAGCTCGGACAAAGTCGATTTTGTTCGTGATTCGGACTACATCCTTATAAGCCAGTTCTCACAGGCCAACCTCGCCCCAACACACCGGGGTTCGGCTATTTCTACCATAAAGCATCTCATACGGAGCCATTCTAATGCTTGCGTGGTAACTGTTATTATATGAAAATTTGACCAATGGTAGATAGACATCCCAACTACCCCCGAAGTCGATAATGCAAGCCCGCAACATATCTTCCAACGTTTGTATTATTCTTTCACTTTGTCCATCCGTTTGTGGATGGTACGCGGTGCTAATGAACAATTTAGTTCCCATCTGTTTTTGGAATTCGCGCCAAAAGTTTGATGTAAACCGAGTATCTCTGTCGGATACAATAGACATCGGTACCCCGTGACGTGCCACTATTTCATTCGTATACACCTCCGACATCCTTTCGGATGTATAAGTCTCACAAATTGGAATGAAATGAGCGCTTTTTGTCAATCTATCCACAACTACCCATATAGCATCAAACCCGCGGTTGGTTTTGGGCAGTTTGGTCTACAAGTCCATCGTGATTTGTTCCCATTTCCAAACTGGGATGTCTAACGGTTGCAGTTTACCATACGGCTTTTGGTGTTCTGCTTTGACTTGCAAACACGTCATACACTTCTCCACATATTTTACAACATCCCTTTTCATTCCGGGCCACCAATAGTTTTGCTTTAAATCATTATACATCTTGGTTGCCCCCGGATGAATTGAATAACGGGATTTATGCGCCTTAGCTCCACACGAATTTAGAACCCATATCCTCCCAAAACATGTCTTTAACCCTTGGTTACCGTCCGCCAATTCTTTCAATTGGCCAACTATCCTTTCCTTCTTCATATTTTCCTCCTTTAATGCTTCAATTTGAGATTTCCGGATTTGTTCAAGTAATCCTGACGTTACAATTAGTTGCATTGATCGCACTCGAATGGGCGTATAATCTACCTTTCGGCTCAACGCATCCGCCACCACATTAGCCTTCCCCGGGTGGTAATGTGTATCACAATCGAAGTCTTTGACAGTTTCTAACCAACGCCTCTGCCTCATGTTTAATTCCTTCTGATCGAAGAAATATTTCAAACTTTTATGGTCGGTAAAGATAGTGCATTTTACCCCATACAAATAATGCCTCCATATCTTTAAGGCAAATACCACCGCTGCCAACTCGAGGTCGTGCGTAGGATAATTCTTTTCATGAGTTTTTACCTGTCTCGAGGCATAAGCTATGACCTTGACCCGTTGCATCAAAATGCACCCAAGGCCCGAATGCGACGCATCCGAGTAAACCACCATATCGTCAACCCCACCCGGCAACGCCAATACCGGTGCATGGGTCAATTTCTCCTTAAGCGTTTGGAACGCCCTTTCCTGATCTTTGCCCCAAATAAACTTTTCGTCCGTACGGGTTAGTTTGGTCAATGGCATAGCAATCTTGGAGAAGTCTTGTATGAATCTCCTATAATAGCCCGCAAGCCCTAAGAAGCTCCTGATTTCCGAAGGATTCTTCGGTGGATTCCATCTCGCTACAGCTTCTATTTTTGACGGGTCTACTAACACCCCGTTTGCACTAATGATGTGCCCAAGGAACTGTACCTCTCGTAACCAGAAGGCACATTTTGAAAATTTTGCATACAACTTCTCTCTTCTGAGTGTCTCCAATACTTCACGTAAATGACTTGCATGCTCTGCTTCATTCTTTGAATATATCAAAATGTCATCGATGAATACTATCACCGACTTGTCCAACATCGGCTTGCAAAACCGGTTCATGAGGTCCATGAAAGCCGCGGGTGCATTAGTTAATCCGAAGGACATCACGAGGAATTCGTAATGTTCGTACCGTGTACGGAAGGTTGTCTTCGGTACATCCTCTTCCTTGACTTTCAACTGATGGTACCCCGATCTAAGGTCGATCTTGGAGAACCAAGTTGCTCCTTGAAATTGGTCAAATAAGTCATCAATTCTTGGGAGCGGATATCGATTCTTCACCGTGAGTTTGTTCAACTCCCGGTAATCTATCCACATGTGCATACTCCCATCCTTCTTTGTCACAAATAGCACCGGTGCGCCCCAAGGAGACACACTTGGCCGAATAAACCCTTTGTCAAGCATGTCTTGGATTTGAGACACAATTCTTGTAGCTCTGATGGCGCGAGCCGATACGGCGCCTTGGCCACAGGTTTCGCGCCCGGAATCAATTCGATTCCGAACTCTACCTCCCGTTCTGGTGGTATTCCCGGTAAATCTTCCGGAAATACATCGGCATATTCACGTACCACTAGTACGTCTTCAATCTTTGGCGATTCTTTATCTGGTTCGTTTGCGTATATCATGAACGCTCTACATCCACGCCTCATAAGTTTGTGAGCTTTTAGCATCGAGCACATAACGGGATTACCCCTTTTTTTCGCCATAGATGGTAACGTGTTTTCCACTTGGAGATGTTAACTTAATCTCCTTGCAGAAACACACGACCTTCGCGTGATGTCGGGATAGCCAATCCATCCCGACCACTACATGGAATTCTCCCATCGACATTGGAATCAAATCTATTGAATATTCTTCACCGTCGATACTCATCTTACAATTTTAACACACATCACATACAATGAAACTTTTGTTGTCACCTATTTCTACTTCTAATGGCATAGGTAATTTTGTTAGTACAAAGGAAAGATGTCGATTAAATCCATGTGAAATAAAGGATTTATTCGCACCCGTATCGGATAACACATGTGCGGGAATTGAATTTATAGTAAATATACCTGAAACCACATCGGGTTCCACCTTCGCCTCGGCTGCGGTTAATTGGAAGGATCTGGATCTTGCTTTTGGAGTCTCCGTATGAGAATCCTTGCCATCCTTTTTCCCGACTAGCTCCGGGCATTCCGATTTCTTGTGGCCCGGTTGATAGCATTTATAACACACCGACACTTTCCCCGGGCACAACGCAGCCGTGTGCCCTGTCTTCCCACATATAGGACACGGCTTGTCCTTAAACCGGCACTCACCCTTGTGCCCTTTCCCGCATACTTTACAACTTGGTGAACTACTTTTTCCTTCTTGCTTCTTTGACGACTCGGTCGTACGTGCCTTTTTTGTAGGGCTTGGATTAACCACTTGCGCCCTTTTTTCACCCCTTTCAATCTGTTTCTTTAGCTCTACCTCCCTTTCTCGAGCAGTGTTAATGATTTCGGTGAGGGTCTCATATTTTGAGGGAGTCATGACTGGTTTGTTTGGTTGTTATCAGCTATTATCCCTATTTCGTTGTTAGTTGCCTTGTTTGCTCGGTCGCGTGCATTCACGTTTGAAGTGACCCTTTTCACCGCAATTGAAACGCTTCACGGCATCCTTATCAAAACCGTACTTTGTATCCCGCTTGCTTTCCAAGCTAGTCTTCCCGGTTCTCCTCATATAATCCTTGGCTCGTCTAACCGCGCTCGCAAACGCCTACTTGATATCCATTAACTCCATTTCATCCATGTCTATCTGCTGATAGTCTTTGTTTGTCAAATTAATGTTGCCAATCTGACATGCGACTAGTCAGCAGTAGGCATTGACCATGGTGTTAAGAAGTTCCATGGTTTCCCTTGCAGTTTCCACATTGACTTTGGATAAGTTTGCTTGTGGCAGTTTGGATTGAGGTTGTGGTTGGGCTTGTGATGGTGTTGGAATATATGTATTTGGATCAAATTGAGGTTAAGTGGGAGGAACTTGTGGTGGAGGTTGGGGTTTAGGTAGCCACGCACTTGCATCTAATTGAGGTTTTGAGAAAGCATGAGCTTGAGCAATCATATGCGCTGGTGGATGATAAGCACTTGGATCGAAAACCTCAGGTGGAGCTGATTGTGGAAACGAAAAAGAGCCTGTATTCGACATAAACGTCGTCTATAGCTTCGGTTGCTGAACTGAACTGGAACTGGAACTAGCTAAAGAGTTAAAACCTGCAAGATACATTTCGGTATTTTGAGGAACAGGAATTCGTTTAGCTTTCCGGATTTCTTCATCATTCTTGTGTTCCAACTTCTGAATGAATTCATAGATATTGACAGTATCTAGAACGCCCGTATGCTTTAGAAGCTCAATGAATGGGCTCCACTTTGGAGGTAGAGCATCAGCAAACCTTGCAACCATTTACTGTTGAGTTACACGAACATTATAAGAATACATTTCACTAATCAAATAATAAAAACGAGTAGTCATATCATTTAGGTTTTCATTCTCCAAGAAATGAAATGATTCAAACTCTTTCTTCAACAGATCATGACGTGCTTTCTTGTCGCTGCATTTCCTTCACCTCTTGCTACCAAGGCATCCCATAGAGTTTTCGTGCTCGTACAATAAGAGAATTGATGATAGATGTTTTTGTGGAGTGCTTGCGTGAGAATAGCAAACGCCTTCTTCTCGAGATCATACGCTTTCTTGTCATCTTCTAGCATATTCGCCAATGTCGCCGCACTTGAACCTGCTTCTTCTAGATCTTGATTATACGGCAAAATGAAGCACGTCCATACTTCGGTATGTTGCCCTAGAACGTACGTGTGGAAACGACCTTTCCATGTCGGATATTCATTCATGTTATTCAACTTTGGCGGGCGATTGCTGCTACCCGTTTCACTCTCACTTAACAACAAATTCTGAATGCTTTGTTTCTGTTTCGTCACGCATGCCCATTGACTTGCACTAATAGATTGTTGTGGCATAACATTCCTTAACCAAACGGCTGCGGGGGTCTGATCTTCACCTGGTCTCGGTTCCATGCTCCAATCCGAAGGGCTAGTACAACTCATGATAGATGTATGAACAAGTTTACCTGCTTAAAAACTTGAAATCAAATGATTAAAACACTTTTGCAAACCTTCTGTGTAAAGATGACAAGTAATGCCCAGACGAAAAATAGGGGACGAAAAATATATTTTTCGTAGGAGTGTGTCTTTCGAGAGATCTAAGATAGGCCCAATGTCCACTTTAAATTGTTGAGCCCACACGAAGAATATAGGCCCAAATCACCACAAAAATAAATCTGAGAGGCCCAAAATGAATTAGTTAATGTCTGGCCCAAAAAAATCCAATCAACATTGGTCCATCATCAAACTTAAATCCATAACATTAATATCTAATTAGTGCACCAATTTGTTATGTAATCGGCCCAATAAAAGAGTTAATGTACAAAGTGAACTTGAGGGCCCAAATGTTGAATTATGAGTTTTAAATACAAACGGCCCAAACTTCAAGTCAAAACCCCAATTTCCATAAAACAGCCGACATCTCACTTTGTCTTCCTCTTCTTATCTTCCTTATTTCAGAGATACCTTCAACCAAAACTTGAATCCACAAAGAAAAACACAGCCGATAATCATCATCTGCCTCAATTATCTACCATTTCAGCCGACATACAACATCAATCTCTGATTCCACCTTCAAACTGAAACAATTCTTCTTCTTCTTCGATGCAATACCTTCAAACCTCTTCACCGATCTTCATCAATCTCATCATTCGTACTGTCAGTGACCTAATTTGGCTTCAATCAGGTGTAGGTTTTGCTTGAATTTAACGATTTGAACGGTTTATTGTAAGAGTGTTTGTGTAGGTTAGTTACAGTGTGAGATCTGGCGATTTGGTTATGGTGGAAGGTCGTCGTTAACCTCGATTATCAGCCGCCATTCACCGGAGAGATTGTTGTTATCTTCACCGATTCCCTCATCTTCACCGGAGAAATCAGTCGGCGTTGGTTATATTTGTTTGACGAAGATTGATGTGAGTTGACGAAGGTGTATGGTGACGAAATTTGTTTGAGGTTTGACGAAATTGGAGGGGACGAAATTTGATTGTGTTTGACGAAATAGATATGGTTGACGAAATCTGTTTGTGTGTGACGAAATTGGAGGGGATGAAATCCAATGTGGTTTGATGAAGATGTACAGCTGTTTAGATATTTTGAAAGACAAAACAAATATTTTCTGACAAAGTTGGTGATACTTTTTCAAACTTCACCTTACTTTTCTGATTTTAGAAGCCTCCTTTTTCAATAACCATCATCACAATGTTCACTATTTTCAAACCACTTGCATTTTAATATTCATAAACACAAATATCACTTTAATTCAAAACAAAAATTCAGATCAAACGTAGATATTTTTCAAGAACAGTTTGAAGAAATAATGAACAACTTGAAGAACTAAAGAACAAACTTGAAGATTTCAGCCAAGTTTTACCGGAGAAATTTTCCGAGCACTATTTTGCTTAAACTTTCAACCAAAAACCAAAAGCTAACATACACACATGTAATATATCAAGGTTTTTAATAAAAAACTATAGCAAAATAACAAGATTAACAATGATTTTTGAACCATTTTTTTTCAGAAAATATTTAAACTTTTCAAGAACAAAAATCTGGAAAATCACTAAAAAACACTTGATTAAACACAACAATGTTTGGTTTTAAACAAGGAAAAGAGCCAAAGCTCTGATACCACTTGTAGGTCCGTTTTTCTCGGCGGATCCGATACGAAAACCTATTCCCTGTCTATCACAAATACGATCGCGGGTGTGGAATCCCCGTGATGGTGCAAACCAAACACAATGTAAAACACACACGCGTAACCAAAGATTCAATATCTATTGATTAGGGATGAGTACAACCACAAACATATACCAACAATGCTTACAGACTCTCACTAAGTCTCTCTGTGCTCACTCATGAAGTCATAGTGGTCTCATGAACTCATAACTAAACTGTGAAACAACTTAGCTATTTATACTGACCAACGGCGAAAACCCACTGGATGAAAACCATGTGTGACGACATCAGGGATTTCGCCACGCACACATAATGACGAAAACAGGGGATTTCGCCATATATGATTTTGATGAAAACAATTGACATTTAGAATTCTCATTGACATCATCATGACATCACTACGGTGATGTCATGGTGATGTATCGGCGGGACGGGTCGGCGGCACTCCGTGCTTCGTGTGTCGAACTCTGGGGCGCACGACAGAGGATGTCGCTACGTCGGGCTTGAGCCGAACCTAACCGAGTCAAACGGAACCGAACCGAGTCGAGTCACGTCCACATAAAGTGTACCAACATATTTACGACTTAAGGCATCTGCTGCTACATTAGCTTTTCCTTCATGATATTGAATATCACAGTCGTAGTCACTTAGAATTTCCATCCATCTTCTTTGCCTCATGTTTAATTCTTTTTGCCCAAATATGTACCTTAAACTTTTGTGATCTGTGTAGACAGTAAACTTACTTCCATACAGATAATGTCTCCAAATTTTAAGGGCGAAAATTATTGCTCCTAATTCTAAATCATGAGTCGTATAATTTTCTTCGTGCTTTTTCAATTGCCTTGATGCATATGCAATTACCTTTTTGTGTTGCATGAGCACACATCCTAACCCTAACTTAGAAGCGTCGCAGAAAACTTCAAAATCTTCCATTCCGTCTAGTAAGGCAAGAATTGGGGCATTTGTTAATCTTTGCTTCAAGATCCTAAAGGCCTCTTCTTGCTTGGGTCCCCATTCAAACTTAATAGTTTTACAGGTTAGCTTAGTTAATGGAACAACTATTTTAGAGAAATCTCTTATGAAGCGCCTATAATATCCGGCTAACCCTAGGAAACTTCTAACTTCCGTAGCTGATTGTGGGACCTTCCAATTCATGATTGCTTCTATCTTTGAGGGATCTACATGAATACCTTTGTGATTCACCATGTGTCCTAAAAATTGCACTTCTTGTAGCCAAAATTCACACTTTGAAAATTTGGCATAAATCTTTTCTTTTCTTAACAAGGTTAAGAGTGCATGCTGGTGCTCACAATTCTCGTCCTGGCTTTTGGAATAAATAAGTATATCATCGATGAATACAATTACGAATTTATCCAAATACGGTTTACAGATCCTATTCATCATGTCCATAAATGCTGCAGGAGCATTTGTTAATCCAAATGGCATGACTGTAAACTCGTAGTGACCATACCTAGTCCTGAAAGAAGTTTTAGGTATGTCTTCTTCTTGTACCTTCAGCTGATGATATCCGGAGCGCAAATCTATCTTGGAGAAATATCTAGCTCCCTGGAGTTGATCAAAAAGATCATCAATCCTAGGTAATGGGTATCGATTCTTAATTGTAACCTTATTCAATTCCCTATAATCGATACACATTCTCATTGAACCATCCTTCTTTTTCACAAACAACACTGGTGCTCCCCAAGGGGATGAACTAGGTTGTATAAATCCCTTGCTTAGCAATTCATCTAGTTGCTTTTTCAGTTCTAACATTTCGATGGGTGCTAATCGATAAGGTGCCTTAGCTATTGGTGTAGTTCCAGGAATCAGATGAATTCTGAACTCTACCTCCCTATCAGGTGGTAATCCAGGTGGTTCTTCTGGGAATACATCTGGGTATTCTGATACTACTGGGATTTCCTTAAGTTCCTTACTTTTAGTGTTAATGATTACCGAAATCATATACACTATTCCTTGTTTTCGTTCATAACTAGCAACTTTCATTACTGAAATGAACTTCATTGGTTTAGGTGGTTTATCCCCTGTAACCACAACTATTTCTCCTGCGGGTGTATGAATTTCTATGGAATTCTTATCACAGAGGATTCGAGCATGCTTGGCTACTAACCAATCCATTCCTAGCACGACATCGAATCCAGCTAAATTCATGGGCAGCAGGTTTGCAGAAAATTTATGGCCTGAGAGTTCTCTTTTTCCTTCTTGCAAAACCTTATCTATGTTAACAGAATTTCCATCTGCCGTTTCTACCGTATAAATCTGCTGAAGTTTGGTTAAAGGCTACTTAAGAGCTTGGCAAAATGAAGTATTTATAAAACTTTGGTTTGCACTAGAGTCAAATAATACTTTTGCGTAAACGTCATGCACAAGAAACGTACCAGCTATCAGATCTGGAATCAGATCTGCTTCTTGTGTAATCAGCTGGAAAGCTCTTGCATTCTTTTTATTAGTTCCTTCAGTTGCTTTTGCCTTATTGTCAGCTGGCTTGACCAGTTTAGGGCTTCTAGTTTAAAATGCCCAGCTTCTCCGCAATTGAAGCAAATCGTTGATTTCTTCCTTCACTCCTCTTCTCGGTGCCCTTGTGCCTAGCAGAAATTACACTTCTCTTGACATTTACCAAAATGTTTCTTTCGGCAGTTTCTGCAGAATGGAGGTGTGGAAGATTGCCCAGTTCCCTTTTTCTTGAAATTTCTATTAGTATTACCCCCCACGGAATCCTTGGGTAATTTTCTGGGCCAATTCATTTTTCCTATTTTCTTCTCTCGTGCGCACCAGTGCGCCTGTCAAGGTGTTGGCCAGTTCTACAGCATCATCAATGGTGCAGGGTCTCGCAGCTTTGACTATATCATGAATCTCGCTAATTAGCCCCCAAATATAGCGAGAAATAAGTACTGGTTCTGGCGGGGCCAGAGTTGGTACAATTCTAGCATACTCGAAAAACTTCGAAGTGCACCCCCGACAGTAAACATCCACCATCCGATGGTTCAGGAACTTATTCGTCATTTGTTCCTTTTCATAGTCGGGACAAAATTTTCTTTCCACCAATCCCTTAAATTCCTCCAAACTCATGGCGTAAGCCACATCACTTCCCTTAGCCTGCAGCACTGTATTCCACCATTCTAACGCCTCTTATTTGAAAAGGTAGGATGCATACATAACCTTGTCTTCCTCCGCGCACTTACTGATTTTAATTACTGCTTCGGTCTTTTCTAACCATCGCAGTGCGGCAGTCGCCCCTTCGTTACCTGCAAATTCGACTGGCTTACAGGCAAGAAATTCTTTATAAGTGCAACCAGGTGTTGCAACTTTCATTTTCTTAAGGAATGGGGCTTGAACCACATTATTATTATTGCCGCCACCATTTACACTGTTACTAAAATTATCATCGCGAGTACGTTTGCTATTGTTGGCTTGCGAAGGTTCAGCAGGATTCTTAACAGCAGCGACGATTGCCGGGATAGCGTTGGCTATTCCCTGAGCAACGATATTTTCTATATCTTGCGTATTAAGAAAATGGTCTTCATTATTTTGTTCAGATTGGTTAACTTCGTTTGCCGGTTGATTTTCTGCGTTTTCCATCTGAATAATTAACAATATATGTAAATTATTGTCCCAAAATAGATAGCAACCAAACACAATAGAGCAATCACAGAAACAATTAAGTCAACATGTATAGCCAAAATTGTCGACCTTGCGACATTCATATATTTTTATAATAGTATGCATCCGTACACATCTAATATTTACAGATGTTTTATTTTAGTTATTATTATACAATATTATATATATATATATAGGGGATGGTTCAAATGAAAACCACTTTTAACGCGAAAACTCGAAAACTAACTAAAAAAAGCCTAAAAAACACACAAAAATTTTTTTTTTTCAATTTTTTTTATTAAATTCGCTGGTTTTTATATATGAAAAAAAAATTTCAAAATTTTTTTTTTTTTTGTTGTACTGCACATGTGTAGTACACTAATACGGAAAGCCTAAACCACTTAACCCACCCCCCACCGACACCCCCCAAAAACCTAAACCCCCCCCACCCCCACCCCCCAAAAACCTAAATTCACCCTCCCACCAAAAGCCTAACCCCCCACCCCCCAAAAACCTAAACCCCCCACCCCCCACCCTCCCGAAAACCTAAAACTAAACCCTAAACATAAACCCGAAAAAAACCTAAACCCCCCACCCCCACCCCCCAAAAACCTAAACCCCCCACCCCCACCCCCCAAAAACCTAAACCCCCCCTCCCCCCACACCCAAAAACCTAATCCTAATCCTAAACCTCAAAAAAAACTAACCCTAAAAGCTAAACTAGACTCAAAAAGCTAATTTTAAGCATGTAATGCAATTGTAGTACATGTTATATTACACATGTGCACTACTATAATAATAGTATTGAAAACAAGACGACACCATAAATCTTTTTTTATGTCATAAAAAATATGCTCGAATATACTTGAATGAAAGATACAAAAATTTGTGATCTTATGGTGCCATTTTTGTTTTAAAATGATAACGTATGGAGAAATGGGAAATGTTTGAAAAGTTATATATTTTTTTTCCAATTTTACCCCTCCTTCATTAAAAGTCTCCCCCCCCTCCTTTTTAGTGGTTTTTAATTAGTTTTCAAGTTTTCACCATAACTAGTGGTTTTCATTTGAACATTCCCCTATATATATATATATAGAGAAAGTATAATGTACTTCAGGGCTTAACCTACATTAACATACATGACAAAAAATATAACGTGCGTTATTATCATAGAACGTGCGTGATTATAGTCCCATGCGTGATTATGTGTTCCCATGCGTGATTATGTGGTCCCATGCGTGATTATACCCCTGATCCAACGGTTACCATTGTCTCCTACGTGATGTATGATAAGGCTTTTTGTATGTTAACCTTACTCTATATATATATATATATATATATATATATATATATTCACATATCATTATACAAAAACTTTTTAACCACAATCGACCGGCTCCTCAAAAACGACGCTCCCTCTCATCGTACTTCCATGTGATATTTTCCCCCACTTCCCGAATCCGGTTGTCTGCATCCACCAGTTCCTCGGCATAGCGGCGTAACTCGGCAACGTTCTCTGCGCTCATAGGTGGAAAAGGTGCAAGTTCAAGATCAAACTGGTGAAAGTAAACATTGGGGTTATTCATGAAATTCTGAAAATGCCAGTTGCTTGTCCACCACTCTTCCAATTGCCCTGAAAAAGGTTGTGGGTTTACAATAGGGTTCGGAATCGCAGGTTCCAAATTAATTGGAAGTTCAGATTGGGCGGGGAAATTGAAAAGGTTTTGGTCGGCAGGTCCGATGAGGTCACAATTCGCCAGTTTCCAATCGAGCTCTTCCTAGGGTGGCATCTCCTGGGCTTGACCGAAACTCTCCCCTACTTCCTTTCCTTTTCCCTTGTCTTTTGGATCCTCTGTCTTTTTCACCTTTTGGGCTGCTGGCTTCTTCCTTCGTCCTCGTTTCCAGTCCAAGATTCTTCTCCTCTTTTTAGGCTTGGGTTTCTCCTGGGGCTGGGCGTGGAACACTAGTAGCTCCTCAGTATCTGCTTGATGGCCGGATTGGGTTCCTGTTGTATCCATATCGGTGGTATGGATTGAAAAGTTTCGGAGTGGTTCCGACAGTTCATTCATGTTGTTAGCACACATGAGGAAACACACAAAATTTTAAGTTAAAATTTTATTTATTTGTAATTTAAATTTTCACAGAATCACAAAATGGCAATCCGAAAAATTAAGTATTTCTAAATACTTAATTGGCTTAAATCAGTGGCCCTGATACCACATTTTTCTATCACGGTCCCCGTTTTTCTTTTTACCCGGTTCAGAAGCCGCGGAACAGAAACCCATGGTAGTGGTGTTTAATTAGGCAGCGGAAATTTTAACAGAATCGTTTAAACTGAAAACACCCATTTATTTCATTTCAAACTTCGGGACAAACCCCGTATTTTACAATAAAGGAATTTTACTAGGAAATCCTCTGTTTACAAAAACATGTTTATTTATTTACTGAGCCACTTTATCCAAGCTGGTAGTGCTACACGACACTTCTCCTGATTCACAGTAAATCACCTGAAACATGTTTAAAAAGATTTTATCAGCGGAGAAATACTGATGAGTAATTCAATTTGATACATTTTTATAAATTACAGTATTAAGGGCGATTACAATGTTTATATCAACCAATTACCCAACAGTATTTGTCACTCGACTTATTTCTGTGACTATGGTCATATCACCCATTGGCTAACTCGTTGTCCAACGGTGACGATTATCAAGTAATGTATACAAAACCGCACATATTGGCTGTAATTGAAGACTACAAAGACTTAATCCCTGTAATTATAACTTTGGAAGAAAAAAACAAGTAGGGGTTTGAAAAAAATTTGGTAAAAAGAAAATGACTCACATTGCAAATTTAGTTAGACAGAGCTTTGCCTACTGACTAAGCTTGGTAACCTAGTTAAAATAATAATGCATACGAAACTAGGTTAGTAACTTAATACAACGTTTACGATAAGCTCACGAAATCAAAACCCTCACGACGAATGACAAAGTATAGCCCGAATTTAGGCAGCACTTAAACATCCATCGGATCAGTTTCAATCAATCAGACATTGTATCGTAGCAGTGATCGAGTTATTACTCTGTAATCGTAGCAGCGTTTCGACACTTAATTATATGAATTTGAGAAGTACAAAACATCTTTTAGAGTAAATTTTCGAGCACAGGTGAAAGGCCATGCAACGTACAATTTATAGCTGATTTTTTAGTTTTATGCGGCCCGCGTAAGCCTGAGGGGATCCTTCACGGCCTGCGAGGGCCACCCTAGCTATGGCTAGGGCTGCCGTGTCATGGTGTAAGTCTGCCACGTGTCTGACACGTGGCCTAAAGCTTATCCAGAGACTTACAAGGCTGTCGCGCCCCGCGTAAGCCTTGCTTAATTCTTACGCGGCCCGCGACCAACTAATAAATTTTAATTTTCTTGATTTCTCCTAAGGATTAGGGTTTTAGGTAGGGCTGTAAACGAACCGAACGTTCAGCGAACAGTTCGTGAACCGTTCGGCGGGAAGTTCGTTTATGTTCGTTCGATAAGCTTAACGAACGAACACGAACAAAAAATTTCGTTCGATAAGCTTAATGAACGAACACGAACAAAGGTCTCGTTCGTTCGACTGCGTTCGTGAACATTCGGTAACATGTTCGTTTATGTTCATTCGTGTTCGTTCGTTTACGTCCGTTCGTGTTCGGTTTTTATGTTTATTTTTCTAAAAGTTTTTAATGTTTTATTAATTTTTTACTTTCCCCATATGTATTATTCCCCTATCTCTGGCCCTCTCCCACTTTTGATATCACGCTCCTTCATTCAGTTTATCTCCAATCGATTGAACCCAATATTATCCATCCCTTCAATCTTTAAATGGTTATATTTAACTACTTTCATTGTGTACAATGTTTAAGATTAACGGTGCCTTTTTTTAATTTTCAAAATTAAAGTTCATTTGTGTTCGTTTGCGTTCGTGGTTAGTGTTCACGAACTGTTCGCGAACAACCAAAATTCCTTAACGAACGAACACGAACACAAACTTCAGTTCGTCATGTGTTCGCGAACAGTTCACGAACATCCAAATTTCCTTAACGAACGAACACGAACATAGCCTTGTTCGTGTTCGTTCGGTTCGTTTACAGCCCTAGTTTTAGGGGTCCGGGTTTCTACTTACGGAGTGTTTAGGACATTTTTGTGCAGGTCCTTACAACTGATCACTGTTAATGGCTTCATTGTAAGAGATATGATCATTGAGCTTTCCGGGATCCATTTCAGTTAGGTAGGTAACATAATCTTCCCAATTAGTAGGCCTTCTGGTCCTAGATGATCTCCTGAGTTGATTATCAGGTTCAGCATTGTCTTGTTTTTGAGCGTTTGTTGTGCCTTCGTCATGAGGTATAATGGGTTCTGTTTGTAAAGCTAAAGTTGGAGTTGGTGCTGGTGCAGTAGCTTCAGGTACAGTAGTTGTATTGGGTACAAGAGGTGTAATCGGAGTAATGGTAAGCGATGAGTCTCTCCCCCTACGTCTTGTACTTCTTGCAATTCTTCGTAAGGGTTGGTACTGCTCCCACTGACCTTGAAATCCTCTAGGAACGCAGCACGCTTGGTTTCAACAATACGGGTGACATGGGAAGGACAATAGAAATGATAACCCTTTGAATCATCAGGATACCCAATAAAGAAATAGGTAACTGTTTTAGGGTCAAGTTTCCTTATGAAAGGATTGTAAAGTTTTGCTTCAGCAATGCAACCCCATACTTTCATATATTTAAGACTCGGTTTCTTTCCTGTCCAAAGTTCATAAGGAGTTTTAGGGTAAATTAGTGTTGACTAACATACTGCGCACCATGTTCGTAAGGGTACAATTTCTTCGTTCAGCTACACCATTCTACTGAGGTGTACCAGGCACGGTGTATTGGTTCGCAATCCCCTGGCCCTTACAAAACTCATAAAATGGACCAGGGGCTTGACCCACATCAGTATGTCTTCCGTAATATTCACCGCCTCTATCTGATCTCACAACTTTAATCTGACGATTTAATTGCTTTTCAACTTCAGCCTTATAATCTTTAAAAGTTGTAAGAGATTCAGACTTTTCCTTAATAAGATACAAGTACATGTAACGAGAATAATCATCAATGAAAGTGATAAATGAAGTATGTCCTGTTATGCCAGCGATTTGGTAGGGACCACTAATGTCAGTATGAATGAGTTCTAATAAATTAGAGCTCCTAGTGGCACCTTTCTTATTCGCTAATGTCATTTTACCTTTAAGACATTTGACACATGTTCCAAAATAAGAGAAATCTAGAGGAGGTAAGACTTCATCCTTTACGAGGCGATTTAATCGTTCTCTTCAGATGTGGCCTAAACGTTGATGCCACAACATGGATGAAGTCTCTAAGTCTCATTTCTCTTTCATCTTTGTGAGTTATTCATTAATGTTATATGACAACAAAGATTTGGAAAAATCATCATCTAGTTCTAATCTATAGAGACCACCATCCAGAATACCAGTACCATAAAGAACAAAATCATAGAGGATAGAGAGTTTGCGATGACCATGGGAAACAATAAAACCGTCCATGTCTAACTTTGGTCCTGATACAAGGTTTCGATTTACCTTAGGAACATATAAGGTATCATAAAGTTTAATACATAAACCAGTTTTCATAAATAATTGTAATGTTCCAATGGCCTTCACTTCTAATTCTCGATCATCCCCAACCTTTAGCGTTCTTTGGTTTCTTTCCAGCTTCCGGATTGTAAGGAATCCCTGAGTTGAATTGGTAACATGAACCATAGAACCAGAATCAAACCACCAAGAATTAGCAGGAACATTTAAATTATAGGACTCAAGTATCATAAAATAATCGTTACCTTTCTTAGCCAGCCACTCCTTAAAGTCAGGGCATTCCTTCTGCATATGTCCTGTCTTTTTACAGAACTTGGAGTGGATTCTGCCTAAGGAGTTCTTAGAGCTGGAAGTTGCACTTGTATTAGGATTGGGCCTTTGGACTTTAGAAGCATCCTTCCTCTGATGATTGTTCTTCCTTTTCTTAGAGTTGGAGGTGGTGAAGTTAGCAACATCAGTAGTGCGATCCATCCTCATACGCGCTTCCTCCTGTACGCACATAGCGACCAGCTCACTCATCGTCCATTTGTCCTTCTGAGTGTTGTAATTGATCTTGAATGCTTCAAAGGACAAAGGAAGCGAAGTAATGATGAAATGAACGAGGAAACCATCACTGATTTCCATTTCTAGCCCCTTCAGCTTATTGGCCATATCATTCATCATCATGATGTGCTCGCGAATCCCGCTCCTCCCATCATACTTAGTCGTCACCAGCTTGAGGATAAGAGTACTAGCGTGTGCTTTAGACGTTCCCTTGAATTGTGCCTCCACAGAAGCTAAGTAGGTTTTAGCATCTTCAGAATCAAGAATGGCTCCCCTGATTGCATTGCTTATGGACTGCTTCATGAACATGAGAGACATGCGGTTACACCTAGTCCACTTTTCATGAGTCAACTGCTCAACAGCAGTACTTTGAGGAGTGAGGTCTGCTGGCTTATTCTCTCTTATAGCATAATCAAAATCCAGCAGCCCAAGCGTAAGCATGAGAGCATCCTTCCATGTAGCAAAGTTATCACCAGTCAAATGTGGAATCCCGCAGTTGGGTGCTGATAGTGGAAATAAGATGAGCGAGTTATGATACTAAGAAAGAAGTTCTAATGTGATCTAAGGGCATGTTATACTAAGGCAGGCATAAATAATGACCATTTTAATTATAAAGCTGTGATATTGTCTCTTACTAACATCAAAATAATAGACTTAGTTAAAATTCTACTTAAACGAAGACAAATCAACTTTGGCTAGAAGTGTAATCATTTAAGCATGTGTGCAAAGTGTTTGTGACAAATCAGCTTTGGCCAGAAATGAAACAATCACTTTAGTTATGCACTTGTTAAGTATGCTATACATGAAAGAATTAAATCAGCTTTGGCCAGATATTAAGACATTCACGTTTGTAATGCACACTTAACATAGCTTTCGTAATACTTGAACGATAAATAGATGTATCAAATCAGCTTTGGCCAGAAATGATACATCATAAGCTCATTCAAGTTAAGCCATTATGGTTTTGTAAAACATTATCTGATTCTGATCAATTAACTAAGTATTTACAAACCAATTATTTAATAGCAAACCATGGGGTTCGAGGTGAAGCCCCGAGCCAAATATTAGTTCATATTAACTGCTTAATAAAGTAATGGGGTTTCGAATAAGTCTTGACATATTATGAACACTCATGATTTCGGATGAATTATGTCTTGGATTCATCCGAGACGAATGATTTTGAATCATCTCGGACTATCCGAGATGGATGAGTTCGAATGATCTCGGATGTGTCTAAGACGCATAAGTCGGATGATCCCGAATGATCTCGGATCCAACACTCATGATTTCAGATGAATTATGTCTTGGATTCATCCGAGATGGTGATGTTTAGTTCGAGATGATCTGTGATACTTAGTTCGAGATGGTCCGAGATTATCAAGCAGTTACTGATCCGTGATGGACGAACAGATGTTCCTCCGACATAATCAGTTCTTGATGATCTCGGATTCATCCGAGACGTGTTCCTTAAGCTGCAAAATCCTTAATTTAGGCAGTTAATAATTGATTAAATTGAAAATTCGAAACTTTAGGGATTATGGGATTAAGTTTCCTGTTTAAATATTAATTATATTTATCTGTTTATTTCAAAAATTATATCCATTTATAGAAAAACAGATTTTCGAAACTTTTAATTAGATAAAAAAGATCAAAACAGGAACAAACACCCAATAATCCGAATTCACTCCAAAACTAAGGGAATTTTCGAATTTTCTTATGAACATGTGATGAACCCTATATCCGAAATCTGGAGATTATTACTCATTTACACAAATTTCTGAACAGTTCATTATCAACAACAATTTCGGAACAGTAAAATTTTATGAACATATCATCCGAGATACATCTGAGATACATCCGAGATGCATTCTTCAGATCTAAGATGGCATAATTCAGATCCGAGATGAGGATCTCGGATGGTAAAACCGAGTTTTATTAGGGTTTTCAAATTCTGTTTTCCAATTTTATTCCAGATTTATGGATACAAAACGGAACTGACTAATCAACATATGCTCTGATACCACATATTGATCAGTTCTGTTTTTAAAAATGAGGGAAAACATGAAAACATACCTGTTACCGCAGACTGTGCAGTGGAGAATCCAGCCAGAGAAGAAGCCATAGAGTTCGACATCTTAGTCAAGGTGATCTGGTTCCTCCTTAGGGTGCAGACTGATGATGGTGATGATGAAACCGAATAGGGAGTTCGGTTATGAAGAGAGAGGTCGATTCTTGATGTTATGATTATTAGGTTATCCGTCTAACCTTAAAACCTCTACATAAGTCTCCTTATATAAGCACCCAAGAGGAAACCTAATTAGTTAATAAGGGTAATATGGTCCATCAACAATTACCAACTAATTATTTAATAGGTTGTTATATATTTTAATCTATATTATGTAAATGATTATAATGGCTACTACATTAAATATTAAAACATAATATATTTAATCTTACAATATATATATATATATATTAAGTTTGATTGATATCGCATGATCTAAGCTAATATACTTTTGTATTTGAAATAAAAAAGTTTCTTAACTTATTGTTTTTAAATATAAAATCAAGGCCAGGGACGTTCCAACCGTTTTATAGGTCTAAGGCGAAATGAAATTTTGGATTACTTTTACTATATGTATGACCCTGATCAAGGCAATGTCTATTTTTATCTATGATATATTGAGGCTATGCAACTATTTTTTTATTCATGAATATCATGTCGACTCTTTCTATAATGGGAAAATTATAGCGTCGATGTCCGGTCACTTGGCCCAGTGACATTAGGTGAATTTAAGTCTTAGAAAGTGCACATTCGGTAAATTTTAGGAGTAGATATTAAAGGGCGTGTGTTCGCTGTTAAAAAAACCTACATCAATTTAACATTAAATTTTAATCAGTTTAAATAATTATAGCTCCTAGCTACATACATGCATGCATAGATACATACATTGTAGGGTTCGTGGGAACCATGAGAACCACTTGTGAACACAATCAAACTAAACGTAAAACAAACAATGAACCCCTCACCCCCCCCCCCACCACCAAAAAACCTAAACCCCCCTCCTCTCCCCCCACCCCCCACCAAGCTAAATGCTAAAAATTAAACCTTAAAACTAAATGCTAACTTTTTTTAAAAAAAAAATTACAGTTAATTCACGACTTTTTATTAAAAAAATATCAATGAAAAGCTGTGATTTTAATGAATTTTTTTAACAATTATGTGTTTTTATGTAGTTTTAGTTGTGTTCACACCGGTTCTCGTGGTTCTCATCATAAATGATGATTCCTAAATGATATTTACCCTATATATAAATATATATATATATATATATATATATTCATATAATCATTTTTGCATACTTGAAATAATATTTAGTTATATTTTAACCAATCTAATATATAACAAGTCATTTAGAAAAAAGTTTAAAAGCATGTCTAATTTAAATGTGACATATATTACAAACAACTTGAGAGATTTTAATATTTGGATGCTGATGTATTTTTATATGTTAATATTGTAGGAGCCGTTCACATAATAAAATAAAATAAAACAAATTTAATTCAAAGATTACAATACAAAGAAATAAAGAAAGCTGAAAATTAAAATACTTTTACAACTGAAATAAACAAATACAAGAAATGAAGAAGAAGGAGAATGACCGAGGCACGTGTTCAACACGCTTCCCTTAAAACAAATTCTGAGTCTTCCAGGAGCACTCGTTTTGTTTCCCAGGGTACAACAGCCGAAGCAGTATGTACCGCCAGAGCTGGCACAGGAACCCGAAGTCTACCTTGAAGCAAGTAAGAAGAAGATCAGAAGTGTGAACATGATTGTTTGCATATGCTGTGTAGTTCCTGGTGTTCTTCTGCAGTGACCATGACGATGTATTTATACAGCCCCTGATTTGAAACAGCCAAAACGAATTAAAGGAGAGGATTAAATTGCATTAAACGTCTTCAATGCAATTTAATTCGTCATTTAATTCTCAGTCAAAACCGTTGACTCGTCAGTTTCAAATGCTAAATCGTAACTGCACTGTCATTAAATGCTGCAAGCTTCTACGCGCGCGTGCGCAAGACAAACTGGTGCGCGCGGGCCCTTCAAGTTCATGTGCGCGCAGGTCTGCACGCTCATGCGCGCGTGCGCCATTTTGGCTCACTTTCATGCGCTACTTATGCACGCATGCGCCACATGTAACACTCATCTTATAATACTATTGTTTAATCATAAAATAACGGGCCTTTTTAAAAAAAAAAAGAAGTACATAGCTAACAAAAACTTAGTTAATAACTAAGATGTACGTCGTTATAGTATTTAAACATAGTCGACTAACTAGATTAAAAGGTTCAACATTCAAAAGAGTTTACAAAACAACATATTTTAAACTAGATTAGATTAGCGCGGAAGCATTCAAAACTTGTGTTCAGTTCTTGATTCCCTTGCTTGATCAACATCCACAACAAACGAGCATCACCTATGGACAAAACCACAATAATCGTTAGTTTTGACATCTTAATATTAAGTAAAAACGAGTTCTATTGCTTAAATATGGAAAAACAAACAATTAACTGCCAAACTGTGAGCCACGGTTCAGGACTGTGGCCCACGGTTCGCCCAGCTCAAAACAGAATTGCCAGACTGTGAGCCACAGTTCAGGACTGTGGCCCACGGTTCGCCCAGCTCAGCCTTCTTATTATTTTTTTTTCCGCTTATTTCCCCATAACTTTTTATTTACATATCCGTTTTAGCCGATTCTTTTTCCTATATATCCGTATTCAAATTACGGATCTAGCCATATAAATTTCACTTAACGAAACCCGGATTATGAACGAATGGCCCACAAAATCCTTGTTTCGATTATTCGACCCATTAACTATGTGTGCAAATTATTCGCCAATTTATTCTTTGGCATTCTAATCTTATTTACCCATTCCTGGGGCTTGTCCACTTGACGCTCCGGTTTCCTTTCCTATAGAGTTCAATCACAACCCTTTTAGAACTCTTTTGTTTACATGTAACACATAATTTGCCATAACTCTACAAACACGCGTTTTAGCTCAAATTTCCAGTTTTTTATCTTCTTTTAGGCATTTTCACAAACACCTTAAAAGCACAATTTCTCACAACTTATAATTAAGTTCAATATTTGTCCTTTAGCCAAGATAAACATCAATTTAGGCAAGTTCACATCAGTTTTCACATTAATCGAATCTGAACTTGTTTCATAGAACTCAAATTACACTAAGATAACATTATAATCCTAGTGTTCAACATGTTTCTACAAAACCCACTTATCACCTTTAATGGTGATTATGAATTTCACAAGAGTTAGGCAAAATTCCAACAAGTAATTGACTAGGGTTTATCCCTAGACACTATTTCATTCAAAACAACTATCATGCAACATCAAATTCGAATTCCTATGTTCATCCAGTTAGATGAGAATTTTCTACAAAATTTACATACCTTATGATCCCTTTCACCGAGGTGATCACTAATCTATGTTCGGATTTTGATTTGGGACTGAAATTGGTCTTCAATTTGTGAGTTTTTTGTGAAAATGAGGGTTTGAAAGAAACCCCCCGGTCGCCCCTTTCTTATGTACGATCCAAACACACACACAAGTGTGTGTTTGGTGGGTTATTTGTTATTTTAACATTCTAGTTTCTGTTTTTACAAGTTCGGTCCCTCTACTTTTGTTTAACTTATAGTTTAGGTGTTTTACCCTTATTATAAGTCACTTCAAGACTTGTAACTAACTGGATTATAAATTCCTAGTTAGTTAATTCTTGTTTGATTAATATTTTATAATGAAAATATAAAGTTTTATATTTTTGGGGTGTTACAAGTCCACCCCCTTAAAAAGGGTTTCGTCCCCGAAACTGAATTTCATACCAAATAATGAAGGGTAGAGCCGTTGCATTTCTTCTTCGGATTCCCATGTGGTATCCGAACCCTTCCTGTGTTCCCATTTGACCCTTACTTGGTTGATTTCTCTGTTCCTTAAGATTTTAACCTTACGATCCAAAATCGCAATCGGCTTCACCGCATAGTTAAGGCTATCATCCACCTCGATGTCATCGTGGTGGATATAAGCTGTTTCGTCGGCTAGAAATTTCCGGAGATGTGATACATGGAATGTGCTATGTATTCCACTCAATTCCTCGGGCAGTTCAAGACGGTACGCTACCTTACCAACCCGTTCGATAATCTTGATTGGCCCAATAAATCTCGGGCTTAACTTTCCCCTTTTTCTAAATCGGATAATTCCCTTCCACGGCGTTACCTTTAACATAACCTTGTCGCCGACTAGAAACTTGATGGGTCTTCTTCGTTTATCCGCATACGACTTTTGTCGATCCTGAGCCGCTTTCAAGTGAGCTCGAACCAAGTCGATTTTGTTCGTGATTCGGACTACATCCTTATAAGCCAGTTCTCGCGGGCCAACCTCGCCCCAACACACCGGGGTTCGGCTATTTATACCATAAAGCATCTCATACGGAGCCATTCCAATGCTTGCGTGGTAACTGTTATTATATGAAAATTTGACCAATGGTAGATAGACATCCCAACTACCCCCGAAGTCGATAATGCAAGCCCGCAACATATCTTCCAACGTTTGTATTATTCTTTCACTTTGTCCATCCGTTTGTGGATGGTACGCGGTGCTAATGAACAATTTAGTTCCCATCTGTTTTTGGAATTCGCGCCAAAAGTTTGATGTAAACCGAGTATCTCTGTCGGATACAATAGACATCGGTACCCCGTGACGTGCCACTATTTCATTCGTATACACCTCCGACATCCTTTCGGATGTATAAGTCTCACAAATTGGAATGAAATGAGCGCTTTTTGTCAATCTATCCACAACTACCCATATAGCATCAAACCCGCGGTTGGTTTTGGGCAGTTTGGTCTACAAGTCCATCGTGATTTGTTCCCATTTCCAAACTGGGATGTCTAACGGTTGCAGTTTACCATACGGCTTTTGGTGTTCTGCTTTGACTTGCAAACACGTCATACACTTCTCCACATATTTTACAACATCCCTTTTCATTCCGGGCCACCAATAGTTTTGCTTTAAATCATTATACATCTTGGTTGCCCCCGGATGAATTGAATAACGGGATTTATGCGCCTTAGCTCCACACGAATTTAGAACCCATATCCTCCCAAAACATGTCTTTAACCCTTGGTTACCGTCCGCCAATTCTTTCAATTGGCCAACTATCCTTTCCTTCTTCATATTTTCCTCCTTTAATGCTTCAATTTGAGATTTCCGGATTTGTTCAAGTAATCCTGACGTTACAATTAGTTGCATTGATCGCACTCGAATGGGCGTATAATCTACCTTTCGGCTCAACGCATCCGCCACCACATTAGCCTTCCCCGGGTGGTAATGTGTATCACAATCGAAGTCTTTGACAGTTTCTAACCAACGCCTCTGCCTCATGTTTAATTCCTTCTGATCGAAGAAATATTTCAAACTTTTATGGTCGGTAAAGATAGTGCATTTTACCCCATACAAATAATGCCTCCATATCTTTAAGGCAAATACCACCGCTGCCAACTCGAGGTCGTGCGTAGGATAATTCTTTTCATGAGTTTTTACCTGTCTCGAGGCATAAGCTATGACCTTGCCCCGTTGCATCAAAATGCACCCAAGGCCCGAATGCGACGCATCCGAGTAAACCACCATATCGTCAACCCCATCCGGCAACGCCAATACCGGTGCATGGGTCAATTTCTCCTTAAGCGTTTGGAACGCCCTTTCCTGATCTTTGCCCCAAATAAACTTTTCGTCCGTACGGGTTAGTTTGGTCAATGGCATAGCAATCTTGGAGAAGTCTTGTATGAATCTCCTATAATAGCCCGCAAGCCCTAAGAAGCTCCTGATTTCCGAAGGATTCTTCGGTGGATTCCATCTCGCTACAGCTTCTATTTTTGACGGGTCTACTAACACCCCATTTGCACTAATGATGTGCCCAAGGAACTGTACCTCTCGTAACCAGAAGGCACATTTTGAAAATTTTGCATACAACTTCTCTCTTCTGAGTGTCTCCAATACTTCACGTAAATGACTTGCATGCTCTGCTTCATTCTTTGAATATATCAAAATGTCATCGATGAATACTATCACCGACTTGTCCAACATCGGCTTGCAAAACCGGTTCATGAGGTCCATGAAAGCCGCGGGTGCATTAGTTAATCCGAAGGACATCACGAGGAATTCGTAATGTTCGTACCGTGTACGGAAGGTTGTCTTCGGTACATCCTCTTCCTTGACTTTCAACTGATGGTACCCCGATCTAAGGTCGATCTTGGAGAACCAAGTTGCTCCTTGCAATTGGTCAAATAAGTCATCAATTCTTGGGAGCGGATATCGATTCTTCACCGTGAGTTTGTTCAACTCCCGGTAATCTATACACATGTGCATACTCCCATCCTTCTTTGTCACAAATAGCACCGGTGCGCCCCAAGGAGACACACTTGGCCGAATAAACCCTTTGTCGAGCATGTCTTGGATTTGAGACACAATTCTTGTAGCTCTGATGGCGCGAGCCGATACGGCGCCTTGGCCACAGGTTTCACGCCCGGAATCAATTCGATTCCGAACTCTACCTCCCGTTCTGGTGGTATTCCCGGTAAATCTTCCGGAAATACATCGGCATATTCACGTACCACTAGTACGTCTTCAATCTTTGGCGATTCTTTATCTGGTTCGTTTGCGTATATCATGAACGCTCTACATCCACGCCTCATAAGTTTGTGAGCTTTTAGCATCGAGCACATAACGGGATTACCCCCTTTTTCGCCATAGATGGTAACGTGTTTTCCACTTGGAGATGTTAACTTAATCTCCTTGCAGAAACACACGACCTTCGCGTGATGTCGGGATAGCCAATCCATCCCGACCACTACATGGAATTCTCCCATCGACATTGGAATCAAATCTATTGAATATTCTTCACCGTCGATACTCATCTTACAATTTTAACACACATCACATACAATGAAACTTTTGTTGTCACCTATTTCTACTTCTAATGGCATAGGTAATTTTGTTAGTACAAAGGAAAGATGTCGATTAAATCCATGTGAAATAAAGGATTTATTCGCACCCGTATCGGAAAACACATGTGCGGGAATTGAATTTATAGTAAATATACCTGAAACCACATCGGGTTCCACCTTCGCCTCGGCTGCGGTTAATTGGAAGGATCTGGATCTTGCTTTTGGAGTCTCCGTATGAGAATCCTTGCCATCCTTTTTCCCGACTAGCTCCGGGCATTCCGATTTCTTGTGGCCCGGTTGATAGCATTTATAACACACCGACACTTTCCCCGGGCACAACGCAGCCGTGTGCCCTGTCTTCCCACATATAGGACACGGCTTGTCCTTAAACCGGCACTCACCCTTGTGCCCTTTCCCGCATACTTTACAACTTGGCGAACTACTTTTTCCTTCTTGCTTCTTTGACGACTCGGTCGTACGTGCCTTTTTTGTAGGGCTTGGATTAACCACTTGCGCCCTTTTTTCACCCCTTTCAATCTGTTTCTTTAGCTCTACCTCCCTTTCTCGAGCAGTGTTAATGATTTCGGTGAGGGTCTCATATTTTGAGGGAGTCATGAACTCCCGATAATCTGCGCTTAGCATATTATAATAATAATACACCTTCTGTTCTTCGGATGTCACCAACTCATTACAAAACCTTAGTTTGTCGAGAAAGATTCCCGTGATCTTATCAATAGATTCGCCTTTCTGCCTAAGCTGAATGAATTCTTCTTTGATTCGATTGATAACCGCTTTGGGACTATGATGTTTAAGGAATGGTACCTTAAACTCATCCCATGTCATTGCCTTTGCCGCTTGACTTCCAATCTCCTTTTTCTTATTATCCCACCAGTCTTTTGCTTGACCTCTCAGCTGACCCGTGCCATAAGCTACGAAGTCATTCGCGTCACAGTGGGTTCTCTCGAACACCCCTTCAATATCACTCAACCATCTTTGGCAAACTATCGGATCCACCTCTCTGTTGTAGAGTGGTGGTTTACATGCCATAAATTCTTTGTACGAGCAGCCCTTGCGCTCTCCAGATTTCTCCTTTGTAACACCTGTGCCTCCACGACCATCAAACAAATACCAAACCAATGAAATATTATATTTCATACTTGGGATTTGTAAAAATATGTGTATCATTTGCACATATCAATTCTTGTTCAATTTCAAACTCTAAATCACTTTCTGGAAGGTTATACGCGCACCGATGCGTAAATATAACCAATTTAATGCAACAAACACTCCGGAATAGTGAAATAGGCTTAACATACCTTAAATAACCTTTACATAACTTAGAAATAAGTTTTGAAGGCTTTGGTATGGCAAAATCAAGTCAAATCGCTTACAGGGACTAAAGTTGACAAACTGCGAAAGTATGCCAATTTGAACTGAAGCAGACATTCCGGAACATGACCATAAGTTAAACATACCATAAATATCCTTTACATAGCTTAGAAATAGGCTTTGAGGTGTTCGGTATGCTAAAATAAACTTTTGTGTCATTCAGGGACTAAAAGTGTCAAAAAGTGCACAAGTTTGCATTTTTGCGCATAACTTACGTTCTGAATACATCCGGACATCCAAAAATTTATGTGAGCATGACTATATTATATTTTAGTGTTTGCCTTAAGAAAAATCCATTCGTCGCGTCATTTGGATCGTTTTTCGCGCTTGTGCGCATTCCGTCGTAATTAACCGAACATCGCGTTCGTACGGCTAAACGAACCGACATCCGAGATATTTTTGAGCACATTTTAAGTTCCCTATACTTTAACTTCATTTTAGAGCTTTAAAATGGGGTTAACGGGCCTTAAACGTGTCGAAAATGGCCTAAATACCGTTCAGGGACCAGATGCAGAGTACATGACAGCCTGTTTTCAGCAGATTTAACCACAACCACATGTTCTCAATTGCTTAATCACTAAGATAAGGAGCATATGTAGCCACCATAAGGTTCCGACACATGTACGGATGGGATCATGGCACGTTTTCCATGAAACGATCCTAACGGTTACCCGAAAACTATATATACCCCATCACCCCAACCTCATTTCTTACAAGAATTCTGATTTTGAGAGCTCTAAGTTGAAACCATTGTTTCATACCTGAGTTCTTGAATCGGGATTAGCATTCGGGGACCCTGGGTAAGTATTCTTTCGTTCTTTTCCTTATTTTATTGCTTTTCGAGTCAGAAAGTCAAACTTTGTTTGACTTTCAGCGTTGACCAGTAATGGTCAATGCGAAGTTCGTTTGAACTTCGCAACGTGAGTGTAATCACGTTGGTCATAGTCCCTTGGGACTATGCCCACTGATTACCACGTTGTCTAGGGTCGTAGGGTAGGCGATCTAATAAATCGCGTATACCTTCGAACCCGACCCAGTTTGGTCGATCATTAGGATCCGACCAAATACATTAGGTGACCATAGTAGGTAGGGAATAACCTTCCGAGGTTATACCCTATGGTCACATCGTTTAAGTAGTTGTATGATAGGTAGTTTATATGCCTTAGGTAAATTAGCAGAATACCCTTTTCATGTATAATTGGTAATTAAGCATATGTAACCTAAACTTTTGTCACATAACTGATTATGTAACATGTTTAGGCATATAACACTTGTCATAGGACTAGTTAGGCGGTCCGAACGCGTTTCACGCGAACGACGCGTTAAAGTAGCATAAGCTACCTAAACGGGTCGTAAGCAGTTAGGTTAAGTTTCATTTAGTATGTAGGCTTTGTTAAACCATATCACACGAGTCTCCACACTCGTTTGGTTTACAAACCCTAATGCTACCCAGTCTTCCGATTTAGGTCCGGTTATTTAACATAGTTACCTATATTAGGTGCCGTTTGATTCCGAGATCTCTAGCACTGCTTGGTGGTTATCTTTAGACAACTGAGCAATCTCAAGTGAGTACATAGACCCCTCTTTTACTGTTTTCCAAACTGTTTTGGGGTGGAACACATGTGCCTACTTGTTACTTTCATGCTTTCCTGTTTTCACATCATATACATGCTATGTTCGTTAGTACATTATAGTACATGATTTCATTACATCTTATGCTAGGTGTGCCCATTGTGTGCATTACTTAGTACATTGTTTTACATTACATTTCATGCTAGGTGTGCCCATTGTGTGCATTACTTAGTACATCGTTTTACATGACATTTCACGCTATGTATGTTCATTTGATGACATACTTAGTGCATTATTTTCACATGCTTACATTTTGGTATGACATTTGTTTTGTTTACATGGGACAATACATTCATTAACACCGATCATGCCGTTCGTTAGTAGGTAGTGGTACCATAGGAATTGACAACTCCCGTTCCGGACATCCCAGGGAAAGGGGACAGAAAGGAATGACCGAATTCGTTGATATAAGACAGATAGACCTTTAATTTGTTTAAAGGGTTTATCACCACAGTCGCCAGGCTTGGATGTATGCATATTCACAATACCGCATAAATGTTCATATTAAATATTTGCATGCATTTACACAAAACATAGCTTTGATTTAAACCAAGTTTTACTTCAATACTTTTTTTTTTGTGCATATGGTTTAGTTGAGACCTTTCACTTGCCATACATGACATTTTGACATAGACATTTCGGCATAGACATTTTAACATGATTGACATTTGATCATGCATTTACACAACACATAGCTTTGATTTAAACCAAGTTTTACTTCAATACTTTGTTTTTGTGCATATGGTTTAGTTGAGACCTTTCACTTGCCATACATGACATTTTGACATAGACATTTGACATAGACATTTCGGCATAGACATTTTAACATGATTGACATTTGATCATGCATTTACACAAAACATAGCTTTGATTTAAACCAAGTTTTACTTCAATACTTTGTTTTTGTGCATATGGTTTAGTTGAGACCTTTCACTTGCCATACATGACATTTTGACATAGACATTTGACATAGACATTTCGGCATAGACATTTTAACATGATTGACATTTGATCATGCATTTACACAAAACATAGCTTTGATTTAAACCAAGTTTTACTTCAATACTTTGTTTTTGTGCATATGGTTTAGTTGAGACCTTTCACTTGCCATACATGACATTTTGACATAGACATTTGACATGGATATTTGACATAGACATTAGACATGGATATTTGACATAGACATTTGACATGGATATTTGACATAGACATTTGACATGGATATTTGACATAGACATTTGACATGGATATTTGACATAGACATTTGACATGGATATTTGACATAGATATTTTGACATGATTTACATCTTGACATGAACATTTTACATTGTTTGGTTTGGTTTGATTAAGTGATTAAGTAACGATGCATGTGTAATATGATACAAGCATGGTGGATACGCCGCTGGTACTTCCTATATATAAGTGTTTGTATGGTATTACATGTTGTAACGTTATTTGAATCATTTCAGTTTGAGACATAGAACATTTTATACAAATAACATACTTTTCACAAGACATTGATTTATAAACAACTTATCTTATACAAACACATTTTTACTTGGTTATTCATTTAACCTGACATTTATTTATACTTATCATCTGATCTTATCGTTTTACAAATGATTTACAAGACAAAACAAATAACAAGGTTCATGACTAAACATTTTCTCAAACATAAGTCATGAATCTTATTTTCACAAAACCTATGTATCTCACAGGCATTTTTATGCTGACGTACCTATTTTCACATGTGTTTTTCAGGAGCTGTTGCATAAGATGATCAAGATACACATAGACAGACTTGGGCTTTAGTGACAATAAAAGATGCAAGACTAGTTAATTATGTTGTTTTTCTTTGTTTGTTAAGACATTATAACACTTTTAATCAATAAAACGAAACTTCAATTACCATGGATTTGAAACAATTAATTCTGTTACAACACGCCCCGATGTTTCCGCCGCGATTTGTTGTTTTACGCGGTCGGGGTGTGACAGAAAAGATGGTATCAGAGCCAATGGTTATAGGGAATTAGGTTATTAGTAATGCTTTGACCTAGTCTATAACCTTCTTAGGACCCTAACGCGAGTTTACTTGCGTTTAGTCATAAAACAATACTGTCGCCTATCCTTAGGCGACAACCGCAACAAGAACATGAATTTCAAAACCGCTTTGAAAACTAATCATCTGTTCTAGGATGATTGATTACTAGGTTTTGAACCCTCAGTTATAAGGTTTTGAACCCCTTTGAGTTTTCAAAATCTCGTCAAGGTTTTGGGTTTTAAATAATGTGAACACGTGCAAACTGAAAGGGTGAATGCCTGTATTCTGGGTTTTCTGTCTAGGCAAGCACTTCGTATACATCTCATCAGACGCGAGACCAGTTGTGCTTACCTGGGAATTCTTGGGATGAGTGTTCACTTATAGGCGAGCATGTCTTCGCGATACATTATTTTTGACCCATTTACTTTGATTAGTCACCATCTCATTTGTTTGCCTTAGGTAACAAACAAATGATCACAATTTTCATTCGTTACCATTCGGTATTGATTATCCAATAAACCTTTCACTCGTTTCTTCCTATGTCTTTCACTTTCTTCTAGAATGTCTCTTCATCACGATGACGCCCAAATATCCAAGCAGACTGCCAAATTCGCTCAGCGAATAGGCGAAGTAGTCCTGAAGACTGTTGAATTAGCTACTGCCATGTATCGTCTCCAGGATGAAGCCACTCAAGAGTCACCAAGACAGGCAGGACCTAGTCAGGTGACAGCACCACCAGCCAAGAAACCAATTGAGAAATCAAAGACCATGGATGAACGATCCCCTAAGAAGTCAAAGAAGCGAAAGGCTTCTCAGAACTTCGCCGTGGTCGCTCACAATGGTCAAGCCTTCCCCAACCAACCAGCTCAACCCCCTGCTAGGAAGCCATACAATGGAACTGCACCCTTGTGCAACCAATGTAACCTTCATCATCACCCTAATGTGAAGTGCCGCAAATGTCAGATTTGTGGACTTATAGGTCATACAGCAAGGGTTTGCCCAACTGCAGCTGTACCAAATCAAGCTGGCGACACTCCTGCTCAAGCTCGTTTCTCACGAGGGTCTTGCTACAACTGTGGCGAGATGGGCCATTTCCAAAGAGATTGCCCAAAGCTTGCTAATGCAAATTTGACCCACGGATGAGCAGTTGGCTGAGTAGAAGATGTTGCTGTCTTATGCTTTTGTTTCTCCTATTTCTTGTAATGTGAAACAATCTGTTTTGTTTATAAATAAAAATCGTTGTTCACAAATTCTGATATAGAAGTATAGTTACATGTGTGTATGATTTTCCTATGATACCTGCATTAAGGAACTATGTTCCTTACAAACTACTCTTGTGATTCTCTCTTTCAAATGATCGCTCATGATTCCCTCGAACATTTTAAGTACTCGTTTCATTCTAAGAAACAAAGTACAGAAAATAAAGTGACATTATGAGTGATCATGCTTCTGCACATCTGTATTTTTTAATCCTTGGTTGGATAACTAAGGATATTTTCAAATCTCATACCCATTATGTTTTGATTTTTCAACATTCACAGTACAAGTATTTCAAAACAATCTTCATGATCTCAAAACATTTCATATAGTTTAAAAACAATTTTTTTTTCTAGATGCATTGTCTATGTTATTTCAAAAACATTGGCCATGTTATCAAAACCAACCTTCCTAATTTCAAAATATTTCATATAGTCTGAAGACAATATTAACACAGTACATTTTCTTATCAAGTGCATGATTTCGAAAAGCATCATTCATGTCTTTCAAAAACCTTATACATAATTTCAAAATTCATCTCGCATGATTTTAAAACATTTTTAAATATATCTATCTAATACACCTACTTTATGATTTCAAAAAGTATTATATATAAGGTTTCAAAAACGTTAAACACAGTTTTTCTTAAAAGAACCCCATGCACAGTTTTCAAAAATATTTTCCTCGTACATTGACATAACCTTCAAAATCTGCTTCATATGTCGCCTTGACATATCAAGCATCTCAACTTCATAAGCATTCTTACTTCATGTTTTGACATAAGCACATCCAGTGCAAGATTTCAAAACATCTTCAACTTCTAAAAATTCATATGGGATCTTTTTATCTCCACAATTAGACCCTTGTGGATAATCATCATTCAAATCAGAGTCCTTAATTGGATTCCTTATGTACCTGAATTCGAACATTTCGGTTCCTTATAATCGAAATCGAATTTTTCTTTTAAAGATCTTTCTATCTTTATAGTTAGATTCTTGATAATGTTTAAAGTACCAAATGAAATCCACGAGATGGATTCCTAGTGTGCTTTAAATACATGTACTCTGTTAGCAGAACAAACTTCTAGTTAAACAATTTTGTGGTTATGTGACTATGTGTTTATTCATCTTATGTTTTCTTTTATGCATTTTTGTGTTTTTGGTATACTCTGGATATTCGTTATCAAAATCCTCGTAGAATCTTTCATATCTTCATATGAGGGATTCGTAGAAGGATATTCAAAGGTACTACCTTAAATCCTTAATGGGCTTCTATGTAATAGTTAAGACCCTTGGATTATATAGTACCACTCCAGACCCTTTTTAGTGGTCTAGTCAAAAGATTGATTCGCAATCTGGTTAAAGAATGACATTTAGTGATGTAGCTGGACAGACTCCTTGATAGTCTATTTAAATTATTTATTGATTTAGTCTAAAGGACTCTATGGCGGTCTAAGTCACGCTCATCACAGGATTGTTCATCTGGTTTTACCCTACACATTATAAAATAGACTGTGTGAACTATGCAAGGAATTCTCTAATTATGTATGCGCACATAATTATGAAATTTAGTGCACAGAAATCCAGTAAGATTTATTATGTGAAGGAACCGATAGCGACAACAATAACAAAATGAGGACGATGTAATGGAGGTACGGTGGACGCACCAATGACGCTTTATATACTTGTATATATAGGTATCCCTCTTACATTGAAAGCATAATGTTATTAAAGTTACTAGAAGTTCAGAACCTTAACCAATGTTGTTCGATCTTTTCAACTTTATGTTTTCAAGCTCTCTTAAGTTTCCTCTAAATAAATTTCGGGACGAAATTTCCTAAAGTAGGGGAGACTGTAACACCTGTGCCTCCACGGCCATCAAACAAATACCAAACCAATGAAATATTATATTTCATACTTGGGATTTGTAAAAATATGTGTATCATTTGCACATATCAATTCTTGTTCAATTTCAAACTCTAAATCACTTTCTGGAAGGTTATACGCGCACCGATGCGTAAATATAACCAATTTAATGCAACAAACACTCCGGAATAGTGAAATAGGCTTAACATACCTTAAATAACCTTTACATAACTTAGAAATAAGTTTTGAAGGCTTTGGTATGGCAAAACCAAGTCAAATCGCTTACAGGGACTAAAGTTGACAAACTGCGAAAGTATGCCAATTTGAACTGAAGCAGAGATTCCGGAACATGACCATAAGTTAAACATACCATAAATATCCTTTACATAGCTTAGAAATAGGCTTTGAGGTGTTCGGTATGCTAAAATAAACTTTTGTGTCATTCAGGGACTAAAAGTGTCAAAAAGTGCACAAGTTTGCATTTTTGCGCATAACTTACGTTCTGAATACATCCGGACATCCAAAAATTTATGTGAGCATGACTATATTATATTTTAGTGTTCGCCTTAAGAAAAATCCATTCGTCGCGTCATTTGGATCGTTTTTCGCGCTTGTGCGCATTCCGTCGTAATTAACCGAACATCGCGTTCGTACGGCTAAACGAACCGACATCCGAGATATTTTTGAGCACATTTTAAGTTCCCTATACTTTAACTTCATTTTAGAGCTTTAAAATGGGGTTAACGGGCCTTAAACGTGTCGAAAATGGCCTAAATACCGTTCAGGGACCAAATATGTAAATCTGCCAAACTTATGAGTAGCGCACCGCTACACTTATATTGTAACGGTGCGCTAGCCTTGCTCAGACCAGATGCAGAGTACATGACAGCCTGTTTTCAGCAGATTTAACCACAACCACATGTTCTCAATTGCTTAATCACTAAGATAAGGAGCATATGTAGCCACCATAAGGTTCCGACACATGTACGGATGGGATCATGGCACGTTTTCCATGAAACGATCCTAACGGTTACCCGAAAACTATATATACCCCATCACCCCAACCTCATTTCTTACAAGAATTCTGATTTTGAGAGCTCTAAGTTGAAACCATTGTTTCATACCTGAGTTCTTGAATCGGGATTAGCATTCGGGGACCCTGGGTAAGTATTCTTTCGTTCTTTTCCTTATTTTATTGCTTTTCGAGTCAGAAAGTCAAACTTTGTTTGACTTTCAGCGTTGACCAGTAATGGTCAATGCGAAGTTCGTTTGAACTTCGCAACGTGAGTGTAATCACGTTGGTCATAGTCCCTTGGCACTATGCCCACTGATTACCACGTTGTCTAGGGTCGTAGGGTAGGCGATCTAATAAATCGCGTATACCTTCGAACCCGACCCAGTTTGGTCGATCATTAGGATCCGACCAAATACATTAGGTGACCATAGTAGGTAGGGAATAACCTTCCGAGGTTATTGTAGGTCCCTCTCGAGGATGAGATAAAACCTTATCCTTGTTATATCAAACACACTAGCGAGTGCGGAATCCAAGCTAGCATGCAACCGAGACTTTATACGAGAACAAGCACAAACACAACACACAAGATTCACCGATTAACACCACTTGTATTAATACGAATGAAGGGTCCGGTTACAAGCTCAATGTTTACAGAAGTGTTCTATAAACTCTCAAGGTGTGTGTGTGCTCTCAACAGAATGCTCTCTCTGTGTGTTCTCTCCCTTCTGTGTCTACTTTTTTTTTTTTTTGAACACAACACACTACATGGGTATTTATACCCGACACAGCTAACATGCTCGAAGGATAAGGTAATCTGGTCGAAGGATCATCTATCGACCAGAAGTCTACCGAAAGATCCATACATACCTCGAAGGATGATATCCTTCGAGGTCCATCTGTATCTATCGAATGTTTATCTTTCGAGGTCATCGAAGGATACAAACCATCCTTCGATGACATCCTTCGACACAAGCATGTTACTCACAATGTGCTAACTGTTTGGCCAAGTCTAACCAGGAGGATGGTTGACTTGGTCAAACTTACATCAAACTTACATTAAAGACATCGTTTTGTATCATGACGAAATACAGACAAAGCACAGACACAAGTGCACCAACAAACTCCCCCTTGGCTGTAGCTTTGTCTCGATCTTCGTGTCTTCAAGTCTTCAAGGCCGAGTCGAACCGAGCCGAGTCGCGTCCACACAAAGTGCATCAACAAACTCCCCCTTGGACGCTACTCGTGATGGTTCGTCTTCTGTCACATTCATGTCGGAGGATCTTCAAAGTCTTCACGCGTCATAAGTAGAAAGTGTATCAACAAACTCCCCATTTAACTTAGGCAGTGTGTCAATAAACTCCCCCTTAGATTGAACTCTCCATTGAGTCATGCTCGTGAATCTTTTGACTTGTCAAATCTTCAGATCCTTGTGGTGTTGTTGAAGGGACAGCGGCAACTCGATCATTTTATCCTTTGAGTGCCTCCACTTCGTGTCTTCATTCCAAAGCTTTTTCATCGAACATGTTCTCCTCGCCTTTAGCATCTGCACATGCAAGAAAGCTAAACGCATAATGAGAACAACCGCTTGGAATATAGTTAACATTTAAACTAACGACACATATGAGATCAAATCTCAATCAAACACCAACCGACAGCAGTTTGAAAGTTTAGAAAAATATTCATTTTAATCCTTTAACTTTCAAAACTCGTTAACTTTGACTGTTTATGAAGATGCAATTGTTTTCCGGCTTACGATCAGGATTTTGGGTAGGATAGACTCGAGTTCCAACATCAGTCAATCAAAAATAAACTAGAAGCAAAATCTTTTTGGCTTTTATAAAGTTTATATTAAAACACACCTAAAATCTTTTTGGAATTTTCATTTTTCAAATGTAAAGACGGAAAGCAATAAATAAATATATACAAAGATACATAAACAGGAAACATTAAATAAAAATTTACAGACATTCTTTTTGCGAGTTTCGAGGGTAAGAGAATCATATCAGTGTACGGTCATGTCCAAAACGCTCTTGTTGTTCAATTAGTTAACATTAAGATAAGCATCCTATAACAATTATCGGTATTGTTGTCCACATAAGCTCAGCTTATCATTTGTAATCATGGCGAGGGGATACGTTAAGGTATAATTTATACTTACCGACCGGTGTTCATCCACATCACGACACATTCCCGTATCAAGGTATGCACGAGGGTTCATCTTACCGACGAGTATACCGATTATCATCTGTTTGACCGTATATGATGTGAGATTCTCACTTATTTTGAATTTGAAAACAAGCCCTTTGTGATATAATCACTTATTGAAGAGGAACTTGATTTTCGAATGCATGAGGGCACAGGAGCAAGTCCGTGAACAGGTCAGTACTTTCGTACAGCAGAGAGACGAACTTGACTCCCGGAAGAATGTGATATATTATCACTTATTTTGTTTGGACATGTGATTGTTGATCACTTATTGAGGTCGAATGCAATATGTACACGTATGTATAGTATCATGGAAGATCTAGACTTGCGTCCCCGTTATTTTTCGGTAAAAGATACAACCATGATACCCAGATGATAAGCAGCATAAAGACCGAATATCTCAGAACCTCGGCAATCTCTCAAACGAAATTTCGGTACTAAGACCATATGCCAATGAATGGTTCCCACCCAGTCTTCAGTCGATTTAAGTTTATATCACCCTGCACACTTTAAAATGATTGTGAGCCTACCGATACATCTTATATAGAGCTGCTTATCGTTTTTCATTTTGCATTTCAGGTTTAAAGAGGTTTAGACAGACCACTGATGTACTATCATTTTCTCTTTTGCTCGCCAGGAAACTCATTTTTGTTTTTCTATTGTTTTTGTGTTTTTAAATTTTTCGATGTTTTTGGATTTTCAAATTTGGATTTACTCCCCCTAAAATCAACAAACTATGACAAATTTAAAAGACACAAAGATATTCACAAAAAAAAATGATTTTCCGACGTTGGTTAACTCATGTTTCACCTAAATGCCGTTTACCAAAATTAAGTTTTAATCAGAAATGATTTAGCGAAATTTGGAAAAATCAGTTGGCATGTCGGTAAGCGGTGCGGACCATGACAACATTGTCTGGCCAAAGAGTGCTGAACGAGATAATAAGTCACAAAGCAGCTTAAATATCGACAAGTAAAAGAGAGATTAGAATTTTAAAACCGTATCCTGCAACTGCATCGTGCATTGCAAGGAATCTGAGTGCTCTCCCAAACTGAATATCCACCCGGTGTGGATTTCAAGGTCGATTCTTTGTAGCTACTTAGAAATCTCTTCCCAGCAACAAGATCAGTAACCTTTGGGTCCGGCTGGTCGCCCACATTGCACCAGCGAAGGTTTTAGTCTTTCTCTTTCAGAAGTAGTGTGCGGTTGTTTAATCCACTCCAAGGCATCTGCACACCCGGTGTAGTTTGATCAACCAACACATTTTCTACAAACACACCGCGAAGAAATGTACACTGCACGTTCATCTTGTAGATTGTGAACTTCAGACGTGCTGCAGGTGCGTACATTTTGATTTGAATCTATCCCGGGGACCCGATCAAAGCCTTGAACATTCACATTTTGAAATGATTTTCATTTTGTCGAAGCTTTTCAATCTCTTTCAACAGACATTTCTGTTTCCCTTTCCTTTTTCTCTCCATCAAAGGCAGCAATTTCTTCTGTTGCCTATTTTGTGCAAGGATGCTCCACTATCAACAATCTTACGACTATCGAAAGTTCCTCCTGGAATATCCTACACGCTTACTCAAAAATTAGTTGGAGAGAGGGACCCAAGCCTTTGTGGACTTGGGTCGTCCTTGATCATCAAGAAAAGTGATTTCAATCACTTGATGATTAGGAAAAAGAACCTGTGGTGCTCCCCCTGACTGAATTACCTGTTTTTGTTTCCAAGCTGTTTGTCCTTTACCAGTATTTGCATTAACTGTTTTAGCATGTTGTTTTCGCAAAACAGCCTTTTGCAATTCTGAAACATCATGTTTTAGTGACGCAATTGTTGCTTTAAATTCCTTTTCATTTCTGGTTAAAAATACGTTAGCTTCAGCTGCTTTAGACAGATCTACAACCAATTCTTGATGGTGTTTGCATGTGATATCATATTTCTCTTGCAAAGCCTCGTGTTTGCTTTGCAATTCACAACACTCATCATTCCTTGAAACATGTTTGTCTTGCAAGTCAAACATGTTTCAAGGAATGATGAGTGTTGTGAATTGCAAAGCAAACACGAGGCTTTGCAAGAGAAATATGATATCACATGCAAACACCATCAAGAATTGGTTGTAGATCTGTCTAAAGCAGCTGAAGCTAACGTATTTTTAACCAGAAATGAAAAGGAATTTAAAGCAACAATTGCGTCACTAAAACATGATGTTTCAGAATTGCAAAAGGTTGTTTTGCGAAAACAACATGCTAAAACAATTAATGCAAATACTGGTAAAGGACAAACAGCTTGGAAACAAAAACAGGTAATTCAGTCAGGGGGAGCACCACAGGTTCTTTTTCCTAATCATCAAGTGATTGAAATCACTTTTCTTGATGATCAAGGACGACCCAAGTCCACAAAGGCTTGGGTCCCTCTCTCCAACTAATTTTTGAGTAAGCGTGTAGGATATTCCAGGAGGAACTTTCGATAGTCGTAAGATTGTTGATAGTGGAGCATCCTTGCACAAAATAGGCAACAGAAGAAATTGCTGCCTTTGATGGAGAGAAAAAGGAAAGGGAAACAGAAATGTCTGTTGAAAGAGATTGAAAAGCTTCGACAAAATGAAAATCATGTCAAAATGTGAATGTTCAAGGCTTTGATCGGGTCCCCGGGATAGATTCAAATCAAAATGTACGCACCTGCAGCACGTCTGAAGTTCACAATCTACAAGATGAACGTGCAGTGTACATTTCTTCGCGGTGTGTTTGTAGAAAATGTGTTGGTTGATCAAACTACACCGGGTGTGCGGATGCCTTGGAGTGGATTAAACAACCGCACACTACTTCTGAAAGAGAAAGACTAAAACCTTCGCTGGTGCAATGTGGGCGACCAGCCGGACCCAAAGGTTACTGATCTTGTTGCTGGGAAGAGATTTCTAAGTAGCTACAAAGAATCGACCTTGAAATCCACACCGGGTGGATATTCAGTTTGGGAGAGCACTCAGATTCCTTGCAATGCACGATGCAGTTGCAGGATACGGTTTTAAAATTCTAATAGAGCACTTGTAGGTCCCTCTCGAGGATGAGATAAAACCTTATCCTTGTTATATCAAACACACTAGCGAGTGCGGAATCCAAGCTAGCATGCAACCGAGACTTTATACGAGAACAAGCACAAACACAACACACAAGATTCACCGATTAACACCACTTGTATTAATACGAATGAAGGGTCCGGTTACAAGCTCAATGTTTACAGAAGTGTTCTATAAACTCTCAAGGTGTGTGTGTGCTCTCAACAGAATGCTCTCTCTGTGTGTTCTCTCCCTTCTGTGTCTACTTTTTTTTTTTTGAACACAACACACTACATGGGTATTTATACCCGACACAGCTAACATGCTCGAAGGATAAGGTAATCTGGTCGAAGGATCATCTATCGACCAGAAGTCTACCGAAAGATCCATACATACCTCGAAGGATGATATCCTTCGAGGTCCATCTGTATCTATCGAATGTTTATCTTTCGAGGTCATCGAAGGATACAAACCATCCTTCGATGACATCCTTCGACACACGCATGTTACTCACAATGTGCTAACTGTTTGGCCAAGTCTAACCAGGAGGATGGTTGACTTGGTCAAACTTACATCAAACTTACATTAAAGACATCGTTTTGTATCATGACGAAATACAGACAAAGCACAGACACAAGTGCACCAACAGTTATACCCTATGGTCACATCGTTTAAGTAGTTGTATGATAGGTAGTTTATATGCCTTAGGTAAATTAGCAGAATACCCTTTTCATGTATAATTGGTAATTAAGCATATGTAACCTAAACTTTTGTCACATAACTGATTATGTAACATGTTTAGGCATATAACACTTGTCATAGGACTAGTTAGGCGGTCCGAACGCGTTTCACGCGAACGACGCGTTAAAGTAGCATAAGCTACCTAAACGGGTCGTAAGCAGTTAGGTTAAGTTTCATTTAGTATGTAGGCTTTGTTAAACCATATCACACGAGTCTCCACACTCGTTTGGTTTACAAACCCTAATGCTACCCAGTCTTCCGATTTAGGTCCGGTTATTTAACATAGTTACCTATATTAGGTGCCGTTTGATTCCGAGATCTCTAGCACTGCTTGGTGGTTATCTTTAGACAACTGAGCAATCTCAAGTGAGTACATAGACCCCTCTTTTACTGTTTTCCAAACTGTTTTGGGGTGGAACACATGTGCCTACTTGTTACTTTCATGCTTTCCTGTTTTCACATCATATACATGCTATGTTCGTTAGTACATTATAGTACATGATTTCATTACATCTTATGCTAGGTGTGCCCATTGTGTGCATTACTTAGTACATTGTTTTACATTACATTTCATGCTAGGTGTGCCCATTGTGTGCATTACTTAGTACATCGTTTTACATGACATTTCACGCTATGTATGTTCATTTGATTACATACTTAGTGCATTATTTTCACATGCTTACATTTTGGTATGACATTTGTTTTGTTTACATGGGACAATACATTCATTAACACCGATCATGCCGTTCGTTAGTAGGTAGTGGTACCATAGGAATTGACAACTCCCGTTCCGGACATCCCAGGGAAAGGGGACAGAAAGGAATGACCGAATTCGTTGATATAAGACAGATAGACCTTTAATTTGTTTAAAGGGTTTATCACCACAGTCGCCAGGCTTGGATGTATGCATATTCACAATACCGCATAAATGTTCATATTAAATATTTGCATGCATTTACACAAAACATAGCTTTGATTTAAACCAAGTTTTACTTCAATACTTTGTTTTTGTGCATATGGTTTAGTTGAGACCTTTCACTTGCCATACATGACATTTTGACATAGACATTTGACATAGACATTTCGGCATAGACATTTTAACATGATTGACATTTGATCATGCATTTACACAAAACATAGCTTTGATTTAAACCAAGTTTTACTTCAATACTTTGTTTTTGTGCATATGGTTTAGTTGAGACCTTTCACTTGCCATACATGACATTTTGACATAGACATTTGACATAGACATAGACATTTCGGCATAGACATTTTAACATGATTGACATTTGATCATGCATTTACACAAAACATAGCTTTGATTTAAACCAAGTTTTACTTCAATACTTTGTTTTTGTGCATATGGTTTAGTTGAGACCTTTCACTTGCCATACATGACATTTTGACATAGACATTTGACATAGACATTTCGGCATAGACATTTTAACATGATTGACATTTGATCATGCATTTACACATAACATAGCTTTGATTTAAACCAAGTTTTACTTCAATACTTTGTTTTTGTGCATATGGTTTAGTTGAGACCTTTCACTTGCCATACATGACATTTTGACATAGACATTTGACATGGATATTTGACATAGACATTAGACATGGATATTTGACATAGACATTTGACATGGATATTTGACATAGACATTTGACATGGATATTTGACATAGACATTTGACATGGATATTTGACATAGATATTTTGACATGATTTACATCTTGACATGAACATTTTACATTGTTTGGTTTGGTTTGATTAAGTGATTAAGTAACGATGCATGTGTAATATGATACAAGCATGGTGGATACGCCGCTGGTACTTCCTATATATAAGTGTTTGTATGGTATTACATGTTGTAACGTTATTTGAATCATTTCAGTTTGAGACATAGAACATTTTATACAAATAACATACTTTTCACAAGACATTGATTTATAAACAACTTATCTTATACAAACACATTTTTACTTGGTTATTCATTTAACCTGACATTTATTTATACTTATCATCTGATCTTATCGTTTTACAAATGATTTACAAGACAAAGCAAATAACAAGGTTCATGACTAAACATTTTCTCAAACATAAGTCATGAATCTTATTTTCACAAAACCTATGTATCTCACAGGCATTTTTATGCTGACGTACCTATTTTCACATGTGTTTTTCAGGAGCTGTTGCATAAGATGATCAAGATACACATAGACAGACTTGGGCTTTAGTGACAATAAAAGATGCAAGACTAGTTAATTATGTTGTTTTTCTTTGTTTGTTAAGACATTATAACACTTTTAATCAATAAAACGAAACTTCAATTGCCATGGATTTGAAACAATTAATTCTGTTACAACACGCCCCGATGTTTCCGCCGCGATTTGTTGTTTTACGCGGTCGGGGTGTGACAGAAAAGATGGTATCAGAGCCAATGGTTATAGGGAATTAGGTTATTAGTAATGCTTTGACCTAGTCTATAACCTTCTTAGGACCCTAACGCGAGTTTACTTGCGTTTAGTCATAAAACAATACTGTCGCCTATCCTTAGGCGACAACCGCAACAAGAACATGAATTTCAAAACCGCTTTGAAAACTAATCATCTGTTCTAGGATGATTGATTACTAGGTTTTGAACCCTCAGTTATAAGGTTTTGAACCCCTTTGAGTTTTCAAAATCTCGTCAAGGTTTTGGGTTTTAAATAATGTGAACACGTGCAAACTGGAAGGGTGAATGCCTGTATTCTGGGTTTTCTGTCTAGGCAAGCACTTCGTATACATCTCATCAGACGCGAGACCAGTTGTGCTTACCTGGGAATTCTTGGGATGAGTGTTCACTTATAGGCGAGCATGTCTTCGCGATACATTATTTTTGACCCATTTACTTTGATTAGTCACCATCTCATTTGTTTGCCTTAGGTAACAAACAAATGATCACAATTTTCATTCGTTACCATTCGGTATTGATTATCCAATAAACCTTTCACTCGTTTCTTCCTATGTCTTTCACTTTCTTCTAGAATGTCTCTTCATCACGATGACGCCCAAATATCCAAGCAGACTGCCAAATTCGCTCAGCGAATAGGCGAAGTAGTCCTGAAGACTGTTGAATTAGCTACTGCCATGTATCGTCTCCAGGATGAAGCCACTCAAGAGTCACCAAGACAGGCAGGACCTAGTCAGGTGACAGCACCACCAGCCAAGAAACCAATTGAGGAATCAAAGACCATGGATGAACGATCCCCTAAGAAGTCAAAGAAGCGAAAGGCTTCTCAGAACTTCGCCGTGGTCGCTCACAATGGTCAAGCCTTCCCCAACCAACCAGCTCAACCCCCTGCTAGGAAGCCATACAATGGAACTGCACCCTTGTGCAACCAATGTAACCTTCATCATCACCCTAATGTGAAGTGCCGCAAATGTCAGATTTGTGGACTTATAGGTCATACAGCAAGGGTTTGCCCAACTGCAGCTGTACCAAATCAAGCTGGCGACACTCCTGCTCAAGCTCGTTTCTCACGAGGGTCTTGCTACAACTGTGGCGAGATGGGCCATTTCCAAAGAGATTGCCCAAAGCTTGCTAATGCAAATTTGACCCACGGATGAGCAGTTGGCTGAGTAGAAGATGTTGCTGTCTTATGCTTTTGTTTCTCCTATTTCTTGTAATGTGAAACAATCTGTTTTGTTTATAAATAAAAATCGTTGTTCACAAATTCTGATATACAAGTATAGTTACATGTGTGTATGATTTTCCTATGATACCTGCATTAAGGAACTATGTTCCTTACAAACTACTCTTGTGATTCTCTCTTTCAAATGATCGCTCATGATTCCCTCGAACATTTTAAGTACTCGTTTCATTCTAAGAAACAAAGTACAGAAAATAAAGTGACATTATGAGTGATCATGCTTCTGCACATCTGTATTTTTTAATCCTTGGTTGGATAACTAAGGATATTTTCAAATCTCATACCCATTACGTTTTGATTTTTCAACATTCACAGTACAAGTATTTCAAAACAATCTTCATGATCTCAAAACATTTCATATAGTTTAAAAACAATTTTTTTTCTAGATGCATTGTCTATGTTATTTCAAAAACATTGGCCATGTTATCAAAACCAACCTTCCTAATTTCAAAATATTTCATATAGTCTGAAGACAATATTAACACAGTACATTTTCTTATCAAGTGCATGATTTCGAAAAGCATCATTCATGTCTTTCAAAAACCTTATACATAATTTCAAAATTCATCTCGCATGATTTTAAAACATTTTTAAATATATCTATCTAATACACCTACTTTATGATTTCAAAAAGTATTATATATAAGGTTTCAAAAACGTTAAACACAGTTTTTCTTAAAAGAACCCCATGCACAGTTTTCAAAAATATTTTCCTCGTACATTGACATAACCTTCAAAATCTGCTTCATATGTCGCCTTGACATATCAAGCATCTCAACTTCATAAGCATTCTTACTTCATGTTTTGACATAAGCACATCCAGTGCAAGATTTCAAAACATCTTCAACTTCTAAAAATTCATATGGGATCTTTTTATCTCCACAATTAGACCCTTGTGGATAATCATCATTCAAATCAGAGTCCTTAATTGGATTCCTTATGTACCTGAATTCGAACATTTCGGTTCCTTATAATCGAAATCGAATTTTTCTTTTAAAGATCTTTCTATCTTTATAGTTAGATTCTTGATAATGTTTAAAGTACCAAATGAAATCCACGAGATGGATTCCTAGTGTGCTTTAAATACATGTACTCTGTTAGCAGAACAAACTTCTAGTTAAACAATTTTGTGGTTATGTGACTATGTGTTTATTCATCTTATGTTTTCTTTTATGCATTTTTGTGTTTTTTGTATACTCTGGATATTCGTTATCAAAATCCTCGTAGAATCTTTCATATCTTCATATGAGGGATTCGTAGAAGGATATTCAAAGGTACTACCTTAAATCCTTAATGGGCTTCTATGTAATAGTTAAGACCCTTGGATTATATAGTACCACTCCAGACCCTTTTTAGTGGTCTAGTCAAAAGATTGATTCGCAATCTGGTTAAAGAATGACATCTAGTGATGTAGCTGGACAGACTCCTTGATAGTCTATTTAAATCATTTATTGATTTAGTCTAAAGGACTCTATGGCGGTCTAAGTCACGCTCATCACAGGATTGTTCATCTGGTTTTACCCTACACATTATAAAATAGACTGTGTGAACTATGCAATGAATTCTCTAATTATGTATGCGCACATAATTATGAAATTTAGTGCACAGAAATCCAGTAAGATTTATTATGTGAAGGAACCGATAGCGACAACAATAACAAAATGAGGACGATGTAATGGAGGTACGGTGGACGCACCAATGACGCTTTATATACTTGTATATATAGGTATCCCTCTTACATTGAAAGCATAATGTTATTAAAGTTACTAGAAGTTCAGAACCTTAACCAATGTTGTTCGATCTTTTCAACTTTATGTTTTCAAGCTCTCTTAAGTTTCCTCTAAATAAATTTCGGGACGAAATTTCCTAAAGTAGGGGAGACTGTAACACCTGTGCCTCCACGGCCATCAAACAAATACCAAACCAATGAAATATTATATTTCATACTTGGGATTTGTAAAAATATGTGTATCATTTGCACATATCAATTCTTGTTCAATTTCAAACTCTAAATCACTTTCTGGAAGGTTATACGCGCACCGATGCGTAAATATAACCAATTTAATGCAACAAACACTCCGGAATAGTGAAATAGGCTTAACATACCTTAAATAACCTTTACATAACTTAGAAATAAGTTTTGAAGGCTTTGGTATGGCAAAATCAAGTCAAATCGCTTACAGGGACTAAAGTTGACAAACTGCGAAAGTATGCCAATTTGAACTGAAGCAGACATTCCGGAACATGACCATAAGTTAAACATACCATAAATATCCTTTACATAGCTTAGAAATAGGCTTTGAGGTGTTCGGTATGCTAAAATAAACTTTTGTGTCATTCAGGGACTAAAAGTGTCAAAAAGTGCACAAGTTTGCATTTTTGCGCATAACTTACGTTCTGAATACATCCGGACATCCAAAAATTTATGTGAGCATGACTATATTATATTTTAGTGTTCGCCTTAAGAAAAATCCATTCGTCGCGTCATTTGGATCGTTTTTCGCGCTTGTGCGCATTCCGTCGTAATTAACCGAACATCGCGTTCGTACGGCTAAACGAACCGACATCCGAGATATTTTTGAGCACATTTTAAGTTCCCTATACTTTAACTTCATTTTAGAGCTTTAAAATGGGGTTAACGGGCCTTAAACGTGTCGAAAATGGCCTAAATACCGTTCAGGGACCAGATGCAGAGTACATGACAGCCTGTTTTCAGCAGATTTAACCACAACCACATGTTCTCAATTGCTTAATCACTAAGATAAGGAGCATATGTAGCCACCATAAGGTTCCGACACATGTACGGATGGGATCATGGCACGTTTTCCATGAAACGATCCTAACGGTTACCCGAAAACTATATATACCCCATCACCCCAACCTCATTTCTTACAAGAATTCTGATTTTGAGAGCTCTAAGTTGAAACCATTGTTTCATACCTGAGTTCTTGAATCGGGATTAGCATTCGGGGACCCTGGGTAAGTATTCTTTCGTTCTTTTCCTTATTTTATTGCTTTTCGAGTCAGAAAGTCAAACTTTGTTTGACTTTCAGCGTTGACCAGTAATGGTCAATGCGAAGTTCGTTTGAACTTCGCAACGTGAGTGTAATCACGTTGGTCATAGTCCCTTGGGACTATGCCCACTGATTACCACGTTGTCTAGGGTCGTAGGGTAGGCGATCTAATAAATCGCGTATACCTTCGAACCCGACCCAGTTTGGTCGATCATTAGGATCCGACCAAATACATTAGGTGACCATAGTAGGTAGGGAATAACCTTCCGAGGTTATACCCTATGGTCACATCGTTTAAGTAGTTGTATGATAGGTAGTTTATATGCCTTAGGTAAATTAGCAGAATACCCTTTTCATGTATAATTGGTAATTAAGCATATGTAACCTAAACTTTTGTCACATAACTGATTATGTAACATGTTTAGGCATATAACACTTGTCATAGGACTAGTTAGGCGGTCCGAACGCGTTTCACGCGAACGACGCGTTAAAGTAGCATAAGCTACCTAAACGGGTCGTAAGCAGTTAGGTTAAGTTTCATTTAGTATGTAGGCTTTGTTAAACCATATCACACGAGTCTCCACACTCGTTTGGTTTACAAACCCTAATGCTACCCAGTCTTCCGATTTAGGTCCGGTTATTTAACATAGTTACCTATATTAGGTGCCGTTTGATTCCGAGATCTCTAGCACTGCTTGGTGGTTATCTTTAGACAACTGAGCAATCTCAAGTGAGTACATAGACCCCTCTTTTACTGTTTTCCAAACTGTTTTGGGGTGGAACACATGTGCCTACTTGTTACTTTCATGCTTTCCTGTTTTCACATCATATACATGCTATGTTCGTTAGTACATTATAGTACATGATTTCATTACATCTTATGCTAGGTGTGCCCATTGTGTGCATTACTTAGTACATTGTTTTACATTACATTTCATGCTAGGTGTGCCCATTGTGTGCATTACTTAGTACATCGTTTTACATGACATTTCACGCTATGTATGTTCATTTGATCACATACTTAGTGCATTATTTTCACATGCTTACATTTTTGGTATGACATTTGTTTTGTTTACATGGGACAATACATTCATTAACACCGATCATGCCGTTCGTTAGTAGGTAGTGGTACCATAGGAATTGACAACTCCCGTTCCGGACATCCCAGGGAAAGGGGACAGAAAGGAATGACCGAATTCGTTGATATAAGACAGATAGACCTTTAATTTGTTTAAAGGGTTTATCACCACAGTCGCCAGACTTGGATGTATGCATATTCACAATACCGCATAAATGTTCATATTAAATATTTGCATGCATTTACACAAAACATAGCTTTGATTTAAACCAAGTTTTACTTCAATACTTTGTTTTTGTGCATATGGTTTAGTTGAGACCTTTCACTTGCCATACATGACATTTTGACATAGACATTTGACATAGACATTTCGGCATAGACATTTTAACATGATTGACATTTGATCATGCATTTACACAAAACATAGCTTTGATTTAAACCAAGTTTTACTTCAATACTTTGTTTTTGTGCATATGGTTTAGTTGAGACCTTTCACTTGCCATACATGACATTTTGACATAGACATTTGACATAGACATTTCGGCATAGACATTTTAACATGATTGACATTTGATCATGCATTTACACAAAACATAGCTTTGATTTAAACCAAGTTTTACTTCAATACTTTGTTTTTGTGCATATGGTTTAGTTGAGACCTTTCACTTGCCATACATGACATTTTGACATAGACATTTGACATGGATATTTGACATAGACATTAGACATGGATATTTGACATAGACATTTGACATGGATATTTGACATAGACATTTGACATGGATATTTGACATAGACATTTGACATGGATATTTGACATAGATATTTTGACATGATTTACATCTTGACATGAACATTTTACATTGTTTGGTTTGGTTTGATTAAGTGATTAAGTAACGATGCATGTGTAATATGATACAAGCATGGTGGATACGCCGCTGGTACTTCCTATATATAAGTGTTTGTATGGTATTACATGTTGTAACGTTATTTGAATCATTTCAGTTTGAGACATAGAACATTTTATACAAATAACATACTTTTCACAAGACATTGATTTATAAACAACTTATCTTATACAAACACATTTTTACTTGGTTATTCATTTAACCTGACATTTATTTATACTTATCATCTGATCTTATCGTTTTACAAATGATTTACAAGACAAAGCAAATAACAAGGTTCATGACTAAACATTTTCTCAAACATAAGTCATGAATCTTATTTTCACAAAACCTATGTATCTCACAGGCATTTTTATGCTGACGTACCTATTTTCACATGTGTTTTTCAGGAGCTGTTGCATAAGATGATCAAGATACACATAGACAGACTTGGGCTTTAGTGACAATAAAAGATGCAAGACTAGTTAATTATGTTGTTTTTCTTTGTTTGTTAAGACATTATAACACTTTTAATCAATAAAACGAAACTTCAATTGCCATGGATTTGAAACAATTAATTCTGTTACAACACGCCCCGATGTTTCCGCCGCGATTTGTTGTTTTACGCGGTCGGGGTGTGACATCCTTAGCTATGTTGGCACCATCTTCCAATTTCTTGATTCTCTCATCAACAACCGATAATATCGTATTTTGGATCTTATCAATAAAACCGGATAAGCTATTTTCGATTGCCTTTCCTACTTCCTCGGCAATTACCTCTCTCATTTGCTCGGTGACTCTCGGCACCGCATCATCGTTACCCTTATCCGTCATCTTTAAAACTGAAATGTTTACATCATGCGTTAAACATTTCATCTATAGCATATGATTTATTTATTTCGGTTTAGTCAAGTTCATAACTTGTTTTAACCGTTCTTACTTAATGCACTTTCCGGGTTTGAGTGTGTTAACACACTCTTCCCGTGCATATCAATTCATGTTTCGTTTACATTAATGAATCTACTAAAATAATTAAATCTTACCGGATGTTGATCAAGCTTGAACCGAACTCACCTTGTTAATAACCTTGAGCTCTGATTACCAACTTGTAACACTCATCTTATAATACTATTGTTTAATCATAAAATAATGGGCCTTTAAAAAAAATAAAGAAGTACATAGCTAACAAAAACTTAGTTAATAACTAAGATGTACATCGTTATAGTATTTAAACATAGTCGATTAACTAGATTAAAATGTTCAACATTCAAAAGAGTTTACAAAACAACATGTTTTAAACTAGATTAGATTAGCGCGGAAGCATTCAAAACTTGTGTTCGGTTCTTGATTCCCTTGCTTGATCAACATCCACAACAAACGAGCATCACCTATGGTCAAAACCACAATAATCGTTAGTTTTGACATCTTAATATTAAGTAAAAACGAGTTCTATTGCTTAAATAATGTAAGACAAACAATTAACTGCCAAACTGTGAGCCACGGTTCAGGACTGTGGCCCACGGTTTGCCCAGCTCAAAACAGAACTGCCAGACTGTGAGCCACGGTTCAGGACTGTGGCCCACGGTTCGCCCAGCTCAAAACAGAATTGCCAGACTATGAGCCACGGTTCAGGACTGTGGCCCAGGGTTCGCCCAGCTCAAAACAGAATTGCCAGACTGTGAGCCACGGTTCAGGACTGTGGCCCACGGTTCGCCCAGCTCAGCCTTCTTATTATTATTTTTTTCGCTTATTTCCCCATAACTTTTTATTTACATATCCGTTTTAGCCGATTCTTTTTCCTATATGTCCGTATTAAAATTACGGATCTAACCATATAAATTTCACTTAATGAAACCCGGATTATGAACGAATGGCCCACAAAATCCTTGTTTCGATTATTCGACCCATTACCTATGTGTGCAAATTGTTCGCCAATTTATTCTTTGGCATTCTAATCTTATTTACCCATTCCCCGGGCTTGAAATCCTTGGCGTATCCATACCATTACATGGCTTTACGCTCGTATTCGAATTTCATGCTTGGTTTCTATAAATTCAAGCATCGCCACTTTATGCAATTCTTGCAACTAGTTTCTACCATTCGACCCGATAACACGGATTCATAACCTTAACATAGTATAACCATTCATTGCTAAAATTGCTATCTGGCACCAGCGCAATATGAGATTTTCAAATCTTTACGCGCAAGAATCGATATAAGGACATAGTTTTGACCCGTTTGGTTGACGAGTGAAAATCCTCACTTTAATGTCAAACCAAACTATTTCTAACCAATATTTTGACCCGTTTGAATGTCGAGTGGGCTTCGCCACTTAAACGACACGTCAAACGCATATACTACATTATAACACTATTAACAAGCTAAAACCAAACGTTTATACGTAATGTAACGGGACCAAAGTCACGTACCTTTCAAAGCACCCCTTTCAGTCGCGCGTCACCACCGGCTTGTCCACTTGACGCTCCGGTTTCCTTTCCTATAGAGTTCAATCACAACCCTTTTAGAACTCTTTTGTTTACATGTAACGCATAATTTGCCATAACTCTACAAACACGCATTTTAGCTCAAATTTCCAATTTTTAATCTTCTTTTAGGCATTTTCACAAACACCTTAAAGGCACAATTTCTCACAACTTATAATTAAGTTCAATATTTGTCCTTTAGCCAAGATAAACATCAATTTAGGCAAGTTCACATCAGTTTTCACATTAATCGAATCTGAACTTGTTTCATAGAACTCAAATTACACTAAGATAACATTATAATCCTTGTGTTCAACATGTTTCTACAAAACCCACTTATCACCTTCAATGGTGATTATGAATTTCACAAGAGTTAGGCAAAATTCCAACAAGTAATTGACTAGGGTTTATCCCTAGACACTATTTCATTCAAAACAACTATCATGCAACATCAAATTCGAATTCCTATGTTCATCCAGAAATTTTAGATTAGAATTTTCTACAAAATTTACATACCTTATGATCCCTTTCACCGAGGTGATCACTAATCTATGTTCGGATTTTGATTTGGGACTGAAATTGGTCTTCAATTTGTGAGTTTTTTTGTGAAAATGAGGGTTTGAAAGAAACCCCCTGGTCGCCCCTTTCTTCTGTACGATCCAAACACACACACAAGTGTGTGTTTGGTGGGTTATTTGTTATTTTAACATTCTAGTTTCTGTTTTTACAAGTTCGGTCCCTCTACTTTTGTTTAACTTATAGTTTAGGTGTTTTACCCTTATTATAAGTCACTTCAAGACTCGTAACTAACTGGATTATAAATTCCTAGTTAGTTAATTCTTGTTTGATTAATATTTTATAATGAAAATATAAAGTTTTATATTTTTAGGGTGTTACACCACACTGGCTCAAATCCATGCGCGCATGCGCCACGTCACCAACCACCTGGTCCTTGCAGCCCCTGTGCTCCACCACGCGCACATGGTCAAAAATACAAAAGCGGCTCCTAAGCGGCTCGTGGCGATGCGAAGTGCAAAGTGCGGCATCAAAGCACCACATTGCGCCTCATCACCCACGCCACGCGCGCGCGCATGTGCGAGTGCGAGGTAGGGTGCTCCGCACACCCTTCGCGAGTACACTTAGTGTGGGCTTCCATGAAACATTAAGGATGGAGAGTTCCCACTTAAATACCCATTTATGTTTCATCTCTCCTCATATGTGGGACAAGTTGTCACTTTCCCGTTTATTTCAGCATTCAATGTTTCAAACACCAAACTTTGAGCATCGATATCTCATTAATCTTAGCTCCGTTTTGGACGTGGTTTAGTTCGTTGCGAAACGCTTCCAACATAAAACACAAACCCACAAATAAATATATAAAGAAACCTCAGTTTCTTATATTTATTTTTAGTCCAAAATAGGAAAAAAATCATTTTCCTATATTTGTGAAAAATGCTATTTTCACCAAATTTCCAACAAATATTTTGTGCTATCAACCTGATTCTAAAAGTAAACTATAATCCATAGCGTATCGATGTCAATATGTGATTTTCTTGCTAAATGATGAATTGATGATTAGTGAACCACCAATTAAGAAACTAAATCCATGGTTCCAAACATGTGACTATGTGAGAGGTCGTTAGTTTGTGACCAAATATTTCAATGAACTGCTAAAATAAAATAGCAAGATTGGGTCACAAAACACATGTATCTTTTTTAGCTTTAGCTTTCGAAGGCTGTAATTACACCCACAAAGTTCTTGTCATGATGTGGTTGAATTTCATGAATCTCATGAATGAATCGTGTAAGTTTTATGTTGATCAGAATTTAGTATGTCAATCTAATTTCTGGCTTCACGCTTTCACACTTATGTTATATGTAAGGGTGCTCGTTATAAGCACATACTTTTTAACAACGTTTAGATTATACAGCGAGCCAAACTGTCAGTAACAAGTTTCAAACTCTCCAAACCAAAATTAAATTGTTGTGAAATTGAGACCGAAATGATTTAACAATTTAGTTTCATGATTGAGCTTATTAGTATTCCTAATAGAAAAAAATATGCTTTAAGTAACTTAACTATAAGATCAATTCACAACTGTAGCAATTTATATACAGATAGAAGTTGAAGACATGATCTTTGTTGTAGAGTATAGTGTACAACATCCCCTGGGGGAATAGCATATGTTGTATCCATGTTCCTAGGGGAACAATATTTGTGCAATAAAACAAATAATGCTAAATACTAGTTGGACAAAGGAACATAATGTCAAGAGAAAGCATGTGTTTGACAAATGCATACCTCACAATGATAGGTCAATTGAGCTTGTGCAATAAAACAAATAATGCTAAATACTAGGTTTTTGACATTTATAAGCCGGCCAACCACCACCACCATCATCATCATCATCATATATACTCAGTAAATCCCACCAATAGCAAAGCAAATGTAGGGTTTGAGGAGGGTAAGATGTAGACAGCCTTACCTCTACCCCGTAGGAATAGAGAGACTGCTTCCACTGAGACCCCCGGCTCGATAGTAGTTTTGCATCAAGTCTTGGACATAAGGCAAATAACACTCAGCAATCGGGACAAAGACCGATTAGTGCATGTACCCTTTTGCCTTTCAGCTATCAACGCCAACACATGATGCATGATTAACCAACCTCAACTTTTAACGTTATTTTCACGAAATTAGTAAAATAACGTTAAAATTAGTGCACTTTTACCCCCCCCCCCCCCCCCGGATGGCCCACACATATATACATTATATGCGCATACCGTAAGTGGGGCGTTATAAACCGGCCAACCGAAATATTAAAAAAATCATTCCTGAGACCAAATTGATGACGTATGCGAAAGGTTTTATTAATTTAAACCGAATAATTAACATCTTACTTGTACGCAATGACGCATCATATATGAACCAGAAAAACAAGATGGTTACTTTCTCACACATGGTAACTTTGATTCAATACGTTGCATAACCTGAAAGACTTGTATAATGGCACGTGAATTTTTATTGTTATTAATGACTGTATTATCTAGCTTATGTTAATTTCTGTCCACAGCTTTATTACGGAGCGAAGCAGTGGTTATGAGTAACGCAAAAACTACGTCTATTAGATATTGTTTTTCTTTCTAAGGATTGATTTTATTTAAGGGATTGGATTTGAGGGTATGAGTTTAATGTTCTAATATAGGGTTCAAAGTGTTAAAACCTAAAGAGAAAAAAAAAAAAACTAAGTGTTCACGGTGGCGGACCCAGGATTTTTTGACAATGGGGTCAAAAAAAAAAAAGTAAGAAACAGGTATCAAACCCATGACCTTTTGTGTGTAAACAAGGGGTTTTACCACTGCACTAGGCTCACTTTCTTTGTTATGGGGTCCAACTAAATTATTTTATAGTGTACATAGACAATTTTATATACCGTTTCTACTAGTTTTTAATAAAAGATTAGGGTCCTGAGACCCCGTTCCTCGTAACGTAGGTCCGCCCATGAGTGTTCATCAAAACCTCAACTATTGTGTTCCTTTATCATCAATATATTAATTTTAGAACTTTGTTGTGTTGTGACACATAGCACACCTTCATTGGCTATTTTTTTCTTAATTTACCCCTTTTTTGTTTATATATTTGGATTTTCTTCAGTATTAGTTAAGTTTGATTTTTTTAAATAAAATTTTATTTTATCGCTCCCATTTTCTATTGCACCTATACACATTTGTATTTCTCATATAAGTCACTAGTTAAGTATAAGAGTATGGTTAAAAAAATAAGTTTCATGCCCATTAAATTGGTTAGCTACCATATCCACCAAGAAGATTTGGATTTAAAATCTATACCAATACTCAATCCTTTATGTTTTAAAGTATACTCATATTGATTTCCGGTTGCATACCAAACGCCACTAAAATGAATAAATGAACTTCGAAATTAGCATGGGAAATGAAATGAGACTCAAAATAATTTTTTTAACGGCAAAGATTCTATCAGTATAGAAAAAGGGCTAGCGGAGCTGAAAACCCAAGGTACAAATACAGAAAATAAAAAAGAGAACGAAACAAACAATTAAATTATGACATCTCTAACATTAAAGTCCTTCCATCTCTCCCAAACAAGACATGCTATCTTTGATCTTTCCTTGATCCATAGAAATGAATTCTCCTTTATTTCTTCTACCGTGTTCCATACAGATAGATTGCAATCATTAAATTCAAGCGAATTCCTCGATTTCCATATTTGCCACATCGTTGTCATTATAATAGCCTTAATTACATTCTTCCATACTGTAGATCCTTTGAATGCTTCACTCGTCGAAGAATGTCTTCACAGTCGTTAATCTCTTGCTGATCCATTAGTTTTAACCATACCATAATGTTCCACCATGTTGCACGAGCTAGTACGCAGTTAAATAATAAATGCTCTACTGATTCCTCATCGGCACCACACCTCGAGCACATTCCGTTCTCTAAAGGAATCCCTCTACGAGCCAACTCTAGTTTAGCGGGGATACGATTCTTTGCAGCTCTCCAAACAAATAAATTGACTTTTGGCGGCACCCATTTATTCCAGAATGCCCATTCCACATCGCCTTCTATCGCTTCTCTTCTGGGTATTTCACTTTTAAGAATTGAGACTGAATGTAATTCGTTTTCTTTCAGTTTCTATCTTCATGAATCTTCCTTCTCAATTATGTTGTAATTGTTTAAGACTCCCAACATCTCCACGTATTAGGCTCATTCTTGAGCATTCTTTGGCCCATGAACCCACTCCCAAGCCCAGCCATGTCTTTCTCCAATTTTTGTAGCACATTGATAGACATGTATGTTTTTATCTTTTTCAAACCAAAAATAGCAGGGAACCTGTCCCTTAGATTTGTTTCCCCAGCCCATATGTCAACCTAAAATTTTGTATTTTTTCCATTGCCCAGCTTTACAATCAGATTTCTACTTAACGACAAATTCAACTTCGTGAACTCCTTGTCTACCCCAATAATATCTTTCCACATAACTTATTTTTTGAAGGAATAAACATAACTGACCTTTTCTTCTAATGGATGGCTTCAACCACTTTAACCTAGAGAGCTCCTGGGTTTTCTTTAAACTCCTAATCAACCCATACTATAAACCTAATGGACTTCTAAAGTTCCTGACCCAATAACTAGATGGCCTACGGCCCAATTCGAAACAACCAAAATAAAACATAAGAGATAATTTGTTCGATCCATTTAATAAACTAATAAACATAATAAAACGAGCGGCCCAAACTGGATCACCGGTTGTTTTTGATTATCAGCTTTACTCTGACCCAATAACTAGATGGCCTACGGCCCAATTCGAAACAACCAAAATAAAACATAAGAGATAATTTGTTCGACCCATTTAATAAACTAATAAACATAATTTTTTTTTAAAGTTAAAATTCTTCTATATCATTCCACACGAAAAAGGGAAATTACAAAGCAATGGCAGGTAGTCGGGCAACAAGTTGCGCCGCCACCCCCTTTTGAATAGAAAAACCAATTCTACTAAATACAAAGTTTGAAACCTTTAGCGACGAAGAATTACTATTAACGACTTTTTGAACCCGATTCAAAAGTCGCACAGCGTCAGGAGCGAGACCACCAAAGGTATCAAACGCAAACGGGACAAATACATGTTGATTCTCCAGGCAGGCTTTCTCATGTTTTGCCACTTTGCTCGCCTCTGCCTTGAGCACCGCTTGCCCTACGACAAAGCCCTTGTCCTTGAGCCCGACAAGGGGGAGACTCCAGTTAGATCTACACAAGCGTGTTTTCCCCCTTCCCATCCAAACATAAGGATGTCCGCCGGGCGTAAAGTGGACCTCCCCTCTAAGGGGCCAGTCAGGAAATTTACTGGAGCCTCCTTTTTGGCAGAGATCCCGGCCCGCCGGGCGTAAAGTGGACCTCACCCAATCATGCCGATATTTAAACCCCGGTAGCTCTTTACAGTGGATCGCGTGCTCCCCGAAAGAATCCAAACACGCTTTGCGGCATACCGGACATGGCTCGTCAACTGGGTACAAAGGAATCATCAGTCGGTATCTAAGGATAGCACGGTATTCCACAGCCGACATGTGTTGCCCCAAGCCTTCAATAGGTGTGACATACAGAAAATCCTGAGCATGTGGGGCACGTAGACATTCAAACACAGCTCTTTGCCGAGGGGATAAAAAAAACTTCTCTTCAAACCTCTTGACAATTTCGCCATATAAGGCATTCGCCAGAATTTTCTGGGATTTAGGAGGGGCGGTGTCTTTAATGTAGAAACTGCCAATATCAAGGTCGGGAAGAGAACTATGCAAAAGGTCCAACGCACTCCTGTAATCGGAGTCTAAAACATCCCCACCACATTCTCGGAGTATGTGGTCTTGTAAACCCCAAGATAGGGCCCTTGAAGCCACGAAAGCATATGAAGATGCATCCTCGGCCGTACAAATCCCTAAGCCTCCGAACCGGGTCGGGAGAGAAGCCAACCTTCACTGGAAATCTCCAAAAAAAGCACCCCCACAAACAACAATATCCTCTAATGCTCCCCGGAGGCCTTCATCAAAAACAGAGACAACTCGCTCTGAGGGTCCCGTAGGCGTTTAAGACCAAACAGTAATTTAGCAACACCCATACAAGAACGAAGCAAGAGGAGCTCGCTCTGAGGGTCCCGTAGGCGTTTAAGGCACCTCATCAGCTCGACTGCACAGTTCGCTCTTTTAAGAGCCATACTACTAATAAACTCTGCATCACGACTAACGGCACCCCCTAGGAGTTTCACACCCAGCACCGGCCTCCCAATCCCCCGAGGGAATAAGCCCTCCTGAACCTTTACACCATTGCAGGTTGGCCAGAAAACTTCAGTTTTCTTTATAAAACGAGCGGCCCAAACTGGATCACCGGTTGTTCTTGATTATCGGCTTCACTAAAATCATACATGAATGCATGCAAAATCAGCCAGAAGCAATATAAAAAACTTACATGAAAAAGAAGCATACAATCGACCAAAAGCAACCGTAATCTTTGTTCTTCATTATTTCATAAGACTTTTCAAAACCATCAAATCCTCAAGTGCAAGTGCATTCCTTCAAGATCGACCAGAAGCAATATTTATAATCTACCAGAAGCAATACTAGAAACTAACCAGATTAATGTTGCATCTTGTTGGGTTTGCGTTGGGTTTAAAGTTGTTTGTTCTGCCGTCAAGACTGCGTCGCGTAGCCATGCTGTTGTCGTTGTTCAATAGTCTAGAATTTTGCTGTCGGGAATGCGTCGTGTAGCCTTGCCGTCATCGGTTCTAGGGTTATTGTCGCTTAACAGGGAGAGGAAATCCAAAAGTCATGTTTATGAACGTGGGTTATCTGATTGTTTTAAGATAAATTAGAATTAGAACAAGGGCAAATGGGTAATTTGCTAAAAAGGGAAAATATGTAATTGATTTTAATGATTGGGGATACATGTAATTAAGGTTCTTAGGATGGGGAAATATGTCTGCCAATAAGTTAGAGTGGACGGTATGGTTCAATCACTCTAGGGTGGTGTTTGAGTTATTCTCTACCCAATAATTGCATGTCATGTCAAGTCCCAATTCCACTCCTTATTTTGCACTTAATTAGAGGGTATGGTTCAAACATCTGGAGAGTGGTAAAGAGTTTTATAAAAAAAAATTGTGATTGGTTGAAAGGGGTTGGGACCCACCATTAAACCCCTCTCCCTCCTTCCCTCCTCTTCCCACATCGGTGACAATACACCGAAAACATTCAAACAATCGGTGACTCAAACAAGTGGGGGTGGTTCCCCGATTGGTGAAAGGAGTCACCGAAACCATACCGAGTGCCCTTATATGTTTTTCTTAAGTTGTAGTAGTCCAGTTGCCAGTCAATCGACAATAACAGCCATATGAAATCCCTAGCACACAAACCCGAGCATTCTGCATATAGAATATTTTTTAAATTGACGCAAGTTCGCTTCTCAAAGACATGCTATTGGATGCATAATAGTGATGTATGTGAGGGGGCTTGTTACAATGAGTCAGACTCCGACTATTATGGATTGTTCAACAAGGTCTTATATGGAAATTTATGACGTTGGTCATTGAGTTGTTGTGATCTTCAGCTCTCTATATACAAATAATGTACACATGTAGTTCTATTAGAAATTAAAAGCATTATGCATATCACCAGAAACAAACAATGTTCCTAGGACACATGTAAATTACAAATTCATGGCAACACTGGACATTGTTTCATTTTCCTCACATAGGCCACACCGACCTATCCACAGCCAAAACGGTCCCCTAGCCAAATTAGTAAACGATGTAAAGCATAATAACTGTAAACATCGGACACAAGGCTAGGACTGTTTCCGACACATTTTTGCCAATCATGACACATACGTCGGACATAATTTGTAGACTAGCTAGGTTGTGGATGCACTATGACTTGGAGGTGAATCCCAAGCCATAGTAAGCCCCCTTTCATCGGAAACAGCAATCGTGGATGTCAAACCGAAGGGAAATGCACCCATGGAAACATTTCCAAGCTCGGTTTCACGATAATGATTAATTGAGAAGTCGTCTAAGGGTTGTTGTTCACCTCCAAAGTTCATACTTCCACAATTCTTTCTTGCATCCTCAAGATTCAACACCCTTGGTTGTGATGATGTATCGGTGGGTGAAAAGAGGAACCCATTGGTACTAAACTCTACGTATGGAAGTGGAAAAGGAGAAGGTTTACAAGCAGATTGGTTTGCCAGTTGGTATGATGGAGCTTCAAGATCCAAATAACTATTAGTGGATGTTGGCTTTATGGTGTAGCAAAGATGGTCAGTCATGCAAGAATTGTTCTCGGGACTAAACTGGCTCGAATGTGTGACAAATTCGGATGTCCTATCTTCATATGCAGATACCCAAGAATGAGAAATTGCTCGTTGCGCTACTGAATTTGTCTTCTTGAATATCCTACAAATCGCCCATGCATCCTGACAGTAAAATCGATTATGAACTATCAATATGCTACTAGAATATCACCGATATATTATTAGCAATATCCATCAATAATTACCGACATAATGCAGAAAAAAAAACCCAAAAAACAGAAAAATATGAAATAACTCGTCGCCGAATATTCAGCAATTTGCCGGCAATATCTGAAGGAAATCGGATTACACAAGCCTTGATTTCAACGAAGTATCATCAACAGATTTCCATCAGTACGCAACATGTTTTTGTCTACCGGCGAAGTTCATTCGTTTTGTATAATGATTTGCCATACAACGTATAGAAAGATCGAATATATTATGTATAATAGACGCATATATATGTATTAAAAAAATATGCAATTTACAAGTTACACATAAATAATAGTAAAAAGACGAACTTAAAAGTCAAATATTGTGGAAATATTTCACTAGAATAATAATTTGTTGTATATAATGATGTTTGACTTACATTTGGAGGAAGGCTTTTATCTTGAATCTTCTTGTTCTGTTCTGGTTCAACGACCGAAGGTAACCGAAACTCATGCATCATCCAATCCGTTTTGATCGCTTTTGCCGCTCGACCACGATAAAACACTAGTGACTTCTTCAACCCAATGCACTTGGCACCACTTGACGAGTAAATAGGTCGGTCTGTACCCGTAGCTTTCCAAAAACCAGCTCCCGTCACACGATTTGGTCGTGCACTATTCTTATATTTACGATCCCTTGGACAGTAGAAATACCACTCTTTTTCACCCAACGGAGCCAAACCTATATTAATCATTACACGAGTATAATAATTCGGTCATCATATTATTTGATAACTAAAAATTAGGGATGAGCTCGGTACCGTCCGGTACCGATACCGAAAGAACCGGTACCGAAAATCATCAAAAGTGGGTACCGGTACCGAATATACCCGGTTCGGTAAGGTTCGGTACCGGTATTTGAGGGTAAAAACCAGCAAAATACCGGTACCAAACCGGTACCGTACCGGACCGGTACCGAAAATGTCAAAAGTGGGTACCGAAAAGGTACCCGGTTCGGTAAATTCGGTACCGGTACCGGGTCCATTTTGCTCATCCCTACTAAAAATAATTAAAAACACACTATATAACACCGACGGCTAATCCGTTGGAAATTCGTCTGTATAGTGTTTACTGACGGAAATCTGTCGAGATATCCGTCAAAATATGGGCCTGTGTAATACGGTTTATGACAAATTACCAACAACAGGATTTCTGACAAATTTTTATGTGAGTGTGTATATATATTAACGTTTGCCAAATTTAAAAAAAATACTAAAGATTAGGCGACGGGATATTCTATCACAAATTTGTTAATGAAAAGTTTATCAGAAGCGTAAAAATAGACATTGACTTTAGCAATCTCTAAAGGTGTGAAATTAGTCGTGTTTTCTTAGCTGTCTTAGTTAAAAGTGTAAGCTAAATACTAGTTGTTTGAGCCAACGGAGCTAATTGAGGAAATAAAGTGTACTTTAGTGAATTAAATTTTTATGTCCTAATTTTTTAGAAAAACTTTTAGTCCAAATTTTTAACTAGTTTGGTAATTTTCTCTAAAAAAGGATTGATCATTTTACTTACTTGGAAGATCCCATGGGTCGTACTTGTATATATCAACCTGTTTGATAAGCTCGTTTGGAAGAATCTGATGCTGAATCTTTTTCTTCAGGTAGAATCCAACAAGTTCTTCATCTGTCGGGTGAAACCTAAACCCAGGTAACATGACTTCATGATCCATTTTATCACCTTCAAAACTCTTTTGATCATCCATAAATGTTAATGAAGACATGTTGAGCTTTTTAACGGAGAATTGAAGGTTTTTGTATATACAAAATGGTTCCCGAAAAGGGGTTTATTTCCGATCTTTCTGGGGTTTGTTTTCGATGCACTTGCACAGAAAAAGTGGTAGAAAAGAAGATTAGGGTTTTTTGCAGTTTTAAAGAACAGAAGTCAAGATCTTGGACTTCTAAATAAGCAAAGTTTCGATCTTTATGAACACTTATTTGGTTTCTTTAAATGCGATTTATAGTCTCGATCAATGAGACTCGTAAGTCGTATCTTAGCTGCGCGTGTATGGTTATATTTATTTAAATCTTGTGTATTTGACCCAATCAACAAAATAAGATGACAAGACAAGTTTATTATTGAATACTTTTGTGGACATATCTTAGAAGACTCCTGATTTATCCAAAAATGGTCCATTCATTTCCATACTCTCCGAGAGCTTTGATGTAGGAGCCAACACTAGTGGATGATCAACGGGCAGTTCAAAGAAGAATAATATATTGAATCTAGTAGAATTCTCACACGTGATTAGACGGAAATTTTTGGTGTGAACAAAAATAAAAGTGTTTACAATAATATTAAGCTTAATAATTTAAAAGTTATAAACGTAAAGTTGCGAGTAACAAATTTATGTTATGGTACGATAGCCATGTAAAAAGAAACATTGAAATTTTTTTATACTTGCTCCTATCGAAACCAAAAATCATAAAAATATATGCCAGTATCGGTACCGATATTGTTCGGACAGTACCTTTTCTGTTCGATTCGGCAAAAAAAATATTCGCATTACAAAACAAAGTCGTGATTTGCCCATAAAGATATCAACATAGGTGGCAGGTATGGCTAGGTAACATAATGGAAATGTATCGGACTGCAAATCCTGGATCGTTCGGAAGGGTTCCCCTTCCTCCTTTCCCGGAGAGATTTTTTCAATTCAATCGTAGGCGGGCTGGTAAGAAACCAGCTTTCAACAGCCTGAAAAAACTTCAAAGACTACTCCTAAAGGGATACCGGTGGTGGATCAAAGCAGAGTTTGACCCTCGGGATGGCTTGAATTGGTTCTGTGTTCTGTGTGATTTTAGCCCTTTCTCGAGGCCATTCTCTGAGAAGGTCACGACCGATAGGAAATCTATGTTCCCCCGGATCGTATCCTCAAACTGACTCTACTTCATCTGTGTTTTCGAACATCACTTTCTTTTTCAATTTCTCCGAAATAAGATAAGAGGAACGTACTCAATATTGCATTCCTGCTTTTTAGCAAGATGGGCTGCTCCTCCGCTCTGGTCTTCGTGATTGGTTGTGCTTTTTGAGCACTCGTCACTACGGAAGCAAGCCCCTTTCTAGCGCATTGGATGCTTCCCGGACCTTCTCACCAGCCTTACGTGGCAGAAGAGGATTCCTTCCTAGTCGCGCGTCGTTTTATAGCGGACGATCTTAGGAGAGCAAAGTGCTCTTGTGCATGTCGGACAAAGACTAATGGCTCCAAACGGTATCATAAGCCTAATAGGAGTAGTCTAGGACAAGGGACAGAAGCGATCAAACGGGCGGAGGCTCTCTATTTGCTTGCATTGTCGGCTCTTCGCCTTTAGTTAGAAGTACCAAAGACTCAGTGATAGGGTAGGGCATAGTGACTACTCAGATGAAAGCTTCGGAAGTTTAATCGATGTGTTTTTATCGACAGATAAATATAAATACCGATATCGATGCTGAATTAATTGCGTATCTAGGTTTTTAGAAAATTTGACTAAAGCAACTAGTGGTTTAGTTACTATTGATACCAACAAACTAAATTTTTATAATTTGTTAGAAAAGCCAGGTACAAATAGTTACCTTTTCTAACAAGAATTTTAATACTTAGACCGCATGGTGTGGGCGTCGTTCTTCGGCGTTGTTGCTAGTCAACGCCCACCTTCACACACCGTCCCTGCGTTGTGCACGGTGTTGTTTTTTGGGCGAGAGATATTCCACCGACGTGGAGGGCTAACACGAGTCGATGTGGAACTTGGTTATTGGTTGCTTCTAACTAGCCGTTCAACGGCTAGTTTGACCTTTAAAAAAACTTTAAAACATATATATACTAACATATTTCACATCATTTTTAAAAACCACACACTCAATCAACCATTTATCTCTTCCCAACTACCTATTCTCTCTCATTTTTACAAATTTAAAAAAAAATGGAAGGCTCGAATTCTTCACCTTCATCTTCTTCGTCACCGTTTGGGCTTGACGATTTAGTTTTATTCTCATCAGATGACGAGGGACCGACACTCATAATTTCAGCGGTTCAAAAGGTGGTTCAAACTGTAATGGAAGACGAAGGGTGCTCCTCAGAACCCAAGAGAAAAAAATACATAGTACGTGACCGAGTCACCACACATGAGTTATTGGTAAGTGACTGTTAGGGGAGGATTTTCTAACAATTAGTGATCCTTATTCGTTATCCTAACTAGTGATCCTTACTTCTGTGACAGGTGGTGATCCTCAGAAGAACTTCAGGATCAGGATCATTGATCACTTTAAGGATCCTCGTACTGACGATTGTTTACTTATGTTTTGTAGTATTTCGCAGGTACATTGAGCTTGACCAAGTCTAAGCGACATTCCTGGAGAATATTCCTGAACTATTCTGCACGTGCTTGACCGAAAATAGACGTTATGGAGAACGTGGAGGCTTGGCACGAAAGTCGGATAGTTAGTTTAGGTGGTTTTTTCTATTTTAAAAATGGAGTAACGAGCTAGTAGAACACACTTTGTCATTTTTGGCAGTTACACACACTCGTACAAGCTCTCATTCAAACACTTAGCGAATTCACACACTTTTTACACATTCCACCGTAGTGATCCTTGTACCTAGCTCGTTACTATCCAAAGTTGTAAACATTCATTCATTTATTTGAGCTTGGTGATCGGTAGTTTCCATCACCCGGGGTTTTTTGTGCCGGAGATCAACTCTTGATCAAGGGCTTTTTCCCCGTATAAATCTTTGTGTTGTTTGTGCAATTTACATTGAAGTGATCCTCATCGCTGTTACATATTTTAAGCATCATTCCCCTAAACAAAGAGTTTGGTTGCAATATCCTCATCAGATTTCTGACCAAAACAGTTTGGCGCCCACCGTGGGGCAATTGGTGCTTCGTCCTTAAGAAAATACGCATTTCTGTGCTTAATTCGGTTCACTACAACCAAGCAGATGGCTTCCTCATCGAAGAATGCTTCAAACTTGATGCCCTCATTCACTTCTTCACAAGGCGTTCCTCCTTTGCCTCCACCACCTTCTGGATCCCAGAAGAATACTGAGAATGCTGCGAAGAAACCGACTCCCATTTTCTCAAAACCACCTGCTTCTTCTGTTTCAACTAATCCTACTACTAATGATCTCTATGCCTTGATTTTGCAGATGAGGAATCATGCACAAGAGCAGGATAAAACCAACGAAAGGATCCTCCGGGAGATTGACGAAATTAAGAAACAGAAGAAAACGGCAGAGGATCATTCCCCACTGATGCCCAGATCGTTGAATTTTGATACTCCGGTGATTACTTCTCAGTCATCAGTGGTTCCAGACATTCAATATGTGGGTGGACCAAAAGGAGTGCACTACGGAACAACAGCAATCACCCAGGCAGCAGGCTCATATTTTCAGCCAGCGGGATCCTATCCTCGGCATATGGGATCCCTCACGAGTACAGGAGGATATTCAGGAATGCAGCAGTTTCAAGGATCCTCCTTCGTTCCAGGATCATCCCAGGTTCAAGGATCCTCCTTCGTTCCAGGATCATCCCAGGTTCAAGGATCCTCCTTTGTTCCAGGATCATCCCAGGTTCAAGGATCCTCCTTCGTCCCAGGATCATCCCAGGTTCAAGGATCCTCCTTTGTTCCAGGATCATCCCAGTTTCAGGGATCCTTCCAGATGCCAGGATCCTTGAGGAGTTTGCAAACAGGAAGTTCAGATGTCCATCAAGGAGATTTTATTCCAATGCAGACCAATGCCTCTACTGGTCCCTCAATCATTCCAGAGTCTCAACAATATGGATTAACATCCATTCTTCCTAACTTGAATCCAATGGGAGGTAACACTTTTAATAATTCTCATGCTACTAACCATGGTCTTATGCAGGATCCAGGTATCAATCATGCCATGGCCAGAGAATTGCAAAAGCTAAAGGATATGATCTCGAGTGTTCCGGGAGTAGTCAAACCTATTCCGGAGATTGCTGATGGGAGCCACAAGATATCTCGTTTTGCACCACCAATCTGTGATGCTGAGATACCCAAGAGGTTCCATGTGCCTACAATGAAGCTGTATGATGGCTCAACAGATCCTGAAGAACACATAGCACAATACAGGGAGAGGATGGAGATCAATCCAATCCCAGAAAGGTTAAAGGAAGCATGCCTATGCAAAGGATTCGGATCCACTCTTACTAGATCAGCTCTCAAATGGCTGCTAAGTCTTCCTCCCTATTCTATTACCTCATTTGCCAACCAAGTTAACTTGTTTAATAATCAGTTTTCTTGTAGTAGAAAATTTGAACGATTAACTAGTGATTTATATAGGATAACCCAGGGTCATAATGAATCATTAAGGGATTACATTACCAAATTCAGTAAAGAATCCATAGACATTCCTAACTTAGATATAGCCACGGCTGTTGAAGCCTTCAAAATGGGATTGCTTAGGGACTCGTTATTTTATGATGATCTCGTTATGACACCATGCAGGAACCTAGATGAGGTAAGAACCCGGGCCCTTAGGTACATTCGGCTAGAGGATGACAAGAGGATCCAGGAGAGGATAACAAGATCCTCAAAGCAGGATAAGCAAGGATCCTCATTCAAGAACAACAAGTTCAGATCCTACAACAGATCTGATAACCAGAACGTGCACTCTATTGATCAAGAAGAGGATGACGAAGATTATCCTCCAATTTCTGAATATTGCTTTAGTGTTGATAACAATGAATTAATCCTTGCTATGCAGAACCTAGGTGATAAAGCTAGATGGCCGAGAAAGAATGATAGGCCGGCTGCAACTAAGGATAAATCAAAGTGGTGTGCATATCATGAAGATTTTGGGCACCTCACAGAAGAATGCATTGCATTAAGAAAGGAAATTGGATATTTGTTGAGAAAAGGGCACCTAAAAGAGTTGTTGGGAAGAAAAAAGTCAAGGACTCAGGATCCTGAAAGGATCCCTGAGAAGGCTCCAGCTCCTCCCGCAGATGCACAAGTGATAAACTTTATTTCTGGAGGATCCGACATTTGTGGCACATCCTTCTCAGCAGCTAAAAGGCATGCAAAGGAAACTAAAATGGAAAATGGAGAAAGACCAGTTCGAACATCAAGTGTCTCCGAAGGAAAAGTCATAACCTTCGACGAAGAGGATCGTGTTGATATCCAGGATCCTCATCACGATGGTTTAGTTATTACTCTTTTCATATCTAACCATTTTGTCCGCAGGATCCTTATAGACGGAGGAAGTTCAGTGAACATTATCCAGCTTGATGTTCTAAAGAAGATGGGTATCCCTGAATCAGAGATCATACCAAGATCCTCCGTGCTCGTGGGATTTAGTGGCGAAACTAAGAACACCCTGGGGGACATTAAACTCCCAATATATATTGAAGGCTTACACTCTTATCAAAAATTTTGTGTTATTGACTGTTTATCTTGTTGTAATGTTATCCTTGGCAGGCCCTGGATACACGATATGAAAGCAGTCCCGTCTACTTACCATCAATGTGTGAAGCTCCCTAGTCCTTGGGGAATAGTAAAGATTGATAGTGATCAGCAGGAGGCTAAGAATTGCTATACTTCATCGATGAAACCAGCTTCGAAGTCAAGGGAGCAATAGCAATCAAGGTATCCTCCAAGGAATGTCTTGGAGGCCAGAGAGCAGGATGTGGAAGAAATCCTCATGGATCCTGATGATCCTGAATCCAAGATCTATATCGGATCAGGGATCCTTGGCGAAATGAAAGAAGACCTCATATCCTTCCTCAAAAGGAGAAAGACTACCTTTGCATGGAAACACGAAGACATGACTGGTATATCCAAAGATGTTATCACCCATAAACTCGGCATCGACAGATCTTTCAGACCAATCCACCAAAGGAGAAGGAAGTTTGCGCCGGAAAGGAACGCCATTATCCAGGAAGAGGTAGAAAAATTGCTCCGGGCAGGTATGATTAGAGAGGTCAAGTATCCAAGATGGTTGACCAATGTGGTTGTTGTCCAAAAGAAAAACGGAAAGTGGAGGGTATGTGTCGATTTTACCGACTTAAATAAGGCATGTCCCAAGGATCCTTTCCCTTTACCCCACATTGACTCCATGGTGGATGCAACTGCGGGTCATGAACTGTTAACTTTTATGGATGCTTCATCTGGATTTCAACAAATCCAAATGGAACCATCCGACCAAGAGGATACAGCCTTCATGACTCCAACTGGTATATATTGCTATATTGCTATGCCGTTCGGATTGAGAAATGCAGGTGCAACGTACCAAAGGCTGGTGAATATGATGTTCAAGAATCAGATCGGACAAACTATGGAGGTTTATATAGATGATATGGTGGTAAAATCCATAAGAGCTGAGGATCATCTAAAGGATTTGGAGGAAGCATTTGATATCCTTGACAAATATAATATGAAGCTTAACCCTTCAAAATGTCATTTTGGTGTTAAAGCAGGTAAATTCTTAGGATACATGGTGACTAAGAGAGGCATTGAAGCTAGCCCGGAACAAATCAAAGCAATAGTGAACATCAAATCTCCGGCCAATGCTAAGGATGTTCAAAGGCTAACAGGCAGGATAGCAGCTTTGAACAGATTTATATCCAAATCCTCGGAGAAGTGCAAAGAATTCTATGATATCCTAAGGAAGAACAAGAAATTTGAGTGGACCGAAAAGCATGAAAATGCTTTGAGAGCCCTCAAAGATTACTTATCCTCAGCCCCATCCTTGATGAAGCCAGAAAAAGGCGATGTGCTATCTTTGTATCTTGCAGTATCCTCAAAAGCAGTAAGTGCGGTCCTTGTTAAGGATCATGAAGGTACACAACATCCCGTCTATTATGTAAGTAAAAGTTTACTTGATGCCGAATCCAGGTATTCACACCTTGAAAAACTTATTCTTGCATTAATAATGGCATCTACCAAGTTAAGACATTATTTTGAAACTCATGTTATCATTGTTAAAACTAATTTTCCAATTAAGAATGTCCTCAGGAAACCAGAGATGTCAGGAAGGATGGCTAAGTGGGCAGTGAAATTAAGTGCATATGATATAAGATATGAGCCTAGGACAGCCATCAAATCCCAAGCATTAGCTGACTTTGTGGCTGATTTCAGTAGTGATTTACAAGAAGAAGCTGAGCTAGAAGTCCAGCAGCTAGAAGAGACCAAGGATCCTTGGATACTTTATACTGATGGATCCTCAAATGTCAAAGGCACAGGGCTTGGAATACTACTAAAATCGCCACAGGGGGACATAATACCCCATTCTATAGCTTGTGAGTTCCAAACCACTAACAATGAGGCTGAATATGAAGCCTTAATTGCTGGTTTGCAGATCGCTAAGTATATGGGAATCAGGTATCTTGAGGTACACGTAGATTCTTTGTTGATTACAAACCACTTTAATGGATCCTATGCTCTTAAAGGTGAAAAACTAACCAAATATTTGGAGATAGTCAAAAGTTTGGCACTCTCTTTTGCTTCCTTTAGTTTGTCACAGGTACCAAGGGAAGAAAATACAGAAGCTGATGCATTGGCTAACTTAGGATCATCCTTGAAGATCCCGGAGGATATCAAGATTCCTATTATCCATATCCTGACCCCGGCTATCGAGGATCACGAGGCTATGGAGATAGGAAATGATTCTGCAATTATCCCTTGTGAGGATACTCAATCCTATTCAGGATCAGGATCATGGATCTCACCAATTATGAGATACTTACAACATGGAGAGATTCCTACAGGAGAAAACCCTAGGGCTTTCAAATCTAAGGTATCTCAATTCACAATTATAAATAATATGTTGTATAGACGATCTCTTGCAGGACCATACTTGAGATGCATTGAGGATCCTGAAGTTCAAGAAGTTTTAAAAGACTTCCATGAAGGAGATTGTGGAAACCACACTGGGGGCAGGGCTTTATTCTCAAGGATCCTGAGGACAGGATACTACTGGCCAACCATGAAGAAAGATGCTGTGGAGTATGCCAGAAGATGTGATCCTTGCCAGAGACACAACAATATCCTTCATCAACCAGCTGAATTATTGCATCCTATATCCTCCTCTTGGCCATTCATGAGATGGGGTATGGATATAGTTGGAAAGCTCCCTAAGGCACCTGGTGGGAAAGTATTCATGTTAGCTATGACTGATTACTTCTCCAAGTGGATAGAGGCTGAAGCTTTTGCCCAAGTCAGAGAAAAGGAAGTTATATCCTTCATTAAAAGAAATATTATAACTAGATTTGGAATTCCTTCCGAGATTATATGTGATAATGGTTCCCAATTTATTGGAGGCAGAACCACTAACTTTTGTGACAGCTGGGGGATTAAGATGATAACTTCAACACCAGTCCACCCACAAGCTAATGGCCAGGCAGAATCATCCAACAAGATCATCATCAACAATTTGAAGAAGAAGCTTGGATCCAAGAAAGGGAAATGGGCAGAAGAACTACCCTATGTGCTCTGGGCTGACAGGACAACCCCTAAGAATGCTACTGGTCAAACACCATTCTCTTTGGTGTTTGGGGCAGAATCAGTGATCCCAACAGAAATGGTGGTTCCAACTGCTAGAACAAGTATTCGTGATCCTGAGGAAAATAATGAAAACTTGGCTCAAGACCTGGATACTATTGAAGAAATCAGGGATATGGCTAGAATAAGGATGGCTAGTTATCAGCAAAGAATGGCTGGTGCTTACAACAAAAATGTCAGGATCAGGAGGTTTCAAGTTGGAGATATGGTGTTAAGGAAAGCATTTCAGAATACCACCAATCCTGCTGATGGAAAATTGGCTCCAAAATGGGAAGGCCCTTATTTGATTGAAGCTGAAGCAGGAAAGGGGGCATATAGATTGCTAACCATGGAAGGTGATTTGCTACCAAGAGCTTGGAATGCTGTCCACTTGAAGAAATATTTCATGTAAGCAGGATCCTTATGGCATAGGTGATCCTCACGATAGGGATATCCTTAAAGGATCCTCAAAGTATCGGTGATCCTTACTCAGGTAATATCCTAATCTTGAACTATTTCATTTCTTTATTTTCTCATAAAAGGATAAGGATCATGTATCCTTTATCCATCTCTCATGTGAGTTCAAGTTTTGAAAGTTCAGGTATCTTTAGCACAACATTGGTTATCCACAGAAGCAATCCGTCTTTTGGGTTTAACCCCAGTTATTCGGGCTTGTCCCCAGATTCCGCCTGTAGCGCACGATGATCCTGGTATAGTTCAAGGCTTTGGGACCAGTACTCGTTCTAGGGGCTGATAATTCCATTGTTCTGGCTATGCTTAGGATCCTACGTATAATGGTAGACGTACCATATATCCGTCCATAAGGTTTCTAACGTTTTCACGTTAGCTAAGGTTTCTAATGTTTTCACGTTAGCTAAGGTTTTGGCATCTTCATGTCACTAAGTTTGGATAGTCGCCAGTTAGGGCCATACTCCAGTTTACACACGATCCTTGGGCTTGTCCCCAGTTATCCTTGGGCTTGTCCCCAGTTATCCTTGGGCTTGTCCCCAGTTATCCTTGGGCTTGTCCCCAGTTGCTAACTCTTTTCTTATATTGGCTTAGTCCCAAGTTATGCTCTATTTCAGGTCATTGAAGATAGGCAGCTAGGGATCCTTGATCCTTATTTCACTCTAAGGTTTATCTTATAGTTATCCTTATTATGGTTAGGATTCTAACTTGGATCCTCAGGTATGATCCTTAACTCTTTTGATTTTATTCATTACTCTTTTAAATAACCCTTATACTTGACAACTGAACTTGTATTTCTTAAATCATATCACTTGTTAAAACCTATCGCTTATGGGATATGTGATCCTTGTTCATATCCTAAACTTTTTGGATATCTTTTCTAATCTTTCAAGGCTTGATAAGTATAAACAGAGTGAACATCACAACAGTTGGAAAGTAACATGTTAAAAAGGATAACAACACATGATAAGCGACAAAAGGTTAAGTTTTTATTTATTAACATAAGGCTAACCCTTTAAAGGTTGTCAAAATTACCTACCCGAGCATCTACCAGCAAAACGTGGCCCGTCCGCTGGGGTAGGTAAAGGGTGTCCATGATAATGAGTTCAAAAGTAGTGCAGGAATATAAAGGCGACAGGATCACAATGACTTCATCCCCCAAACAGAGGATCCCTCCACCAATTGCAATCCTGCCTATTGTCCAAAGGATCATACATGATCCTTAATCCTAAAACCTATTATTCAGAGTACAAACCATGAAATTGTTTTAAACATCACAACCATCAAACTAAAAAAAAAAATTGGGCTCCGGCCTTGGCACATATATCCATCATCGCCCAATTGTGCAGCCTACACCTTTGCTGCATCCTCTTCTCCTCCAGCTGTGGTATCCTTCACCTGATCCTTCCCACTGCCACTTGCTTCAATCGCCAAAACCTCAGTAGCCTCCTCTTCATCATCCTCAAGATCAGCCAACCTTTCCTTCCAACCCTCAACATCCCAGCTGTTTTTATCAAAGCTAGGATCTTTAGCTTCCTGGGCCATCTTCAATTTTGTCTGGTACATCGTAATGGCGGCAGAGACCTTAGCATTTTCCATAAGTTCATGCTTTTCATAATCAAGGTTGATCAGAAGTTTGGCTGTCTTAGTCTTCTCATCTAGGAGTTCCTTCCGAGCATCAGCAAGTGCAAGATCCTTGAGCACAGCAACCTGTTGGAGGTCGGCAATCTTTTTATCTAGATCCTCAACGTGGCCCACATAATCCTCAATCTCAGCAAATTTCTGCAAAAGAAAAGGATAAAAGCAGTTCAAGACCAAGTGATCCTTATGCGAGTAGGATACATAGGCAGAATAAAGGATCCTTACTTCATTGAAGTATTCAAGGAACTGGTGGCGGATCAGTGGTAGACCCTGAAGATCCTCAGCATCAGAAGTTTTCCTCTTCTTGACACCCTTTCCTTTAGTGGGTGCCTTTGGAATGGAAATGCTAGGACTGCTGGTGGATTTCTTCCTTCTGGGTCGTACGACATCAAGGTCAACTGTGTTGAATTGGGATACAGGCTTGGCAGATTTTCCAGCACCTATACAATTAAAGCAAGATAAGTATCTTTTCCTAGTTCATATTTCATTATATATCTAAATTTTAAACAAGGATACTTACTTGACATTGTGACAGAGCCCGAGGATACCTCCTGCGAATCTTGAGTTGTTGTCTTGAAAGTTCTTGTCTCAGGATCAAGTCTCTTGAAAGCGAGGAGCCTTTCCTTAGCAGCAGGGGACAGTTTGAGGTGCGAAACGGTGATAGCTGTATAACAAGAAAGCAAAAATGTCAGTTATCCTTACATCAAAAGGAAGTTCCTGGTGATCCTTCTCAGGATCCTCCATCCTACCATGGGTAGCCCATTTTTTAGGAAGATCCTTTCCATCCTGGATGGAATCTCTCTTGATAAAAAAGAAGCGTCGTTTCCAATTAGCATCATTCTTGGTGGCTTTGAAGATCGGGTGTTCTTCACCAGGTTTACGTTTGAACAAATAACGGTGAGAGCCAAAGGTGGTAAGATCATACAGTTCTCCCAGCTCTGCCATTCCTAGATCTATTCCCTCTTGATCGATGATCCTTTCAAGGGTGTGCAAAACCCTCCAAATCATCGGCATGGCTTGGATATAAGAGATGCCGGTTAGGGAAAAGAAAGATTGGGTGAATGATGGAAAAGGATATGTATAGCCTATGGTGAAAGGAGTGACGGGGAAAGCAACCCACTTATCGGAGATATGATCGCTCAAGGCATTGAGGTCAAAAGGCCTGAATTCGGTGTTCGCCGGAAAACAATAGCGAATCCTATCTATCTGAGCATCATTGAAGCAGCAGCGTTCTTTAATGGAATCTTCAATGATCCCCTGGCTTTTCGGAGGACTGTTCTTTGGGTGATCCTTTCCCGGTGAACTTCGAAGCAACATTTTCGTATTGACAGAGATAAAGGTAGAGAAACAGAGTAAGAAGGGAGAAAGAGGAGAAAGAATTACCTGGTTGCTCGTCGACTGAGAATTTTAAGGGAGTCTCTTTCGAATTTGAATGCATGATGATCCTATCTATATCTCTATTTATAATTATGATTCTGCAGGATTGTCACTTCCGTGACATCATCATCGCAACGGCTAGTTCTATTTTAACGGCTATATATCCGTTAGTTTGTTACGGATAAGATCAAGAAAACATAACTCGCTAATTTTACAATTTCACTCCTTATATTTTGGGGGCAATTGTTAGGGGAGGATTTTCTAACAATTAGTGATCCTTATTCGTTATCCTAACTAGTGATCCTTACTTCTGTGACAGGTGGTGATCCTCAGAAGAACTTCAGGATCAGGATCATGGATCACTTTAAGGATCCTCGTACTGACGATTGTTTACTTATGTTTTGTAGTATTTCGCAGGTACATTGAGCTTGACCAAGTCTAAGCGACATTCCTGGAGAATATTCCTGAACTATTCTGCACGTGCTTGACCGAAAATAGACGTTATGGAGAACGTGGAGGCTTGGCACGAAAGTCGGATAGTTAGTTTAGGTGGTTTTTTCTATTTTAAAAATGGAGTAACGAGCTAGTAGAACACACTTTGTCATTTTTGGCAGTTACACACACTCGTACAAGCTCTCATTCAAGCTCTCATTCAAACACTTAGCGAATTCACACACTTTTTACACATTCCACCGTAGTGATCCTTGTACCTAGCTCGTTACTATCCAAAGTTGTAAACATTCATTCATTTATTTGAGCTTGGTGATCGGTAGTTTCCATCACCCGGGGTTTTTTGTGCCGGAGATCAACTCTTGATCAAGGGCTTTTTCCCCGTATAAATCTTTGTGTTGTTTGTGCAATTTACATTGAAATGATCCTCATCGCTGTTACATATTTTAAGCATCATTCCCCTAAACAAAGAGTTTGGTTGCAATATCCTCATCAGATTTCTGACCAAAACAGTGACTATTTTTCAACAAACCCTAGTTATGATGATAGCACTTTTAGGCGTCGATTTCGTAAGAGCCGTGAATTATTTCTCATAATATCAAACGATTTATCAAGTAAATATGAATTTTTTTCAACAAAAAAAGGATGCACGTGGTCGTCTAGGATTTAGCAGATTGCAAAAAAAAGTCACGACAGCACTTTGACAATTGGCATATGGGACGGCTTTCGACATTATAGATGAATATATATATATATATATATATAGGGGATGGTTCAAATGAAAACCACTTTTATTGTGAAAACTCGAAAAATAACTAAAAAAAAAACGTAAAAACACACCAAAAAAATTTTTCAATTTTTTTTATAAAAAATCGCATGTTTTTGTATATAAAAAAACTTTTTTTCAAATTTTTTTTTATATTACACATGTGTGGTACTACACATGTGCACTACCAAAAAGAAATTTTTTTTTTGAAAATTTGTTTTATATTCTAAAAGTAGCGAAAATTATTATGCAAAAAAAAATTTGGTATGTTTTTTTGGCATTTTTAATTAGTTTTCGAGTTTTCACAATAACTATTGGTTTTCATTTTAACATTATATATATATATATATATATATATATATATATTATGCAAAAAAAAAATTGGTATGTTTTTTTGGCATTTTTAATTAGTTTTCGAGTTTTCACAATAACTATTGGTTTTCATTTTAACATTCCCCTATATATATATATATATATATATATATATATATATATAGGGTAGGGTTCCAGCGTGAACAACCTCCTAAGAGTGAACTGCGTGAACAGATCTGGACCCTTGATTTCCTTTTTAGTTGTTAAGGGTAGGATTGTAATTATATAAAAAATTAGATTTAAATCATTATTTTAATAATTGAATTAAGTTACATCTTTCCTAATTTAAATTCATTATCCACATTATGTTTTATTTATTAATAAGATAATTATCAAAACAAACAACAAATCACCAGATTTCAATTTTAATTTTTATTTTAGATTTCATCACCAGAATTCAAATTTTGATTTTTAAGATCCACGTAACCTTCATATTTCAACGGTATACACATGTGTACTTGGATATAAATAGAACAATACACATGTGTACTCAACATCGTAGATATGTGTACAGTACACAGGTGTACATCAACATTCAATACAAAAAAAAATTGAGATATCACAAAAATAGACGATAGACACATGTGTACATCGCATTAAAAGGAGGGCAAAATCAGAATACACATCTGTACATCACATTTAAACAGAGCAAAATCAGAATACACATGTGTACATTGCATTAAAAGACAGAGCAACATCAAAAAATTGAACAAAAAAACTCAGCCCTCCTAAGAACTTGGTGAAGACAATCCGGAAGATTAATGGGAGCAGAACCCTTGATGCAGCCCTCTTCGAAACACAATAAACTGATCGCCGACCGTGGCAATGCAACTTTAAGCCCGTAAGGATATCCTCTGTAACTGAACCATAAATCCATCCAACCTATTTTGCAAAAACAAATTAGTTATATTAATTTGATGAGAATGACTCAAAAGTAAACACAACCTAATTAAAAAAAATGCAATTACAAACTTAACACTCGTAATCACACCAAATCACTATGTTTATCTACCAACTTAAAAACAAACTTTCTTGCAATTACACTCAACGCTCGTTTCCAACAACATCATCACAGCCCCAAAATTCTCATAATTTTTAACTAAACACAGCCTAATTAAAAAAAATGCATTCACTAGACTCTTAAAGCCCCTGACCATCTCTGAACTCAAACATACTTTTTCAATAACCAGTTTAAATACCAAATAACAATCTTCAAAATTCCCAATCACATACGAATAATCATCTCTATAAAACAATAAAAACATATAAACTTTCATACCTGATTCACTTGATGCTGAAAACTAAAAAAAACTTTGAAACTTGATGTTATAAACTGATGGTGAATGGTCGCTCGGAAGTCGACGGAGGTCAATCGGAGGTGTCGGCGGTAGTTGGTTGTGGGTTCACGGTGAGTGGTGGGTGAGGTATTACCGGAGATGGTGGGTGATTAAGGGAACGGTGGTAATGGTGATTGGTGTTCGCCGGCGGCAGTGGTCGGCGGTAGTTGGTTGTCGGTTCACAGTGAGTGGTGGGTGAGGTATTACCTCCTCCAACATCATCTGTTGCGGCTGCCGCCGATGTTTCGTCGGACGCCGCCACCAAGAGTGGTGGCTGGCGGTCATCTAGAGGCAAAGAGAGAGAGAGAGAGAGAGAGAGAGCAGCGAGAGAAGAGATGGGGGCAGGGTGTTTTGTTGTGTGATGTAATAGAGGATGGAACAAGATTGCCGGGCGGCTCCTTCTTCTTCCTTTGTCTCTTACTAGATCTAGGGTTGAATATTATGAGGTGATTGAGAAAGTTTGATGGTGAATAAAGATTGAATAGGAGAGAGAACGAGATTTATGGAATTAGTTTAAAATGGAAATTACACATATACCCTTATTGATTTAATTAAATAGTAACAATTAATCAAATAATTACCATCATGCCATTGACTTAAAATCTCAAGATCATAAAAATCAAGGGCCCAGATCAGTTCACGCTGGAGAAAATGTTCACGTTTGAACCTAATCCTATATATATATATATATATATATAGGATTGAGTTAAAATGAGAACCACTCCCAGTTGTAAGAACCGTGAGAACCATCTCAACCAATCAGGTTATGCCAACATAAAGGGTATGTTGGTCATTTACCCCAAATGTCATATCCATTCTCTCTCCTCTCTCCTCTCTTTAATGCACCATCCTCTCTCCTCTCTCCTATTTTATAGTTGCAGACTTCACTCACCATTTAAACCCACCACAAATGTCTCTGATTTTCGACCCCAAATGTCTCTGATTTCGACCCCAAATGTCGATGATGAGGGTGCGGTTCCACCCCCTCCCTCCGGTCAGCAGCAGCCACCCCCTTTCTTATCCGTTCCGTCGAAAACCACCATCAGCAGCCACCCCTCACCTTCCCTGTTCATACGTACGGCGCCGGTTAACCCTGAGATTGGTGAGTCGACGACGGTGGTGGCGGCGGCTGATGTGTCGACGACGGTGGTGGCGGTGTGTCGACGGCGGTGGTGGCGGCAAATGATGGGGTGAAGGGGGTGGTGGCGGTTGATGTGTCACCGAGTTTGAATCTTGTGGTTGTTTTGGGTTTGAATCTGTTTGGTAAGTGTTTTTGTTTGGGTTTGAATCTGTTTGAATATCTTGTTGGGTTTGAATCTGGGTTCTTGTTGGGTTTGAATCTTGTGGTTTGAATCTGGGGCTTTTTTGATGAACTTTGATTGTTGATTTGTGGGTTTGATGAACTTGATTTTTCTAGTGATTTCTTTGGCATGTGTTCTTGATATGTGTTCTTGATATGTGGGTTTTTTGAATGATTGAATCGTTTTAATCTGGGTTTTGAATGTTTGATTTTGTCGGTTTTGATCTTTTGAAACTTGGCCTGTGTTCATGATCTGTTGAATCTTTTGGCCTGTGTTCTTGATGTTGATTCTGGGTTTGATGTTGAATCTGGCCTGTGTTCATGATATGTGTTCTTGATATGTGGGTTTTTCTGGGTTTAGTTGATTTTCTGTGTTCATGTTGAATCTGGGACCTTTCTGTGTTCATGTTGAATCTGGGTTTAGTTGAGAATCTGTGTTCATGTTGAATCTGGGACCTTTCTGTGTTCATGTTGAATCTGGGTTTGAATGTTGTTCATGTTGAATACGATCGATGGGGTGGCGATGATGAAAAAAAAAACCGTAGATTTTGATGACGATGGCGCGGCAAGGACGGCGGAGGGTAGGGTTTTTGATCCTGCAACCCCACTTTTGCAGCCTCTTGATTATCGGATAATCTGAGCCAAACCCCGTTTTTTTTTCGAGATACCCTTTGGTTTTGATGTTTGTTGGGTTTTTATATTTTTTTTTAGGCGTCGATGATGATAAATCTATCTGAGACACCTACCGAGTAGCGATTTTCTGGATGCGTTCGTTTTGTGTAAAAAACTTTTAGATAAAACGTAAAACGTAAAAAGCTTTATGTAGAACGTAAAAAGTTTTATGTAGAACGTAAAACGTTTTACGTAGAACGTAAAACGTAAAAAGTTTTTACGTGAAACGTAAAACGTAAAAAGTTTTACGTCAAACGTAAAACGTAAAACTTTTTAACGTAGACCGTAAAACTTTTTAACGTAAAATTAAAAAAAAAAATTAAACCGTAAACTTTTTTAACGTAAACCGTAAACTTTTTTAACATAAAACGTAAAAACGTGAAGCGTAAAAAGTTTTACGTAAAACGTAAAACGTAAAACGTAAACAGTTTTAACGTAAAAAGTTTTAACGTAAAAAGTTTTAACGCAAAACGTAAAACGTAAAAAGTAAAAAGTTCTACGTAAAACGTAAAACGTAAAAAGTAAAAAGTAAAAACTTATACCGCAAAACGTAAAAAGTTTTACGTAAAACGTAAATTTTTTTTAGTAAAACGTAAAAAACCGGCGCGAAAAAAAAGTAAAAAACGTTAACGAAAAAAAACCGGCGCGTAAAACGTAAAAAAAACGTTAACGTAAAAAACCGGGCCGTAAAACGTAAAAAACCGGCACATAAATCGTAAATAACGTTAACGTAAAAAACCGGCGCGTAGAACGTAAAAAAACGTTAACGTAAAAAACTGGCTCGTAAAACGTAAAAAACCGACGCGTAAAACGTATAAAACCGACGCGTAAAACGTAAAAAAATCGGGGCGTAAAACGTAAAAACCGACGCGTTGAAAAAACGAGGCGTGAGAAAGCCGGGCGTAAAAACGGCGCGTCAAAAAACGAGGCGTGAAAAGGCCGGGCGTAAAAACGTTAAACGTTAAACGTAAAAATATGTAAATAAATCTGAATTTGAAAATGTTTAATAAAAAAACTAAGTTTAAAAAATAAAAATCTAATATAATAAAAATCTGAATTAGAAAATGTTTAATAAAAAAAATCAGTTTATAAATAAAAAAAAATTAAATAAAAAATGTAATTAATGAATAAGACAAAAAAGGTAATTAAAAACTAATATATATAAAAAGACAAAACAAAGTAATTTTACTAAAATACCCTTTAACAATAAAATATTAAAGACATAATAAGACAAAAATACTTAATATTATTTTTTAAGTACTTTTAATCTCATCCATCCATCTCCTTGATCTAAAGGCCAGAAAGTGGTTCTCATGGTTCTTACAACTGGAGATGGTTCTCATTTTAGCCATCCCCTATATATATATATATATATATAAATGTCAGAACGGGTGGCGAGGGAAAGTCTCCATTATTTTTGTGAGTGTGTATCATTGAGCTATATTTAACAAATATTTGAGAAAACCGACATTTGGTGACATACAACAACTTTCAGAGACTCATGAAGAGTAACATGGTTTCCCTGAGATAATCGGTAGTTTAGATTGTATGAAATGGAAGTGGGAAAATTGTCCAACATCGTGGATCGGGCAACATAGTAGTGGATTTCATAAAAAAAAACCGACTAAGATGCTTGAAGCGGTTGCATCTCAAGATCTTTGAATTTGGCATGCATTCTTTGGTATGTATGTCGGAAATAACGATTTAAATATTCTTAATCAATTACCTATTTTCAACGACCATATGAATGGTGTTAGACCGAAAGGTTCTTTTCATGTTACCGGTGCGGAGTACAAATGCGGTTATTATCTAACGGACGGTATTTACCCGGATTAGGTCATATTTGTAAAATCATTCACACGCAGAACAACGTTAGACGAAAAGGGACGTAAATTTAATGGGGCTCAAATGGCGGCACCAAAAGATGTCAAACAAGCATTTGGTGTTTTGCAGTCAAGATAGCATTTTTTGAAGGTGCCGTGTAGAATTATGAAAAAACAAAGAATTCGAAATATGATATACGCATTAGTTATATTGCATAACATGATTTTGGAGGATGGGGACGCGCAATTCGAGAGTATTATGAGGAGGCGAGTCAACCAAGCACCGTATAATTAAGTGATCAAGAAAAAGAAGCGAACTTGATTGAAATTAAACATGATACAACATATCACAACCTTCAAGCGGATTTAGTTGAACACATTTGGAGCCTTCCACGAGACGACTTTGACGAAGACGAAGAGGATGATTGAAGTTTATGTAAAAAAAAATTAAGGTTATGTATTCTTTTTATTTTGAAGTATGTAACTTAAATTTTATGTGATTTTTAAAATTGATGTTTTTTATTCAATTAATATTAATGTTCTTAAATTAAATTAAACTGATTTTATATAATTTTTAAATTGAAAATAGTAATATAAAATAGGTGTCACGTGTCGAATAACGTCCATCTTCCACGCTCATTCCCACACCCCTCTTTTTTCACCACACAACTTTTGATGCGTGCTTATGTGTCATTCACATATCATATAACGACTATTTTTCAACCTCCTCCACACCATGTGGTCTTAAACACCATCTAATTTTACATTTGAAATGGTTCAATAATTAGCTGCTAACACTATTTTATTTTGTGTCTATTTTCTACTTTATTAATGCATAGTTAATATTAGTATTAATATTACATTTATTGCTAATTTAATATATTTAACTACAAAAAAAATGTTGTGAAAAGTTTTTTTTCTAATTTGTTAAGTTAATAGTTTCTGGAGTAAAATTGATTATTATTTTTGTGAACGTTAAATATTAAGGATTAAGTACAACAACAATTAAAATGAGACTACAAAATGATAAATAAAATCACCTGGAAAGTTTTCTGAAAGACGTGATCGCAGATCTTTTTAAATCGAATTTATCTATATTTTCTATAAAATGAGAAATCTCAATAACATAAGAAAAGCTTAGTTGGCAGCCATAGAGGCTGTTCAACAAGACTTTTTTTATGTCATTAATGCATCATAAATTGGAATATATAAATTACTTTAATTTTCAACGGTCTGACCCACATTCAAATCTTAAAGGTTTGCCCACTTACAAAATGCCAAAAGTCTCCCCATATACAAAAGGCAAAGCTCTGCCCACATACAAAAGGGCAAAGCTCTGCCTATCATTCAAAATTCAAAAGCTCTGCCCACATTCAAAATTATGGCTCCAGATTTAAAATTCAAAATTATGGCTCTAGATATATAAGATACCATCTCCTTCAATCACTTAGGGCATGTTTGGCTAAGCTTATTTGAGTTGAAAATGACTTATTAACTTATGACTTTTCGAAAAGGAGTTTTTAAAAAAGTGTTTGGATAAGCTTATGGGATGGGAAAAGTCAATAAGTTGTTTTATAAAAAGTGTTTGTCTTAGCTTATTGATGTAAAATGACTAAAAGGGACATTCTTTCATAAGTTAATAAGTTGTTTTCTTAAAAAGTGTTTGGCTTAGCTTTTTTGTTTCTCTTCCCTTCCTAATAATAAGTTTAATTTAATAAAAAAAACATTTAATTTTGTAATACTCTTCAACAACATTCAGCATGCAATGAACTCGATATAGCAAACGGGAACTAGAATACAATTGAAATCGATTGAAATCAGAACTGGACACAGCAAACCTGAACTAGAATACAGCAAACCTGAACTAGAATACAGATCTGAATGAAATCAAGTGAAATCAGAACTGGATATAGCAAACCTGAACTAGAATACACCAACCCATGAACTAGAATATAAATTTTCGTCACCTATCGCTATTCATTATCAGAACTAGATACACAAATCTGCTAATTTTGCACTGAACAAGAACTCGAGCCGGAGAGCATAATTGAATAAGAATACAACTAACATACTTGTTCTACAGCAAAAAATCTACTAATTTACTTGTTCTACATCAGTTCGAATTGATGTTGTTTGGGATTCTTCATCCTATAATTGAAATCAAACGAAAAATCAGTTCAAATACATACCTGCGGAACCGGAACTGGAAGCCGGAGGTGGAGAATGGGGAGCCGAAACCGGTAGCCGGAGGTGGAGTCGCTGTGTTGATGAAACTGGCGGCTGTTTGCTTGTGTACCAGAACAATTGTGAACGTAGGGCAACAAATATGAGTGTTAAATCAGGGGTAATCTGGTAATTTTGTATTAGAAAAGTTATAAGCTCATTGAAAAGTCAGAAGCCCCTAACTTCTCAAAAATGACTTTTTGATGATTTTTCTCCTTCTCGAAAAGTCATTTTGAAAAGGACTTTTACGTTTGCCAAACACTAAAACTCATTTTTAGCTTTTTGATTAAGTCAATAAGTCATAAGTTGGGTTGGAAAAGCTTAGCCAAACATGCCCTTAATCTCTCTCTCTATTCATTCACCACTTCTCTCTCTATTCAATCAATTTCTCTCTCTCTCTCTCAGAACAAAAGCTACCATTTCCCTCTTTTGCTCACTTTCTTCTTCAACAATCACCCAAACCCTAATCCTAACCCTAGCCACTGCAACTGCTCGTAACAACAATGGCGGAGCATTTAGCATACATATTCGGAACTGAGAAGGACAGAGTCAACTGTCCGTTCTACGTCAAGATCGGAGCATGCCGCCATGGCGATCGGAGCATTTAACTCATATTGGAATTTTATATTTGGAAATTTATATTTGTACCAACTGTTAACAAGTTGGAAATTTATATTTGCACCAAATTTATATTTAGCATACATATTGGAAATTTATATTTGCACCAACTGTTAACAAGTTGTGTTATTATTTAACTCATTATATGTTGTTATTTAATTGATTACATGTAGTCAGAGCATGCCGCCATGGTGATCAGAGCATGCCGCCATGGAAAACAAAGTGAGCAAAAGGGAATAGATAAGGAGAAAAAATGTTCAAGTCGAGTAGATTGAGGAGCGACAAGAATAGGGTGTAAGTTTACAGGACAGGGTTAGTTACTGTTACTTAAGTCCACTGATTACTGTTAATTTGTTCCACATCATATGGTAAATTAGAATATGCTAAATGTTGGCTTAAATTTATATTTATGGAATATATATATATCATGCTTTTTGTTGAAAAATGAATATTGATTATAGTTAGTACTTATTGGATTCGCATGATCGCATATAGTTGCTGACTTATTGGAAATTTATAGTTGCACCAACTGTTAACAAGTTGTGTTGTCATTTAACTCATTATATGTTGTTATTTAATTGATTACATGTAGTCGAAGCATGTCGCCATGGTGATCGGAGCATGCCACCATGGGAAACAAAGTGAGCAAAAGGGAATAGATAAGGAGAAAAAATGTTCAAGTCGAGTAGATTGAGGAGCGACAAGAATAGGGTGTAAGTTTACAGGACAGGGTTAGTTTGTGACAACCCATAACTTCGAGGTATAAATCATTCGTTTCGCTCTTACGAATAAATATATACTTATCTATTTTCGACGAATTAAATTTGTACTCATTTAGTTATTGTGTGCAAACTTGTAGTCGAAACCAAGTCCATTTGGTGATGAACCTACCCGAACCGTTTGAACCATGACCTAAACCGCATAACTCGAAACTTTTGAGGCCCGAACCCTTAGCGTGAATATTTTACATTTATGTTGGTTGGTTAATATAAACCTTTATTAGTTATTCTCACATTTATAATAATAATAATAATAATGATAAATTACCTAAGTACACTAACCCAAACCAAATTCCCTAACCCCCCATGTGCGTACACATTACACCCCTTCCCCTGTGTAAATTCGGCCCAATCAACTCAGTTTTGTGACAGCCCAATCGTATGGACTTGAGCCCATTATCATCAGCCGGCCAATGAAGTCCACCGCCCCAAACTCTCATATATATGTATACGTAAATTATTACTTGATGGAATTAAACTCTAAACCAAAAATCAAACCCTACCCCCTCTCTCAATCTTGCGATCGACAGTAGCTACCCCCTCGTGAAGTTTACTTCGGATCCAGAAATACCAATACCTTAACTCGTTTGGTTAGTGTAAATCTCTTTATGTTCTGAATTAATATCTTTGTTATGCATGTTTAGTTGCACCAACTCATGATCTTGATTACTGATGTTGTTATAATTGATGAATAATATGTTATGTTATGGTCAAATTGTGTCAGAGCATGTGTGGGTAATTAATGAAGGTGATGTGCATAATATTAGCATGTGAAAGCATTAATATTGTCAGCCACTATTTTCTTAATTTCATGTGATTGTATATATGTGAGTTGTCGGCTTTGTTTGTAAGGCTTCATCAGGATGTTTTAAATCAATTGTGGGGTATATGATGATTAACCCGATTGAATAGTAAGGATTGTGTGTAAAAATTACTATGATTGTTCTTGAATTTTATATTGATATTATGTGTTTATTGATGAACTATTATCCTATTTGGAAAACTTTTGTGTTGAATGTCTTTGGGCCGAGAATTAACAGCATGTTTATAACAACTAGTATATAAGGATATATGGGCTTACATGATTAATTAGATCTGCACTAGTGTTGGCAAAACATCATAGGTATAGTTAATTCTTATATGAGCATGAGTATAATTGAGATTTCGGTTTTGTGTTAAGTCTCGGGCTGATTTACATGATGTACATAAGCTGTTAAAAGTGTTACCATTAAATCATGATAGTATCAATTTGGCCGCACACCTCATGAAAACATTGTGTCTTATCTTTCTGTTAATGGACTGTGATTTAGTGTTGGGCCATAGATTTGTCACATGAATTGTACACTGTTGAGATGTGGGATTTTAAATATAGTTAAACAAACAGAAGGATATTGGAAGAACTAAACATCAACTATGTGATATCATAATGTATGTACCGATTGCATGGCGTGATCAACTGTTACGATTCGTATGATGATATATGTATGTTACTTGCATAATATGTGGTATAACATGCGTTATGTGATTATTGTTAACTTAAGGTGTGCCATACAATAACGCTAAGTGGGATTATGAAACCGTATGTGTGTAAATGGGTACACATGTCGAATATGATACTGTATGCTACTTGACTTGTGACATGCACCAATACGTGAAATATTTAAATACGAATTTAATTTAATTAAGATGTGGTAATTATAATAGGACGTGATTGACTAAAGGGTTTTAACAACAAAACTATCTGCCGAGCAAACCAAGGTGAGTTCACACTTTCTACAAGGCATGGGATTCCCAGGGGTTGGGAATGGGTAAAGGATTTGAACTGAAACTGCGTGATCTCCTGGTTTGGAACACGTACACACCCTCTTTATTGAAGGGTGACAACACGTACTAAGAACTTAATCGGAACCTGCGTAATCTCCTGGTTTGGGGATTACATACACACCCTCTTATTTGAAGGGTGACAACACGGATACTAGACCAAAACTCTCTATCATGAAGTCCCTCCTTTTATATCGACTTAATCGTCGGGCCAATGGCGAGCGGGTCATTAGTTAGATAGCGCTATTTAGGTTTGACAAGCCTCACACCGTGCCGCAGAGGACGGGCGTGAACTAATGGATCTGGGCACGTCAATGATGATAGACATTGACTTTAGGGCACCAACTTACTTTAGTCAGTGGTCGATATGGTAAACAGGTCTAGTGGTTAACATGGGGAAGCCCCCACCAACTATGGGTATGTTTGGGAAACAGGGTAAACTAATTAACTTACAACTTACAAAAGAATTCCTGGTTTTTTTTTAAACAACTTAACAATGAACACCAACCGTGAACTCGCTCAACTTTGTTGTTGATTTGTTGTTACATGCCTTGCAGGTCGTTAGGTATCTATGGAGCTTGCACGAGCAAGAGGAGTCGTTGTGGGACATGGACCGTTGTGTGCCATGTTAATATTTAAATTTATTGAACTTATGTTTTGGTTTTACCTTTATTGCTTCCGCTGTTTAACTTGAACTTGGTTAACTTGTTTTTGAACACCAATTATATTGCGTGGTTGGATTTTATTTATTTACATTGTTCAATATGATTGGTGGCTTGATCCTGGTCAGTCACGCCTCCAAGCGGCGATACTCCGCATGTGGATTTTGGGGGTGTGACATAGTTACTCTTACTTAAGTCCACTGATTACTGTTAATTTGTTCCACATCATATGGTAAATTAGAATATGCTAAATGTTGGTTTAAATTTATATTTATGGAATATATATATCATGCTTTTTGTTGAAAAATGAATATTGATTATAGTTCGTACTTATTGGATTCGCAAAAGCAAAAGCATATAGTTGCTGACCTATTGTGCTGACCTATTGGAAATTTATATTGCACCAACTGTTAACAAGTTGTATTGTCATTTAACTCATTATATGTTGTTATTTAATTGATTACATGTAGTCGGAGCATGCCGCCATGGCGATCGGAGCATGTTGTAACACCCCGTATTTTCGGAAGTCAAAGTCAAAGTCAAGGTCAAAGTCAACGACCGGCTGAACGGATTTGACTTATAGTAATTTCCTTATTTTAATTGTATTATGTGGAGTAAGTGTTGTTAATTGCTAAAATCGATGTGTGCTAATCGCTATCTAATCAACTTACGACTGTGAATTATAGGAAGTAACAATGCGATAAAGTTAACTAATCGATAATCAAGCTATGCTACTCGACATCGAATCGTGATACGAACCGCAACTCGACTTAACCTGGTTATTATACGTGTGTGTGTGCCTTATGTGTTACTTGTGCGTGTTATATATATATATATATATTGTGGATATCAATCGAACTCAATCGAAACTCGAAGCATAATCGAACTCGAATCCGAATCGAAAACCGAGCTCTGATAATTAGTAGTTGGGACTAAAAGTAATTTGACTAGGAAACCCTATCTTGACGAGCCGCTCGCAATCGAAATCGAAACATCAAAAATCGTCACGTCAAACAATCGTACCAAGTGCCATCCGGCCGGATAGCCATCCGACCGGATATCCACTGCGCTCCAGGTCAGGCGTCATCCGACCAGGATGTCATCCGACCGGATCGCCATCCGGGCGGTACGTCATCCGATCGGATAACCCTTTCCTCTTTTGGAATCCTATAAATACCCCTGTCATTGTCATTCTTTCCATTTCTGGAAACTCTCTGTCCGAACCATTCGTGCTCCTCACCTTTTCTTCGATTTCTCTCAATCCAGGTAAGATCTCGATCTAAATCTTGTACGTTCTTGATCTACACGCACACCTACACCTTTCTATCTTTTAAATCTTAACTTTTAACCGTGAAATCACTAGATTTCGGGTGCTCTAGGGTGACGTCATCATGTGTTCTTCAAGAACTCCATGTTTTGACTTCAATCCACCAAGAACAACCGAGATCTAACCGATTTCCACGCAAACATACAAAGATCTTGTAAAGATCTCGACACAAGAATGGTGAAAAAGGATTGAAAGATGGCCTCTAACTCTCTTTCAACTCTTTTACACTCATTACACTCAAAACCGATAGAATCGGACCCGGTTCTAGTCTTCTACTCTATCATAGTGTCGTACTAGCTCAAGATCCGGATCCTACCCACGAGACTACCGATTTCGGGTTAGTCAAGAACAACTGTCTAGAGCCGGTAACCGGCCGGGCTAGGGTGATTCCTGGTCGGGTTGGTCACTTGGGTCAAAACGGAGTCCTATTGGTTAACACGTCGTCAAAGTGTCTCGACAAAATGACAAACCATAAAACGACCAAGTGTAGGACGAACGGAACAACCATAACGGATTACTTTCCGACCGGATTACAATCCGATCGGATGGGTCATCCGCACGGATTGCCATCCGAACAGATCACACTTGGGTCCCACCTTTAAAACCAAATTAGCCGAAGTTTGAGTATCGAACAAATTGCAATCCGATCAAAAGACCATCTGACTGGATTACTCTTCGGATCATGAAATACTAAGACTTTAAAGACTTAAACAATTTTCAACATGATCAATGACAAGGTTGCCATCCAATCGGATTGCCATCCGATTGAATGACGCTTCTGTTATGAACTCGCTTTCTGTAAGTAACCTCAGCACAAAGTCGTCGTCTGACCGGACCACTGTCCGACCGAATGACCATCCGAACGGATTGTCATCCGCACGACCAGTCATCCGCACGACCAGTCATCCGATCGACCGACTTGATGGATAGAGATACTTCAATGTTTTCAAAATACTACAACGAAAACTTCAAAAGACAAGCCATCATACACAAACACATCCTTCTTATAGGAAGAAACAATCCACTCGAATCGTCATCCGACCGGATGACCATCCGAACGGGTTGTTATCCGCACGGATTACCATCCGATCGAACCACCATCCGACCCTTTTATACTTTGTGACGTTTTACGCATCACTTATCGTTATGCTATCGAATCTATTCAGGCTAACCTTACTCGCTAAGCGCTCCATTCAATCTATTAATCGCTGTGAGTATACTCGATCCCTTTTTGCTTTAAACACTTTTGGGTGTTACATACGTTACGAATATTCAAACTACAACAATCACACTACTCAATACTATTTGAGCGCTAACCGTTAATGCATGATATACGTGGCTTATGAATGCTTGTTTGTTATGTTTACACATTGTATGCTGTCTACCTGCCTTAGCAACGATAGTACTATAGTTTGGACTCAGCACCTGTTTACACGGGGGTTGTTAAGGATCATTACTTGCATGGATTACGGTGGTAATCATGTATTGCGAACTGCCTCGGGCAGTCAACCCGCAGTCATTGGTATCGATGGATCTATGTCGATAACTAACGTGCTTCATTTCACTATGTGTACGTGCTGGTTATGCGTAAACGAATTCAAACTCTATCTGCTATTATTAAACTTGTATGCTCACCTTTACATTTTAAGTATTGACATTATTTTAACGTATGTGACAGGTGCTTAGGATGCACACTTGGTAGGAATATGAAGCTAGAATAAGGCTTTAGAGCCTAACAAATAGTTGTCTGTAGTGGTCAAATTAAGGGTCTCTCGAAGCAGATAAACAACTGCTGCCTATTTAAATCTGAGTTATCGGAACAAAATATTTGCCTGGATTTTATCTGTAATAATTTGTTTACTGTTTGAGACATGGTATGGGACATGTTAATTTAAATTGAATGGTAATGATAGTTGTTATGGAAACTTCTGGACAATCTGTTTCGCTCAGTGCCATGCCCCGATGATTCCGCCATCGGTTGGGGTGTGACACATGCCGCCATGGAAAACAAAGTGAGCAAAAGGGAATAGATAAGGAGAAAAACTGTTCAAGTCGAGTAGATTGAGGAGCGACAAGAACAAACAAGAACAAAGTGTAAGTTTACAGGACAGGGTTAGTTACTGTTACTTAAGTCCACTGGTTACTGTTAATTTGTTCCACATCATATTTATGGAATTACCACTTTTTTTAAAATAAAGACGTACTTTTAAATAAAAACGGTCCAATTGGTTGAAGCATGCTACTCATTGCATTTGTACACTCTTATATTGGAGATTACAATTGGTTTAGTTGGGGTTAACACTCCTATAGTTGAGACTACAATTGGTTTTAATAATTGCTTTTACTTGTGCTTTTCCCGGAGTTCTCATAATCAAGGTAAATATTGGCAAATCAATTTTATCAAAAGCATCAAGGCATCAACATTTTACATCTTTACCCAATGGTAGTATCATGCGTTGTTCATACATCGATTACAAAGTAAAGTAGCTCAGCGATGGTATAATTTCATTTTTATAGCTTAATTTTTTTATTATGTGACCATAGCTCAGCGATGGTATAATTTCATTTTTATAGCTTAAATTTTTTATTATGTGAATCAGTTGTGTTATTTATTGTACCAGTGTAACGATCCTTTGAGTTTAATTGAATTGTTGTTGTTTGTTCAGGGAGAATTGAATTAGTTGCGTTGGGAGGACTGCAAGCTAAGGTATGTTATTTCATTACTTCAATAACCATCTTTATTGTAATTGGAACGCAATCGTAAAATAAATAAGTTGAACGTGAGACCCTTATATTTAAAGGGCCCATTTTTTAGCACTTCTAAGTTTGTAAGGCTTGACTTTATTTGATTTGGTTTTGATTCTTTCTCTCATAACAAGTTATCTTTAGACCCTTAGAAGGTTGAGCCCATCTTTATATATATTATTTTCTGTAACTGATTATTACTTTGTTTCTTTCTTTTTTGATAAACATGTATACAGGGGATGGCATTGACGAGAGTACCGAATGTCGGATTTCTAATCAGGTAAATATCCGGTAGTTCTCGTATCTGCAACATAGAAATGAGTACTGAATATTGCAGAAGATTTATTTGTTCTTATCATGGTTCATAGTTTGTGTATTATGTACTAAATTGTTTTTCTCTTTGTAACCCTATCATAAACATAAAACTATAAGAAATATTATAGATGATAAATTAGTGGTCTAATGTTACTTTTATGAAACGACGATGTCAGCCCTCCTTCTCAAATCAGACTAGGTCAGAGCTCCAATGTCTTCCGAAGATGACCACTTTGGATTATAACAGTGATTTTATATGGGCCTTAAGAAACGGAGATGCCGGTTTTGGCTTATTTAGTCAATATCACTGAATCGATTATATCCCGAGCGTCATCCCAATTCAAGATGCCGCCGGATTCTAGACGGGGGTTACTAAATCGATCAAATCTAGATTGTCTTCAGGTAGAACGTCGGTGCTTTAGATTAGGCGGCGGCGTTCTGTTTTTGTTATCTTGGTAGAAAGGTTTTCATTAATTTTATTGATTTTAAAACATGTATTATGAATTTCAATAAGGTTTAGATTTAGTGTATATGTGTAATCGTGACTGCATATAGAATTTTGCTTTATGTTATATAGTTGTTTACTGTTTGATTTGATATTTAACCCAATACTGTTGTTTTTCTCAAAATTTAAAGCAAAATAATACTTGATGTCATGTGCAAATCATTATAAGTGTTCTTATTAAACTCATCTAATTATATGAAGCATTTGAAATATTGAAATGTTAGGTTAGATATTTGTTCATATGATTATGATTCCGTTCATATGATTATGATTCTCATAACCAGTTTCATCTTATTTCTTTTGTAGGATCATGTGGTGAATGTTGTATTTTAAGAAACGAAGATGAAAAATTTATGGAACGCTATACCCCAAAAAGGAAGGATGTTGTATTAAGAGATGTTTCAAGATTTACGATCATAGAATATAGAACAATGAAAGCAAATATCATTTTGTATGATTTTGTATTATTTTTTCATATGATTTTGTATTATTTTTTCATAACTAATGCTCATCAATTTAAAACCATTGTTGTTGATACATCTGTTGACTTTGGATGAAAACAGATGTTTGAAACCACTTGGGTTAAACAGTGTTTTGTGAATAAAACAATGGTTGCATTTTTTGCAAACAGTGGTTTGACTTTGGTCAAACGGTGGTTTGACTTTGGTCAAACGGTGGTTTGACTTTGGTCAAACAGACTTTTGAACCACTAAGAATCATAGTTTTGCAAACAGTTGTTTAACTTTGGTCAAACAGACTTTGTTCAAACAGATTTTTTTTGCAAACATTGGTTTGACTTTGGTCAAACAGTAGTTGCATACTAATTCTATTTCCTTTCATCATGTTCTCTCAGTTACTTATCATCATTCGTTAATTTAATTACATCACATGCAACTTATATGAGTTTTAATTATAATCTTGATTTCTTGGTGAGAACAGTACCTAGCCTTAAACTAAAATTACACATGGGTATCACTACTAGCCTTAAACTAAAAATTACAATATCTATACACCTATCTATACTTTTTTATTAAAATTTGTTATGCATGGTTTTCTAATAATCACCCGTATTTGCACATGGGTCTTACTATATTTGGGACACTTGTCATCATATTAGGCCATGTTCTCTATGGATAATTATCATTTAGTTTAATATCTTCTAATTAATTATATATAATCTCCTACGAAATATTATTTTGTTTAATCTCTTCTACCTAATTACAGATAATTATTATTTATATCTATACAAATAATAATTAAAATAAAAAGATGTTAATGGTAGCAATTATAATTAGAACATAATAATACAAGCAACACTGCTAATAATGATATTAATAAAAACAATATTTTTTTTTCATGTGTATATTAATAGTTATAATTAAAAAATATAATATTTACTTATAACAACATTTAAATATAAATACAAATTAAAAAAACACTAATAAAATATAATCGATTACAAATATAAATATACTTTAGTCTCAAAATATTTCTCCTGACCATTAAACTTTACGAGAATATAAGTGATGACAATGTACCTCTTATTTACATGTGCTCAATCTTTTTAAAAATTTTAAAAACTAAACATTAATTACTATATGTCATGTACCTGTCACGCGGTGGCCGGGGCCCAATCGAACATCGCGTCCGCATACGCGGGGCTGACGGGGGAATGTCTTTGACATAAACCCGGTGACCACTGGTCCAGTACATAGAAAGTCACCTTCCAAAAAAAAAATACTATATGTGTTTTATTATATATTTACTTTTAGTCATTTAGATTTTAAAATCTTGATATAAGGTTATCAAAGAATTTCATAACTAATACAATTAAACTTCATAAAAGAATGATGATAAACGTGGATTAAGTTATTCCATTTATATCTTAAATCAAAAAGATTATATGTTTATTTAGAAATAAAATTAAGATAAAGAGGAGTTTGATAAATCAAATTGGGGTAGATAGGAAAATACATGGTTTTAAAGATATAATATTTTTATTATTTAGTATATAAAATTACATTTATTCAACTCGTACAATACATATGATTTATATATGTATAACTTTTTAATATATAAAATTACATTTATTCAACCCGTGTAATACATGGAGTTATAACATAGTTTGTTATATAGAATCAACGTACTGGTTAATTTTAAAAATTATCAGTTTTACATATCATTTTTAAAATTATATATATAAATTTCTGGACACATTCAACAAAAATAATATAATCCCATTAATTTTACAAGTGTTAGAGAACTATCTTAGTTATAAAAAAAATATACCAGTTAATTTTATAATAATCAAATATGTTTTAGTTATAATGAACATGATCAAATTTTTGGATGTATCAATATTAGAAAGTACGTGTTTCAATTCTTTAATATTATTCATCACTATGAGAAGGAAATAAAAGAAGAATAAAATTAGGTGTTAATTAAAGCACCAACATATGTTAAGAGTAAACTAGTATATATTGCCTGTGACTTTGCAGCAGGACTGTCAAGCCGAACAAAAAGTAAAACGTAAAAAAGATGAATTATGTTACTATGTACGCACGTTACAGCATGTTAACTCGCCAAAGTTAGATCGAAAAAGTAAAACATAGAAAAGAATAACTAAGTCGACTTAGGACCCACAAATTTCGAAGGAGCCATTAAACCGTAAAAAAATAGATATAAAACGTCGAACCACTCGAGTGTGTTGCTTGCAGTGTGTTAACTCGCAACATCTAGAACAAATTGTAACACAAAAAATTTGTAAAAGATTTGAAGTACTGGGGAACAAACAGTATTTTTGTGAGCAAAGAAATTTTTTTAAATCAATATAATTTAAATAGTAAACAATATAAATTAACGAAAATGTGATTATAAAGCCATTAAAAGGGTGGAGATACAATAATAAGTTTATTTGGCTAGGAAGGCTAGGAAATGATCTTGACCATCCATTTAGTTAATCAAAGACTAAGATTAAATGAATGAAATTGAAGCAAAAAAAAGAGGCGCGTGGGTTTGTTAGGGGCATTCTAGTCAATCCAGCACAATAGTTTCTCTCTCCTCCAATCCCCCCCATTTTTTAAACGTTAATAACTTTTTCATACGACATTATTTTTTTATAAAAATTGCACCAAAAAATGAGCATTTTTTTATCTTTAAAACGAGTATACTATTGCTATATTTTCGAATTTTTTTTTGAAAACCCAGTTGCGTAAAACGCAATGGAGAAAACTCAGTTACGTAAAACGCAATGAAAAAAAAACGTAAAAAATGACATTTTCTAAAACGCAACGCACAAAAAACACAAAGAAATGTCTTATTTCTAAAACGCAATGACCAGAAAACACAAATAAATGTCTTATTTCTAAAACGCAATAGCCTAAAAACACAAAAGAAAGTGTACTTTCTAAAACGCAATGCACCCAAAACACTTAAAAATGTCTTATTTCTAAAACGCAATGGCCAGAAAACACTTAAAATGTCTTATTTCTAAAACGCAATGGCCAGAAAACACATAAAAATGTCTTATTTCTAAAACGCAATGGCCTAAAAACACAAAAGAAAATTGTTCTCTCTAAAACGCAATGAACTGAATACACATAAAAATGTGTTTACCTAAAACGCAATGAGTAAAAAGACTTCAAAAATGTTTTATTTCTAAAACGCAATGACCAGAAACTGTTGTTCACAGAACCAGAAACTGTCTAAAACGCAATGACCAGAAACTGTTGTTCACAGAACCAGAATCTAACTAAAACGCAATGACCAGAACCTGTTGTTTACAGAACCAGAAACACTGTCTACGAATGCAGTTTTGTATGTGAATTGTCTGAACCAGGAAGCTGGAGATAAAAAAACTGTCTACGAATGCAGTTTTACAGAGGCAATTTACAGAAAATTATTTTTTCTGATGCATTTTTATTACAGCAATTTAATCAGAAAAAAAAATTTCCGAGCTGACCTGGCAGCTCAACCCCAGGCAGGGGCTCTTCCCCTTGGACCCCGCTAGGGGCTGCCGCCCCTGGGACCCCGCTACCAGGGGCGCTGCCCCCGGACCTCCGCCAAGATCGTAAAACACAATGACTAAATCAAAAATCTAGATCGTAAAAATGAAATTAAAGAATTTCTTACGTAGATCGAAGTGATTTCTTCAACAATTGACGAAGTTTGAATGATTGAAACACTTATCAGCGCTCGAATCGAGTGATTATCTCCAAAATCACCGAAAAAAACGAGATTTTTTATGAAATTAAACTAGGTTTTCTTCAAAAAAAAACTGAAGAACACGTTGATCGGGTGTTTGAATCATTGATTGGTGATAAAAATCGCACTATAATGTAGTAATTATTGAGATAGAAAGTGAAGAAATTGTTGAAGATTGTGAGTTTTGTAAATGGTGGGTTTTGAAGTTACTGGGTTTTGAAAAGGAAGAAGAAATGGTTGGATTGACTAAAATACCATTTTTCTTTATTTTAAATGTTGCCACATGTCCTAATTCTATTGCTTCCTACACTTTCTAGCCAAAATAAACTTCCTATTTGATCTTTTCCCTAAAAGTAAGTTATATATATCCAAGCCATGTGCTACTACATTTTTTTATTTTAACGGCAAATATAATTCATCTACTTTACCAATAAAATACTCTCTTGTCGAGGTTTAACCTCCTTTTTAAGAGGCGTGTTTTTACTAAGTGGACTACCCGTATTGGCTCATGTGGTATTACATACTTTTATGTTTTGTCGTTTATATTTGGCCAAATTTATTCGTTTTCCAGTTGATTTTATATGTGATCAAATTTTTTTTTTTTTTTTTTTTTTTAGTTTCAAACTTAATTTTTATTCCAATCATCAGGGCAAATTACATAAGAATAGCAGGTAGACGAGCAACAAACTGCGCCGCCATCCCTTTCTGAATAGAAAACCCTAATCTATGTGGTCGAATATGAATTCCAGAAAAAAAAAAAAAAAAAAAAAAAAAAAAAAAAAAAAAAAAAAAAAAAAAAAAACATATCAAGTCTGTGGTCGAATGTGAAATCTTTGGTACATTCCACATTTGACATCGTCAGTTGGGGCCGGGGGAACACACTGAAATTCGCTATCTGTTCATATTGTGGAAGCCAAGATCATATTTTATGTGTTATTATTTTATGGCATGAACAACAAAATTAGATGGTGAGATCTTGTTTCGATCTGTTGATACAGACTGATCATGAATAACTCTTTTTTTAATTATTTTAGTATGAATGTTGGAGAGATGACTAGGTTGGTATTCGTTCACCCAACTGTAAATGAAGAAGCAGTTGAACAAGAATATTGACTGTTATAGTAAAATATCATCATACTGTAATTGATGAAGGTATCCTTTTTTAAACCTTTGAAGATTTCTTGATTTAGCATGATATCATCTTTTCTACGTAATTTCCATCCATATACATGAATTACAATGGAAATACAGTTATGTCCAAGTTTGTTGTGTAATTGACTTTAAATGGCATTAAGTGATGCAATGAGACTCGTACTCAAACTAATTTCGTTGATTATTTAAGTTGACAAATTCAACACATGGCCCTATTTTGGCCTTGCAAGGAAAGTGTTCATCCAGAAGAATTCTAGCGAGAAAACATTGACCTTTGAAGTTTCATGGAAATTTTAGGGTGTGGGAAAATCCGTTACATGGCTAGTGACATGTACAACTATGGTGAGACCAGTGGCGGAACCAGAATTTTTTTCCTGGGGTGCGGAAAATTTTTAAAAATTTTAGACCTCTAGCTATATAAAAAAATCGGTTCATAGCGGGTCGGATCGGGTCGGGTCATGTAAAACAAGTAAAAATAAATTTCATAGCGGGTCGAATCAGATCGGGCCGGGTCCATTTCAATTCTCAAACAATCAAACCCTAGTTCCTAACTTCCTATCACATTAACAAACAAAAAAACATTAAAGTTCAAATCATCCCTACTTTTATTTCTCTTAATCATTCAATAAAAGAACAAAAAAAACTTATCTATAACATACCTTGGTCTTTAATTAGAATAATCCGGCGAAAAAAAGTGGTTCAACCCCTTCTCTCTTGAGAAATCGCGGCATAACTTCCCTACTTGTCGCAACCCCCGATCCCTAATCCCTGGGAACGGGCGGCCGCGAGCCAGTTTCGGTGGTATCGCGTGTTTGCTTAATTTGGCAGCGGAATTTTCATCAGGACCGTAGTTAGGAAATATTTGATCAGAGTAAAATACCACATTTTCATAACATTAAACACATGGGATAAAATCCAAGTTTGCATTACACACATTTTCATAGGAATAAATCCTATTTTATTTAATAAAAACATCTATTTTAATTTAGGTAACTTTATTGCCACTTTTCCAAGCCTTCAGTGCTGTCCAGCTGGCTTCTATTTGGCTTTCACAGTTTGTTACCCGAAACGCGTTTTAAAAACATTTGTCAGTGGGAAATACTGGTGAGTGAATCCTAGTTTAATCAAGTTTAAATAAAAACCATTGTACTGTATTGAGGGTGATCTCGCAATTACATTTGTTTCCAACTTATATCAATTAACATCCATGGTACTGTCAGACCCGACTTGTGGAAATGTTATTCCTTGACCAGGCGGTAACAAATTTTATATACAAAACCCCAACATACTCATGATAATTGTATTCTTAAAAATACTCAATAACTGCTTAATATGCATTTAATTGTATGAGGTTTTGTAAAAACAGTTAACAAAAAGCGGATCAACTCACATTGCTGTCTTATATTATCCTTTAGGGTTTCCTGGTGACAATCTAGAATTTACACAAATGCACACGCGTTAGTATAATAACCCATTTTAACATTAGTAATACCCTCCCCGAGACGGCATTCCAATGACTACGACGGGCAGAACCACGACAGCCGTTACGGAACCCTAGATCAATCGAGCAGCGTATCTAATACGTATCCAGGGGTTATAATACTTACAACGGAGCAGAACTTCGCTATTTAGGGGGTATTAGACCCGAGTATAATGCCTATTATGAGAGAATTACGTTTAGAAACAAAGAAATGAACGAGTTTGGCTGAAACCCAATGCCTGCTATTTATATTGCCACATTTCGACTTTTACGCGGCCCGCGTAAATGTTAACATAGGGCTACGCGGCCCGCGTCAAACCCGGTCAACGGCGTAGCTTGTCCGGATCAGCGACTAGACTCGCCACGATGATGACACGTGTCATCACCGGGCTGTGCCACATTCTTGATCTCTAGCAACCCGCGTAAGACTCTTAGGAGGTCTATGCGGCCCGCGACAAACCCAAAACCTCAATTTTTAATTATTTTGATAATATTTAGGGTATTCGGAGCCCGTTTTCACGTATGGGGTGTATTTTTGGACATATTGGGATATTTTAAATATATTTGGGTGTCGGAAATAATTCGAGGGTGTCGCTTTTCTTTAAGGTTGTTATATCATCCCCACCTTGTTTTAGAGCTCGTCCTCGAGATCTACTGGAACAAGTGTGGATATTTTCGTTGCATTTCAGATTCAAGTTCCCATGTGTACTCGGATCCTCTTTTGGAGTCCCACTTCACTTTGACCAGAACTAATCTCTTATGCTTGAGATTCTTGACTTTCCTGTCTTCAATCTGTAGAGGCATTTCTACAAACTTGAGTTGTTCATTTACCTCTATATCCTTAAGAGGCATTACTAGTGATTCATCAGCTAAGCATTTCTTGAGATTAGATACATGAAATACATCATGTATTCCTGCCATTTCCTCTGGCAGTTGTAGCTGATAGGCTACAGGTCCTATTCTTCTAATAATCTCAAAAGGTCAAATATACCTGGGACTTAACTTTCCTCTTTTGATGAATCTTACCACTCCTTTCCAAGGATAGACTTTTAACAATACTTTATCTCCTACTTGAAATTCCAAGGGTTTGCGTCGGTTATCAGCATAGCTCTTCTGTCGATCACGTGCTGCTTTCAGTCGTTCCTTGACTTGAATGATCTTGTCAGTTGTTTCTTGTACTATCTCAGGTCCAGACAGTTGTTTTTCCCAAATTTCTGCCCAACAGACTGGGGTTCGGCACTTTCGTCCATAAAGTGCTTTGAATGGTGCAGCATTGATACTTGTGTGATAACTATTATTATAAGAAAATTCTATTAATGGTAAGTGATCGTCCCAATTACCTCCAAAATCAATTACACAAGCTCTAAGCATGTCCTCCATTGTCTGAACTGTTCTTTCGCTTTGTTCGTCTGTTTGAGGATGATAAGTTGTGCTTAGATTTAACTTGGTTCCCATTGCCTTTTGGAAACTTGACCAAAAATGAGAGGTAAAACGGCTATCTCTATCAGAAACAATTGATAAAGGTATTCCATGTAATGAAACTATTTTATTTACATATAATTTAGCTAGCTGTTCCATATTGTAAGTTGCTTTCATTTGTAGGAAATGAGCTGACTTGGTTAGCCTATCTACAATCACCCAGATTGTATCATTCCCTTTTCTTGTTTTGGGTAATTTGGTAACAAAATCCATTGTTATCAATTCCCATTTCCACACTGGCATTTCTAACTGTTGTAACAAACCTGAGGGTTTCTGGTGTTCATCTTTAACTTGTGAACAAGTTAAACATTTAGAAACATAGGCTGCTATGTCCTTTTTCATTCCTATCCACCAGAAATTCTTTCTTAAATCCTGATACATTTTATCACTTCTAGGATGCATTGTGTATTTAGACTTATGGGCTTCTTCTAATATATGATGACGCAGATTTCCTAATTTAGGTATCCATATTCTCTTTTTATGAAATCTCCAAATTCCATCTGTTCCTTGTTCTAATTCCTTAATCATACCTTTTAACTTTTCAATATCATCCTTGATTACTGATTCTTGTGCTTCTCTTATCTGATCATTTAAATCTACTTGTAGATTTAATTTAAGAGAACGTACCATTTTTGGCTTGTCATGATACTTTCGGCTTAAAGCATCAGCAACTACATTTGCTTTTCCTTCGTGATACTGGATATCACAATCATAATCACTAAGCATCTCCATCCAGCGTCTTTGTCTCATATTTAATTCTTTTTGCCCAAAAACATATCTTAAACTTTTATGATCAGTGAATATGGTAAACTTACTACCATAAAGGTAATGTCTCCAAATCTTAAGGGCAAAAATTATAGCTCCTAATTCTATATCATGAGTTGAATAATTTTCTTCATGATTCTTAAGTTGTCTAGAGGCATAAGCTATAACCTTTTGGCGTTGCATTAATAAACATCCATAACCTAATTTAGAGGCGTCACAATAGACTACAAAGTCTTCAGTTCCTTCTGGTAACGCTAGTATGGGTGCATGGGTTAATCTATGCTTAAGAATTCTAAACGCTTCTTCTTGATTTGTTCCCCATTCAAACTTAATGGATTTACAGGTTAACTTAGTTAAAGGAATGGCTATTCTAGAGAAATTTTGAATAAATCTTCTATAATAACCGGCCAATCCTAAGAAACTTCTAACCTCGGTTGGTGACTCAGGGGTTTTCCATTTGGTAATCGCCTCGATCTTAGTTGGATTCACATGAATTCCTTCATGGTTTACTAAGTGTCCAAGAAACTGTACATGCTCTAACCAAAACTCGCACTTTGAAAATTTAGCGTAAAGCTTTTTCTTTCTTAATAGACTTAAAAGTGCGTGCAAATGCTTTGCATGTTCCTCTTTACTTTTAGAATAAATTAGAATATCATCTATAAAAACAATTATGAATTTATCCAAATATGGCTTACATATTCGGTTCATCATGTCCATAAATGCGGCTGGGGCATTGGTTAAACCAAATGGCATGACAGTAAATTCATAATGGCCATACCTTGTTCTAAACGCGGTTTTAGGAATGTCCTCTTCCTGTACCTTTAATTGATAATATCCTAACCTTAGATCGATTTTAGAGAAAAATCGAACTCCTTGCAGTTGATCGAACAGATCATCGATTCTCGGTAATGGATACCGGTTCTTGATCGTGACCTTGCTTAATTCACGGTAATTAATGCACATACGCATCGATCCGTCCTTCTTTTTAACGAATAAAATCCGCTCCCCATGGCGACGAACTTGGCTGTATGAATCCTTTCTCCAACAATTCGTCTAATTGTTTCTTCAGTTCCTGCATTTCTGCGGGTGCCAAACAGTAAGGTGCTTTGGCAATCGGTGTTGTTCCAGGTAGTAGATGGATTCTGAATTCGACTTCTCTGTCTGGTGGTAGTCCTGGTAATTCTTCTGGAAACACATCTGAAAACTAAGACACTACTGGAATGTCTTTTAGTTCTTTTCCTTTAGTGTTAATGATTATAGAAATCAAATACACTATAGATCCTTTTCTTATATAACTTGTAGTTTTAATCACAGAGATGAATTTCGTGGATCTAGATGGCTTATCACCTTTAATTGTGATCTTTTCACCCTTTGGTGAATTTACTTGAATTGACTTTTGATCACATAAAATATTAGCTTTATTGGTTATTAACCAGTCCATTCCTAAAACGACATCGAATCCTGCCAGATTCATGGGATAAAGGTTTGCAATAAACTTTTGATTTAAAATTTCTATTCTTGCTCCCTGCAAGATTTCAGAAATCCTAACAGTTTCTCCATTAGCTGTCTCTACAAGACATTCTTGTGGTAGTTTAGTTAATGACTGATTTAGAAGTTTGCAAAATGAAGTATTAATAAAACTTTGGTTTGCACCAGAGTCAAATAATACTTTAGCAAAAACATCATTAACTAAAAACGTACCAGCTATCACGTCTGGAATCATTTTGGCTTCATCTGCAGTTAGAACGAATGCTGTAGCATTTTTAGTATTCTTGTTGTTCGCGGTTGGAGCTAGTTTTGGACAGTTTGGCTTGATGTGACCTTTTTCTCCACAATTGAAGCATAGTCCATTACTGGATTTTCTTCTGCAATCTTCTTCCTTGTGTCCTGGCATCTTGCAGAAATTGCAAAGAGTGGAGCATTTTCCCGAATGCTTTTTCTTGTAGACCTTGCAGAATGGTGCAGAGGTAGAACCTATATTCCTACGGTTGTAATTCCCAGAACGGAATTCTTGGGTAAGCCTTTGAGTTAGGTTTCTCCTCTGGTCTTCTTCTCTAGTACGGATTAATTCATCTGACAAGGTGTTGGCTAGTTCTACAGTTTCTTCTATAGTTTGAGGTCTAGCTGCCTTGACTACATGTCGAATCTCTCCAATTAATCCCCAGACGTAATGGGAGATTAATACTGGTTCAGGTGATGCAAGGGTTGGTACTATTCTAGCATATTCAAAGAATGTAGTAGTATAACCCTTACTATCTACCCCGGTCATTCTAAGGTTCAGAAACTTATTCGCTATCTGTTCCATTTCATTGGGAGGGCAAAATTTCCTTTCTACCATATTCTTAAATTCTTCCCATTCCATGTTGTATATCCTATCACTTCTTTTTTATTGGAGGATAGTGTTCCACCATTCTAAGTCTGAGTTCTTAAATAGATTAGAAGAAAACATTATTTTGTCTTCTTCAACACACTTTCTTATTTTTAAAACAGCCTCAGTCTTCTCTATCCAACGTAGGGCTACAATGGGTCCTTCATTGCCCGAGAATTCTATTGGTTTGCAAGACCAGAATTCCTTATAAGAACAACCATAAGGCATGGTTCTTCTTCTTTTGGGAATGGGCACTTGAAGTACGGGTCCATTGTTCACGCTGTGTTCTGGTTCAATTGGTCGCTTACTGCTATGTTTACTTTTATTATTCGCTTCCTGAACCGTTTGAATAATACATGGCATTGCATCTATAATTCCTTGTGCCACCATGTGTTGAATTGCACTATTATCCATTTGGTTTCCATTGTTATTCATGCTTGGATTCTCATTAACCAAGTTAATGTTACTCTGGTTATCATTATTTAGATTTTCTTGATTTCCTTCGTCGGCCATCTGAATTTTAAACAATTACCCCGTATTAATATCACAAAATAATGTTTAATATAGTTAATCACATGACACGCATTTTAGCCAAAAGCGTCGACCATTGCGACTTTACTCTATTCATATACTATGCATCTATTACACACCAGAACTGAGATAAAAGTTACAATACCAACTGAAATAAAATTACACTAATAATAGTAGGCATCCGTACATACATATTTTATTTTATTATTATTACTACTACCGTTTATACCATCACATTCACGGATATGGATTCATCGAAAAATCCATATTGCGCTCGTCATACTTCCAGACGAGTCGCTCTCCCACCTGTCTCATTCGTTCACTACTTTCTAAAATTTTCTCACCGAATGTCCTAAGTTCTTGTACGTTATCTACACTCATTAGGGGTGCAGGTTCTAGGACTGGGTTCGGAATCTGGGGTGCGGGTTCCTGGTACGGAGGTGTAGGGGCGTGGAATTGGTAAGGATCTTCTAAAATCTCCCTAATGTATTCATCGTGGTAATAGGGATCTAAAGGATCCAAACCTGGGTAGGCTCCTATGTTTGGCATGGGCATGTCTTCATGTATCGGGTAACGTTGCACATAGTCCCTATTGTCATCCCACTAGGGGTCGTAATTTGGGTCTAGGGGGTTTGGTGCCGGTACCCTAGGTATTTCTTCCGGATTCAAGTCATGCATTTCTACTTGATTTTTAGGGTTTTCTATCTCCATGGGTTGGTCAGGGATTGGTAGTTGTGGTTGGGGTGCTATTATTTGTTCCCGGTTAGGGTCAGCGGTAGTGGTTGCTAGGATATGGATATTGGCTATACCCCTATTTATCATATCCGGGGCATAGGCATCGGTTTCTCTTTTGGCTGCTGCTAGTACTGATGTATGCAAAATGCAACATATAAATTACATCAATTGTGGCATAAAACTATTACTTTTTTAGTACTAATGTTGGAAAAAGTGTGCTTTTGTCTTCCTTTTGTATTTTCAGGATTAAATGAGCTCAAATTAACAAAAGAAGCAAAAAGGCAGCTAAATCTAACATAAATACAAGAAAAGGAATAAACGTGGCATGCCCGACCTCCCCGAAAACATCCTCCCAAGCAAAACAAGAGAGCAGAAGGCTGAACACGCCCCGTGCTCAGTGAGCACGGGGGCGTGCCCAAGTGTAAGCATAAAAGACAAAGTTGTAGAAGCTTCCATCGCCCACCACGGGGCCGTGCTCAGCGGACACGGGGCCGTGGTCAACTATAAGATTCGCAGAATCCAGGGAAATCTTTATAGTACATACATGCTTATGCACACGGGGTCGTGCCCAGCGGACACGGGGCAGTGGTCAACTAATAAAGACAAGAGCAATTAATGAAGAAAGTGAAGGATGTGGATACGGGGCAGTGCCCACTGGACATGGGGCCGTGCCCGAGCTTCTGTTCAGCCTATAAATAGGAGTGTTTGGTTCAAGCTCAAACCATCCCTTGGCACATCACCTCTCTCACACTTCACCCACCACCCACCACCACCATAACACCATCATCCACCACCATCATCCATTGTCCATCATAGAGTGTGTGAGTCGTCTCGGGATCCAAGATTGATCGTAAGAGTTCTTGACAATCAAGGCCATGTTTGCCTAAGTCTCTTACATCACTTGGTGAAGACAAAGTGTCTAGTGTAATACTTTTTATTTTTAATCTTTTCGCACTTTTTAATTGGTTATGTATTAATGACTTTAATAACTAGTTTCTTATGTTGAAGGTGATTTTTCCTTATCGTTGTCCGTGGTGTCTTGGCATTATTTTACTGTCTATATAAAATAAAAGATTTTCACCATTCATATCTCCACGGTCTATATGGAGGTATGTTGGCTACCTGGTCGGGGGTTAAGGGAACGGTTTGGTAAGAGTCTTGCCATTGTTCAGTGTATAGATCCTGCGAAGGACCTGGGTCAAATTTAGTAGGACCTCCTTCAATACTTAACGGTATTGGATGGCGGGGGTCCAAACTCTTTGATCCCCTCATAAGTTAAACTACTATTAAAACTTTAACCCGGCTACTTAGGACTGTATCCCTGCTGACTCAGACTACTTAGCCGAGGGTAACGTCGCCTTCAAAGAGGGGCCTACCACATTATGCATTAATAACTTAATTAATTATCTTTCAATAATCCGACCCTTTAGGATTGTATCCTTGCTGACTCAAACTACTGGGTTGAGGGTAACGTCACCTCCAAAAGAGGGGCCTACTAGAATAACTAAGATAATCTCTTAAATAGTGCAAAAGTGCGGAAATAATCAAAGATTACACTAAACATGAGTCAGAGCCAAGTGATTCATCTTGTTTATCTGTTTTTACTTTATTTTTATTTTCAGCATTTTAGTTAGACTTTATTTTTCTTAGTTTAAAACATTTTTCTAAACTTTTGATTTGATTAGACGTTGAGGATAAACCGGTATTAAAAGCTCTTGTGTCCTTGGACGACCTCGGTATCTTACCAACACTATACTACGCTCACGATGGGTGCACTTGCCCATATGTGTGTTTAGTGTTAGTAAATATCGTGTTTTATAAATTCAAAACTTGGCTAAAAAAAGTGTTAAAAAGGGCTTAATATATACATTAAAAACTAATAACACTCACGCACATCAAGTTTTTAGCGCCGTTGCCGGGGACACAAGGATTTTAAGAAAGTTAGGAATCAGCGGCCTAATCATTTTTCTTATTTTTCTATTTTTTTAGGATTTTTCTTAGTTTTTCAGCTTCTGCATAACTCAGCACGGGTCGTTCCCGCTGAACACGCCCCGTGCCCAATCATTGGAACTGGCAATCTTGTTTTAAGTCAGACAGTAAGCTGAACACGAGGCCGTGCCCACTCAACACGCCCCGTGCCCAAGATTCAGTTACTGAAAACAGAACCGTAAGATCCCGACGGTTGGTAATTTCTGACACAAACATGAGTGATACTGATACTTTTTACTTTCGGCACTCTTATGGTACGTGGTGTCAATTATGTGGTGGTACCCATCAGGAATTAGAATGTTATTTTCTAAATTATAAGCCCCATTATATAGACCCATCGTTTCCTTGTTTCCTTAAGAGGGGCGGAAGTAAAAATAATCCCTATCTCTCCCTTGAATGCTCCCAACCAGATTTTTTAGGAGAAATGCTTCTTGATGAATTATTTCAATTAGAAGATCTAATTCTTAATTGGTTAATAGAACTTAGGATAGATTTCAATAATTTATCTCAAGATGATAACCAAGAAGAAGTGTTGGAATCGCATTCAAACAACTTCGTTGTCCCCGACGATACTTCTAACTCTAGTGAGGACTTGAGCGATAGTCGTCCCTGTGCCGATTGTGCCGTGAAGGACTCCCCATCGACTTCGTTCGATGCATACATAGACCTGCGCGATTCGGCATACACCTTCTTTAACGAGAGCCCGGGAAAGGGTTGGACTTGTCCACCTACTTGTAGCATATGAATCACCCTCACCGACAACCTCTTGCGTTCTAGTCTTAATCTAGATCATTTAAGGTATCTTAGGCACTTTGGGGTTGTTCCATCCAGTAAGGAACCACCCGATCTGGAAAAGTTCCTTAAAAATAGACAAACTTCATAACCAGCCCTTCGACACGGGGTCGTGCCCAGGTCAACACGCCCCCGTGTCCACCAAAAGATTCCCTTCTGACTTTTTGTCAGAATACGGACAATCTTGCCTGCACACGGGGCCGTGTCCAGTATGCTGTCGTTTTCTATAAATGCAGCCAAGAATCCTGCACATTTGGACCATCCAGGGACAGAGATTTGAAAGGATTTTCTAACTTACCATCCTAGGTATGTTCTAAAAGAAGTTTCTAATAAACATCTTGTCCCTTCCTCTTTTATCCATTACCTTCTTCTTCATCTTTCTTGCAACAACACCTCCATTAGAGCTTGATTCCAAGCTTTATTATGATGTTTGTTAACTTTTTGCTCAAGGAATCTTGTTAAAAATAAGTTACACAACATTGTTTTAAGTTATTTTTGTTCAAAAATGCTTCATAAGTTTGGAAAATAATTTGAGACTCCAAGATTCCTTGTTCTAAAAACTGCAGAAAGGTGAGCACGGGGCCGTGCTCATTGAGCACGGGGCCGTGTCCGTAGTACTGTTTCATTAAAATGAACTATTCTTGGTTTGTTTTCGTAGAATGTCTAGCCAAAACAATGGAACCTCTTCTGCGCACTCCAGAAACAGTCGAAGGGAAAGGAGGCCATCAATTGAAGCAACTCTCGTACGATACGTGATGGCGCTACGTGAAGCTCTTGATGAGATGACTTCGGTAGAAGAGGTCCTGATAGACCGTATAAATTATCTTACGGTGGGGTTGGAAAACAGTTTTCAAGAAATAAACCTCTTGCACCAGAGGTTAAACATTCTTGTAACACCTCCAATGGAACCAATCCTCCCTCAAGAGGATTGGAACCTAGCACTTGGAATCCACAATCCTACCGGTTGGGATGACATTCCAGCGGAACCTCCTCTTGAAGATCTACAAGAAGTCCCGGTGGAGGTTGCACCTCCTCAAACCAATGCCAATGAGCCCGCTTTTCTTCTCCCTAGGGAGATATAAGAATGGCTTGCCGACGTGTGAGGAACCCATGTCCAGAGAAAGAAGTTTTCAAGCCACATTTAACCGAGGGATTTACCTTTTCGGAAATTTTGCTAATAAAATAAGTAGCAGGCTAGAACTTCTTGGTTTAGATTTCTTGTGTTTCTTTGACCTAACTATCTAGTATTTTAACTTTTAGGACTACTATGTAATTCTCTCTATGACTTAAAGAATTATGGTTTTAGTTAATTTGGTGTTTGGATGGTGTTGAAACGAATAAAACACACTCGGGATGGCAAAATGATAACAAGGGAAACTTGAACCAGCACCCCATGCAGGAACACAGGGCCATCCGACAATTTTCTTCATTAACAGTAAGCTCAACACGGGCCGTGTTCGCCCAACACGGCCACGTGCTGCACAGTCTGCAGAAATGACCCAGTTCAGGTAAACTGGACACGGGTCGTGTTCACCCAACACGCCCCCGTGTCCAGGCTTCTGTTTCTTTTGTTTAATTTTTATTACTCGCACTTGAACACGGGGCCGTGCCCAGACAACACGGGGTCGTGCCCAGCGCCCAGTAACACAAACTTTTGCTTTTTCACACATTTTTACACATTCAATCAACCTAAAAACTTATTTTTGTGACACATTGAGGACAATGTGTAATTTAAGTGTGGGGGATGCTAAAACCTTGAATCTTGCAAGTCCTAATAACAAGCCTTACACAAAACTCTATTGGAACCACTAATCACCCCAAATTTTTTCAAAAATTTTCATTTTTTTTACTTGTCTAGGTTTAATTTGGGAATTTCAAAATTCTAAAAAGGTTATATTTTTACAAATTTACAACCGATAGCATCGTGATAAAAAGAACCAACATAAGAAAATTATTAAAAGGCATGACAAGCTTAGTTAAAATTTAATTATATATACTTGATCACATAAAAATCCATTCCCACAAAAGTGAGTTTTTGAGCCGTTATTGAGCATACAAATACATATCTTTAAATTAAATGCTCATTTTTCGTTTCTTGTGTGAATAGCCGCTTGGTTCTTACAACTCTAGAACTTGCCACGACGATACATTCCCGGTCCTTACCAACTTAAACCCGAGTAAGTAAATGATGGAGGCATTAGGACTAACCTTTTTTATTTCTATACCATTATTTTTCTTTTTTTTACCACCTACCCAAAATCCCCCTAGTTAACCCCTTTGAGCCTAAACCTTTTCATTTCTTAACCCAAACCAAACACCCTTTCACCCACCAAAACCTTTTTATTTTTAACCCTTTGTTTTAGTAATAAGCCCGGTTTTTCGTATGACTATTAAAAAAACTTTGTTGATGATGAAGCAAAAGAAATAAACAAGCAAGTTCATCAAAAGTAACTTTGTTTGAATTATGGCTTCATCAAAATAAAAAGTTTAAAGAAAGTCTTACGAAAACCGACGCTTGTTATGCTTTTCGCCCTTTTACTAACCACTAACCCAACCACCTACCTTTAACCCAAGCCTAACCCTTCACCCAAAAAGTCCTCTTGATATTTACAAAGTTATATAGTTAAAAAGGAGGAGGATTGATTGCTTGGCAAGCTTATGGTAGGAGTAAGTTCCATGCCGCTCTCGAGTGATTCACTAAAATACATCTTCGGCCGAGTGTTGAGTGGTCCCCCGTGAGGTATGTGAACTTGTATATAAATAAAATTTTAAAGAGGCATGTTATGCCCTAATAAGTAATTTATCTTATGAAAAGTTTTAAATAAATCATGACGAATAAGATTGTAAATAAATAAAAATAAAACTAAATAAAGAATCTTGGAAATCCCGACACTCTATGACAAGCCCAAAAACCTTCTCTTCTACCCATTCCATTTAGGAGTGTAAAGTCATATTATAAAGAGTTTTGCTTGAGGACAAGCAAAGATTCAAGTGTGGGGGTATTTGATGTATGCAAAATGCAACATATAAATTACATCAATTGTGGCATAAAACTAACCCTTTTTTAGTACTAATGTTGGAAAAAGTGTGCTTTTATCTTCCTTTTGTATTTTCAGGATTAAATGAGCTCAAATTAACAAAAGAAGCAAAAAGGCAGCTAAATCTAACATAAATACAAGAAAAGGAATAAACGTGGCATGCCCGACCTCCCCGAAAACATCCTCCCAAGCAAAACAAGAGAGCAGAAGGCTGAACACGCCCGTGCTCAGTGAGCACGGCGGCGTGCCCAAGTGTCAGCATAAAAGACAAAGTTGTAGAAGCTTCCATCGCCCACCACGGGGCCGTGCTCAGCGGACACGGGGCCGTGGTCAACTATAAGATTCGCAGAATCCAGGCAAATCTTGATAGTACAGATATGCTTCTGCACACGGGGTCGTGCCCAGCGGACACGGGGCAGTGGTCAATTAATAAAGACAAGAGCAATTAATAAAGAAAGAGAAGGATGTGGACACGGGGCAGTGCCCACTGGACACGGGGCAGTGTGTTTAGTGTTAGTAAATATCGTGTTTTATAAATTTAAAATTTGGCTAAAAAAAAGTGTTAAAAAGGGCTTAATATATACATTAAAAACTAATAACACTCACGCACATCAAGTTTTTGGCGCCTTTGCCGGGGACACAAGGATTTTAAGAAAGTTAGGAATCAGCGGCCTAATCGTTTTTCTTATTTTTCTATTTTTTAGGATTTTTCTTAGTTTTTCAGCTTCTGCAGAACTCAGCACGGGCCGTGCCCGCTGAACACGCTCCGTGCCCAATCATTGGAACTGGCAATCTTGTTTTAAGTCAGACAGTAAGCTGAACACGGGGCCGTGCCCACTCAACACGCCCCGTGCCCAAGATTCAGTTACTGAAAACAGAATCGTAAGATCCCGACGGTTGGTAATTTCTGACACAAACATGAGTGATACTGATACTTTTTACTCTCGGCACTCTTATGGTACGTGGTGTCAATTATGTGGTGGTACCCATAAGGAATTAGAATGTTATTTTCTAAATTATAAGCCCCACTATATAGACCCATCGTTTCCTTGTATCCTTAAGAGGGGCGAAAGTAAAAATAATCCCTATCTCTCCCTTGAATGCTCCCAACCATGAAGGATATAGCCGTACCGATCCGGACGACCATACATACTGCGGGGAGTCTCATGCTACTAACAGTAGACCAGGAGGACGCAATTATGTTCCTCCCACTCACCCCCGCACCACATACCTCCGCGCTGCAAAGCGCCACCAGAGCCAACCCTACAGGCCGAAATCTGCGGCTGAAAACTCCAAGTTCGCCCCAGAGATTGCCCACGCCGATGTCACCACCACTAAATTCCCATTAAACATTGGGAAATACAATGGTTCGACTGACCCAGACGATCACATGAACATCTTCGTCGGCGCCGGGTGCAACGGCAGGTGGGACGAACCCACTTGGTGTCATTTTTTCCCCAGACCCTAACAGGTCTGGCCAGGGCTTGGTTCGATTCTTTGCCGGTGGGGTCACTGGCCTCATTCGAGGACTTGCAAACCAAGTTTCTCGCGCACTTTTGTGACAACCCTCACTAAACCAGGTATCCGTACGACTTAATTAATAATTAATTATTGCTTAATTACTGTGCTTGGTTGAACTTGTGAATAAACTGCTAGGTGAATACTGATACATGTACTTACTTGCATCATACTTTACTTACCGTCACTACATTATTTACATGCTGAACCTTAGTGACAAACATGATGCACAAAAGCACAGTAGCACAATAAACGGATAACCTATTTGACATGCTGATAAAGCCAGCATCAGGCAAACACTGCCCCTAAGGCCTGTATGAGCCAGAAATATTTTGCTACACTAGTGGTGAGTGTAGGGATACAAGGGTTGTAGAACTGCGTCTCTAGGAATAAGTCACAATGACTGGATGTGCCTAAAACGTACTCTAAGTACAAAATTCAGCACTTTACATAATAATTCAGCTTTTAGCTAACTAATAAAGTGCCAAAACATGAGAAAAAATATTACTAGACACTTTTCAAAGTGTCAGAAATAAGTTGTGTCACTAAAAAGGGTATTAACGACACTTTAAAGCTTTGTTAAGCACCTTAACGGATTACTATCCAACCGAACAACCGGACTATACCCGGAACATGAAAATATTGTTATTTTCATTTCTTATCTTTTTCTGAGCCAGTTAGGGTCCCTGAATACCCTAACACCCGTCATAACACCCGACACACTACTAACCGGGTTAATCCCTAAACTTAACTATATTAACCTAACTATGTGCCTAACTATCTAGTTGGATTCGAACTAGACCCCCCCCCCTTAACCAAACCGTCCCCATGAGGGGGACATACCTTGTACCCTTGTGATTATTTTAATCCCATATGTTTAATATCTTATAGACACAATATCCTTTGGTTAAACATGATAGAATTGTCTATAAGTTCCATGTTTAGTCTAACATAACATACACTTAACACAACACCACTCCACACCTTTCTCTCCCTCTCTTCTAGCTTACGGCCGAACACCCCACCCCCCATACATCCATTTTCGGTTTTTGATCTTCACATTCCAATCATCTACAAGTGTTACGGGTCACATACGAGGAGTCTTGGAGCAAACGGAAGGCGAAGGACCTCTCTACTTTGCTTTTATCCACGCGTTTTTCGCATAGATTCTTCCCTAGCCTCGAGCTAGTGGTATGTTGCTTAAATCACCTTCTTGAACTATTCTAATGTGGTTAAAACGATATATGACGGTTAAAACTCGATAACTTACAAGATGAAGCATAAAAGTCTACTTAAAACACTAAAATGGGGGTTAAAAGCATATAAGTTGTGTAAATGTTGTAGTATTTGATTTGCGTGATTATTTGGACCCGATCTATGTTGTGGTAGCTCGGATCATCATTTAACCCGGTTTAGTCATGATCTTGGATTATGACATAAAGCTTGTTTAAGTATAACAAGGGTTAGAAGATGAAACTCTACCACACAAGAATCATGAACTTGTGTAAAAGTGTTTTAGTTTGTACAATAGTGTTTAAAACTAGTAGATCTACGTATCTACAAGCGGTATTTTCAAAGGACCACGTGTCAAGAGAAAACATACTTTAAAAGACGGATCTTACACTAACAAGAATGGTTTTTAGAACACACAAGTGTGTAAACACTTGTGTAACACCAGTTTCGACAAAATAACTATTTTTGAAAAAGATGACGAGAAGTTGTAAAGACGAAACTTCCATAAAAACGAGGTTTTTACAAAATCGGATTGTTTTATATAAAGATCCACTAAAAGTAATGGGATTTACTTCACAGTTTGGATAAATCACACGTTCATGCGATTTATATACATATTTTGACTAGTTTGTGATTTGAACATTGTTTTGGTTGAATGAGAAAATTGTTGGTTGATTTGTAAAAGAAAATGATACGCTTGAAAGCGTGGCCACCTCCAGTTACAGAGGATACTCTGGCGAAATTTTTCCAAAAGCCTAACACTTAGAAATATTTTCACTATAAGTGTTAGAAAGACATTTTGACTTGTTTTCAAAATATAAGTTTCGCCACGACTATATTTACAAAACATCGGAGGTGGGATTTTCACAAAATAAAACGTGATACATAAATATATTTAGTATATATTTTTCACAACATCACTTGTATAAGTGTTTATGATTATATTATGAACTACGTAAATATTATTTTTAGGGTAAAAATAATATTACTAAGTATTATTTTGGGAAAATCACATGTATTAAAGTATAATATTTTTGGGAAGAATATTTATATTTTGGAGTTAGGAAATAAAATATATTAAGTGAGACTTAATAGTGAAATCTGAATGTTACGAACACACATGTATTAAAGCCCCCATCCTTGGGAAGGAGAATAACTACCAAGTATACAGAATGTAAACACGAAATAGTTGCCTAACTATTTCCCAAAAACTTAAACCATAAAGCTAAGGCACGGCCATCCGTCTAATAGAGTTAGCACGTGTAGGTCGTCATACAGCTGATCGATTTGGAGGCATACTTGGTAGAGAGGCACCACTGTGAGTTCATGTCCCCCTTTTTCTCTAACTGTTTTCAGTTTTCTTAACTACGGGGGTGAAATACATGTTACTTTGATTACAAGTAGTATATACATGGTATGGTTAGCGTAAGGAGGTTTACTACTTAGATCATGTGAGTGGGTAGGAGCAATATGAGGCCATTAGTCCTCATAACGGGACCGAGGGACAGGAGCGGTAGATCTATCTGGGTGTAGCGAGCCCAGCCCCAGGCCAAACTAGAAACGGACCTCGGGGTGACTTTGTCCACATACTAATGCCGTGGCGAAATCTGCTAGGTTTGAGTCTCCCTATTTGCACTTCACATATATCAGTGGCCTTGCAAACCATTGGTGATCTCAATTCCCTTATTTGCTACATACCAAGACTATTTTTATACTCACAAAGGTTTACTTACTCACTTACACATGAACTCGCTCAACATTATTGTTGATTTTTCAACTTACATGTATTTCAGGAAATTAAAGATCGGGTGCGGTATGTTATGTTTTCCCGCTGCATATGGGTTCCGAGGTCATCCGGGTTTAGGAAATGTGACTTTTTCCTGGACGAGTCACAAATCTTAAACTGCGTTTATTTCATGTTGATGTTTATGTTTTTCAAGACAATGTTTTATGTTATGATGTTGTAAGTCTCTAAGACAATGGTATGTTACTCTGGTTTTAAAACTTAAACAAATGGATGATCTTGCATGATTTTATTTCATATAGCTTTGTTATGGTTAAGCTATGGTATTAAGAAGTCACACCAAAATTAACCACGCTTCCGCAAAGCCAGGGTGTGACAGCTTGGTATCAGAGCTCTGATCATAGCGAACTAGGATTCTTTCTCGAGTCTAGACTATGATCACTAGGGCTCTCACGAAAACATTTTTACTGCATACCACTTAAGTCCAGATCCAAAACTTTTCATAAACAAATGTTGAGCACATTTTATTATTTATAGGCTCAGTCTAGAAAGGCTGAGGCTCGGTCTGAGAGGTCGAGGCTCGGTCTGAGAGATCGAGGTAGATGGCTAGTGGGACTAGGAGAATTGGCTAGTGGGACTAGGAAGAGCAGTCTGAGAGGCTGGGAGAATTGGCTAGTGGGACTAGGAGAAATTGGCTAGTGGGACTAGGAAGAGCAGTCTGAGAGGCTGGGAGGCAAGTGGGACTAGGAGAACTATTTGATTGCTTACTTGGTAACTTATGTGATTATCTGATTGTATGATTGACTATTTGTGCATGTTTGTATTTATGTTACAGACACCATGGACACCTCTGGCACTAGTGATTCAGACACCACAGGACCTAGACCTATAGTATCGGACGACCTAGAGTCTTCTGAGCGCGAGGTTCACACATCCGACGTTACGAGCACGGACGAGGATGATTTTCAGCCCTTTGCTTTACCTGATGGTGCTGATGAGCTCGCTGATGGCCCTTTGGCCGGGGACCTACCGTTAGTGGAGATCCCTGCTCCCATACCCTTAGTTGTTTATCCTGCCTGTGATTTGCTTCTCGACGACGTCGATCTTTTTTATGATGAGCCTTTGGAGGATGAGGTTCAGGGCGAGGCCCTTCTTGCTGCTGGTGATCTTTCGTTGATCGCAGATGCTCCCGCAGAGGAGTCACCTGCTCACTCTCCGGTCCCAGACTCTTTCGAGTCTGTGGCTTCCGCACCTTCACACACTCAGAGTGCGCAGCACTTTTCTCATGGATCAGATCCCGACCAGGCATCCTCTGTTGCCCCTATTCCTAGCTTTGCTTTCGACCATGATGATATGGAGGATTCCGATCCTGACTTTCCCCCAGGATTCGACCCAGATTAGGATATAGAGTTTATACCCATGGATCAGCCTATGGAGGATCCAGTCGACCCAGTTGATCCCATCGACCCTGATTTTGATTTTGAGATGGCCTTTGATGAGCCCGAGCAGCCACTAGACCCTGCTCCTGACCCAGTACTTGAGCATGACCCAGTTCATGCTGACGCACCTATTTTTGAGCCTGTCATTGCTGACCCACCTATTGATGATCACCCTGTAGATGCTCCATTGTTGGAGGGCGATCATGTCTTTGCTGCTGATCATGTTGATCCCCCACTCATTGCTGATGCACCAGTTGACCCTCTTGTTGTACCTCACCATGATCCTATGCCAGCCCAGTTTGATCGTGCGCTTTTTGAGGCATGGATCGACCCCCGAGACGAGCACGCCCAGGGTGGGTGGATTCCTGCTGATGACGAGGTTCCACCTATTCCCCCTCAGATCCCTGATACCCGTCACATTGATACTTCTTTTTCATTTCCTCAGTTTAGACCTCCAGCACGAGCTGGAGAAGGTTCTTCGGCTCACCCTTTTGGACATGTACCGGTATCTATCTCTGCTATACCACCGTCTGCTACTTTTCCCACTGTTTCTCCATTTCATGTGGCACCTTTTGATCCCACCAGTGAGCCGTTCCTTTGGGCACCACACTCTGCTATGCCACCGATTGACCCCTACCATTCTTTCCACATGGGGTATACTATTGAGGACGTTTTGATGTCTTTTGTCACCCAGCACGAGGCACACACACAGCGCATTCAAGAGCTTGAGAGAGCTCAGCCGCCGCCGTGTCTGTGCCAGGGTCAGACCCACTCTCCTTTGCAGCCCTTTCGACCTTTACCACCAGACTATGCTGCACGCCTTTTGGCACTTGAGCAACAGGTTGCTTCTTGGTTGCGTACCCAGAGAGCCATGGAGGAGGACTGGCTCCATTTGCGCCGCTTGTTTTACACTCACTTTCCCCCTCCTCCACCGCCATCCGTGTAGAGCTCTTCAGTACCGTATAGGTAGACATTGGTGAGAAGACGGCGAATGCTTTTGACTGCACAGCATTTTTGGAGACTACATTTTGATTCTGACTTTTGTTGACATGTATTTGATGTATTGACACAGATTTGATATTGTTTTTGGACTAGGGTGATGTAGCCCTTAGTCGACTGATGATTGTATGACGCTGTGATGTACTTGTACGCTTACTATGTGGTCTCGATATATGGCAATCGCAGTATTCTCATCATACTTGATGCTTGATTTGATTATTTATATTCTATGACATGGGATGTTGTGTGATTGGTGTTTGTAACATGGGATGTTGTGTGATTGATATGATTATATCATGAGATGTTATGTACTATTACTATCATTATATACGTACGCTACATTATGACCTGACTTACGTACCATAACATGGGATCTTTACTATGGCCTGACCAACATAAACCATCTTTTAGAAGATGCCGCCGAGACGGGAGACACACATGCCTACCAATGAGGTAGAACTCCAGCAAATTATTGCTGCTGCCATTGCACAATACGCCGCCTCTCAAGGAGGGACTAGTGGAAGCAACTCTGGCAACACTGGCAACAACAATAATCCACCTCATGGATGCACCTACAAGCAGTTTCTAGACTGCAAACCGGTCAACTTTGATGGCACAGGAGGTGCTGTCGCCTTTGTTCGTTGGGCCGAGAAAACTGAATCTGTTCTTCGCATGAGTAAATGCGCACTAGATCAGCAAGTCACCTATATCTCAGGGCTATTCTTGGATGGAGCCCTCTCTTGGTGGAATCTGCAAGTACAGACACTTGGTGAAGCTGCTGCCTACGCGCTAACCTGGACCGAACTGAAGGAACTTATGCGCAAAAAGTACTGCTCCCGCGCGGAAATCCAAAGATTGGAAACCGAGTTCTGGCACTTGAAAATGGACGGTCCGAAGATCGCAGAATACGTTCAAAGGTTCCATGATTTATCGCATGTGGTACCCTACATGGTCACTCCGGAGTTCAAGCGGATGGAACGTTTCATTTGGGGATTAGCTCCTCAAATCATAAACATGGTGACCTCATCCAAACCTACGACCATTACTGAGGCAATCGATCTGAGCGTGGCTCTCACAGACGAGGCCATTCGCCTAAACAAGTTTGATGATGCTGAGCTTAAGAAGAAAGAGACTCACGTCGAGTCATCAGGAGGTAACAAACGGAAGTTCTCGAACTTCAAGCAGGGCGCCAGTGTGGCGGTTAAGAAAGGAGGATCAGGCACGCCAGCTCAGGTTACAGCTGGTAGTGGAAAGAAAGGAAAAGGATATCAGGGCACCCAGCCCAAGTGTAATACCTGTCAACGCCATCATACTGGCCATTGTAGTGTGAAAGTATGCGAAGCATGTGGAAAGCCGGGCCACTTGAAGGATTCTTGTTGGGCTAGTGCTGGCCGGGGAGGCCAAGGAGGATTTGGGAATAGAAATAATAATCGTGGTGGTAATCGCCCACAGGGGAACAATGGAGGAAACGGGAATCAAGGCAACAATAGGAATCAAGCTGGTAATGGAGGTGGAAACGGGCAAAGACTTGGATGTTTTAACTGCGGAGATATCGGGCATTTTAAGAAGAACTGCCCAGAGTTAAACCAAGCCCGTGGAAGAGTGTTCCAAATCGAAGCAAGGGAAGCGCGCCAGGACCCCAATGTCGTTACTGGTACGTTCCCTGTAAACCAGCGCTATGCATCCGTTTTATTTGATACTGGTGCCGATTATAGCTTCGTGTCGTTAGAGTTTAAGAATATGCTTGGTTTAGCCGCTAATAAGTTAGATATTCCCTACTCAATCGAATTGGCTAATGGGAAGTTAGTAGAAGCCAATGAAGTTATCAGAGGCTGTGTGATCGAATTGGGAGAACGCGAGTTTGCTTTGGATCTACTACCAGTCCAGTTGGGAAGATTCGACGTGGTGGTAGGAATGGATTGGTTATCAGGCAATAAGGCTGAGATAGTTTGTCACGAAAAGGTCGTTCGTATCCCAACCGAAGATGGCGAAACAATTGTGGTTCACGGGGAGAAGCGTGATACGCCGTTAAGAATTATCAGCTGCCTGAAAGCGCGAAAGTGTTTGCAGAAAGGATGTGTTGCCTTCCTGGCACACATTGTGGATAAGAAGGCTGCTGAGCCAAGAATCAAAGACATCCCTGTCGTGAGGGAGTATCCAGAAGTCTTCCCAGAGGACTTACCTGGACTGCCACCTCAGAGACAAGTAGAGTTCAGCATTGACTTAGTTCCAGGCGCCGTGCCTGTGGCTAAGGCACCTTATAGACTTGCTCCGTCTGAAATGCAGGAACTGTCGACACAACTGCAAGAGTTGTTAGACAAGGGATTTATCCGACCAAGCTTCTCGCCTTGGGGAGCTCCGGTCCTGTTTGTCTAGAAAAAGGACGGTAGTTTTCGTATGTGCATCGACTACCGGGAGCTGAACAGGCTGACGATCAAGAATAGATACCCTCTGCCAAGAATCGATGATCTGTTTGATCAACTGCAAGGCTCAAGATTTTATTCAAAGATCGATCTTCGATCTGGATACCATCAGTTAAGGATACAAGAGGAGAGTATCCCGAAGACAGCCTTCAGAACTCGTTATGGACACTACGAGTTCCTTGTTATGTCGTTTGGTTTGACAAACGCACCTGCAGTCTTTATGGACTTGATGAATAGAGTTTGCAAGCCATACTTGGACAAGTTCGTGATTGTGTTCATCGACGACATCTTGATTTATTCAAGAACAAAGGCTGAGCACGAACAGCATCTAAGAGCTATTTTGGAGCTGCTGAAGAAAGAACAACTGTATGCCAAATTCTCTAAGTGCGAATTTTGGCTACGTGAAGTCCAATTCCTTGGACACGTGGTAAATGGAGATGGAATCCACGTGGATCCAACCAAGATCGAAGCGATCAAGAATTGGGAAACGCCAAAGATGCCAACCGAAATTCGACAATTCTTGGGTTTGGCTGGCTACTATCGAAGGTTCATTGAGAATTTTTCAAAAATCGCTCAACCTTTGACGCTCCTCACCCAGAAAGATAGGAAGTTTGATTGGGAAGTCAAACAGGAGGAAGCATTCCAGATACTGAAGGATAAGCTCTGCAACGCGCCAATCTTAGCACTACCGGAAGGTACAGATGATTTTGTGGTATACTGTGACGCTTTACGTCAAGGATTGGGTTGCGTGTTGATGCAACGCCAAAAGGTTATTACTTACGCATCGCGTCAATTGAAAGTGCACGAAAAGAACTATACCACACATGATTTGGAACTTGGCGCAGTGGTATTTGCATTAAAGATCTGGAGGCACTACCTTTATGGTACAAAGTGTACAATCTTTACAGATCACAAGAGCCTACAACACATATTCAACCAGAAGGAGCTGAATATGAGGCAGAGACGATGGGTTGAGTTGCTGAACGATTACGACTGCGAGATAAAGTATCATCCAGGGAAGGCGAATGTGGTCGCCGATGCCCTAAGTCGAAAAGAGAGGATCAAGCCCATAAGGGTTAGGGCTTTGGAGATGATTATCCAAACCGATCTTTCCTTGCGCATTCGTGCCGCGCAGAAAGAAGCTCTCAAGGAAGGAAACCTTGAAGAAGAATATCTCCGTGGGATGGAGAAACTGCTGGTACCAAACGAGGAAGGAACGTTATGTTTTGAGAAAAGGATTTGGGTTCCTTTGTTTGGAGGTTTAAGGAAGGTTATTTTCGATGAAGCTCACAAGTCGCGGTACTCTATCCACCCTGGAGCGGATAAGATGTACCAGGATCTCAAAGATTATTATTGGTGGCCTAGGATGAAAGGCGATGTTGTTGTTTATGTGAGCAAATGTTTAACGTGTGCTAAGGTTAAAGCCGAATACCAGAAGCCTTCAGGACTTCTGCAACAACCTGAGATTCCCAAGTGGAAATGGGAACAAATCTCAATGGATTTTATTACGAAGCTGCCAAGAACGCCAAGAGGCCATGACACTATTTGGGTAATAGTGGACCGATTAACGAAGTCAGCACACTTCTTACCTATCAGAGAGAAGGATAATACGAGCAAGTTGGCCGAAATTTACATGAGAGAGATCGTTACGCGCCATGGAGTACCTCTCTCAATCATCTCTGATAAAGACGGAAGGTTTGTGTCAAGGATATGGCAATCCTTCCAAGAAGCCTTTGGCTCACAATTGAATCTGAGCACTGCGTTTCATCCGCAAACTGACGGTCAAAGTGAGCGGACGATACAGACTTTGGAAGACATGCTGAGAGCGTGTGTTATGGATTTGGGCGGTAGCTGGGATAAGCATTTGCCTTTGGTCGAATTTTCATACAACAACAGCTACCACACCAGTATTGGTGTCGCGCCATTTGAAGCCCTTTATGGACGCAAGTGCCGATCACCCTTATGTTGGGCTGACGCAGGTGATAGGCAGCTTGCTGGTCCCGAAATCGTCCAAGAGACGACAGACAAGATCGCGCAGATTCTAAAACGCATCGAAGCCGCTCGCCACAGGCAGAAAGCCTATGCAGATCCAAACCGGAAACACTTGGAATTTCAAGTGGGAGAAATGGTGTTATTGAAAGTTTCACCCTGGAAGGGTGTGGCACGCTTCGGAAAGCGTGGGAAGTTAAATCTGCGCTACATTGGTCCTTTCAGAATTTTGGAAAGAATAGGACTAGTAGCATACAAGTTGGATTTACCTGCTGAACTGAATGGTGTTCACGATACATTTCATGTATCCAACCTTAAGAAGAGTCCAACTCAAGATGACATTGCCATTCCCATCGACGAGATTCATGTTGACGACACGCTCCATTTCGTTGAAGAACCGGTTGAGGTTACGGATTGGAAAGTAAACAAGACCCGCCGGAGCAGTGTCAAGCTCGTCAAAGTTCGTTGGAATGCCAGACACGGTCCTGAATACACCTGGGAGTGTGAGGACCGGATGAAAGAGAGATACCCCCACCTTTTTCCTAAGAACCCTGCATCTACAAGCAGAACTTAAATTTCGGGACGAAATTTATTTAACGGGGGGAGAATGTGACAACCCTCACTAAACCAGGTATCCGTACGACTTAATTAATAATTAATTATTGCTTAATTACTGTGCTTGCTTGAACTTGTGAATAAACTGCTACGTGAATACTGATACATGTACTTACTTGCATCATACTTTACTTACCGTCACTACATTATTTACATGCTGAACCTTAGTGACAAACATGATGCACAAAAGCACAGTAGCACAATAAACGGATAACCTATTTGACATGCTGTTAAAGCCAGCATCAGGCAAACACTGCCCCTAAGGCCTGTATGAGCCAGAAATATTTTGCTACACTAGTGGTGTGTGTAGGGATACAAGGGTTGTAGAACTGCGTCTCTAGGAATAAGTCACAATGACTGGATGTGCCTAAAACGTACTCTAAGTACAAAATTCAGCACTTTACATAATAATTCAGCTTTTAGCTAACTAATAAAGTGCCAAAACATGAGAAAAATATTATCCACGCGTTTTTCGCATAGATTCTTCCCTATCCTCGAGCTAGTGGTATGTTGCTTAAATCACCTTCTTGAACTATTCTAATGTGGTTAAAACGATATATGACGGTTAAAACTCGATAACTTACAAGATGAAGCATAAAAGTCTACTTAAAACACTAAAATGGTGGTTAAAAGCACATAAGTTGTGTAAATGTTGTAGTATTTGATTTGTGTGATTATTTGGACCCGATCTATGTTGTGGTAGCTCGGATCATCATTTAACCCGGTTTAGTCATGATCTTGGATTATGACATAAAGCTTGTTTAAGTATAACAAGGGTTAGAAGATGAAACTCTACCACACAAGAATCATGAACTTGTGTAAAAGTGTTTTAGTTTGTACAATAGTGTTTAAAACTAGTAGATCTACGTATCTACAAGCAGTATTTTCAAAGGACCACATGTCAAGAGAAAACATACTTTAAAAGACGGATCTTACACTAACAAGAATGGTTTTTAGAACACACAAGTGTGTAAACACTTGTGTAACACCAGTTTCGACAAAATAACTATTTTTGAAAAAGATGACGAGAAGTTGTAAAGACGAAAATTCCATAAAAACGAGGTTTTTACAAAATCGGATTGTTTTATCTAAAGATCCACTAAAAGTAATGGGATTTACTTCACAGTTTGGATAAATGACAAGTTCATGCGATTTATATACATATTTTGACTAGTTTGTGATTTGAACATTGTTTTGGTTGAATGAGAAAATTGTTGGTTGATTTGTAAAAGAAAATGATACGTTTGAAAGCGTGGCCACCTCCAGTTACAGAGGAAACTCTGGCGAAATTTTTCCAAAAGCCTAACACTTTGAAATATTTTCACTATAAGTGTTAGAAAGACATTTTGACTTGTTTTCAAAATATAAGTTTCGCCACGACTATATTTACAAAACATCGGAGGTGGGATTTTCACAAAATAAAACGTGATACATAAATATATTTAGTATATATTTTTCACAACATCACTTGTATAAGTGTTTATGATTATATTGTGAACTACGTAAATATTATTTTTAGGGTAAAAATAATATTACTAAGTATTATTTTGGGAAAATCACATGTATTAAAGTATAATATTTTTGGGAAGAATATTTATACTTTGGAGTTAGGAAATAAAATATATTAAGTGAGACTTAATAGTGAAATCTGAATGTTACGAACACACATGTATTAAAGCCCCCATCTTTGGGAAGGAGAATAACTACCAAGTATACAGAATGTAAACACGAAATAGTTGCCTAACTATTTCCCAAAAACTTAAACCATAAAGCTAAGGCACGGCCATCCGTCTAATAGAGTTAGCACGTGTAGGTCGTCATACAGCTGATCGATTTGGAGGCATACTTGGTAGAGACGCACCACTGTGAGTTCATGTCCCCCTTTTTCTCTAACTGTTTTCAGTTTTCTTAACTACGGGGGTGAGATACATGTTACTTTGATTACAAGTACTATATACATGGTATGGTTAGCGTAAGGAGGTTTACTACTTAGATCATGTGAGTGGGTAGGAGCAATATGAGGCCATTAGTCCTCATAACGGGACCGAGGGACAGGAGCGGTAGATCTATCTGGGTGTAGCGAGCCCAGCCCCAGGCCAAACTAGAAACGGACCTCGGGGTGACTTTGTCCACATACTAATGCCGTGGCGAAATCTGCTAGGTTTGAGTCTCCCTATTTGCACTTCACATATATCAGTGGCCTTGCAAACCATTGGTGATCTCAATTCCCTTATTTGCTACATACCAAGACTATTTTTATACTCACAAAGGTTTACTTACTCACTTACATATGAACTCGCTCAACATTATTGTTGATTTTTCAACTTACATGTATTTCAGGAAATTAAAGATATGGCGCGGTATGTTATGTTTTCCCGCTGCATATGGGTTCCGAGGTCATCCGGGTTTAGGAAATGTGACTTTTTCCTGGACGAGTCACAAATCTTAAACTGCGTTTATTTCATGTTGATGTTTATGTTTTTCAAGACAATGTTTTATGTTATGATGTTGTAAGTCTCTAAGACAATGGTATGTTACTCTGTTTTAAAACTTAAACAAATGGATGATCTTGCATGATTTTATTTCATATAGCTTTGTTATGGTTAAGCTATGGTATTAAGAAGTCACACCAAAATTAACCACGCTTCCGCAAAGCCAGGGTGTGACAACTTTAGCCAGCAGCGACGTCATCAGCGTGATTCTATGGACATCATGAACATCTGGCGCAGAGACAATGAATCGCTTGAGGCGTTCGTCGTTCATTACAATAAAGAGTGTCTGGAGATAGGCGACGTTGCGGACAAATGGCACGCAACCATTTCATTCGGGCCGTCAAGGACGAAGAAATGGTAATGACCATTTCCGGCAAGGACGGCTTGCCGAAGAGATAGGAAGACGTCATGACCGCGGTCAAAACGTATGCCCAGACTCAGCGGTCCTTAAAGCCGCATGTCACAAAGGCACAACCCTAGGCGGAAGGCCAATCCTCCCGTCAGGAAGGCAGGCGCAATAACAAGCGCAACCGGGACACTTGGAATCCCGGCAGCGATTCCAAACCTTATGTCCCGCAGAGCACCAGCCCGACACAAGGGCAACAATCAACGCCCAACGCGAAAACCGGGCATCAAAGAAGGAGTCTCGGGACCGTAACTGGACCGAGATAAACCAGTCGCCAAGCGACGTCCTCCTTACGGACGCGCAATTCCTGCGACCGGCCCAACCAATGAAGTCCAAGAAGAACCAGGATCTCGCACTCTTCTGCGAGTATCACAAGGATTCGGGCCACACAACAAACAACTGCATCAGTCTCCGACTGGAGATTGAGCGAGCCCTCAAAGAGGGGAAGCTGCAACATATGTTGCCAGCCACGTAAAAACAAACCAAGGGCATCACCCCCCACAACGAGGGTCCCTCCACGGGTAAGAGGACCATGTACGTGGCCTCAACGCACATGATCAATGGAGGACGAGGAAAGCCACGCAAAGCGGCAAGAAGACCGGACAATGATAGGAAATATGAGCAAGTTATCTTTCCAAAAGTCCGAGGCGGACCGCGCGACAGGCGCGCCGTCGTTATCACAGGCTACCTGGCCCACTACTGCATCGAGTGACTCTTCATCGACTAGGGGAGTACATCTGACATCATATACGAGTAGTGTTTCAACCAGTTTGATCAAGAAGACAAGGACCGGTTGTAACCGGCAGACTACCCTTTGGCCGGATTTGCGGGGGAAACCGTATTCCCCCTGGGCCAAATCACCTTCCCTATGCGCCTCACCAACGGAAGGCACACATGAACGGAGGAGGTAAACTTCATGGTTTTACCCCACACCTCCAAATACGACATGATTCTCGGGAGGGAGTCCCAAGGCGACTTCAACATGATTACGTCCGTACCCCACTCTGCTGTCGGTTTACCAACCGAAACGGGGGTCGCAATAATCTATGCACGCAGAGAGGTCATGACGTCGGACGAACTGTGTCCGACCAAGATAGCAAGGCCTACCCCCAACACCCAACCAGAAAAATGGGTTCTTAACGCAAGACACCCAGAGCAAACGGTCACGTTGGGCCACGCCTTGTCCCACAGCATCAGAGCGCACCTGAAGCAGCTCCTCTTCAGGAACCAGGATATTTTTGCGTGGACACCCGCAGACATGACAGGGGTGCCACGCGGAATTGCGCAGCATTTTCTGAATACCTTACCAGGTATCAAGCCGGTGATCCAAGGCCAACGCCACCTTGGATCCGCAAAGAACGAGGCGATGCATGAGCAGGTCAAAGAACTGCTCTCCGCAGGCATCCTACGGGAAGTTAAGTACCAGACTTGGCTGTCCAACCCAGTCATGGTAGAAAAACCAACCGAGGGCTGGCGCATGTGCGTCGATTATAAAGATCTCAACAAAGCTTGCCCCAAGGATTGTTACGCACTTCTGGAAATCGACGAGATAGTCGATAACCTCGCACCATTTCGATGGAAGTGTTTACTCGATTGTTACAAAGGCTACCATCAGGTACAGATGGAAATCGATGACGAAGATAAAACGGCATTCCGCACACCTACCGGGAACTACTGTTACACAAAAATGTCGTTCGGGTTGCGCAACACGGGTGCAACCTATCAAAAGTTGATGAACGACACTTTTCGCGGTCAAATCAGCAAAAGTGTCGAAATCTATATGGACGACCTGGTCGTCATGAGCATGGAGGAAGACACCATGCTCAACAATATTGAAAGAACATTCCAAACTCTGCGAAGCGTCAACATAAAGCTCAATCCAGGGAAATGCTCGTTTGGAATGGAGGAAGGAAAGTTCCTTGGATTCATCGTAACCAAAGAAGGATTCAAAGTGAACCCGGAGAAAGTTCAGGCGATCGAGCGCATGCCATCGCCTTCCACGATGAAAGAGATGCAACGACTAGCCGGCAGGCTAGCCGCACTGAATAGATTCTTAGCCAATCATGCAGCTAAGTCTTATCCTTTCATCAAAACCCTGCGGAACTGTTTAAAAAAGGAACAATTCCAATGGACCGCAGAGGCCGAAAATGCTTTCCGGGAGATGAAAGAGTGTTTGATCCAACTCCCAACTCTAACCACACCACGCAAGGATGAGCCACTTATCTTGTACCTATCTGCCGCGGACAACGCGGTAGGTGCGGTACTCATAGTGGAGCGAGAGGGAGTTCAAACACCCATCTACTATATCAGCAAAATGCTCAACGACCCAGAGACAAGATACTCCATCATGGAGAAGTTGGTACTAGCACTAGTACACGCATCGAGACGGTTACGGTGTTACTTTGCAAACCATGTCATCACGGTGTTAACCAACTATAGGATCGGCCCAATCCTATCCAAACCCGACATCTCTGGGAGATTAGCAAAATGGGCAATTGGGCTGGGCGCACTTACACTAAACTATTAGTCGCGCCCCGCAATCAAAGGCCAATTCTTGGCTGATTTCGTTGCCGAAGTACCAGCAAATCGCATTCAGGAATGCGAACAAGAACAAAATCCTGCACCACCACCATCCTCCTCAGAAACATGGGCACTATATACCGATGGTGCATCCAACGAGGATGGTGCAGGTGCAGGTCTGCGACTCGTCAGCCCGATGGCCAAGAGCTCACCTATGCAATCCGCCTCGATTTCAAAAGCACAAATAACGAGGCAGAGTATGAGGCTCTACTGGCAGGGCTACGTCTAGCGGTCAAACTCAGCGTCCAACATTTGGAAGCACACATCGACTCACTATTGGTTGCACGGCAGATGCGCGGTGACTATGCCGCAAAAGGGGATATCATGATCCTTGATGTGTGTAAAATGCAACATATAAATTACATCAAATGAGGCATAAAACTAACCCTTTTTAAGTACTAATGTTGGAAAAAGAGTGTTTTTGTCTTCCTTTTGTATTTTCAGGATTAAATGAGCTCAAATTCACAAAAGAAGCAAAAAGACAGCTAAATCTAACATAAATACAAGGAAAGGAACATAAGTGGACTGCCCGACCCCTCAACGGCATCTTCCCAAGCAAAAGAGAGAAGGCAGAAGACTGAACACGCCACGTGCTCAGCCAGCACGGGGCCGTGCCCAAGAAGCAGCAGAAAAGACAAACCTATAGAAGCTTCTATTGCCCACCACGGGCCGTGTCCAGCGAACACGGGGACGTGTCGAAAGTACAGCAGGCGCATTAATTGTAATTGCGAATTACAATTAATGAAGAGAGAGATTGTCAGACAGGCACGGGGCCGTGCCCAGCAGACACGGGGCCGTGCCCAGCCTTCTGTTCAGCCTATAAATAGGAGTGCTTGGTTTCATTTCAACTCGTCCCTTGGCACACCACCTCTCTCACACTTCATCCACCACCCACCACCACCATAACACCATCATCCACCACCATTATCCATTGTCCAACGTAGAGTGTGTGAGTCGTCTCGGGATCCAAGATTGATCGTAAGAGTTCTTGACAATCAAGGCCATGTTTGCCTAAGTCTCTTACATCACTTGGTGAAGACAAAGTGTCTAGTATAATACTTTTTATTTCTAATCTTTTGCACTTTTTATTTGGTTTTGTATTAATGACTTTAATAACTAGTTGCTTATGTTGAAGGTGATCTTTCCTTATCGTTTGTCCGTGGTGTCTTGGCATTATTTTACTGTCTATATAAAATAAAAGATTTTCACCATTCATATCTCCACGGTCTATATGGAGGTATGTTGGCTACCTGGTCGGGGGTTAAGGGAACGGTTTAGTAAAGGTCTTGCCATTGTTCAGCGTTTAGAGGTCCTGCAATCGACCTGGGTCAAATTTAGTAGGACCTCCTTCAATGCTTCACGGTATTGGATGGCGGGGGTCCAAACTCTTTGATCCCCTCATAAGTTAACTACTATTAATACTATAACCCGGCTATTTAGGACTGTATCCCTGCTGACTCAGACTACTTAGTCGAGGTTAACGTCACCGCCAAAAGCGGGGCCTACCACAATATTGCATTAATAACTTAATTAATTATCTTCCAATAATCCACCCTTTTAGGATTGTATCCTTGTTGACTCAAACTACTGGGGTGAGGATAACGTCACCTTCAAAAGAGGGGCCTACTACAATAACTAAGATAATCTCTTAATTATGTGCAAAAGTGCGGAAATAATCAAAGGTTATACTAGATACGAGTCGGAACCAAGTGATTCATCTTGTCTATCTGTTTTTCTTTTATTTTTATTTTCAGCATCTTAGTTAGTTTTTATTTTTCTTAGTTTAAAAACCTTTTTCTAAACTTTTTATTTTGATTAGACGTTGAGGATAAACCGGTACTAAAAGCTCTTGTGTCCTTGGACGACCTCGGTATCTTACCAACGCTATACTACGCTCACGATGGGTGCACTTGCCCATATGTGTGTTTAGTGTTAGTAAAATATCGTGTTTTATAAATTTAAAACTTGGCTAAAATAAGTGTTAAAGGGGCTTAAAATATACACCTAATATATACGACACTTCACACGCATCAAGTTTTTGGCGCCGTTGCCGGGGACACAAGGATTTGTATTAATGACTTTAATAACTAAAATTTCAAGTTTCCTTACACCAAAATTCTGCAGAAAGATGAACACGGGGCCGTTCTCAATGAGCACGGGGCCGTGTCCGGTCACTGTTTCATAAAATAAACTATTTTTCAGTTTATTTTTAGGATGTCGAGTGAAAACAGCGAAACATCTTCCGTGCATTCATCAAACAGCCGAAGAGGAAGGAGGCCCTCCATTGAAGCTACACTTGTGCACTATGTGGTAGCATTAAGGGAGGCTCTCGACGAAATGACATCAGTGGAGGAGGTCCTAATCGACCGTATTAACGATCTTACGGTGGGACTCGAAAGCAGCTTCCAAGAAATTAACCTCTTGCACCAGAGGTTAAATATTCTTGTAGCACCCCCGATGGAACCAGTCCTCCCTCGACAGGATTGGAACCTGGCACTCGGAATTAACAACCCTACCGGATGGGAAGATTTGCCAGCGGAACCTCCCGTGGAACACCAACAAGAGATCCCGGTGGAAATCGAAACTCCTCAAACCAATGCCAATGAGCCTTCTTTTCTCCTTCCAATGGAGGTGGAGGAGTGGCTCGCCGACATATGAGGAGAGCCGCACCCGGAAGAAGGAGTTCAAAAAGGCCCTGTCTAACCAAGACTAGTAGCTTATTGGAAATTTTGCTAATTAAAATAAAATAGAGGCTAGAACTCCATGGTTTAACGTTTCTTTGTTTTATCTAGTTTAATTTTAGGACTATGTAAGGTCTCTCTATGATGCAATGAAATGATGGTTTTTAAAGTTTGGATGGTTCATAATAAATAAAACACACTCATGATGGTAAGGGATGAAAAGGGGAACGAGAAAAATGACCCCATGCACAAGAACAAGGCAGCCCGACGATTTTCTCCATTACAGAAGGTTCAACACGGGCCGTATCCAACCAACACGGCCCCGTGCTGAACCCCCTGCAGAAGAATGCCCAGTTCAGGTAACTGGACACGGGCGGTGTTCCCCAGACACGCCCCCGTGTCCAGGCTTCTGTTTCTTTTCTTTAATTTTCGTTACTGGCACCTGAACACGGGGCCGTGCCCGGTCCCCACGGGGCCGTGTCCAGACTGCCAGTAACATAAATCTTTGCTTTTAAACACTATTTTACACATCTAATCAACCTAAAAATTTATTTTTGGGACACATTGAGGACAATGTGTAATTTAAGTGTGGGGGGGATGCTAAAACCTTGAAATTTTGCAAGTCCTAAATACAAGCCTTACACAAAACTCTATTGGAAATGCTAATCACCCCAAAAAAAAATTTCAAAAATTTCATTTTTTTACTTGTCTAGGTTTAACTCGGGAAATTCAAGTTCTTAAAAAGGTTATATTTTTACGAATTTACAACCGATAGCATCGTGATAAAAAGAACCAACATAAGAAAATTATGAAAAGGCATAGCAAACTTAGTTAAAATTTGATTATATATACTTGATCACATAAAAACCCATTCCCACAAAAGTGAGTTTTGAGCCTTTATTGAGCATACAAATTTACATCTTTTGACTAAATGCTCATTTTTCGTTTCTTGTGTGAATAGCCGCTTGGTTCTTACGACTCTAGAACTTGCCATGACGATACATTCCCGGTCCTTATCAACTTAAACCCGAGTAAGTAAATGATGGAGGCATTAGGACTAACCCGTTTTTTTTCTACACCGTTATTTTTCTTTTTCTTTTACCACCTACCCAAAATCCCCCTAGTTAGCCCCTTTGAGCCTAAACCTTTTTAATTTCATAACCCAAACCAAACACCCTTTTATCCACCAAAACCTTTTTCATTTTTAACCCTTTGTTTTAGTAAAAAGTTCGGTTTTTCGTATGGCCATTCAAAAAAAAATGTGTTGATGATGAAGCAAAAGAAAATAAACAAACAAGTTCGTCAAAAATAACCTTGTTTGAATAATAGCTTCATCAAAGTAAAAGTTACGAAAATAGAAAGTCCTACAAAAACCGACACTTGTTACGTTTTTTCACCCTTTTTCTACTAACCACCTACCTTTAACCCAAGCCTAACCCTTAACCCACAAAGTCCTCTTGATATTTACAAAGGTATATAAGTTAAAAAGGAGGAGGATTGATTGCTTGGCAAGCTTATGGTAGGAATAAGTTCCATGCCGCTCTCGAGTGATTCACTAAAAATACACCTTCGGCCGAGTGTGAGTGTGAGTGATTTCTCCCGTGAGGTATGTGAACTTGTATATAAATGGAATTTTAAAAAGGCATGTTATGCCCAAATAAGTAATTTCTCCTATGAAACGTTCTAAATAAATCATTACGAATAGGATTGTAAATAGATAAAAATAAAACCCATAAGGAATCTTGGAAATCCCGACACTCTACGACAAGCCCAAAACCTTCTCTTCTACCCATTCCATTTGGGAGTGTAAGCCACATATTAAAGAGTTTTGCTTGAGGACAAGCAAAAGTTCAAGTGTGGGGGTATTTGATGTGTGTAAAATGCAACATATAAATTACATCAAATGAGGCATAAAACTAACCCTTTTTAAGTACTAATGTTGGAAAAAGAGTGTTTTTGTCTTCCTTTTGTATTTTCAGGATTAAATGAGCTCAAATTCACAAAAGAAGCAAAAAGACAGCTAAATCTAACATAAATACAAGGAAAGGAACATAAGTGGACTGCCCGACCCCTCAACGACATCTTCCTAAGCAAAATAGAGAAGGCAGAAGACTGAACACGCCCCGTGCTCAGCCAGCACGGGGCCGTGCCCAAGAAGCAGCAGAAAAGACAAACCTATAGAAGCTTCTATTGCCCACCACGGGCCGTGTCCAGCGAACACCGGGGCGTGTCGAAAGTACAGCAGGCGCATTAATTGTAATTGCGAATTACAATTAATGAAGAGAGAGATTGTCAGACAGGCACGGGGCCGTGCCCAGCCTTCTGTTCAGCCTATAAATAGGAGTGATTGGTTTCATTTCAACTCATCCCTTGGCACACCACCTCTCTCACACTTCATCCACCACCCACCACCACCATAACACCATCATCCACCACCATCATCCATTGTCCATCGTAGAGTGTGTGAGTCGTCTCGGGATCCAAGATTGATCGTAAGAGTTCTTGACAATCAAGGCCATGTTTGCCTAAGTCTCTTACATCACTTGGTGAAGACAAAGTGTCTAGTATAATACTTTTTATTTCTAATCTTTTGCACTTTTTATTTGGTTTTGTATTAATGACTTTAATAACTAGTTGCTTATGTTGAAGGTGATCTTTCCTTATCGTTTGTCCGTGGTGTCTTAGCATTATTTTACTGTCTATATAAAATAAAAGATTTTCACCATTCATATCTCCACGGTCTATATGGAGGTATGTTGGCTACCTGGTCGGGGGTTAAGGGAACGGTTTGGTAAAGGTCTTGCCATTGTTTAGCGTTTAGAGGTCCTGCAATGGACCTGGGTCAAATTTAGTAGGACCTCCTTCAATGCTTCACGGTATTGGATGGCGGGGGTCCAAACTCTTTGATCCCCTCATAAGTTAACTACTATTAATACTATAACCCGGCTATTTAGGACTGTATCCCTGCTGACTCAGACTACTTAGTCGAGGGTAACGTCACCGCCAAAAGCGGGGCCTACCACAATATTGCATTAATAACTTAATTAATTATCTTCCAATAATCCACCCTTTTAGGATTGTATCCTTGCTGACTCAAACTACTGGGGTGAGGGTAACGTCACCTTCAAAAGAGGGGCCTACTACAATAACTAAGATAATCTCTTAATTATGTGCAAAAGTGCGGAAATAATCAAAGGTTATACTAGATACGAGTCGGAACCAAGTGATTCATCTTGTCTATCTGTTTTTCTTTTATTTTTATTTTCAGCATTTTAGTTAGTTTTTATTTTTCTTAGTTTAAAAACCATTTTCTAAACTTTTTATTTTGATTAGACGTTGAGGATAAACCGGTACTAAAAGCTCTTGTGTCCTTGGACGACCTCGGTATCTTACCAACGCTATACTACGCTCACGATGGGTGCACTTGCCCATATGTGTGTTTAGTGTTAGTAAAATATCGTGTTTTATAAATTTAAAACTTGACTAAAATAAGTGTTAAAGGGGCTTAAAATATACACCTAATATATACGACACTTCAGACGCATCAATCCTCAACCTCGAACAAGCCATGCAACTAAAGTCGAAGTTCACTTCCTTCAATATCCGCCATATCAACAAGAGTGAAAACAAACCCGCGGATGCACTGTCAAAACTCGCATCCACCAGCTTCCAACACCTGGCAAAGGAGGTACGCATCGAAATATTGCAAAATCCCTCAGTACCCCTGCGTCAAGTCAATGTCATCCAGTACAGTATAACATCCTGGATGACACCAATCATTGCATACTTGCAATCAGGTGTTACTCCCGAAAGCAAGGCAGAGGCACGTAAGTTGCAAAACAAAGCGTGTCATTATCAAATGGGAGACGGTATCTTATACCGTAAATCATACCTGGGGCCACTCCTACGATGCGTAGACCCCCAAGATGCCACATACCTTATCAGAGAAATACACGAGGGAATATGTGGCATACACGCAGGCCCACGCATGGTGGTGGCAAAAATCATGAACGCCGGGTACTACTGGCCCGGCATGCACCTGGATGCGGTCAAGGTCTTGCGCAAGTGTTTCAATTGTCAGCGGCATGCTCCCAAGACCTTGCGCCCCAAGAACAACCTGATTCCCGTCACCACCGCATGGCCATTCCAAAAATGGGCAATCGATGTGGTGGGACAATTTCCAGATGCACCAGGTGCAGTGAAGTTTATCATAGTGGTTGTAGATTACTTTACAAAATGGGTAGAGGCAAAACCGATCGCCTCAACCACCGCTATGATAACAAGGAAATTCATCTGGGAACATATCATCTACCATTTCGGTTTACCAATGTGCATCGTCACCGACAACGGCACCAACTTCGCAGCTGATGACTTTCAAAAATGGCTAAATGAATTAAACATTGAACACATTTTCTCCTCAGTGGCGCATCCGCAAGGGAATGGCCAAGTCGAGAGTATCAATAAAAGTTTAGTCGAAGGCATCAAGACACGGTTGGGAACAGCCAGACGCGGCTGGGTCGATGAACTCCCAAGTATCTTATGGGCCCACAGGACAAGCCCAAAAATAAGTCACGGTGAGACACCTTTCAGCCTAGTCTATGGCTCCGAAGCGGTGATCCTCGCGGAAGTAGGCCTCCCCTCACCCAGAATGTTGGCTATCAACAACATAGACAACAATGAAGAACGCAGGGTTGACTTGGACCTCCTGGAAGAAAGGCGTGAAAACGCTGCCATCAACGAGGCCAAGTACAAAACCAAACTTGAAAAGTACTACAATGCACGCGTCCGGATTTGTACTTTTAACCTGGGAGACTATGTCCTTCGCGATAACGAAGCATCTAACGCTGAACGCCCAGGGAAACTCGCCCCCAAGTGGGAAGGACCTTACCTCATCCAAGAGGTCCTGGGCAAAGGCTCGTATAAACTGCAAACATTAGGGGGCAAACCTATCGCACGCACATGGAATGCACAACAGCTTCAACGTTGTTACATGTAAGCCATGTTTTTACATTCACCATGTAACCTATCGGGCCGCAGGCCATTTGCAAATAAATAAATGAACGATTCAATGCAATATTGTTTATTTCCTTCTATTAAAAATGCGTGTTCCACTCCGCGGTATCTGCAAAAACAGATTGGCAAAATCTTCATTCGCGATACCCACACAAAGTGGTGACCACACGCAAGTATTGTAACAGGCCAGCAATGGCAAAACATCAAATGTCTATCCGGCTGGATATGTACATACGGTTTTCACAAAGCCTACAGAATTCCTAAACCCTAACGGGATAAAAACAGGAATTGACTAATACTCATACGACAAACGTATAGAGTATACTCAACCGCGCTTTACAGCGGGTAGAGTTCTTCATACTTGCATATCACCTAGATATGCAAAAGGCAAATACAGACTTAGTGTTATTCACAATAACATTAACTCATACAAGTTCAAACATGCAAGTAGTAAAAACACTTGTACAAATTGAACAAAACGGTTAAAACTTTATATTCAAAAATTTTCTACGCCTATGCGGTGCACAAGAGATTTACATAAAGTTCCTAATATTTACATCAAGGGAACAAAAAAGGGCACGCAGGCCAACCTAGTCCTTCTTTGTACCGCTGGACTCCGCACCACCCTTGCCGTCGCCAGCGGTCTCTTCCTCCTCTTCCTCATCAGCGCATAACAACCGCAAGCGGTCCACATAGTCTTCTGCGTCCAAACATTTATCAAGCTCCTCAAGGGCAGCAATAGACATGTCGTTGTACGCTACAAGAGCGGCAGCAAGACGCGCTTCGGTATCCACACCATGGAAGCCAGACCTTTCATCGGTATATTTTCCTTGGGCTAAAACGTTGATATGACTGATGCAACGGTTGTAGCCAGCTTTAAAACCAGCCTCCCGCGCACGCAGCCTAATCTGCTATACACCAGTTGCGTTCTCAGGCGCGTCAAGGATAGCCCGAACAATCTGCAAAGCACAAGCAATGCGGTTATCACAGGCAAATCTAAACAAAACCAAAGGCACCGGATACTTACATGCCCAATACCGTGATCACGCATCCAATCGCGATCGTCCTTGAGCTGATCGAATGAAGAAACAAGGCTATCCCTAGCCTCGACGGCCTCCCTTGCCCCCGCTTCAGCTCCAGCAGCACGGGCAGTGACCTCCTCAATAATGGCCACCCGGCTCCGCACTTCAGCCTTTCAACAAGGAAAACACAAGTCTACAAAGATAATCAATCATATTTGTGGAATACATATACAAATTCAAGAGCAAGAGAAACTCATACCTGGAAGCCATTAACAGTTTTGGTTAAGTTGGTACGGTCAGCATTGGCCTCTTCAAGAGCCTTGGCAGCACGGGCCTCCGCCTCCTTGGCCTATTCAAGAGCCTTGGCAGTGCGAGCCTCCGTTTCCTTGGCCTCTTTGGCAACCGTATCAGCTGCGGCTTTCTCCTTAACCAGAGCAGCATTCCCTGCCTTGACGTTAGTAAGCTCCTGACGAACACGAAACAGCGTTTCATTCTGTTTGGCCCAAGATTCTTTCCAAGTCTTGCGCTCGTTAGAAAGTGTTTCTTTCCAACTCTTGTGCTCATCAGAGAGCAGTTTGGCGAGAGTACGAACCTGTTTAAGGCCAGCAGTTGCGGCCCACTCCTCAGTCTGCTTATGCTGCTCAAAGGCAGCCTTATCCCTTTTGAGCTGCTCCGCACCCTCACGCGCAGCCTTAACCAATTCTTCAGCCTCAACCCGCAAGCGAGCAGTTTCCTCCTCCTTGCGCCCCAGCACCTTGTAGTCTTCCATAATGGCATTCGCCATTATGGAACTCCCCACAATCATGGAGGAGAGTTGATTGATCCGGAGCTCACGTGGCAAACCGCTGGCCTGGTTAACTTCAAACGGGGTGCCCAAACCACCCAAAATCTCCCTACACGCGGAGGGATCAGCAGAAATATCATCCCCTTGCATCACATTCCAAGGGGGACGGTGATAGTTCACAGCCTGGTCTTCAGTGTAAGTGCGGTAGTAGAACCCCAATTCAGACACTTCAGGCTGAATAGGAGGCCCTTTGAAACCCGCACCCCCAGAAGCAGAACCGGAAGCCTTCTCGGCAGTAGGAGATTTTTTTCTTCTCAACATCAGAAAATTTCAGGTTCAGATCATCAGTATCCTGCGGGGAGATCAGATTATTATGGGAATCCACCGTATCAAAGATCTGGGCCGCGGCTTTCTTTTCGGTATCCTCGGCCTGCGCAGAGGGCTCAGGCACCACTTCAATGGAAGGGCTTCTGGTAAATTATTTATTAACCCCCACATCCGCAACTGTGTCGTGCGAGGGGGAATGAGGAGCATCAAACATAGAGAAACCTTCATCTTGCAGTTCTGTGAACAAAGCAAAAACACCTATCAATTACAAGTACAATAACAAAACACTTGTAAAGGTTATGAATCGCTTACCAGACGTAACTGCATGCTTCACCTGAGAAACAACAGTTGTCCGTTTGATATGTATCCTCGGACGCTTCTTCTCACCGGCGCCAGCAGCTTTATCATCTATCTTTCTCTTCTTCTCATCAGCAGGTATGGAACCCACAGAGGATCTACCTACCGCCGCACCACCGCCTGGAACACCCAAACCCTCAAGGGTGTCAGATACTACCACGTAATCGGTATATCTGTGAAAACGAGAACGAGAGATACCTGCCGCCTGCGGCACCAAAGGAGGAACAACAGCAGCCTCAGGCTTTTTCTTGCCGCAACCCCGCACAGCCTTCTCCACATGCTTTTTTCTCCGCATGCTTCTTGGGGGCACCCTTCACTTTAAATTCGCCCAGGGCCCCAAGAATACCTGCGTTTAAATCATCAAACAAGCAAGTCAGAAAGATAAACTTCTTTACAAAGCAAATAAGAAGATTATAGACTATACCTTTGCCTGGCGGCAGAGGTGTGTTCAACCCCTCGCGATCAGGAACGCGGAAGTTGTTGACAATAACCAAGTTAAAACCTTCACCTTCCGCACACCGAAGAATCTTAACCTTGCCTGTGAAGTTCGGATCAAATATCCTCCACAACGCAGCGTCCTCTGATAGTACATTTACAAATTAAGAACAAACAAGGAAGCAAAGAAACCGCACAAGAGTAAGAACACTTACCACCATTCTTTTCCCGCACAACGGGCCTCGCCTTCATATCTGGCCTGGTCAACATCATCCGCAGCACCCACAACTGCGAGTTGTCCAGTTTCTTATGCTCAATGGTCTTCAACCGTGGGAACCACTCAACCGTCTCCGCACTAGGAAGAGCAATATCCTCCGCAGGGATGGTATCATTCACATTCCGCAGGGTCATGTTAGCAACAACCGCGGCAGCCTTAATGTAGAAGAACTTGGTCTTCCACTTTTTAATACCCTTCGGAGGGGTCATCAGCTTGGGGCTCACATACCGTTGGCCAAAAGAAAAGAACCTGGTGTTCACCGTCAACTGGTAGAACTGCCGGAAATTTTCAACGGTAATCTCCAAACCAAGAGCACGAAAAGTGTACTCAAAATGCCTGATTCGAATCATCCCGAACGGACTCAGTTGGGAGATATGGAGCTTGTAAAACTCCAAAATATCAGCTACAAACACAGTCAATGGTAACCGGAGGTTACCATCAAAGAAGAAATCAGCCCACATGGTGACGTAACCGGCCGGAGCATCGGCACCGGTCTCACCTTCATGTGGGTGGACAGCCCCATACTCCTGGGGCATCTGAATGCCGGTCATCAGGTTGTCAAACAAAACCTTCGACCATTTCAACGGTGGTAGGCCCCCGCCGGGGGCACTACCACCTTCTTCATCTTCCTCCGCTGCTGCCGGCGACGAATGCTCAGGGTTTTCACCCTCAGCATGGTGTGGGTTGGATGGTTCAGCCATCACGGAATGTAATAAAGAAGATAGAAGAATGAGTTTACAAGAAAACTCAGAAACCTCACCGGATTTTCAGACAAGTTTATCGGAGAAGACGAAGGAAGCACTCTTTCTCTAGCCGGAAAATTTTTGAAAGTTTGAACAAGTGAGAGTAAACCACAAACGGTTTCCCCTTATATAACCATCGCAATTAATGCGATGCAGTAACCGACTCATCACATTCAAAATGGGCGAATCAGGTGACGCCACGTGTTCAGCGACGGTTCCGCTGATGGTTACCACGAGCGCGTGGCCATACACACGCCTGACAAAAGAGACTTTTACACTCCTTGCTACAGTGCATTTATGACCTCGGGCAGTGCAAACGTCCTTTCATTTCAGCACATGACAGAATTCTACCAACTTTCACCAACCCACACGTGCGTTCAGCCACGTATGCAGCACAAAAGCGACAACAATATCCACACATAAGCGGCATGCGGTTTCTCTGGTTTACCGCACCATAACCCATACCGCATGTCGTTTTTTACATACCCCTCAAAAAAGGAAAAAATAAATATCTCTACATTATGTAAAGGGGTATAACCAATATCCGCACATACCTACGAGCACACGTGGAATATGCGGAGATGACACACCCGAGCCCGTACAGGTGTGTCAGATACTCAGAACCGGCATGGTTCTTTGGACTGCGAAAACCGCTTCTCAGGATGCGGCAAACCGCATTCCATGCAAGCTTCTTCAAGCTTCAAATCCCTCGTGTCCGGTTCACAACCACAGAGGGGACGCAAACAGTTGCGGCCCACTCCTCAGTCTGCTTATGCTGCTCAAAGGCAGCCTTATCCCTTTTGAGCTGCTCCGCACCCTCACGCGCAGCCTTAACCAATTCTTCAGCCTCAACCCGCAAGCGAGCAGTTTCCTCCTCCTTGCGCCCCAGCACCTTGTAGTCTTCCATAATGGCATTCGCCATTATGGAACTCCCCACAAGCATGGAGGAGAGTTGATTGATCTGGAGCTCACGTGGCAAACCGCTGGCCTGGTTAACTTCAAACGGGGTGCCCAAACCACCCAAAATCTCCCTACACGCGGAGGGATCAGCAGAAATATCATCCCCTTGCATCACATTCCAAGGGGGACGGTGATAGTTCACAGCCCGGTCTTCAGTGTAAGTGCGGTAGTAGAACCCCAATTCAGACTCTTCAGGCTGAATAGGAGGCCCTTTGAAACCCGCACCCCCAGAAGCAGAACCGGAAGCCTTCTCGGCAGTAGGAGATTTTTTTCTTCTCAACATCAGAAAATTTCAGGTTCAGATCATCAGTATCCTACGGGGAGATCAGATTATTATGGGAATCCACCGTATCAAAGATCTGGGCCGCGGCTTTCTTTTCGGTATCCTCGGCCTGCGCAGAGGGCTCAGGCACCACTTCAATGGAAGGGCTTCTGGTAAATTCTTTATTAACCCCCACATCCGCAACTGTGTCGTGCGAGGGGGAATGAGGAGCATCAAACATAGAGAAACCTTCATCTTGCAGTTCTGTGAACAAAGCAAAAACACCTATCAATTACAAGTACAATAACAAAACACTTGTAAAGGTTATGAATCACTTACCAGACGTAACCGCATGCTTCACCTGAGAAACAACAGTTGTCCGTTTGATATGTATCCTCGGACGCTTCTTCTCACCGGCGCCAGCAGCTTTATCATCTATCTTTCTCTTCTTCTCATCAGCAGGTATGGAACCCACAGAGGATCTACCTACCGCCGCACCACCGCCTGGAACACCTAAACCCTCAAGGGTGTCAGATACTACCACGTAATCGGTATATCTGTGAAAACGAGAACGAGAGATACCTGCCGCCTGCGGCACCAAAGGAGGAACAACAGCAGCCTCAGGCTTTTTCTTGCCGCAACCCCGCACAGCCTTCTCCACATGCTTTTTTCTCCGCATGCTTCTTGGGGGCACCCTTCACTTTAAATTCGCCCAGGGCCCCAAGAATACCTGCGTTTAAATCATCAAACAAGCAAGTCAGAAAGATAAACTTCTTTACAAAGCAAATAAGAAGATTATAGACTATACCTTTGCCTGGCGGCAGGGGTGTGTTCAACCCCTCGCGATCAGGAACGCGGAAGTTGTTGACAATAACCAAGTTAAAACCTTCACCTTCCGCACACCGAAGAATCTTAACCTTGCCTGTGAAGTTCGGATCAAATATCCTCCACAACGCAGCGTCCTCTGATAGTACATTTACAAATTAAGAACAAAAAAGGAAGCAAAGAAACCGCACAAGAGTAAGAACACTTACCACCACTCTTTTCCCGCACAACGGGCATCGCCTTCATATCTGGCCTGGTCAACATCATCCGCAGCACCCACAACTGCGAGTTGTCCAGTTTCTTATGCTCAATGGTCTTCAACCGTAGGAACCACTCAACCGTCTCCGCACTAGGAAGAGCAATATCCTCCGCAGGGATGGTATCATTCACATTCCGCAGGGTCATGTTAGCAACAACCGCGGCAGCCTTAATGTAGAAGAACTTGGTCTTCCACTTTTTAATACCCTTCGGAGGGGTCATCAGCTTGGGGCTCACATACCGTTGGCCAAAAGAAAAGAACCTGGTGTTCACCGTCAACTAGTAGAACTGCCGGAAATTTTCAACGGTAATCTCCAAACCAAGAGCACGAAAAGTGTACTCAAAATGCCTGATTCGAATCATCCCGAACGGACTCGGTTGGGAGATATGGAGCTTGTAAAACTCCAAAATATCAGCTACAAACACAGTTAATGGTAACCGGAGGTTACCATCAAAGAAGAAATCAGCCCACATGGTGACGTAACCGGCCGGAGCATCGGCACCGGTCTCACCTTCATGTGGGTGGACAGCCCCATACTCCTGGGGCATCTGAATGCCGGTCATCAGGTTGTCAAACAAAACCTTCGACCATTTCAACGGTGGTAGGCCCCCGCCGGGGGCACTACCACCTTCTTCATCTTCCTCCGCCGCTGCCGGCGACGAATGATCAGGGTTTTCACCCTCAGCATGGTGTGGGTTGGATGGTTCAGCCATCACGGAATGTAATAAAGAAGATAGAAGAATGAGTTTACAAGAAAACTCAGAAACCTCACCGGATTTTCAGACAAGTTTATCGGAGAAGACGAAGGAAGCACTCTTTCTCTAGCCGGAAAATTTTTGAAAGTTTGAACAAGTGAGAGTAAACCACAAACGGTTTCCCCTTATATACCCATCGCAATTAATGCGATGCAGTAACCGACTCATCACATTCAAAATGGGCGAATCAGGTGACGCCACGTGTTCAGCGACGGTTCCGCTGATGGTTACCACGCGCGCGTGGCCATACACGCGCCTGACAAAAGAGACTTTTACACTCCTTGCTACAGTGCATTTATGACCTCGGGCAGTGCAAACGTCCTTTCATTTCAGCACATGACAGAATTCTACCAACTTTCACCAACCCACACGTGCGTTCAGCCACGTATGCAGCACAAAAGCGACAACAATATCCACACATAAGCGGCATGCGGTTTCTCTGGTTTACCGCACCATAACCCATACCGCATGTCGTTTTTTACATACCCCTCAAAAAAGGAAAAAATAAATATCTCTACATTATGTAAAGGGGTATAACCAATATCCGCACATACCTACGAGCACACGTGGAATATGCGGAGATGACACACCCGAGCCCGTATAGGTGTGTCAGATACTCAGAACCGGCATGGTTCTTTGGACTGCGAAAACCGCTTCTCAGGATGCGGCAAACCGCATTCCATGCAAGCTTCTTCAAGCTTCAAATCCCTCGTGTCCGGTTCACAACCACAGAGGGGACGCAAACAGCTTCTCCTTAGGAGTAAGGACAAGTATGTTGAGCAACCGCACATCAGCAACCCTGACTCCTGATCCTTCAAGAACCACATATAAGCTTCAAGCTCCTTAGAAGCGAGTTCTTTGATGCAAACCGCAGATACCCATGAGTAGCTGCGGCAAAATAAAAATACGCAGACAGTAGCTACGGAAGAGCCACGACTAAACCGCCACACGGTTGACCAAAGCTACTTCCAGGAAAACTGCTTTCCAACTAAGCATGAAGGAAAGTGGTTACAGAACGAATGCGGACGAGTTTCACCAAGATCCCAAAGTATCTAAGGTGATCTCCTTAGGCAAGACTACTTCAAGGAAAACTGCTTTCCACCAAAGCGTGAAGGAAAGTAGCTAAGGAACAGCGGTAACAAGTCTGCTTATGACTGTTTGCCCACCTATGGACCGCACAGAATAAACAATGGTGGGCACTACCATGCCTATGACCATGTTTATTTGCCCATAGTCCAGATTCACATTGTTCGACCAAACACGGCCAACAATAACGCAAGTACCCCACGTAGCTTGACCACACATGGCCAACAATGTGCAGCAATGAGGTAGCCGCAAAGGACGTGCAGTTAATTGAGAGCTAAGTCGCAAAAGACGTGCGGTTACTTGAGAGTTAAACTGGAAGAACACGAACGCCCCATAAAGCAGGGATCATCGTTGAATGTCCAGTTGATGAACATAGAGCTTGAGCAAAGCACTTACAGCATCACCTAAGCTGACGCAGAGGTTACAACTAGAGTTGCGGTAACGGACATCTTCCGTCACCATTGTTAGGCCCTAAAGTGTGAGACTGACGCATCAAATTAATACAACGGGCTATGGTTACGAAATAGGTCTTACCGGGTTAGTTTATATTAGGATGTGGACCTTTATAGGTCACTTGGGCCAAGCTATAGGCCATGTGGGCCAAGCAGGCCCAAGGGGAGCCCATGTGGGAGATGGGCTTGTCCATGTATATAAACAAGTTTTCAACTTGTTTTTAGGTTTGAACTTTTGGAACCTCCTAGTTACAGAAATTCTAGAGAAACAGAGAGGGGGAGGCGATTTGGTTGTGAGCACTTGTACTAGACGATTTTGCTTTGATAGTAATAGAATCGTGTGCAAGTGTTGAAAGTGATTCGGTGTGTTCTTCGTATTCGGTTCGTATTTCATATTTTTGTGTTTTTCTTGAATCTCACCAAGTTTGGATTCCGCACAAACTTGGTGATTGTTTGATATCATTGAAAGATCCGGTTTCACGGGACTTACAAGTGGTATCAGAGCCAAAGAACCTATTCTAGGCTCGGTGTGATATCAAAGATTAAAGATTTTCGTTGTTTTTGGTTCGGTATTCATCGCGTTCTTCATTGTGTTCATCAATTTTGTGTGAAAATTGTCATATTTCGCTATTTTGATCTTTTGAGGAGGTGTTTAATATTTAAAAAAAAAAAAAAAAAACTTTTGTTTGTTTTTTTTTAAGATTTCGAAAGTCAATATTTGATTTCCAATCCAAAACTTTCGGAGATTTGTTAGCTTGATAATTTTGGTGAGATTGAGATTTCCGTATATTATTTTTGATTTACAACAGATCATCATCATTATCTCAATCTTCAAATTGTTCACAGTTGTCATTTTGGTTTCGAGTCACCATTTGAGTCGCAACAGAGGTTTCGAGTCCACCTCACACCTTCTCCGACTCGCAACCACAGTTACAAGTCCACACGTTCATCATATTCATTATCATTCCGACTCAACAGTTTCGAGTCACCACATCTCCTGTCGCAATCTCCATTTCGACTCCGCCGTTCCGACTCGCAACCTCCATCAACAATTCAGTCTCGAGTGGATTAGTCGCAATCACGGTCTCGACTCGCAACCGGATTCACAGTCTCGACTAATCACGTTTCACGGTTCCGAGTCGCAACCACGGTTCCGAGTCGCAACCGAGTTTCGAGTTCCAGTGGCAATCATCATCATCAATATCTTGAACAGTGGTCTCGACTCATCACTAGTCGCAATCAGAACTCAGATCTCGAGTCTCTTCCGAGTCGCAACCACCTTTCACAAGGTCTCGAGTTGTCTTCACAGCAGTCTCGAGTCGCAACCTACATTCAACATCGTCATCCTTCATCTCCGTCATCATTACGTCATAACCATCATCGGATACCTTCTCCGATCACCGAAACCTGCAACAAATTACCTCCATTGTTTCAAGTCCCAGAGGTTTCAATTCTTCTCCGACCATCACCTTCATCATCATCATCTCCGGTTTCACTTCCATCACCTCCGTTTAACTTCCGACGACCTGCCTTCATCACCAACCAGTTGCATCCATAACTACCTCATCACAACCTGCATCTGTTCATCACTTTCACTCACTTACCTCGGCTCACCGTACAACTCTTTGTCTTGTCTCGACTCACCGTACAACCTGCAACTTCATCTTCTCCGGTCTAACTTCTCCGAACACTCGTCATCTAATCCTCATTCATCTGTCCTCTTCGTTCATCTTCATCATCACACTGTTACCGTTACCCCTACGTCTCCGAGTCACATCATCTTCGTAAAACCTGTTACCTTCGTATCACCTTCACCACTCTCCATCTTCACAGACAACCGTCGTCACCGTATCGTGAACTCCGGCAAATATCATCTTCATCGACAGACAGTGATGTTTGATTTAGTTGTAATAATTAATCTTTAATATTAATTAATAATAATAATAATAATCAAATCATTTAGCCATCATTACCTAATCATTAGTTGTTTATAACAATAATAATAAGTATTTTTACTTAAAAAAAAAAATAGAGGAACATATAGATAGATATAGAGTTTAGGAGGAGAAAACTCAGAAAATACAAAAAGAGTTTGCTGTAAATATGTATTGTTTTAGGGGGAGAAAATGAGAAAAATACAAAAACATTAGAAAAATGAAAAAGCCAAAAAGAAAAATTGCATGATATGGGAAGTGAAATAAATGTTTGTGTTAAAGGGTTTGACTAACACATGTAAGGTGCCATAGCTGAAAAGACTAGGATCTACTGCGATATGTCGATAGGCTTGACGCTCAACATGATAAAAGATACTAAGTGATATAAACATAACGAACTATGTACCATGTGGGTAACATACCAACGGCGTATGATTTCGCGAGCTCCCTTCATCATGTTTCTCTTCTTCTGTATCACCAAACGAAACTGGTTGTTTTGGAGTTGACACACCTGCATCAGGGGAAACACTAGACAAAATGTTAAAGGATTTGAACAAATCAGCATAATCATATATCCAATCTGGACCAACTCTAGCGTCCGTAGTATTTTCTTCGAGCCATTCAATGTTGCACGACTCAACGATTTTCTTGGTTACTTTATTGTACACTCTATAGGAGGATCCTTTAGCGTATCCAATAAAGAAACATTCGTCCCCTTTGACCTCAAACTTCCCATTAGTGTCCATGAGCAACAAGACACACGGACAACCAAAGTTACGGAAGTGTGAGACCGAGGGTTTACGTCCTTCCAGAATCTCGTAAGGAGTTTTCATATGACATTTGTTTACTAAAGCATGATTCTGGATGTAACAAGCCGTGCTAACTGCTTCGGCCCAGAAGAAACTAGGAAGCTTCGAGTCGGCCAGCATGGTTCGTGCCGCCTCTATAAGAGTACGATTTCGTCTCTCAGCCACTCCATTTTGTTGTGGAGTTCGTGGTGCACTGTACTGTCGTTCGATTCCCTTTTCTGCACAGAATGTATCTAAGGTGATATTCTTGAATTCTGTCCCATTGTCTGATCGAATTGCTTTCACCCTTGTAGTAGCTTGATTTTCAACTAGAGTGACAAATTGTTTGATCAAACTCGCAGCCTCGTTCTTGTGACTAAGAAAGTATACCCATGTGTAACGAGAGTAGTCATCTACGATCACAAGATAATACGCCTTCTTGTCAATGCTCACCACATTTACAGGACCAAAAAGATCAATGTGTAGTAATTCAAGCACGACTTTTGTCGAAGGTGTAGGCTTGGACTTTTGAGGCTTTCGATGAGCCTTTCCTTTTGTGCAAGCAACACACTTTTCTACCAGCATGAAGTCTTTGATTGGTAGATCACGGACCATTTGACCTTTAGAAGACGATTCAGTTTCTGTTTTAATTTCCTTTTCAGAAACATTTTCTTGTGACTGTTCATTTATTGTGTCCACCTTTTCTTTTACAAAATCAGATCCAGTTTTAATTTCTGAAGATGCAGAAGTTTCATCAACACATGTTTCTTCAACATATGTATCATGTGAATCCTTATGAGATTTGCTTTCAGCCACGGTTTCCAATGGGGTCCCACTAGATTCAACATTAGGAACACCCACTGAGACAGATTCAGAAGAAGAATCAGGATACTCTTGATTTTCTTGAGAAGAAGTTTCAGTGGTTTCACTGAATGTATCCTGAGGGACCTCACCTGTAACACAATCATCAACTGAAGAGTTAGAAACATCACAATCACAATCATTAACTGAAGAAGATTCATCACCAGACTTATTGTTCAAAGGTTCAACACAAACATTATCAGTTTTGCCCAAAACATCAGGCTCAAAAGACGAAACATAAGCAGAAAATGACGCAAACAAAGAACGACTAAAAGCAAGGTCAGATTCAGTTGGTTCAGAATAAGGTTCAAGATAAGGTTCAGAAATATTTGAAATAACGACTGGTTCACTCCCATGAACATCTCCACACTTTACTTCAGAACTATCATCTGCACATGAAGATGAAACGTTAGGATCAATTGAGCCTTTGGAAACAAAATTTATTGGAGCAGACTTCTGTTTCTCAACTGGTTTGCCATTAAATGATGACTTATTGTTTTTGGGACCATAAGTCATTTGACTTTCATTTATCATCTCCTCCTCAGTCATAGGTAAATAAGTATAATTGTCATTATAAGGAGGAGGAGCCTTATTAAAACCCAAACCATACCCTTTCTTTTCCTTGTATGCGAGCTGTTGATCACACAAATTTTTGACTAATTTACTGGAAGAATCAAATTTCTTTATGTTTAGCTCATTTATTTGATATCTATCTCTGATATCTTCCAGTTCCTTAGTCAAAATACATACTTTCTCCTGAGCTTCTAGAAAGTGAGTTGTTTTTACACTTACATCATCTTTGAGTTTGATGATGTCTTTTCGCTGAGCTTCAATCTTTTCTTTATAAAGTTTTTCATTTTTCGATAATGTGAAATTTTTATTTTTTATATCCTGATAATCTTGAATTAGCTCAGCATTGTGGATATGATAAGCCTCAACCCTTTCTCTACATTCAGGAGTGCAAAAGACAGAAAGTATCTCTTCTCTGGTAATTTCTTGAGCCACTGGTTTGTGAAACACGAATGCCATAATTTCAGTGGGTGGTTGATACTTTTGTTCTTCTCCTCAAAACACAAACCAAACGAGAACCCGTGTACTCGCTAACTCAAACCCTTTGCACGCGATTGAACCCGCTTTCTGAACTGCACCTCAAAACCCTGTCAAAACTTGACACAACCAAACAAACAAACCTCCTTTTTTTAATAAATAAACTCCCTTTTTTTTTTTAAATCACAAACCGAAATCTTGCATTTAGGGGGGGAGAAAATGAGAAAAAAAATGATTTTTTTTTTTAATAACTTTGTACATATTGTGTCCTTTCTCTAGTAAATGGTAAATTTGCGCAAAAATACAAGATTTATGCACAAATTTAGGGGGGGAGAGGAACATATAGATAGATAGATATAGAGTTTAGGAGGAGAAAACTCAGAAAATACAAAAAGAGTTTGCTGTAAATATGTATTGTTTTAGGGGGAGAAAATGAGAAAAATACAAAAACATTAGAAAAATGAAAAAGCCAAAAAGAAAAATTGCATGATATGGGAAGTGAAATAAATGTTTGTGTTAAAGGGTTTGACTAACACATGTAAGGTGCCATAGCTGAAAAGACTAGGATCTACTGCGATATGTCGATAGGCTTGACGCTCAACATGATAAAAGATACTAAGTGATATAAACATAACGAACTATGTACCATGTGGGTAACATACCAACGGCGTATGATTTTTTGGTCTTAAATCTTGTGTTGATAGATAGCCAACATCTGAGGTTTCGGGTCTTTATATTGTTGAATCATCCGGGGATATCTTGGTTGTCCTTCTGTTTAGAACTAAAATTGTACATGACCCCAGGAAAGAAAGTCACTTGGAATTAGCTCATTTCTATTTGAATGTCTGTATGTTGTCCCGATACACACAATTTTGATCTGATTCTGAAATCTTCTCTGAAAAAGTCGTGTACCTCCTCTGCTGCATCCAGATATATGCTGACCTGGAGGTGCTAGGCAACGACAGCTTCTGCTGCATCCAGATACATGCTGACCTAGCTGTACGTTGTCGCGCTATAGATCTAATACACCCGAAAGAGGCCCTCAAGTGCCCAAAAGAAACCCAAGAAACCTATATCAAATTGAGAAAAACTCATTTGATCTGTATATTATACCATCTCTACTTAAGATCTATTCTGTTCTCTTCTCAACCTATTCCCAGTTAAGATTTCAGAAATCTGGATTGGACTTGTGAAATATGTGGTAGGGAAGATACTTGCATGATAGAGTGTGCTGTTTATATTTCCAGGATTTGATTAGTATTTATTTGGGTGTTCATTGTTAAGAAATCAAAACATGATAAAACATATTATATGCAGACCTAGACACAGTCAGGATATCTTAAAGGATGACATCAGTATACTCACCCGCTACGATGAATCGTTGTGCTTACCTTGATCGCGGGGGTATGCCTTGGAATGGGACACACGGGTATAATAGTATAATATTGCCTAAAGCATATCACGAAGTTAAAAAATTGAAAGTTGAGCGTTAAAGTTTAAGTGGACAAACATATTGGCAATCGCATAGACCAGTTTGATTAGGCTCGTACTGAAAAGTGTTCCTTAGTCTGCCTGAGAACGAATTTTGATCCCATTGCAATTGTAATTGTATATTATGGTAGTTGTTTATATTTTGAGTTTTTATTTGTTTCTAGTTCTTAATATTAAAAAAAATAAAAAAAATTCAAAAATACAAAAATATTGTCTTGTTTTTCTATAAAACCAAAAATCCAAAAATAGAGTGTTTTTTTTGTTTTTATTAAATTAAAAAATGTAACCGTTCTTGAAGATTTGACTGATCATCAAAAGTTGAAAGAATTTAAATTGTGAAATCCGAGTACAAGTTCTTGGATGTACCTAGTGTTCATATGGTACTCTCCCTGTTGCATAAGAAATGTTTGCTTATGAGTTTGTGAGTATGTGCAGAACTTGATTTCATTCAAGAACAGGGGTTGATGAAGATTGAGATGCTGTTAGTTGCTGAAGAAGTCTGAAGCAGCACAACAACAAGATGTACCTGAGTCAGAAGAACCGGATACGAAACGCCGTCTGACAATGAAAGTACATTTGAAGAAGTTCCTGTGAACTTGCTTGAAAGAAAAAGATTGAAGAAGAAAAGAGTTGTTGAGAATCCTCCTCTCACATTTTTTTAACAAGATTTTCAAGCAAAGCTGATCGAGATCCTGATATGAAGCTAACCACAAGAGCTGAAGAAAGAGACCCAGTGCTGAGAGTTCAGAAGTCAAGAACTTCCACAACATCTGCAGCATAGCGACAACCATAGACTTCGTTGAAGACGTTGCTGAATTCATGCTATGAAGACAATTTGATGGCATCAGTCTAGGGGGAGATTGTTAGGCCCTAAAGTGTGAGACTGACGCATCAAATTAATACAACGGGCTATGGTTACGAAATAGGTCTTACCGGGTTAGTTTATATTAGGATGTGGACCTTTATAGGTCACTTGGGCCAAGCTATAGGCCATGTGGGCCAAGCAGGCCCAAGGGGAGCCCATGTGGGAGATGGGCTTGTCCATGTATATAAACAAGTTTTCAACTTGTTTTTAGGTTTGAACTTTTGGAACCTCCTAGTTACAGAAATTCTAGAGAAACAGAGAGGGGGAGGCGATTTGGTTGTGAGCACTTGTACTAGACGATTTTGCTTTGATAGTAATAGAATCGTGTGCAAGTGTTGAAAGTGATTCGGTGTGTTCTTCGTATTCGGTTCGTATTTCATATTTTTGTGTTTTTCTTGAATCTCACCAAGTTTGGATTCCGCACAAACTTGGTGATTGTTTGATATCATTGAAAGATCCGGTTTCACGGGACTTACAACCATCTCAAAGGTTGGTTCGAACCCTGCTAACATCTTCAGTCACCATCTCAAAGGTTGGTTCGAAACACCAACAGGTGGCTGATGACATCAGAAAAAGGTAGACCATATTACCGAATCAAATCCTTGGCTGAGAATTCCGCATCAGACGGAACTTGCTCACCAGTACGGAAGAGACGTCACCGGACCCGCAGCTTGATTTACTGAAAGTAGGAGCCATCTGCATGGCCCATATTCTACCTTCTAGACACCATAGTCCAGTATCCCTCCCACATGCAACTTGCATAAGGAAGGAACACTAGACTGGGGGGACTTGAAGGGGTATGGTCCCAGATCTCGCGTCAGCACGACCACGAGTGACCGTTACCCTTATCAAAAACCCCCACCAGCAAGAACTTATATGTGTCCGTGCGAGCACGCGGGAACACAGCGGTCGAAACGAATCTGTCCATTGATGAGAAGACTTACCTTAAGTACGAGAACGAATGTTGCGCATAGTGATGCGGCCTGGCACCGCATCCTATGGACATTTTCGTCACGACAAGGGATCTGGACAACAGTAACAGTCACCAAGCGGTGATGCGGCACGGCACCGCATCCCGCATCCATCTTGGCCAGAACAAGAACGCGGGAACAATATCAGTTACCGCAAGTAGTGATGCGGCCCGGCACCGCATCCTGCCTACAAGGCAAGTGGGTCTGACACCACAGTGCAAGTGGCACTGAGAACAGTCACATGTCAGCCCACATGTGTGCAACAGTCTGACATCACAGCAGGACGTGCATCACCACCGTAACCAACAGGCCTGACACACCTACAGGAGGCTGTGCGATGTCAGACTAGCCACTCAACTACCCTCCTTCACTCATCGGCTATAAATACCCATACCAAACCAGGTTTGTGGTATCTCTTCACAACTCTCTCACTACTACTACTATCACACTTTGCTTCCCAAGCAAATTACTGATTCTCACGCCGGAGAGTGGTAACGAGGAGCACCCCCCCCCCACCCCCATTCTCCTTGTTACGAGTCACGGTTTGTTTCCTTGTGCAGGAGATCAACCAGCGGACGATCCAGCCAGCGATCATCGGAGAGAAGGGATTAACCCTACTTGACGAGACCAGTGTGTTAACCCTGCCCGGTTAACCATTGTTTCATCAGAAACCTAAACTTTGTGTTAGCCCACAACCACTACTAAACAAATGAGTATCGTTAACGGACAATTATGTCAGAATTTTCGTTGGTGAAAGTGATTGGCGATGATAATGCGTCGGTGAAAGTCAATCGATAATATGGGTGTGGGTGATTAGGTTTCCGATGGATGGCTGACTGAGAATATTGAGCGATTACCAACTAATAATTTAGCGAGGGTTACCGATGAGTCTTATCTGGTGGGCGACAATTTTTCTTTGGTAGCTTAGGGTGGGTTGACAGTAAGATTACGGTGGACATAAAATTTTAGTTTTAATGTTTTCATAAAGTTTTCTTACGAAAGTTATGGCTAAGTACCTTGTTAACTAGCAAGTACTTATTCACTAGTAATACACTAAACATGTTGAGTTTTGCATTGTATAGAGTAAAGTTCCCGTACAAATAAATTTAACGTACTAAACGTACGAATAGCATGAAAAAAGTCAAAAAAGACGCGGTGGTATTTTCGTAAATATTTGCTTATAGGGTAATTATCAAAATTATTCTACAAATGATCTTGTAGAGTAATTTTGATCTTGTAGAGTAATTTTGTAAAATGTTCTTGTAGAGTAATTTTGATCATGTAGAATAATGTTGTAAAATGTTCTTGAAGAGTAAGTTTGAAAAAAAAAAAAAAAAAAAAACCCAAAAAACCTACCCCCCACCCAAATTAAATACTAAAAGCTAACTCATAAATCTAAACCCCATAACTAAATACTAAAAAAAATACAAAAATTACTCTAAAAGATCAAAATTACTCTACATGATCATTTTACAAAATTATACCCGTATACAATTAGCAACTTGGGTTATGTTCTATCTGTTTAAAAGTCTCAACCTTTAGTTTATTTTACTCACACCCTTTCATTATGTTATATTATTATATATTTATATAATAACAAAAAATAACTTAAGACACCATGGTTTAGATCACACCTCTTTAAAAAGTCACATCCCTTCAAATTAATTATTTACATATAAATAGAAAAATCAACATGTACCCATTTGTTAACACGCATACCCCTTTACATAGGAAAATCAACTTTACTTAAAAGTCATGTCTGTATTATATATATATACCAACCTGGCCGTCATATTCTTTCTTTTAAAGGTCATATCCGTTAGAAAATTAAAAAGTAACATTATATCCCCTAATCGACCACTCTTTACAAACCATCATGTTGTTTGCCTATGGACACATCGATTCCCCTTCTATTCAACCATTTAAGTGAAGAGGTGTGATGTTTCACTCATGGTGATACTTAAATTGCTTGACAACGTATATACCACATTCATCACGGTTTATAGTAGATCTGTTTGGAAACCGCTAAAATTGGGGATATGTGTTTTTGAATTTTGATATTTTGTTATTATATTAAATTGGAGATATGCTTTTTTTTAATTTGATATTTTGTTGTCGGCCTGTATGATTTTGTGATTGAAATAAAATCAAAAGATGTAAATGTGTAATATGTGCATCTTTTGTTTTTTAGTCCGATTCCAAACCCACTGAACTTGGTAATATTTATTGAGGATGCTTATGAATACACATATAAGAGCCTTCAAAATGATATTGGACACATAAGGAGAATTTTAAACATATTTTAAAAACAAACAAAAAATGTGGATGCATATGTATATTACTCATTTTGTGTATAGCATAACAATGAAACCCAGTTTGTAAATATGTTACGCTTCTTTTTATACGTATGATATTTTTCTTCTTTGTTGATTTACTAGGTGTTACTCGACACAACAGAAAGAAAATTCACCCGACGGTGTGTTCTTCCGTTCACAATCCGAACGGTGCGTTTCTTTGGTTGCCAACTCTAAATTGCGTCAGATCGGTTATTTTGAATGTTTTTAATTCATGTGACAATTTTTGTAGGTTTTTTAAATGTTTTTGTTCGGTGTGTCGGTTTGGACATCAAGTCCAAATTTTGTCCCATTTTTAGCATGTTGTTCATCACGTAGGGCCTATAAAGTCCAATTGTCATTCGATTGTTTAGTATGTTGGCAATTGCCAACCGGTGGTTCGATTTAATTAGAACCGAAGAACGCGATGGATTGATTTGATTAGATTGGAAGAACACGATGGGTTATGTGATTGAATGGGTTGTTTAAGTAGTCATGAATATACCATGTTTATAAATGGAAGCATATAGCAGTGATTCATTATTTCATTCAAAACTTTGAGTAGTCACAAAGATATGCAAAATTGAATCAATGAAGGGGCGATGGTCGTTATTTTGTTTATACAAAAACTAAATCAACATGCGAACACGTGTAACGATCGGAACTGTGGTTGTGGTTGAATAGTTGTTTTTTTTTTTACATATAGATGAAGATATGAAAAAATGAATCAATGCTGTTAAACAGATTCGACGGTTCATTATTTTTTGTCCAACAAAACGTAACTAAAATCAATGAGTAGTTTCATGAGTATATACGTATACTGATTGGTGTGATAGTGGAATGGTTGGTGGTCTTTGTATATGTACCGATGAGCCTTCTTTAACTGTCATATCATTATAATGTTTTCCAATGTACATTTGATCTGTCACAACCTTTTTATAACAAAAGATAGGGCCTTCTTTAATCAATTTTTAATCTTCGAATCGTCGCAGTTTTTAAACAAATGGGTATATCCTGCCATAACGTGTGGGTTAACATTATAATCAACATCCCGCTAGAGCTGGCATAACGGGTCAACCCAATCTGTTAAGACATGAACACGATAAGACACGAACCCGAAACATGTAAACACGAACACGACACGAAATCTTATCGTGCCAGATTTTCGAAACACGAACACGAACCTGTTAATAAACAGGTTACACGAAACGACCTGTTAAGACACGAAAAAATTACCAACATATCATACGACCTGTATAAGACACGAACACGACCTGTTTAAGACAAGAAAACCACCGAAATGGGGAAGCTATGAACCGAATTGGGAATGGTGGTGTTTGTGAGAGATATTTAAAAATTAGGGTTTGGATTATGGAAAAGGAACCAGGTGTGTTTGTGTATAATTCATCACAGGTCCCACGATTGATGACCCCATGTCCACACCAACATATAATATTTTTTAATTTTTAATTATTAACATGTACTTAACGGGTTTTAACCTGTTTAGACACGAAACCTGTTAATGTCTTATCGTGTCGACCTGTTTTAGACACGAACCCTGTTAAGGTCAGACACGAACCCTGTTAAGGTTAAACACGAAACATGATAACTTCGTGTAGGTTCGTGTCATGTTATCGTATTAGTGTTAGAATTGCCAGCCCTACATCCCACCGCAACGCGCGGGTTAGCATTAACTCGTTACTCTACAAAGATCAAAATTACTCTACAGGTTCATTTTACAAAATTACTCTACAAGATCAAAATTACTCTATAGGATCATTTGTAGAGTAATTCTGAATTGTATGTTGTTTGATAAACTTGCAGAGTAATTATGATTCACTTGTAAAAGTAATTTTGATACAGAGTAATTTTGATAATTACCCTACAAGATCAAAATTACTCTACAAGAACATTTTACAAAATTACTCTACAAAGATCAAAATTACTTTACAGGATCATTTGTAGATCAAAATTACTTTCCAGGATCATTTGTAGAGTAATTTTGATAATTACTAATAATTACGACAATGTCACCGCGTTTTTTCAGTAAAACCTTCAGTCCATAAGTTTTGTATGTTAAAGTTATTTGTATTTGATTTTTTTCTTGTTTTACCGTTGTTTGATGAGGAAGAAGCATTAAAGTAGAAAAGGTAAAACCGAACCAATTTGCCCTTCCATGTTTTCTCTTTAGTTTATATTTTAGCCAATCTAATTAAATCCTAGCCCTTAATTGAATTGACTTAAGGGCTCTTAAGAGGTCCTCGGTTTCGAATTTTGTCACATTCACATCATTGTATTTCAGTATGCGTACACACCTTAGCGTGATACATTACTACTAGGAGTTAGTGGTTTCATTACTTCATATTATATAGATGACATACCATTAAACATAGTAGATTATCTTTATATATTTTATGTTGTGTAGCATATGTTAGAAATATACATAACATGTTAATAAAAGTTTATGTAATTCAAATACTCGTGATGGTTTCTATAAAAGTGTATGTCAAAGCATTAATAAAAGCATAGTTCACCTATGTCAAACTTCATCAATGAGTTTTTATATGTCAAAATTTTATCAAAGACTTTCATAAATCTAAAGTATAAGAAATTTAGCTGATATATATATTGTTATTTGTAGGTAAGATATATTATTGTATGTAATCGTGTAAATGTATAAAAATCAGCATAGCATTTGTAAACAATTATACATATGTTATAGGAATATATATATATATATAGAGGCCGGTTATCATACAAATACCCTTATCGTACATTACGTACGCTACAATCTCAGCCGTCAGATCATCTTCCCGCATTTTAAAATCGCATGTTTTTTTATAACAATTTCGCATGTGATAATTTTTGATGAATTCGCATGTTGTTTTTTTTGTACCAATTTCGCATGTGATAATTTTGATGAAATAGCATGTTGTTTTTTTTATAACAATTTCGCATGTGATAATTTTTGATGAATTCGCATGTGTTAATTTTGATGAAATAGCATGTTGTTTTTTTGTACCAATTTCGCATGTGGTACAAAAAACAACATGCGAATTCAATGCAGGAAAATGATCGGACGGCTGAGATTGTAGCGTACGTAATGTACGATAAGGAGATTTGTACCGTACTCTTTACCTATATATATATATATATATATATATATATAGGGGAGGGTTCAATTAAAACCCATAGTGAGAAAACTTGAAAACTCCTCCTTAATGAAGGGAACAAAGGGAACGGGACTTTTAATGAAAGAGGGGCAAAATTAGAAAAAAAAAATATAGATTTTCAAACATTTCTATATTCTTCACATGTTATTATTATTTTTTTTAAAATGCACCATAAGATCACAAATATTTTCTTATCTTTCATTCGTGCATATTTTTTCGACACAAACAAAAGATTTAACGTGTCGTTATTTTTTCAATGCTACTATTATAGTATTGCATATACTACTTAGCCTTAGGGTTTAGGTTTTGGTTTTAGTTTAGCTTTTAGGGTTAGGTTTTTGAGGGGATTAGGTTTCAGGTCTAGTTTTTAGGTTTTGGGGGTGGGAGGTTTAGGACTTGGGGCGTGGGCGGGGGGGGGGGGGGGGCAGGTTTTTTAGGGGGGGTGAGTGTGGGGGTTTAGGTTTTTGGGGGTGGGTGGGGTGAGGAGTTGGCCGGTTTAGATTTTTCGTAGTGTTGCACATATGTGAAACAGATTTATTTTTTTATTTTTTTTTTCAAAAAAAAGGTTTTCTTATATTTCAAAAATGCTATATTTACAGCTAAAAAATGTTTAAAAAATATATTTGATGTGTTTTTTAAGGTTTTTTAGGAGTTTTCGAATTCTCACAATAAAAAGGAGTTTTCTCTTGAGCCCTCTTTTATATATATATATAGGGTCAGGATTTAGAGAGAACGGTGAAAAGTGTGAGAACGATTTTGGAGTTGACATGTGGCATTGATGCTAAATTACACTAAGGGGTAATATTATCAAAAAACCTACACACATGAACTGGGTGTTCAAATAAAATGCCATAAAAACACCAAATTCAGAAAAAACGCCATGAAAATACCCAGTTAAAACGCCATAAAAACACTCAGTTTAAAACGCCATAAAACACTCAGTTCAGAAAAACGCCATAAAAATACCTAGTTAAAACGCCATAAAAACACATAGTTCAGAAAAACGTCATAAAAATAACTAGTCTAAAACGCCATAAAACACCCAGTTCAGAAAAACGCTATAAAACCCATTTCATTTTTTTTCGAAAAGTATATCAATAGTATACTCGTTGGAAAGATAAAAAAACGCTGAGTTTTATGGTGTAATTTTTTTAGAAAAATAATCACGTATAAAAAAGTTATTGGCGTTTAACTATGATGGGGGAAAATGGCATGTGATTAGCATGTGCACCCTTGTTTGGATCTTCCAATTTTACCCCTCCTTGTACTTATAATCGTTCTTACTGTTCTCACACTTCAAATCGTTCTCTCCTGATCTCATTCCTATATATATATATATACATACATACATACACACACATATGTATACCCAACCCAAAACCCCATACTTGCTCTCTTCCTCTCTTGCGACCTCTCGACTAGTGGTCTCACTAACCAAACCCTCGTTCATCGATTTTGAAGCTTGGATCTTGAAGTTCGTTGGAATCTTGATCAATCCTAAGTGATATAACTGCAATCTAGTAAGTTTCATCTTTTTATGCAATTCTTGGTGATTTGAATGAAACCCTAATTGATCCAAACTTGATTTTTATGATTCAAATCTAGTGCCTAGGGTTTTGTATTGTGGTTTTATGATGATTAGAAGTAACCTTGATGATACAAAACTTGAGTTGATCCATTGTTCATACCCTGCCTAGAATGGAAACTTTATTGATGATGATTTTAATTTAAGTGATTCTTGGCATGTTTGATGATTTGTTTTGATTGATATGATGATTATAAATGTATTTAAACATGTTGACATGATAAAAAAAAACAACGAATTTGATGCTAGATCATTGTATTCACAACTTGCCTATAATGGAAACTTTTGTTAAACAAGATTGTGAAGGAATGCATGTTAGTTTTGCTTGATGATCAAACTTGGTTCTTGTGAGTTAGTTAGAATGCATGTAACAATCTGTCACGAACAAACTATGTGATTTATGTTAGATCTTCTAGAGTTCTTAAAGGGGAAACTTTATTCACACTACATGATGAAAACTTGAAGGTTGGACAATTCATGAACTCGTAGGAATGTTACTGCAGGATTTCCCGAATTTGTTTTAGTCATAACCTGAACATATAGATGCCAAATAAGACTATTATTGAGTATAGGATAATCTAATTTATGTGTAGATGATCCACAAAACTTTTTCGTAATTTTTCATGAACCCTAACTATGTTTTGGTAAATTTTTAATAACGGCGTGTCAATCTAAGTTTTCTGATCAAAAAATAGGGTCCATTACAAGGACTATAACTTGATCAATTTTGAGAGTTAGGACATGAACTTTTTACATCTGGTACTCCTAAGAGTTGGTAAGACAATCCAATTGACCTTGTGTTAATTGGAGGAACGTGTATTTTTTATATATTTAAGGTAAACTATCACCAGAAAACGACGTTTTTGACCTTTCTGTAATGTAGGATTTTTCATGAATTTTCTATAAAATTTAAACCAAAACAAAATTACAAAAGCTTAGATAGACTATTTGGCACATCCCGTAAAATATTCATAATTTTTCTGCATAGTTTAGTATTTTAAATAAAATACATAAACTGAAGTTGAACTATGATTACAGGAACTTTTTGTTAAAACTAGAGTTTGTATCTATTTGGCTATGCAAGGTGCTTTAGGATGTAAAACTAAAATAAATGCCATCAAACATGTTATGTGATGTGTACTATAGCTTTACTTGATTTACATGAACATGAATTAACATGAAGTCACTTAATTAGTTACCAACGGGTCGTTAGGTCATTTGGTCTATGTGTGAGTCTTATTTGAAAAACTTGAACAATGGGATTGTTGAATGCAAGGTCTTATAACCAAACACATGAAACGCACACTAATAGAATATAATAATGTGATAGGTTACCGTTAGCAGTTTTCTATTTTGTTTTCTTGGTTGGATATAGCATGCGCACCCTAAGGTGAGTTCACTACTTCTTTTACATACGCTTTCTCGGTAGGAAACTAAAATGATACGCTTTACTAGGAGGAAACAGTTGAGCAACTTTTTAGATAAATAAAAACGTTGCGTTTTCCTGAGAGAAAACACTTAATCGACTTCTTAGATCATTGTAATTCATTTATATCACATGTTTACTAAAAGCTACACATATCATGAAAGTCCTTACACACCTGAACCGTTAATATAGGCAGTTAGCGAGGTAATATTGAGTAGTACTACTAGGTTCGACAAACCTCACCCGGGCTGGTCGCGCCCGCATGACTGGGAGTCAATGGGTGTAACATTGACTTAACATTGCACCATTGTTTATGATAGACGTGGTGGAATGCACGGACTCTTTCAGTTTCCTTTGGTTCAAAACTTTTAGTAAAATGGAACAAGCTAGCTACTTAAGATATAATTGGAATTTACTTTATCTTGTAACTCTATTTATTTCAATAATTTTTGTGAACTCACCAACCCCGTGTTGCCACTTGTTAGCATACTTTCGCAGGTCGCTAGGTAATGCATGCGGTTAGGGACATTCATGAAGTCGCATCATTAAATCTTTGAACTTATTTTTATACATTATTGCATGACTTTTTGGGTGTGTTTGTTTTGCGCATTTGGTTAAACTTTACTTTACGCTTCCGCATTTTACTTAAACATTTCAAAATAGGTGTTTTCTCATTTAATTAAGCAACGCCGTTTTCTAAATATCATCTAGAGATCGTTTAATGTAACTGTTGGTGCATTTGTGTCTGTACTTTGTCTGTATTTCGTCTGATACCAAACGATGTCTTTGTTAGTCTTGTAAGTTTGACCAAGTCAACCATCCTCCTGGTTTGACTTGGCCAAACAGTCAACATTATGTTTGTAAGCTGCTGGGTCGAAGGATGTGCCATCGAAGGATTGCATGGATCCTTCGATGATAAGCTCGAAAGATGACCTTCGATGGATGGACCACGAAAGATCACATCTTTCGTGGTACATGTTGATCATTCGAGATGTTTCTGGTCGACAGATGATCGTTCGATCAGTCTGCCTGATCCTTCGACCAGACCTGCTGTATTGGGTATAAATACCCGTGTGTTGTGTTCACTTCGATAGACGACAGATAAGAGGACAGACAAGAGGAAAACACACACACACTGTTAGAGAGGGTTTACAGGACTGATTTGTAAACATTGAGCTGTAACCGGACCTTTCATACGTTTAATACAAGTGGTGTTAATCGTTGAGTCTTGTGTGTTGATTATTTGCGTGTCCTATCTCGGTTTGCTATCTCGGTTGGATTCCGCACAACCGGGTTGGTTTGTACACAAGGATTAGGCGACTAGATCCTCCCCTAGCCGGACCTACAGTAACTAATGGCAATGATTCTGATTTATCACGTACCTCGCGGTAAAAACCTTGCATATGGAAATTGAGGGTGTGACACCGTGCTTGTGCCAGCATTCGCCGGCTACAATGGACTTCACAACTGCGATTAGGGCAGGGAGTTTGCCGTCGACGGTTTCAAGTTCAAGGGGAACTGATGACAACTTGCCAAGGAAGAAAGATGCTTTTTAAGTTTTCAGATTGAGAAATAAATTATTTCCTAATTCTTTTTTATTGAAGTGAATAATATTAGGGTAAAATGGCTAAAAACATTTATATGGGATCCATTTGGTCAGATTTGACTATGAAAATTAACTGCGTTAGGGTCAAATGACATAACATGGAATGGTTAAAAAACATAAAGTATGTCTTTTTTATAATTTTTGAGAATAAAGAACATACTTTGCAATCTTTGCAATCTGTTGTAAACATAAAGGAATTTTGTTTTGAAATTTACTCGACAAACTATAAACGAGTATGGGGTGGGCTCCGAGTCGGTTATATCCAAATTTATAGGGAGTTATTTACAACCAATTCCCCAAAGTTTAATCTTAAACATTTTTAATACTTATACTTCATGTAACTCATCAAACCACAGCGCAGCAAGTTATGCTCGTTTTTAACTGATTCATTTTCATCTCAGTTGCATGTATTCAATTGGTTCAAGTATTAGTTCGTTAGCTCGAAATCAGCTCCTTATCATTTAACCTTACTTTTTTTACCCTTGTATTTTTTTTAAAGGTGTGAATTATTCGCGAATGTCGGGAGGTCTAGCATACATTGTGTTAACCGGGTCCGCGCTAGAGAGTCCCCTCGCACAATAGATCCCCATTTTAAACCCCTCAATAAGAAACCCCTATCACACAGACTCGAACTTGAGACCTGGAGGAGAAAACTCATCCGGACCCACCATAGGTGGAACTAAAATACACGTGTCCACCACTAGAGCACTAGTGATGGTTTTTTACCCTGTATTTAACTACTAATGAACAAAAATTAAAAAAGTAATGTGAACAATGTAAATAAGACGGAGACATTTATGCATATAATATTAAAAAAGGGGGGCAAAAAAATCATAAGAGTTCTATCAAAAGATGAGGTATCATTTCATAACCGAATATAATATCGTTTATTGATTGATGGGATCTTGGAGACAAAGATGAAAATTGTTTAAATTGTCGTCTTAAGCTTGGGTCAATCGAAAAATTTAAATCAACTTAATTGGATATATGCTAGTTTTCTTAACTTTTACGCTAAAAATAAGTATTGTCAATTTTAAATGTATATGATAATGCACTTCAGCATGTAACATAATAGGTTTGGCTTTTTTTATTCCTTTAGTGGTGTATCATATCCAATAATTGTTAAGTATTAGTGTTTTTAACACGAAGAATGCTGAATACACTGTTTAAAAAAAATGAATATTTTGCCAATTGTTTAACACATAAGTTTATGTAAAAGAAAATTTATAAAAGAAGAGTTTAAGTGAGAATAAATTGCTACAACATTATATTTTGTGTTTGTTTATTGTTTATTTTTTGTTATTTGATTTCTTTAGAAGTATATGCTATAAACAGATATCATATAACTTGAGAAGAGTATTTTGTGTTTGTTTATTTTTTATTTTTTGTTATTTGATTTCTTTAGAAGTATATGCTATAAACAGATATCATATAACTTGAGAAGAAAAAAGTTGTAAGAAGTTTAGTCAACAAGACTTTCATTTCATTCATCTATCTTTTATAAAGTGTTTTTATTTAAACGTCTCTTTAAACCAGTAAAAATTAATGTTATAACGTCTTACTGTTAAGATCACTTTTTCTAACAAGCCAATAGAAAGATGTCTCATGAACATCACAAAATTTTGAAACATGGTATCATAACTTAAAATTTGGATATATCGCAAGTCTCATAAGGTTTTATATCTTTATTAAGACCCACTATAAATACCCTTAATGCAACTTAGCGCTAAGGACCAAGTGTGTTACAACTGTGAGAAGTGTGATTTCTCCTATGTATTGGCCAAAACCACACTATGAACATACCACATGGACTAGCCGTGTACTTTTTCCAACATATAATATTAAATTGACTCGTTCTTTTAGAGAGGGTTAATTTCTTTTACATGTAAACATACATAGGTCATGTTTACTTTGAACCAGCCAATTAGAGCCCGCGAACCCAACTCGAATCTAGAAGCATAAGCCACAGAAAATGACAGCGTTTTTGTCTGATTTCCTTCATGTTTCTTTGCATCTTCGTAATTATGTCTTGAATGTAATTGACAAATCTGTAGCTACATCATGTGATGTAATAGTTGTATAATGTATATTAATATATAAATATAAATATAATCTACAAAAATCAAATAGATTAAAAGAAGTTGTGTTCTCATGAACTCTCTTCTAAAGCAATAGGCATCTCCAGTGTCTCAGTACCCCTCTGTATCTTTAAAATTACCTTATCTCCCACATTATATTCATCTAATGCTTTTAAAAACTCTGCTTTATTCTTTACCTGATTCCATAAAATCAAATGTAGCACCATTAGCGTTCGTCTATAATTAACAACCCGTTTAATATAGGAGAAAACTCACAGGCTTGTTGTCGACTGCTACGATGATGTCACCAAGAACAATATTACCGGCAAATCCCCTCGAGGTGGGAAGAAGACCAGCTTTTGCTGCTGGGCTATTCGCAGGAACCTAGATACAACATTTAAGCAAAAATGGTCAATTTTGATCTAGTTTTATTAATAACGGGTCAAATGAGTAAAACTATGATGATAATAACGGTTTAAAACTCGCCCAAAATGTTCTAAAAGGTTTACAACCTCCTAAATGGTTTCTAGTAAAAAAAAATTGATCATTGTATCAATAATAGTTTTTGTAACCATGTTTAATATAACTTATTTACAAAATGGACAAAGATGTTTGAAAGGAAGTTATTAAAATTTAAACAATCTGAAGAATTGACCCGATTCAACTTATTACCCAAACATGCTTGTGTTCAAGCTATAACAGAGCAATAAACATGTACTTAAGTGACAAAACAAAACAGCGGTACTAGTTACAACGATCATATTACCTGGAGAACAAGAGCTCCGTTTCGAACATTAAGTTGATTTGCAATAAGATCAGGCGCAATCTCAAGAGTTAGACCAGCTCTAACAACCTAACATCCATGATGCACAATATTACTTGGGCGGAAATTAACCCAAATTAGGTTATACGTATGCCAGTTTAACTAATAAGTAATAATTAACCGTGACAACTAACAGACAAAATCAATGCAGCAAAAATCTCAAATACTAAAATCAAAGATTAGCAGGGGAAATTTCAATAAATACATACGAGTCAATTTAACTTACATTCTACTGCTAACAAGTTAAAAAGTAAAATTTACAAAAGAGTTAACTGTCATTTTCGTTCATGTGGTTTGTCCAGTTATGCCAGTCCAGGCCAAATTTCAAATTTGTACCATTTTCGTCCCTGACGTTCTTGAAACATGCCAATTCCGTCCAAAAAACTAAGGTTGAATCGAATAATTGGACAAACCATATGGACGAAAATGACAGTTAACTCGTGTTTTTTTGGACGGAACTAACATGTTTCAAGAGTGTCAAGGACGGAAATGGTACAAATTTGAAATTTGGCCTGAACTGGCATGATTGGACAAACTACAGGGACAAAAATGACAATTAACTCTTTACAAAATTAGCTATGATTTGAATTTAGAAGAATAATTTCTTGATAACCTGCTAGCATAAATTTGAATGTGAAAAGGCGAATAACTTACTTTGCCGAACTGAATCAACTGAGGTACTATCTTAACCACAGTTGAGGAAGGGATAGCAAATCCCACGCCTGCTGAAGTCCCTGTGACATAAACATTACAATGTGAATAATGTGCCATTGGTAGCGTTCAAATTTCAGCCTATTTGCAGATTATTTATTACATCAACCGATTTAAAAAAATTAAAAAAAAAATACCTGTTTGAGTGAATATGGCAGTGTTGATCCCAATTAGATTTCCCTTAGAATCCAACAAAGGTCCTCCACTGCCAAAGTCAAAATATTTTAGATTCTTGATAGTGTGCTCATATTACAAACTATTCAACCATAAAATGATAAAAGTGTGATTTATAAAAAGTGATAAAGAAAAGATACCTGTTTCCAGGGTTGATGGCAGCATCTGTCTGAATACCGCCACCAATTGTGACTCCCGTTTGACTAAATATGTCTCTGTTAAGCCCACTAATAACCCCCACTGTGAGCGTATGATCAAACCCGAATGGGTTTCCAATGGCTAAGCACTGCTGGCCCACTTTTAAGAAAGAAGATTGACCCACCTTCATCGGCCTTAGCAGATCCACAGGTGCTTCCACCTACATCAACGATAACAATAACAGGTACAATCAAAAATCCCACAAAGCGTATTATGAATTTTTTTTTGAAAAAGTAAAGAGATAAATACCTTCAAGACGGCAAGGTCCTTGGAACGATCTGCACCAATTAACGTTCCTTCGAAATTCTTTTGTACCCTTTCAATATGTTACACACAAGAAACGAGGTGAGGCGGTACTATATATAAATTACTAAAAATAATGTAATGTTACGTACCAATCTTACCCTTCTGATGCAAGAATATTAACGCGAGCAACAACTTGTCCAGGTTTTGGATTTCTCGACAAAGAATTGCCGATAACTGAACAACCATACGAGTCGTTTAGTCTTTTATAACGATAATCATCTCATATATTGATTATAAGAAAAAGAAAAAAAATGCATGACTATTTGTTTTTTTTTTTACCATGGTAATTTGTGACAATGTGGCCTTCGTCATCCCAAACAACGCCAGAACCATTTCCTTCAGGAATCTGCCAATAATCTACAAATCAGATAAAACTACCCCTTACCAAATATTAGCAATAATACCAAGCACCTAAATGTATACATAAATGAAAATAAGCTCATCCGCAATTACCTCAACTACCCCCGTAACATTAAGCTGAGGCCGTAAAGTTACATCAAATATATTGACTACAGAGTAAGTGTTGTTCTCAAAAAGATTGACGATTCTTTCCTGCCAAGCATACACATATCAATTTACCTGCCATAAACATACATTATAACGGGTAGATTATACAGGAATCTGACTTTAAAAAGACTCTAAAACACAAAAGGCGTGAAGTGGGAACAGTTTATACAAACCTCAGGCGGAAAAAGTGGCCCAGACGGAATTACAACAGGTGTTACTTGTTCAATTGTCACAGAAGGGTCGCCTAACGCATTAGCTGCACAACCAATGTTCATATAAAAATGAAGACAAATAAAAAAAAGGTGTTAAGGAAAAACGGATGGATTGTTGGAACCTGACGAGTATCTTGATGGGGGATAACATAATGACATTAACAAACTTGCTAACAGCGTTCTGCGTGTTGTAGGGAACCCCTTTGTAACCTCTCCCAAATCTTTAAATGTTTTTTCACCAACTCTATAAACATGGAAGGGAATACATAATTACTTGAGAAATATTAGAAATATTGAAAATGCAACTCAAAATCACGAAGGAGCAGAAGCTTGCAATACACATGGCAATGCAAGTTAGCCTGGTATAAGGGATGTTTGGATAAGTGTTGTAAAAGTCGATATTAATTGGCAATTCAATTTGTCATTGGGAGTTTACCGATTAAATTTCACCTAGACGGACCTAAAATCAGAAATCAGTCAAATGCGGTCAAAACCGGTCAAGTTTTGGTAATCGGTCAAAATCAGTCAGAATTGGTCACAACCTTTGAAGTATTTGAAAACTACACTTATTAATCCAATCCGCTCAATAAGTTTGAAAAATTATATATCAAATTTTTGAAAAAACTTTGTATATAATAAGTTCGAAAAATTACAAATAAATTTCCACTCCGATTAATCCCCTATTATTCCCGATTCCCGACTAATCACTAGTCAGTACCCCACCTCCCAACTAGCGTCTAGTGATCACTGCCACCTGAAACATCATAATCAAATAATCAAGCACTCAATATAAACAATAGTCACATAATCTCACCCTAAATTTCATCATTTTGAAGGCATAATAATTAATTCCGAACACAAGTTAGCCGTTAAATTAAGGTAGTGAGGCCAGTACACCATTCTACATACACCAATTAGGGTTTCAAAATTCTAAAAGTTCCCCCAATTCCCCCCTTGAATTAGGTTTTCCCTCAAAAACAAATCCCCAAACCAATCAATTTCACAATTCAGAATCACAATCACAACAGTAAGAAATCAATCATCAAATAGCAATTGTAAGTAATTAAGGAGTACGTATATGGTTATTACGTGTTGATGAAAACGCGATGACGACGTGAAACGGAGGTATCCTGGTGATGTGTGCCTGAGGAAGTACAGACCGACGAAATTCCGTCAAAACAGAGTTTCCGGCGACCCACAAACCGCCGTGCGGGAGCAATATCCGTTTGAGGAGGAAGCATGTAACCATTCCAAGCCATTACCATCCCCATTTTCTTCTATACACTACACCAAACTTGCTCAAAGTTCGTCCCTCTGTTTTGCTGGTTTTTGATAGCTTAGGCTTTATCAGTTTATCGGAATTGCTTCAAAAATATCTTTAAATCGGTAAAAACTTAACGGTTTTTGGTCGACCTTAAAAAAGACATGTTTACCTTGTTTATTTACTAGATCACTAATGTGGTACGTATTAGTTTAATTCGTTATGATAATGAGTAGCCTCTCTATCCCTATGGATAGAGGCAAGGACTGTCTACATCCCACCCTTCCCCAGACCCTATAACTAGCTTTGTTATTTGTGGGATTTACTGGGTATGGTTGTTGTTGTTGGTTGTTGTTGTCGTTATGATAATGATATGCGTTAAAGCAATCGAAAGAAAAGAAAATTAAAGTCATGATATGTTCAAAAGATATTGACACGTATTTTATATTGATCGAACACCATAACAATGAATATTGGAACCGGTTCTGATTATACTGATACCGATGCTGATAGTGTTCATTCAAAATCATTTCTTTTAGTCATGGTATTGGCACGGTATTAACATTCGTCGAGAAAAAAATTAAACACAAAAGCGTATTCATTATTTTAAAAAAGTTAATGAACATAGGCTATTGGAGGAAAATTAAATAAAATAAGAATTAATTGGGTTAAAAATGTATTGAAACTTATAGAAGTTTTAGAAATGGGTAATAACATACAAGTATACAACATGCATGAATTATATAAACTATTTAAAATAATGAGTTAAAACATAATATTAATATAGTTGATCATGTTGTTCCTTAAGTGTATGTTATTAAAGTTATCTTGTATATGTATATACAACTTTTATGCATAAATAGACACTACTGGTTTTTACCCGCGTGTTATGGCGGGGATCCAGTATGTGTAAAATGTGTGACAACAACAATAGTTTCTTGGACCGTATGGTAAGTTCATTAAAATTTTGAGGTAACAAAGTAAATTAGTAGTGGGTAATTACTCGTGCTCCACGATGGGTTAAAATGTAGATAAAAATAAGCAAGACGTAAAGATTGGTAAAAAAATAATGCATAACATTTTGTTATTAAATTTTTAAAAGCGAAAATCTAAGGGTTGGTTCAAAAAGAAAAATATGGCAACTTTATTAAAGTTCAGGAAAAATAAAATAATTTACTTACAGGAAAAAATAACGTGGTAAATGTAAATTTCCTCTATATTAATTATCAAATTCTGATTGTGAGCTAAATTTACTGTTCAATTTTGTTGAATTTTAGTGGTCCAGTTGTTTAGTATTTTGTCTTTTTTAAGGATATCATTGCCATTTCAAATGGCAACTTCAACAAACTGAATCAACATGACCACCACCCCTATTGACTAAAAAAACTTCAGCAATCAACACTCAAACACCTATAACCCTTCTCAAACTCAAATTCCACCAAGGCTGGAACAGTGACGCGACAACTTTTTCGGCCGGACCCAAATGTTGCCTATCTCCAGTACTAAGAAACAGTGATTTTTTAGTTGGTAGACGACGGTCTGCCTATGGTGGTAATGGGGAGGTCGACGAGGTAGACGTGAGGCATTTCTCGATGCTTTGTCACGAAACGGTCGTCCTCTGTCGCCGAAGATGACGTGGCGGCTAGCTGGCAGAACCTAGCTCGAAGTTGTGACGACCTGGTAACGTAGAGAGAAAAAATTCAGAAAATGATGGAGAGTGATCGTGGCTAATGCGGTGGGGAGATAGAGGTGTTTTTTAGAGAGAGAATGTAGAAGTTGGGGGTTTTAGAGGTAGAGAGTGATGGTGGCTGCGGCGGTCGTCTGTTCATGGTTGTGAGAGACCGTGGGCTGGAAATTTTTTTAGAGAGAGAAAGGAAAAGTTGAAGGCGTGGTTTTGTGGTGGTGGTGTCGTGACGATTACGGCGATGGTTTGGTTATGATGGTGGTTAGATGATGGTGATGTAGTTGTTGGGGTCATTGTGGCGGTTTTGCAGTGGTGATGCGCAATCGGAACCCTCTTATGTCGCCGGAACCGGCCACCACCGGTGGTTCAACTCACCCACTAACTCTTTGATGTGAAGCCGTGAAGGTGGTTTTAAGTTGTAAACCTAGAACCTAGAACATGAACAAACACTGACACGAATTTTGAGATTATTTATTTTTCATGGAATGACAAGTTGAAACTTGAAACCATTTCAAGATTGTTGCAATTTAATCAATTATAATTGTTATTTTTGTTCGCAATTTAGTTAATATAAATCTATCAGCAATAAAAGTTATAGTCAATAATTATCATTTATGTTCGCAATTTAGTTAATATAAATCTATTAGTAATAAAAGTTATATTTCGTTATGGACATTTTGTTGAATTTTAGTGGTCCAGTTGTTTAGTATTTTGTCTTTTTTAAGGGTATCATTGCCATTTCAAATGACAACTTCAACAAACTGAATCAACATGACCCCCACCCCTATCGACTAAAAAAACTTCAGCAATCAACACTCAAACACCTATAACCCTTCTCAAACTCAAATTCCACCAAGGCTGGAACAGTGACGCGACAACTTTTTCGGCCGGACCCAAATGTTGCCTATCTCCAGTACTAAGAAACAGTGATTTTTTAGTTGGTAGACGACGGTCTGCCTATGGTGGTAATGGGGAGGTCGACGAGGTAGACGTGAGGCATTTCTCGATGCTTTGTCACGAAACGGTCGTCCTCTGTCGCCGAAGATGACGTGGCGGCTAGCTGGCAGAACCTAGCTCGAAGTTGTGACGACCTGGTAACGTAGAGAGAAAAAATTCAGAAAATGATGGAGAGTGATCGTGGCTAATGCGGTGGGGAGATAGAGGTGTTTTTTAGAGAGAGAATGTAGAAGTTGGGGGTTTTAGAGGTAGAGAGTGATGGTGGCTGCGGCGGTCGTCTGTTCATGGTTGTGAGAGACCGTGGGCTGGAAATTTTTTTAGAGAGAGAAAGGAAAAGTTGAAGGCGTGGTTTTGTGGTGGTGGTGTCGTGACGATTACGGCGATGGTTTGGTTATGATGGTGGTTAGATGATGGTGATGTAGTTGTTGGGGTCATTGTGACGGTTTTGCAGTGGTGATGCGCAATCGGAACCCTCTTATGTCGCCGGAACCGGCCACCACCGGTGGTTCAACTCACCCACTAACTCTTTGATGTGAAGCCGTGAAGGTGGTTTTAAGTTGTAAACCTAGAACCTAGAACATGAACAAACACTGACACGAATTTTGAGATTATTTATTTTTCATGGAATGACAAGTTGAAACTTGAAACCATTTCAAGATTGTTGCAATTTAATCAATTATAATTGTTATTTTTGTTCGCAATTTAGTTAATATAAATCTATCAGCAATAAAAGTTATAGTCAATAATTATCATTTATGTTCGCAATTTAGTTAATATAAATCTATTAGTAATAAAAGTTATATTTCGTTATGGACATTTTGTTGAATTTTAGTGGTCCAGTTGTTTAGTATTTTGTCTTTTTTAAGGGTATCATTGCCATTTCAAATGACAACTTCAACAAACTGAATCAACATGACCCCCACCCCTATCGACTAAAAAAACTTCAGCAATCAACACTCAAACACCTATAACCCTTCTCAAACTCAAATTCCACCAAGGCTGGAACAGTGACGCGACAACTTTTTCGGCCGGACCCAAATGTTGCCTATCTCCAGTACTAAGAAACAGTGATTTTTTAGTTGGTAGACGACGGTCTGCCTATGGTGGTAATGGGGAGGTCGACGAGGTAGACGTGAGGCATTTCTCGATGCTTTGTCACGAAACGGTCGTCCTCTGTCGCCGAAGATGACGTGGCGGCTAGCTGGCAGAACCTAGCTCGAAGTTGTGACGACCTGGTAACGTAGAGAGAAAAAATTCAGAAAATGATGGAGAGTGATCGTGGCTAATGCGGTGGGGAGATAGAGGTGTTTTTTAGAGAGAGAATGTAGAAGTTGGGGGTTTTAGAGGTAGAGAGTGATGGTGGCTGCGGCGGTCGTCTGTTCATGGTTGTGAGAGACCGTGGGCTGGAAATTTTTTTAGAGAGAGAAAGGAAAAGTTGAAGGCGTGGTTTTGTGGTGGTGGTGTCGTGACGATTACGGCGATGGTTTGGTTATGATGGTGGTTAGATGATGGTGATGTAGTTGTTGGGGTCATTGTGACGGTTTTGCAGTGGTGATGCGCAATCGGAACCCTCTTATGTCGCCGGAACCGGCCACCACCGGTGGTTCAACTCACCCACTAACTCTTTGATGTGAAGCCGTGAAGGTGGTTTTAAGTTGTAAACCTAGAACCTAGAACATGAACAAACACTGACACGAATTTTGAGATTATTTATTTTTCATGGAATGACAAGTTGAAACTTGAAACCATTTCAAGATTGTTGCAATTTAATCAATTATAATTGTTATTTTTGTTCGCAATTTAGTTAATATAAATCTATCAGCAATAAAAGTTATAGTCAATAATTATCATTTATGTTCGCAATTTAGTTAATATAAATCTATTAGTAATAAAAGTTATATTTCGTTATGGACATTTTGTTGAATTTTAGTGGTCCAGTTGTTTAGTATTTTGTCTTTTTTAAGGGTATCATTGCCATTTCAAATGACAACTTCAACAAACTGAATCAACATGACCCCCACCCCTATCGACTAAAAAAACTTCAGCAATCAACACTCAAACACCTATAACCCTTCTCAAACTCAAATTCCACCAAGGCTGGAACAGTGACGCGACAACTTTTTCGGCCGGACCCAAATGTTGCCTATCTCCAGTACTAAGAAACAGTGATTTTTTAGTTGGTAGACGACGGTCTGCCTATGGTGGTAATGGGGAGGTCGACGAGGTAGACGTGAGGCATTTCTCGATGCTTTGTCACGAAACGGTCGTCCTCTGTCGCCGAAGATGACGTGGCGGCTAGCTGGCAGAACCTAGCTCGAAGTTGTGACGACCTGGTAACGTAGAGAGAAAAAATTCAGAAAATGATGGAGAGTGATCGTGGCTAATGCGGTGGGGAGATAGAGGTGTTTTTTAGAGAGAGAATGTAGAAGTTGGGGGTTTTAGAGGTAGAGAGTGATGGTGGCTGCGGTGGTCGTCTGTTCATGGTTGTGAGAGACCGTGGGCTGGAAATTTTTTTAGAGAGAGAAAGGAAAAGTTGAAGGCGTGGTTTTGTGGTGGTGGTGTCGTGACGATTACGGCGATGGTTTGGTTATGATGGTGGTTAGATGATGGTGATGTAGTTGTTGGGGTCATTGTGGCGGTTTTGCAGTGGTGATGCGCAATCGGAACCCTCTTATGTCGCCGGAACCGGCCACCACCGGTGGTTCAACTCACCCACTAACTCTTTGATGTGAAGCCGTGAAGGTGGTTTTAAGTTGTAAACCTAGAACCTAGAACATGAACAAACACTGACACGAATTTTGAGATTATTTATTTTTCATGGAATGACAAGTTGAAACTTGAAACCATTTCAAGATTGTTGCAATTTAATCAATTATAATTGTTATTTTTGTTCGCAATTTAGTTAATATAAATCTATTAGCAATAAAAGTTATAGTCAATAATTATCATTTATGTTCGCAATTTAGTTAATATAAATCTATTAGTAATAAAAGTTATATTTCGTTATGGACTAACTTGGAAAATAAGTTTGACAATTTATTTTATTGCTTTGTTGTTTTTGTTAATTGTTGATGCTAACGTCTAAATTATACATATTTTATTCTTAACAACCTATTTTTTATTGTCTTTTTATATATAGCGTTCTTAACAACCTATTCGCTTTTCATTGTTTTAATTAGAGTAAAGCACTAGATGGTTCTTATCGCTTATCAAAATTTTGAATTTGGTCATAGTTTTTAAAAAATATACGGATGATCCCTACGGTTTGTACTTTTTAACATTTAGTCTCCAACCAACAAAACTATAGCATGTCCAAGTTAGGGACTAAATGCATTACAAAGTGCAAACCAAGCGGACCATCCATGTACTTCTGGAAAAAAACTAGGGACGAAATTCGTTACAAAGTGCAAACTATAGGGACCATCCACGTACTTTAAAAAAGATAGGGACTAAATCTAAAATTTTGATAAACCACAGAGACCATCGATGCACACAACTTAATTATAATATGTTTATTAATGTTATAACATTTATATTTTTAGGTTATGGTAACCACTTTTTAGTTTATTTTATTCCTCTTTTTAGGTGGGTTGATCTTATGTTTCAAATTAATTAAATAAATTATTTGATAATGTTTTACGAAAATCTTTACAATGTATGTGCGTGGTTTAACATTTTTACATTCTATTTTTGTACGGTTTAACAGTTTCGCTGCAACGCGCGGGTCTTAAAAACTTGTTTTAAAATATTGGAAATAGCAAAGTAATAATAATAATAAGTTAGTTAAAAAAGTAAGAATAACTTAAATAGAATGTAGGGACAAATATAATTTCAAAGTATAGAGAAGGTTTATGAGGGAAAACTTTTATGGCCAAAATGTAACATATAAAAGTTTAGTAGCTCAGTTATAAAATATTAAATTTTAAAAAGCGAAAATCTAAGGGTTGATTCAAAATGAAAAATATGATAACTTTATTACAGTTAAGAAGAGCAAAGTAAATTGCTTAAACGAAAAAATAACTTAAACAAAATGTAGTGGTAAATGTAATTTCAAACTATTGGAAATAGCAGAGTAACAATAATAAGTTAGTTAAAAAAGGAAAATGTAAGGAAAAACGTATAATTTCGAAGTATGGAAGAGGTTTATAAGGAAAAACTTTTGTGGTTAAAATGTAACATATAAAAAGTTTAGTAGCTCAGTTATAAAAACCTATAACTATACTATTACTTAATATTAAATTTAGTTTTTGAATAAGGGTCGTATCATTGGCACACTTTGCCAAATTAAATCGACACCACCAATACGGGTCGAATAGGCCTATACGACCCGTATTAGGGTAAGGAGCTGTTTGTTTACCTTTTAATGAGGCTCTTAATGGTTCAGACCTCTTACTGGTTCAGCACTTAATGGTTCGGACTGTTTGTTTCACGAGCAGATGTCTGAATGGTTCAGACATTTGCCTCTGAATGGTTAAGACCTCTAATCTGAATTGGTCAGACATTTGCCTCTGAACGGTTAAGCATTATACAGGCTCTTAATGGTTCGGACATTTTACTGGTTCAGCACTTAATGATTCAGACCTCTTACTAGTTCAGCACTTAACCATTCAGATGTTTCCAAACAGTCAATTTCCAAGGTCAGTCAAAGGCTGACACTGTCTTCACATGCTCTCCTAATACGCATCATTTAGGGCTATACGATGCGTATTATTAAAAAGTTGTCTATCAACTCTGACAGATAGGGTTCACATGCAAACCCTATACGGATCGTATAGGCCTATACAATCCGTATCAAGTACGATGTTATTTTCTGTCACTCAACAGTGACATAAAGTTATTGAAAGGAACAGTACGCCAGCCCTATACGGGTTGCTATATTGAAAGATTGATAGCTATTAAAGATTCGAAGGTGAAATACTTACGTAACAAAGCCATTAAACAAGTATTAATGCAATGGCAACATAGAAAGGGGTCTGATCTTACATGGGAATTGGAAGAAGAAATACGAGATCATTCTCGTACTTATTTGGTACGTATTCAGGTTTAGAGGACGAAACCTTCTTTAAGGGGGGCGGAATTGTAACACCCCAAAAATCCGTAATTTATTTAGTTGATTAACTAAGTTAAGTAGAATGACTCTTGCGTAGAAGGGATGAAAGATTGTGCTTGAATAAATAACAAATGAAACTATAGAGGCTGAAAGTGTATCACTAAATGAAAGTCTAAAAACAAAGTGCAGTGTGTGTGTATATCGTACAAGAGAGAAGGAGAAAACCTTCTCTTTCAACAACAACAAGAAATTCAGCAAATCAAAGAGGTTCTAAGGCTGAAATTGAATGCATGTATTGAGATTCTTGAACATCTAAGTGTCTCTAACATAAGGTGAGTTGAATTAGTTGATTTGATGATCTTTCATGAAGTGGGTTGTAATCAATCCGTGAAATTATATGGAAATAAGCATGAATATCAGTTGGAATTATCATGTAGGAGATGAATTATGCTTGATTTTGATTGTCTTGATGATTTGGAACAAAACCCACTTGTAGTGATATGATGATGAAGTATGATGATCATGTAGGTGCAAAATTAGTAAATGTTGATGTATGAATATGTATGTAGTAGAATATTTGATAAATGAAATTGATATAGAATGAATGTTATGTTAGCTTAGTTGATTTGATGATCCAATATGTGGATTAGTAAGAATGTGCATAGAATACTTGTACATTATGCTTTGCTAGTGGTACACACACCAAATGCTTGATGAAATGCCTTGAATAAAGATTTTTATATGACAAAGACAATCTCATGTGTATATAATGCTAGATGGTTAGAATTGGTAAATGATAGATTGTTAACTCAATTATGTTGAGAAAAGAATGGAAACGAAGACATGAGATTAAAGTATATCGATTAATTGTAGGAGTGAAGGAAGAAGACACAACCCATTCCGGGTTACAAGCGAAGCACGACAAAGGTAAGTTCTTATACTTACAAGTACTAGTAATTATAATGTTTATGTTACATTTTTATGTTAAGAATATAAGTTTACATTTTGTTAAATGAAAAATACATGGAAGTTCGATTCGTGCATACGGTCAAATAAGTAAGAATGACATATGTATGAATTGGGAATTGGTGTCGAACCGGATATAGAAGATTCAAGGAATTCGACATCAAGACCCGCTAGAAAGTATGATTGAATGAATGTAAATGAAAGGATTATTATCACGTTCGATGGAAGGTTCGAATTCTATGTTAGTTTATTACGATGTAACTAATTTGTTTGGTATGGTTGTAGGTAGATCGTCGTGTTAGGTGGCGCCAAGCTTGGAACGAACACATCACCCGCATATCATTCTTCCGCATTTTCATTTCAAACGGGTCAAAACATTTTGTAGTTATGTTTAAGTTAGTCGTACGCTTGTAAATTGTGTTTAAAACTTATCATGTTAGTCTGTTATCTACTAGTAACTTTTAGGTAAGCAGGTTTTGATTGTAAATGTTGGGTGTCTACATGTTAATGAATGGCAAAAGCTTTTGTTAAATATTATTACGTTTATATTATGCGTCTTTAGACCCATGTACGAATGGGCGTTACACACATGGCATCCATCTAGGGCCTCTATTCTCTATTTTCCCGCCAAAAATCACTAGAAATTCCTTTGGTGTATCCTATTTGGACTACCCACTTGACTAAAACGGGTTAAAATTGCTATCATATAAACTAATAACCCGACTCATTTCATTCTTTACCTCACAATCTCACCGCGCCTATTAAGATTTCTCTCTTTCTCTTTCAATCAAACAATCCGAAGGTATATGTTTCTCAAATAATGTTCCGATTTCGGTTAACTTCTTCAATTTTTTGTATTAAACATCTTGATTTCATCATCATGTTCGTCGATCTGTGTTTATATTTCAACTTATATGCTATTTTGATGTAATCTGTGGTTTAGGTTTTGAATATGCAATCAGTTCCATCAAGGTATGTAATATGTATCATCTACCAATTTTTTTCGTTGTTCCATAGATTTCCTCTTTGTATGGTAAAAATTTTGTATCGACTGATTCTTTTTTAGGGTTTGTAAGTTTGTATCCATTGATTCTTTTTTAGGATTTTTAAACACCTTTGTTGTTTCAATAAATCTTAATATGTTGTATATGGTTTTTTTCGATTGAATCTTACTTTTGATCTTTATTCTTCCTTTCTATTTTTGATTCATTAAGTTTATCTTGAATATGTTATATATTAATGATCTGTCGTAATAGATATGATTTATAAATTTTTTCTTTGCATGTTGTGTTTTCATCAAACTTTACATGTTTTTGTATTATTTATTGAATTTTATGTTTGATCCTTGACTCTTAACATGTTATGTGAATTAATTTTGCTCTTATGTTAATCAATATGATTTATCCTGCTTGGTGTAAACATATGAGACGAGTTGATGAAGTTATGCTGGTAATTGATATTTTTATTATATTGTTTTTTCTAGAAATCTTAAAAATCTACTCGATTTATGTTATTGACATAAACAATTTCACAGCATGGGTCTACCCGTGTAATGCATGTTCGTTATAATTGATTTTTCTTGTGAATGTTGTTTTTGAGCTTAAGGATTTGATATTGTGATTGATCATCGGATTATAATTGTTGTGTTTGTAATTTGTTGTTAGGAGAGATAAATTTGTGAAATTTAAAAGTGTTTGATTGTTTTTTTATTTCATTATGTTGTCGAATCTTTGCTCCACATTTCTATTGTTTTGTTTGAAGATTGGTTGAATATCATATGTGTTCTTCGTTTTGACAATTGAATTTCAGATCATGATAATGGTTCGGTACTATCTATCTTTTGTTAAAAAATTATTATTGTTAATTAGTATTTCCTTATTTAGAGGATAGATAATAACTTGATTTTAGATTCAAATTTTTATTGGGAGGATAATATGGAAGGGCCAATGAGCTTGTGGTGGAGTGGTAAGGGAGAGACTTGGGTTTTCAAGAGACCCAAGTTCAATTCCTGCTTCTCCCCATTAGTTTTCAGCGGCACCTGGTGACGATGGGAGACTAGGCGAGTAGGCGGCGATCGCTAGTTCGATCCTTGAACTGAATGGGTTTTACCTCACCGCACTTTCGTGCCTTTGGGCGAGTGTTCACGGGCTTCTGCCCTAGCTGAGGGTTTTCCTCAGTTCGAAGACGAGTGTATCCCGAAGTAGTGAATTTTACCAGTAACCCATTTGGAGGATTCGTTGGCCGTTCAAAAAAGGATAATATGGAAGTCAACGATTTGGAGTAAATAACGTTAATTGGATTGTTTTTTTTTTGTGAGTTCAATGTAGCTAGACATGTTAGTTGTTCAAATTTAAAATTTTATATATAACTTTTGATTAAATTCTTCGAGAATATTATATGTAACACCAGTCTTATATTTTCATTTAGTTATCATAAAAAATATAGTATACATAAACACAAAATTTGTAATTTTAAAAATCTTAGTTAATAAACTAAGTTATACTTCATCATAGTGTTTGACATAGTTGATTAACAGAAATAAACCATTCATCATTCGACAGTGTTTACAAACTACACAGTTTAACTAGATTATATTAATGCGGAAGCGTCCAAAATGTATGTTCGGTTCTTGAAGCTTTGACTCGATCATCATCCGCGTACTTGCAATACCTAAAAAGCTGGAAGTTTGGCAAATATTAGTACTAGGGTTCTTATAAAATTTGGCATAATCGAAACTACACTCGAAACGGATTCGATTAGCTAGGATATTAAAATTTTCAACAAAACTTTCTGGGCTCTACCGTAACTTACGGTATCTACCGTAAGTTACGGTAGCTCCTGGATAGCCTTGGTCTGCCGTAAGGCAGTACTAAATCACCGTAACAATTTGTTCTCCACCGTAAGTTACGGTGGAGACCGTAACTTACGGTGGACTCTGCAACTTTATGTTTGTCCCCTTTATTCATTTCACCCAAACCTGAATCCTCGGATTTCTCATTCTAACAAACCATCACACTAATTTTCTCGTATTCGAACATGTCTTTTATTTACAATAATGAAAACCGAGTAATCATATTACAATGCATTACCACGCATTATTTGGTTATTCGACCCGTTTGGCTCATCTAAGGAATCCTCCATTATGATGACTACCAACGAAATCTAACCAATTTTTGGCCTATTATTCGATATAGCGAACATTTTCGCTTTAATTCAACTCAACTTTTATTCTACAATCCAACTACACATATGCTAATTATCAAAATTTACCAAATGTAACGAATCAAGTTACATACTTACATAATTCATCAACATTGGTTTCTAACCACAATTACCCATTCCCGGGCTTGTCAATCTTAGCGTATCACGTCCATTCCATGGTTTACGCTTTTATAACTCAACTTTAATGAGTGACGTTTAAGTCACTTCGAACACTATCATTTTGACCATTATTTTAACTTGTTTCTTTATCTAGTGAGTTACATCACTTTATTTACATTCCATACATGACTAATTAAACAGTATTATCAACCAACATTTCTAGTTAACTATTTTGACCCGTTTGGTTTGTCGAGTGAACTTCGTCACTTCTATGACATACCAAACTCACAATTGACACTACAATTTCATTAACATTTCTAAGACTATTGTTTATGCATAATGTAACGAAACCGAAGTTACGTACCTTTAAAGCTTTTCCTTCAAGCGCGTGCCCGCTCCGGCTTGTCCGCTTGAGGATTTAATTCCTTTGCCTATAGAGTTCAATCAACGATTTATTTAGAACTCTTATTATATCATACAACGCATAATTCACCAAAATATTCAAATATGCGTTTTTGTTCGAAATTTAACATTTTAGCTTTCTCTTAGGCGTTTCAACGAACACCTTATGGGCATCGTTTACTAAAATCCATTAACAAGTTCATGACTAACTATTTAGCCAAATTTAATCAATTTTGCAAGTTCATTATATCTAGTATGTCTAATAACATATAGTTTCACTTCAAGTGATTCAATAACACTTGTTTAAAAATCAGATTCCTAGTGTTCTTATCATTCCACAAAAACCCATTCTACACTTAGATGGGTGATCATGAAATTCACAATTATAAGTATCAATTCAACAAACTAATGCCTAGGGTTTATTCCTAGACATATATCCATTCCTAATTTCGTTCAAACTTGATCATGCAAGCCTAAATTTCGATTTCATGGTTTCACCTAGAACTCATGGTGAAATTAAATAGCAAAATTAGGCATACCTTATGATCACTTCGCTGAGATGATCACTAATCTATGCTTGGAATTCGATTTGGAACACTTTAGAGCCTTCAATTTGATCAAGAAGTTGAAACTAGGGTTTGAGCTTGGGGAGCCTCTCCTGCTCTGTGTTTGTGCGCGACCAGACACACCAAGTGTGTGTTTTGGTGTGTTAAATTTTTGTTTTATTAAAACTAATTAGCACATGTTCCCCTTTGGTCCCTTATCTTTACTTAAGTTACCCTAAAGGGTTTTTAACCAAGTTTCCTTGTTACAACTAGACTTATGACTAACTAGGTTATTTATTCCTAGTTAGTTTATTTTTGTTTATTTTATACTTAAAAATTTTAATATAAAGTTTTATTTTTTTTCGGGGTGTTACAAGTCTACCCCCCTTAAAGAGGTTTCGTCCCCGAAACCTTCGTTAAGTAGTTCTTTGGTTTAGACCAAACTAACTTAGTTTCGTTTTTCAGACCTTATTTCTTTTAGTCAAAAGTTATCATTTGCCTCGACGCATGCGTCTTCCACATGTAAGTCCTCATGGACTTTAACTTGTGTCTTGTGTTTCTTATCTTATCGCCTATTTGTCCCAATTGTCATTTGACCACTCAATAGTATGAGTTTGCCAACATGTTTACTCTATACTAACTCTATATTGACAAGTGTTTTGTATAAATCCCAACACTAATTTGGCTTCAAACGGACCCATCGGCTAGACCGATTAGTCATCGTCACTTCATGCCCCGTTAATTTCGGGTCAACCCCCCCCCCCCCCCTTTTGTTTGCCATAATCGAACTTAGGTGAGTTTATGATCTCCAATCCTATAACTCACGCTACAACATGACTATATTCTATATCACTTTTCTTAACCGTGATCGTATCATATCGTGTTTAAGTTTAGATAATCTTCGTTATCAATATCTTATTTTTAACGTATCGTCTTACACCCATCGGTTTAAGACCTATGTCCTTTATTATTAACTGTTTTCTAATTTGTCTCTTAACATTCATTTTTGTTAAACGTTGTTCCTCACTAAAACTGAATTTTTTTGTTTAACGTTTATCCCTTTAAACTTATGTCAATTACCCATATCCGGGATTTGACGACAAGAATTTATTCTTATCCACTATTACATTACGCGGGAAGTCGTATCCGGTCCCCATACTTTACCCCGAGTGACCCGAAGGTTCTTTTGCTTAGCCTCGTAGGTTATTTCTTTAGGCTTTCACCCCTTTTGGTTCATTTCTTTCTATTGCTGACGCTAGATTTATTTAGTCCTTTAAACCCTTACTTTGTTTAAAATTCCAAAGGTTATGACGATCCTGCAGATCATCTTGGCTTGTGTAATTTTCGTATACTTAGAAATACATTCCTGGTGTCATGGCACCCCTTTCGAGCCTAAAATTCATTTATTTTTGAATTTTATTGATTCGACCGTAGTCCAAGGCTATACCCGCTTTCTTTCGGATTATCTTTCCGACTCTATGACTTCTTATGTCACTTTCGCGTCGGTTTATTTCACTCATACCGTTATTTGATTTACGCCCCTATTCCTTTCAACCCGTTACCCAGGTTCTTTATCTTAATGTTTTTAACACTCCGGTTTTATTGGTTTGCATTTTCCTTTCCATACTCTTTTACGACCTATCACACAGATTCAGTAATATTTCGCACTTCCATTATTCGTTTTGCGCTTACTTGAAATATTAGGTATTATACTTCATTCAGCCCGTCCGGCATTGCAATAGTTGAACATACTATCGAAATTTCTGTTTTGCGAAATTTCATCGTCTTTTAGTCATAGCTCTTAATCCGAGTCTTTTGACTTTTAATATGCGTCACCATCTCTTGGTTTACGCATATATCCGTAGTCCTACCCACCTATCGGTTATTTTACCGAAGTCATTATTAGAGTCATCATTCCGACATGCATTAAGATTTCGTTTTGATTTATTCGGTGGTATTAGCGTAACCCGTCGACTTTATTTCACCAATTCCTTAATTCTTCCATTTATTTTGTTTGACTTGTTCAGATGAACTTTATTACTTATAATAGTCAACTTTATCCTTGTGCCTTAACACTCTTGTTTGTTAGTTTTTAATTTTAATTACCTTGATTATTATCCCTTCCCTTGGGCTCATTACCTTAATGTAATACGCTCCCGTTATCCGGCTTCCGTTTACCTTTATTATCACGCATTTTACTTATTTGATCCGAACACCGCCTTTCTTTTGTTAGCGACCCTTAGGTCTATTTCTTTTGCTAATGTCCCGAAGGCCCATTTCTCAAGTCTTATTTGGTAAAACTACTGCTATTGTTATTCGGCTTTTGGGGTTTACCCGTCCTTATTCTAATACTTTCATAACGTTTATTTTACTAATCTTTTATATAATCACATCCATCACTGTGATCATCATCCTTCCTCATAAAGGTTTGATTAATAATGTGTTATTTGGATGGTTACCCATACCCAAGTTTCCAAATTTTCATTTATTGATACTTTATTATTCATAGTAGCGAATAACACGTATCATTCATTTGACTTCTTTCTCGAGGATATGTTTGGTCCGAGTCGTAATTTCTCATCTTTAACCTTAATCCTATTGTAACCATAACAGAATCAATTCGTTTCGTTTTATTATTCCATATCATTGTATGAAATTTATCCACATCGTTTATTTATATAACGAAGTTTCTGCATATTTTATTTGGTTTGGCCAAGTCTATAACCTTGTCCTTGTCATCTATTTTTATTGCAAATTTCCGGGTTCGGGTGTTATTACACTCCTTCCCAATACGTCAGTTATTCACTTTATTAAGTTCCCGGGTTCGAGTGTTCGCGCACTCCTTCCCATGACAATATTGACCATGATTACTTTTGCCTTGGTTTCACATGCTTACCATTGTTTATTTTCTTATGCATATATATTTCTTTCACATAATTCACCCGTTTCACTACTCATGTATGCCCCTATGCAACTATTGTTCACACTAGTATTGAATAAAATTTATAGTGAAATTAAATTTGTAATAAGCATACCTGGAACAACATCAGGTTCAGCTTTAGCCTCCACGGCTATCGTGTGGGAAGACCTTGTCTTCTCTTTCGGGGTATCAGGCTTTAGTTTCTTTACGGGTCTTGGGTCCACATCCGACTCACTCCCGTCATCTTTTTCGTGTGAAAGACTATCTTTTAATTCAGTTATCATATCCTCTACTGCTAGCAAAATTGTGATTTGTAGTCTCTCAGCGAACTGCGGTAGACTGGCTTCTATTGCCTTTCCGACTTCCTCAGAAATTTTAGCTTCCATCTCTTTAGTTAATTGAGATGCTAATTCGCCCCCGGTTACACCGGACATTTCTTTCATCTGTTCGGTGACTTTCGGCACCGTATCATCATTGCCTTTATTAGTCATCTTGAGTCTGAAATGTTTATGCTAATTATTAAACATTTCCTTTTTTTTATAACATATGCATCATTCGCTTTGGTTTAGCCAAGTTCACCACTTGCTTAAACCATTCATGTTTAGTGCACCTTCCGGGTTTGAGTGTGTTAACACGCTCTTCCCGTACACATCAAATCAAATTCCTTTTTCTAATATTCTAATAAAATTTACTAAATGTCTAATTCTTACCGGACGATCGATCAAGCTTGAACCGAACACTTTGTTGACAACCTTAAGCTCAGATTACCAACTTGTAACACCCGTCTTATATTTTCATTTAGTTATCATAAAAAATATAGTATACATAAACACAAAATTTGTAATTTTAAAAATCTTAGTTAATAAACTAAGTTATACTTCATCATAGTGTTTGACATAGTTGATTAACAGAAATAAACCATTCATCATTCGACAGTGTTTACAAACTACACAGTTTAACTAGATTATATTAATGCGGAAGCGTCCAAAATGTATGTTCGGTTCTTGAAGCTTTGACTCGATCATCATCCGCGTACTTGCAATACCTAAAAAGCTGGAAGTTTGGCAAATATTAGTACTAGGGTTCTTATAAAATTTGGCATAATCGAAACTACACTCGAAACGGATTCGATTAGCTAGGATATTAAAAATTTCAACAAAACTTTCTGGGCTCTACCGTAACTTACGATAGCTCCTGGATAGCCTTGGTCTGCCGTAAGGCAGTACTAAATCACCGTAACAATTTGTTCTCCACCGTAAGTTACGGTGGAGACCGTAACTTACGGTGGACTCTGCAACTTTATGTTTGTCCCCTTTATTCATTTCACCCAAACCTGAATCCTCGGATTTCTCATTCTAACAAACCATCACACTAATTTTCTCGTATTCTAACATGTCTTTTATTTACAATAACGAAAACCGAGTAATCATATTACAATGCATTACCACGCATTATTTGGTTATTCGACCCGTTTGGCTCATCTAAGGAATCCTCCATTATGATGACTACCAACGAAATCTAACCAATTTTTGGCCTATTATTCGATATAGCGAACATTTTCGCTTTAATTCAACTCAACTTTTATTCTACAATCCAACTACACATATGCTAATTATCAAAATTTACCAAATGTAACGAATCAAGTTACATACTTACATAATTCATCAACATTGGTTTCTAACCACAATCACCCATTCCCGGGCTTGTCAATCTTAGCGTATCACGTCCATTCCATGGTTTACGCTTTTATAACTCAACTTTAATGAGTGACGTTTAAGTCACTTCGAACACTACCATTTCGACCATTATTTTAACTTGTTTCTTTATCTAGTGAGTTACATCACTTTATTTACATTCCATACATGACTAATTAAACAATATTATCAACCAACATTTCTAGTTAACTATTTTGACCCGTTTGGTTTGTCGAGTGAACTTCGTCACTTCTATGACATACCAAACTCGCAATTGACACTACAATTTCATTAACATTTCTAAGACTATTGTTTATGCATAATGTAACGAAACCGAAGTTACGTACCTTTAAAGCTTTTCCTTCAAGCGCGTGCCCGCTCCGGCTTGTCCGCTTGAGGATTTAATTCCTTTGCCTATAGAGTTCAATCAACGATTTATTTAGAACTCTTATTATATCATACAACGCATAATTCACCAAAATATTCAAATATGCGTTTTTGTTCGAAATTTAACATTTTAGCTTTCTCTTAGGCGTTTCAACGAACACCTTATGGGCATCGTTTACTAAAATCCATTATCAAGTTCATGACTAACTATTTAGCCAAATTTAATCAATTTTGCAAGTTCATTATATCTAGTATGTCTAATAACATATAGTTTCTCTTCAAGTGATTTAATAACACTTGTTTAAAAATCAGATTCCTAGTGTTCTTATCATTCCACAAAAATCCATTCTACACTTAGATGGGTGATCATGAAATTCACAATTATAAGTATCAATTCAACAAACTAATGCCTAGGGTTTACTCCTAGACATATATCCATTCCTAATTTCGTTCAAACTTGATCATGCAAGCCTAAATTTCGATTTCATGGTTTCACCTAGAACTCATGGTGAAACTAAATAGCAAAATTAGGCATACCTTATGATCACTTCGCTGAGATGATCACTAATCTATGCTTGGAATTCGATTTGGAACACTTTAGAGCCTTCAATTTTGTAGGATCGATTTTATCGACCGGGTGAGTCAATCAAAGTCAATACACACTGTTCGAAGGGCGGAATCAATCAAACAGCTCTGAATCAGAGAGAATGGAGTAGAAAAGAGAAGAATATCACATTAACACTTGTTTCTCATTCATATATCACTTGAAAATCCGGCAGCAGTTCGGAACACGACTGATGGCACTGTTACAAATGAGAAACCCAACCAGCCTATATATAGGCATCCTATCTCGCTTGAAATGACACAGATCATTTCAAGCGAACTCACATCATCTGATCTCGCTTGAAATGACCAGATGTCATTTCAAGCGAACTGACATGAAATAAAACATAAAATTACATTCTAGCCCCTGTACTATACATATTTGACACATTAGACCCCTAGACTTAAGACGTAGGCTTTAGACATCGTGCACTAACAAACTCCCCCTTGGATACAGCCGTAGTCTTCAGTCTTGGTCTTCAGTTCTTCACAGCGACTTGAAATATTCCTCTCTTTGCTTAGGCTTTTTCCTTAGCAAATTCTTTAACTTTTCGTTCTCTTTCTTTACTCTCATTTCTTCTTCAGCTTGCATCCTCATCCACTTCCCTTTGTTCTCTTCCAGTTTCTTTCTTTCTTTTTCAGCTTTCAACTTTTCTTTTTCTTCAAGCGACCACCATTTAGACGACCACTTGTTCTCAGAATTAATACCCTTCTGGAAGCAGACAGATACAACTTTCTGAAATTGCATGGCTTGTTCTTTATCTTCAGATTGAAAGCGGATCTTGTTCACAAATAAACATTCAATATCTTTCGCAGAGCAATTTACCAACCACATAGGGTCATAAACATAGATCTCTCTAATTTCATTCCCTGTTCTGTAAGTTATCACCGCCTCAGTCGATCTACAACTGTACACCCAGCCCATAAAACCTTTGTAAAATTCCTGTTCCATTTTTGGCACTGGAATATTCTTCATCACTCTTGGCTTTTTCACATTCAAGATCGTTTCTTCATTTCCGGTTTCAGGATTGATTCTTCTAACTTTCTTTGGATAATGAGGTTTCCAATGCTTGAAATCTTTCAGAGTTTCAAACTTGATAAAACCCCACATTGCAATATCATTCTTTCTTACTGGATACCCCAAAGTTCTCACTTTTGATAACTCCTCTACATCCCACCAAGGTAGGGACATAACATCATATAAACGTTCAAAGTACTGAACTCCACATTCTCTTCTGATAGCATATGCATTAACTTGAGGTTCAAGGCAGCTTCCACCCCATCTGGATATTTCTGAGTGTAATGATTCCACATTGGGGGTGGAACACTGTTAAAGACAGGTGTTGCATCTGGTTGTTGCGGAACAATTTGTTTAATCACATATGAGGATGAAACATAACTCATCAACTTCTTATCAATTCTTTCATTCTCAATTTTTGTTAACTCCAATTCCTTTTTCAATGAAGCTATCGTGTCCAAATGAAAGTTGATTTCCTTTTGTTTATCAAGAACTGTTGATTTTAACAATTTTGTGGCTTTATCGTTTTCAAGACTCTCATTTTGAATCATTTTGATAGATTTAGCCAACTTGTCATACGCTTCTTTTACTTCACTCGGATCAAATTTAAGTTCATCAGTATATTGTTTCAATTCCTGAAACTTTGTGTCCTTTTCAAGACACTCCATGCAAGGTTTTGAACAGTTTTTGCATGAAGTTTCAGAGATTGAATCAATCTTTTCAACAATATTTTCCTCTTGCACAAAATCAACATCCTGTTTACCGACATTATTAGACTCTGACTCAGACACTCCTTCGGTTTTGACCTCCTGACTTTCGAATTTCCCATCAGACTTCTTTTGACCTAACTCTGTTTTGACCGACTCAGTATCAACAGACTCTGGTTTTACAGATTCTGTGTCTACCTCTTTCAGTTTTGCCATCAAAGCTTTGTCTGCAATCTCTTTCAATGTCTCTTCAGTCATTTCTTTTGAGACATCAATTATCTCTTCAATCGGAACTTTCTCTTCCTCGTACTGTGGGCAAAATCCGGTTGTTGGTTCATTGAATATACCTGCAAAAGAATCAACCACATTAGGAGGTATAATTGATTTTAAAGAACTAGCTAAAACCTCTTGTTCAGATTGATAATAGTGGATTTCTGCAGCAAGATCAACCGAACTTTCCTCAGTCACCCTTTCACTAACAACCTCTGTTTCAGCAACATTCTCTGATTCTTTCACAATCTCAGCAATCAAACCTCTACCCTCACTGCCAGGGATGTATTTATCCCAACTGAATCCTTCAGCTACTTTTTCATCATCTTGGTTTACTATGAGAGCTTTTTCCGGCTTGTTTTCGATCTGAGGTCTTTGAACTACAGATTGTTGATTTGTCTTATGATAGATCGCCTGTCTGTAGTAATCATTGGTAAATGGATTTTGGTGATTGTTGATCTCTCTATTCGGACACTCTCTCTTAAAATGTCCCTTTTCTTTACACTTAAAACACGTCACTTTGGACTTGTCGAATCCAAGCTTTTGATCTGGTCCTAACAAATTGTTTCGACCCGTAATCTCCATGAATCGTTGAGCTCTTCTAACCAAGCGAGCCATACCCCACTTGATGTCTATCAACTCGAGCTCCTCCGGATCTATTTGATCATAGTCCTCTTTCGTCATATCGGGGTTTCCTATTTTCCCGGCAACCAAACTCTCGTACGATTCCAGTACTGATGAGAGTAGTGCAATGTGTTGTTTAGCAGCAGATTCTGTAAAATCTTGAGCGTTTTTAATATTGACTGCTATGTTGCACATTATCCCCGGACCTTGACCCTGGTTGTTCAAACTTGAAAATATTTGTGGAGTAGCTTGTTCAGAAGCTTTGGAGTTTGGCTCATAACTCGCAAACGGTGAAGATTTGTTGTTGCTTGAAGTACTAGATGAAGCACTGTTTGTTACATCTGCACTAAACCCTGTTTGAATCTTAGGGCTAAGATTTGTTGTTGCCGGAGAACTGCCTTTGTAGTACAGTGACACATCCTGTTGAATATTTGCAGAATTCATCTGTTTAATCTTTGTTAGCTCTAACTCACGTGCTTCAATCTTCTCTATCACTTTGTTCAACATATACATTTCGTGTTCTTTCTGTCTCTTTGCAGCCTCAAGCTCTTTATTTTTCAACTTGAAATATTCATTCTGCTCATCTCTGCGTGTCTTTTCTTCAAGTAACTCAGCAATTTGAACTTTCATGACATCAATCTCAGCTTCGATCTTTTTCAGTAAAGCAGAATTTTGAGCTTCCACAGACTTAACATGCTTTACCAACTTCTTGTTTACAGCTACAACTTCTTCGATTTTCTTATCCAAATAATTAATTTGCACATCAGTTGCAAAGTTGAAATTATCAATGTCATCAAGTGGAATATTTTGAGGAATACTAGGAAAATCTTTGTAACTAGAAGATCCAGGTGTGGTTTGAATACGTGGTTGTGAAGATGGTGGTGTTTGAAATATTTGTTGAGAAGTAATGATAGGTTGTTCATGTGGTGGTGAAAGATGTGGTGGTGATTGATGGATTGGTGGTGATTGATGTGGTGGTGAAAATTATGGTGGTGGTGATTGATGTGGTGATGATGTGGGTTGTTTTGGTGGATTTTGAAGTGATGATTGAGATGGTGTGGATTCATGTTGTGAAGAAGGTTGGCTAGGATCTTGAATTGGTTTATTTTTCAACAAAATCTTCAACTTCTTTGGCTTCGGAGTCACAACTTTGTTAGTGCACGATGTCTAAAGCCTACGTCTTAAGTCTAGGGGTCTAATGTGTCAAATATGTATAGTACAGGGGCTAGAATGTAATTTTATGTTTTATTTCATGTCAGTTCGCTTGAAATGACATCTGGTCATTTCAAGCGAGATCAGATGATGTGAGTTCGCTTGAAATGATCTGTGTCATTTCAAGCGAGATAGGATGCCTATATATAGGCTGTTTGGGTTTCTCATTTGTAACAGTGCCATCAGTCGTGTACCGAACTGCTGCCGGATTTTCAAGTGATATATGAATGAGAAACAAGTGTTTATGTGATATTCTTCTGTTTTCTACTCCATTCTCTCTAATTCAGAGCTGTTTGATTGATTCCGCCCTTCGAACAGTGTGTATTGACTTTGATTGACTCACTCGGTCGATAAAATCAATCCTACAATTGGTATCAGAGCCAGTTATGAGCCAATACACTTGAATCAGTAGCTTTTTCTACTCAAAATTTGATTTCTGAACAATTGAACGGACAAAATGGACTGAGTTTTGGACAGTGTATGTAAAAGTGTGTTTTAACAAACCCTTGAGAGAATCAGATCAAAATTCGAAGTAAAACTGATAAAAATGGTCTGAATACTTGATTTCGCTTGAACGAAGTATTTGATTCCGCTTGAAAATTGTGGTTATTTGAAGCGAAAGTACTCATTTCGCTTGAAAATCGTATCAATTTGATTCCGCTTGAAAACCGTATCAATCTGATTCCGCTTGAAAACCACTTGAGATATATATGATTTCACGTGTTCTGTGTCAGTTTGCATGTGAAATTTATTTTTGCACTCTGATCAAGTGAGTGTTGTTTCTATCGAAAATCAGAATTCATGTGATTTTTATTGAAAGATACAATCAGTGATCTTGGAAATTGGTCATATTCAAATTAGTAAACAATTCAAGGTTTGGATAAAGATTGAAATTGAACGGCCCAATCACTGTTTAGTGTAGCCCACTTCATTCTCGGAACAATTGAAAAGTGTTTTGTTTAAACAAGTTGTCGGTTTAGTGAGTTTCTTGGCCCAATCAGAATTAGGTAAAAATTTAAAGTTGTTGGCTTATGTAGTGATAAAGATTGCATGTGATCGAGGTCATCTAAAAGACAGATTTATTAAAATTCATCGATATTAGTTTGCATGTGATGTGATCATATAAATCGGTCCAATTATTTTTAAGTAATCCATGTGATCTTTTGGATTAATTCAGAAGTATTAATTGTTGACGGCCCTATAGTTCTTGATTGTTGTCTGTTCATTAAAAGGTGTATGTGAAGCAATTGATTAAAGTTTGTTACGTGAATATGTAGGCCAAAGTCTTGCATGTGATTTTATAAGAAATCGGTCCAATCAAATTTGTTTTTTAGTGTTGTGATTGGTTTTTATTGCGGCCCAATAGATTTGTATGGTAAACTGTTGTTGTCGGCCATTTTCAAAAGTGTTGGCATGTGAGAATAACTTGAAAATCAAAGTTTATTCTTGAAGGTGATCAGAGCGTTTTTGTCGTTTAGTACTATTAATCAAGTAGTGGGTCTTATTCATTGAAAATTGACTTTGTTTGACCTACTCGATTGGGTCACAATCTGATTCAAGGCATTTTGTGTGTTCAAGTTTAAAGTGCAACAAATCGAGCAACAATCCAAACAAATTGCCACCCGATTCGAATCAGTTCTACTTGTCTGTGTTTCAGGTTGTTTGTCAAGCATCGGATACCCGCCCGAGCGAATCCTCACCTGATCCATTGTCATCGGATTTTTTGTCACTCAATCGGATATTCATCTAATTCAGTGGTTTGATAAAGTGATTGAATTGATCTTAGATTGTGTGAATTTTCGTATTGTTTAAAAATCTGTCTTTGAAAATCTTTCAATAACGAAAAATGGATTGTGAGTCGTATAACTCATCTTTCGGATATGGTATGTGTGTTCAGAATCCAGCAGATATTGCACAGAAGAAATTTGATAGTTTTACGGGTATCAAGGGAGAGTCTACAAAAGAATTGATTGAACGATATTGCCATCTAGTTTTGGAGATGGGGAGATTGAATATAACCAAGACTAATGAGGAGTGGAATGATAAATTGGCAGATGCATTGCCATACGATGAATGGGGTACATATCTGCTGGTGTTAAAGAACAATACAAATTTTGCTAATATGAATCTTAGTGGTTTCATAGAGAAGATTCAAGCTCAAGAACTTGAGTTCCAAAAGATTAGAAAATTGAAGTCTGATTTAGAAGAAAAGAATCATAAAGCAGCAACTGTTGAAGTAAAAATCAAATCTGAGGAAAATGTTCAAGTGGTAGAGAAGCAAGTTGACGAAATTTCAGCTATCAAAGTTGAGAAGAAAGCTGAAGCTGAAAAGATGTTTGAGAAATGCGTAAACTGTGAAAAATCTGAATCAGACAATGTCAAATTCTTGAAGAATGTAGAGAGTTTGACATTAGAAAACAAAGTTTTGAAAGAAAAAGAAAAAGAGTTTGAAAATGAAAAATTAAAAATTGAAAAAGATTTTCAAAGTCAAATGAAGGTTTTAGAAGATGAAAAATCTGTTATTTTTAAAATTAATCTTGAAAAACAGATTGAAATAAACTCTCATCTTCAGAAAATCATTCGGCTTGAAAATGAAGCTGAAATTGCTTGGAATAAAATTGATGAGCTTGAGAATAAATTGAAAGGTTTTGTGAATTCTACATCACATGGCTGTCCAAAACCTATCAATTCAGATCCAAAAAGTGACAATGTCACAAATTATGACAAAGTCATAATTGAGGATTGTGATGATAAGACTGATGATGAAAATGAAAAACAAAAAATATTTTTGAAATTAAAAGAAAAATTTCAAGAAACTGTTTAACATTCTACTGAGAAAGGTGAATGCTCAACGCAAAAACCTGTAAAGAAGAATGTGGAACAAAAACAAAATGTTAAAAAATTCTAAAAATTCGAAAAACAACAATAAAAGATCATCAGTTCAATCATCCAATCGTTATAAAAAACCACAAAAATTTGAAAATCAAAACTCACAAAAAGTTGGTGATATGTGGTGCAGGTTTGACCACAGTGCTTCAAAGATAAATCCAGCTTTCAGGAGGAGTGATGATTACCACAAAGCCAGACAATGTTATGATCTGAGCGTTTGGTGTGAAAGTGGTGAATGGTACGATAGCAGAGTGTGTTACTCTTGTGGTGTTCGAGGACACATTGCTGTTAACTGCCAAAGTTGGAGATTTGAGACGAGGAGATGCTTTGAATGCCAAATCAAATGTCACATTGCCAAAGATTGCCCAATGAGATCAATGGGAAGATCGAGGGCTGAATCTCAGAAAATGGCAAAGAAACCAGTCAAAGTCGAAGTAAAGCCCAAAGAACAAAAAGTTCAAGAACAAAAAGTGAACCTTTCACAAAGGCAGAAAGACCGACTGAGAAAGAAAAGAAAGAAAGCTCGAGAGTATCTTGAAAGGATTTTGTCCTCGGGTACAACAAATAAGAGTGCTGATGAATCGCTACACTCGACAACAAAGTCAAGTAAACCGAATTCTTCAGATGCAAATCTGAGGACAAAAGAGGAGATACAGAAGGTTGAAGTGGTTAGCGATGAATTTGTTTCTTCGGAAACAAAGGAGCTACATGTTGGCGATGAATCTGGCTTATCTAAGTCAGATGAGCCACATTCTGGTGATGATTCTGATTCGTCAAAATCAGAGGAGTTACAAGTTAAGCTCAAAAGTGAAAATTCAGTTCCGCCAATGGATGATATCAACTTTCCACCATTGCAGACTGAAAATTTTAAACAAAAAGTTGGTAAAGTGAAAAGTTCGAATCAATTCTATTCTGAAAAGAAAGAATTCGATGTCGAAAAGGCTTTTAATAGCAAAGTAAAACATATCTTTGGAAAGATGGTCGATGGTAAGGTAAAAGAGGTTAAAGAATTTTATGAATCTAAAAGATATGTTCAAACCCCGAGTGAAATTGAAAAGGTCACACCCAAGGCTGGTCAGGCTTGGGTGCCTGCATTCTTTGCTAAAAATCCTGACTTGCCGGAACTCCCAGGTTGGTAATTGGGGAGTAGGAATCGGCATCTTTCTTGAGAAATTCACAGGTTGATAACTGTGATATTTCGACTTACAAGTGGTTAATCAAGGGCATTAAGTTGTACTTGATTTAACTATCTTACAAGTGTTATGATTATTGGAAATTGTTTTTGTGATAAACCTACAAGTGGTTGAAAACTGTGTGATGAATTAAACCACATGCTTGTGAAATGGCAAACAAAACTAATTTTCCAGAAAAACCATTTTGATTAAAACAAACTTAAGTGTTTTGAAATCATAATGGGAACATAGTTTGTTGTCAGGGGGAGTTCTGATTGTTTAAGCCAAGTGGATGGCGAATTAAGGCAATTCTCATCAGTTTGTCATTTTATTTGTACAGTTTATTGTTTTCAAATTTGCTCAGAAAATCAAAATTGAAACATATTTTGATTTTAGGGGGAGAAAAATTTTTTAAAAATTAGAAAATTTGAAAATGCCAAAAACATTGAAAAATTCAAAATGAGTTTTGTTGTAAAAAAGAGGAAATGATAGTAAATCAGTTGGACTATCACAGCATGCTAAAGAAATGAAATGTCAAATGTGATAAACGGTTTCACTAAAGATGTGACGATAGGCTCAGCTAGATTAGTAGATTTGCGATAACGATACAAATTTAAATGAAAAAGCCTAGTTCTAGTGGGAAACACGGTTGAAAACATAGTACTTAGTTTTGTCCTTCTTGATTGTGTGCCTACTCAGTAATCGCTGAATGCTATAGAGCATAAAAACCGGTCAGTTTGTGAACTTTCACAACTTGCTGAAAAAGTCGCTGTGATTGTGCATTTCTTTTTGCAAAGATTTAAACTTGTTTTATTTCTTTATTTTGTTTAAGCATTGGACATCCTCTGCGTATACGTGAGTATCGACCTGGATGTTAGTGCCTAAATGTTCTGCTTTATTTTCTTTGGTGTTTCGTTTAAGCTTTGGATCATCTCTGCGTATACGGGAGTATCGAACTGGTGGTTAAAGCCTAAACAATTTCAACTTATTTTATTTTTCTTATTTTGTTTAAACATTGGACTTTCTCTGCGTATATGGAAGTATCGACCTGATTGTTAATGTTTAAACATTCTGCTGTGTTTTCGCACAAATCACAGTTGATAAAAGTTTAAAGGAATTACTTGAGTTAGTGTATTCCATGATGAGGGGATATGTTGAGATCGTGGGGTCCATAAGAACTTAGTGCATAATTAATATACCTTAACGTATCGGTAAGCATTTCGAAAGTTTTTAGATTGAGTTTAAGTGGACAACAATATCGTCAATCTACGTGAATCGTTTAGAACTTAAAATGTTTAAAGCTTAACGGTGTTGATGATATGTCTCATAAACTGATATGATCCTCTTACACAGACTCACAAAAATATTATCTGTATATATTTATTTACTGCATTTCTTTAAAAAAAATCCAAAAAGATTTTAGTGTGTTTTAGCATAAATTTTTGAAAAAGCCAAAAAGATTTTCGACAACTGATGTTGAAGAGCTGATTTTCAAAATCCCAAGTGCTAAACATGATGAATGATATTGGATTGGGAAAGTTTAATTGAGTTGAGAAAGGTTTTTGAAATGGATAAATGGATCATTAATTTGAAACCAATTTAATCATTTTAAATTCAAGTGGTAAGCATAAAGTTTATCTTACTGTTGGTTAGAGTATATGCAGGTATGCAGCTAGTGAATTCCAGACTGCTATCCCAGCTTGTCGAAAGGGGGAGTCTGTAGACGTAAAAGCCAGGTTCCTGGTCTTGTTGCTACGGAGAGCCAGGAGATGGTCATGAATCTGTGAAAACTGCTAATGCTGAGAAGATAGAGAGTGCTATATTAGATTACGATCCCGGAACAACGTAAAGGGGAGTCTGTTAGCAATAGGGTGATTGAAGAGAGAATGTGAAGACTGATTAAGACTGAAGTTTTGACATACTAACGTCTCGTACTGAAGACTCCGTCAACATTCAAGGGGGAGACTGTTGGTGCATTTGTCTGTTGACTTCGTTTTATATCGAGTCTCAGTTTCGTTGCATATCTGAACAAGAATTATGTCATCATTCTTGATGTTGACATAATCCTTGTGACATCATAATATGACATCATCATAGCAAACATCACACGAAACATGAAACAGTGCATGAAATAAGATTTGTATATTTGTTTTATGTGATTTCGCTTGAAAAGTCAAATGTGTATTTCAAGCGGAACTGATTTTGTGTTTTCGCTTGAACAGTCATGTTCATATTTCAAGCGAAATAGGAAGGCTATATATAGGTGATGTGTGTTTCTCATTTGTAACTTTGCCATCAGTCTTGTACCGAACTGCTGCCGGATTTTCAAGTGATATATGAATGAGAAACAAGTGTTAAAGTGATATTCTTCTGTTTTCTACTCCATTCTCTCTGATTCAACACTGTTTGTTTGTTTCCGCCACTCAAACAGTGGTGTATTGACTTTAATTGACTCACTTGATCGTCATCAAGAAGTTGAAACTAGGGTTTGAGCTTGGGGAGCCTCTCCTGCTCTGTGTTTGTGCGCGACCAGACACACCAAGTGTGTGTTTTGGTGTGTTAAATTTTTGTTTTATTAAAACTAATTAGCACATGTTCCCCTTTGGTCCCTTATCTTTACTTAAGTTACCCTAAAGGGTTTTTAACCAAGTTTCCTTGTTACAACTAGACTTATGACTAACTAGGTTATTTATTCCTAGTTAGTTTATTTTTGTTTATTTTATACTTAAAATTTTTAATATAAAGTTTTATTTTTTTTTGGGGTGTTACATTATAGTAATTTTAAATTTAAAGTCTATTTGACTTATTTTTAAATAAAGTTATCTGAAATAGAATTTGACTACATTCATTTTTTATAATTGCTAATTATCCTTATTTTTAATAACCTCTAATCAACAATTATTGGTCTCTATATAAGTAATTAGATTCAAATTATTCAACTATCATTTTAAAAACATTTATTGGTTGTTACCATATATGCTTTAAATCATTAAAATAATAGATACGTAATTGACTTTTGAACTTTCAGTATATTTTAGATGATTTTGTCCCTCAATATGTTAGCATTGGTTTGTTTTCTAATATCATTTTAATTATTAGAATTCTGTTTTAAGAATATATTAATATTCTTAAAAAGAATAAAAAAATGTGTTTTTAAGATTTTTGGCTGATAATAATAACTAAATATGAAGTATATTAAGATCCTCGACTGAGATGAATGTAGCTTATAATATTAGCCCTGATTTTGGAAAATATAAATCATTCAGTGTACACTTTTGTTTGCCTTACATTGTTTTGACTTAGGTGCATCTATCTTCGATTGTTTAACAGTGAAATAAAAGTTGCAGCACAAATTTTCTATCCGGTCTCTTATCATTTTCAAACTTAAATGGATCATTTAACATGACGTAATAGTGTGAATAACACTTTAGGATGCTTGCATCAAGTTAATTGTCTCTTAGGCAACACTTATGATGATACGAGAACAACGATGATTAGAAATTACACTTTTAATTTTTTTCCATACTTGAGCTCGATTACCGGCTTAAGCCATCTTCATTGTACCATTTCAGGTTGAGCACTGCACACGTATGACACGGGGAACTTAGACGACTCAGGCCCACCCTATCAACCTGAGCAGTGTTGTGGCTTCCGGTTTATATCCTGTTGACCAGGTAACTTAAACGATTTTTTTTGTATTCGTGAATGTATAATGGTCTGTTAACTCCAAAACATGTACATTAATGCTTGCCATAATCAGGGGACAACATTAGATAAGAGTATGGGATCTATTCCACATTAGACATGGCAGGTTTTTGGTACACATGCAGCTCCTAACTTCTTTGCTGCTGCAGAATCATCAGTATTGGTGGAACTCACCCATTAGTTAAAAATATTAGTTTGAGATTTACTCCAAATACATACACACAATTTGAAGTATTTAAATTCATATTTTATGCTCCTTCATAGTTTATTTCTTTTCTAAATATTTACTGCTTGAGCAGGCCATGAAAGTAGTAAATTTTGTAAAAATGAAAGAAGAACTTGATTACGAGTTTGGATACTTTTTTTATGTATAAAAACGTAGAATTATCTCCAGCTAAAAATTTATGCTTTTCTAATTTGGTTTGTTTGAAATTAATTTGGTTTGTTTATTGTAAAATGCTTTATAGTGGCAAAGTGTAACGAACAAAGGCAATGATATGGAGCAGTGCATGTCAGAGGTGAGCTTCAAGCCAACTTACCTAATATATAATTGTTTTGTGTTTCGTGTCTTCTCTCAATTTGAAATTCAACATTATTATCTAGGTATCTATGTGTGGTTTAAGGTGTTTCAACTTTGGGTTAGTTTTGAGAAAGATGTGGACAAGGTAGAGTCAATGTAGGAGATACAACATCGACATGTTGCTGATAATATTTAAGCCATCTATGATGACATGGGTGGATTATTTTTAAAGGTTAGCACTACAAATTTTTAATTGCACGTATACATCACTACAAGCACTTTTGGTTGCTTAGAACAAATATTACCATGGATTTTGTTATCATAGAATTTATAGGTGCATCAAAATTCTTTTTTGTTTGTAGAAGGAAAAGCAACATTCCGGGTGTATCCAAGTCTCTTAGTCTATCCATGTGAGTTCACGTTACATATTATCTATTTTACGTCTTCAAGACATGTGGATTATTGTTCCACTTAATGACTTTAATTAACAAATCAGCAGTAATTTGTTTCTAGGAGGTAAAGTTGATATACAAAACAAGAGAACTTGAATAGCAACAAACCAAAAGATTAGTTGTGTTTGCATATGTGAGTTTATATAATAAAGAAGAGAACAAATAAATGGTTCCATCAGGTTTGATACTTAATATTGTAATGATAAGTTGTTTGAACTAAAGACATATTCGTGATTATGAATGTTTTATGATAACTTATGTTAATATATTTATGTTTTTTTTATTTTGTTAAGATCGAACAACATCTTCCAAATGGTTATAGCTATTTTTTAATAAAAAAAATTGAGATATAAGTTTGTGTTAGAAAGGTTAACACATGATATGAAGTGTCATTATATTCTTTTCAATACTTGGTTCACTAAGATGAAGCTTTCAGCGGTAATGTCATATTTAACATTTACATATTACAAATAAAAATTAAAAACTAAAGTTATTAATAATATACTTTATACATTTCTTATAACTGGCCGATTAACATTTCTACTTATTGAAGCAATGCAAACCAAACAACCTGCCATTTTCATTTGGTCCATAATGTGTGGATTGTTTTATTTACTATATGAACCTTTCGTATTTCATAAGAATTTCTTTTAAAGAATTTATATATGTTCATTATAAACATATAATGTCCTTTGTCAATATCTTGAAAACATATTATTTTGTTAAATCCGCGAAGTTCGCAGGAATTAGCACTAGTATTAGTATAGATAAAATAGATAATTAATAAATATTAAACAAGTCGAATTTCTACCAAGCTCAAGATTGCACAATTTACTCATGATCTTAGTTTGAGTTTAAAAATATAACACGAAATGAATTGAGCTTAAGTTATAATGGAGCTCCATTTTACGAACTCAAACTCGGTTCAGATTTTTAAACCAATTATAAATGTTATACTTTAATCAGTTTCAATTTTTTAACGAGTCAATTAAATACGGTGAGCTTTAACTGCATTACGATAGAGTGTTAATTTCTTAATTATTTTGAGCCATAATTTTGTAGAAGGTCAGTAATTGTGTGCTCAAAATATGGTTTTATATTGGCCTTTATTCATACCAATATTTGTCTATTGGGATCTTTATTCGTTCTCGATTACATAAAGTTATAAATGATCCGGCCCAAACATATAAAATTAACAAGTGGCATGAATCATGATGATATGTTTGAATTGATGACTTGCTAAATTCTTCTTTCCTCATATGTCGTGTTGTTAAGTTTGTTTATTATTTATGTTATATCATATATTTTACTACTAGCTTAAGACCCCGTGTGTTACACGGGTGGCCTCAAAAAAAATATATTATTTAACGGTGTTTTCATAAATCTTTTAATGAAAGATTTGTTTCGGTATCTATACTATAATTTGAGACCAAAACTTACTTTAAAAACTTCTAGAAAAACAATGCATAATCGTTTTCTTCATAGAGATAGCAACACACTTTCATTTTACTTACCAGTAAGAGGTCTGAACCATTAAGAGACAAATGTCTGACCAATTCAGATTAGAGGTCTTAACCATTCAGACTCTTTATAAATCTTAACCGTTCAGAGGCAAATGTCTGAACCATTCAGACATCTGCTCATGAAACAAACAGTCTGAACCATTAAGTGCTGAACCAGTAAGAGGTCTAAACCATTAAGAGCCTCATTAAGAGTTAAACAAACAACCCCTTACTCTTTCTCAGAGCCATCTAAAATTTCTTGCTACAACCATCACTATGGATTTGTAAATTAAAAGACAAACGTTATATAACATCACAAGGTAACGAAGCTCCCAGTGAAATATATGTTCACAAAAAAGTATAAAAAACAGGTTCACTAATAAGATGTGCATATTATTTTTCTAATATTCACATGTATATTCTATTAATTATTAGGCCAGCTTTTAATAGACCCATCTCTTATTCTTTTATAAAATATATTAATTATAATGCCTTAATGAAATTACATAGTAATTGACGTTACAATTAAGCAAAAAATGTATGCTAAACTTTAAAAATGTAAATAGGGAAATTAAAAAAACTTAAAAAATAAAAAAAGTGTAAAGAAATGATATCCTCATTGTATATTGTTATTGCTTTTGCTACTAAATAAACATAAATATGTTAGCGGAAAATATTGACAATTAATCTATAAGTACTTCTTTTGAAACGGGTAAAACTTCATAAGATATCATAACTCATGTATTTTAATCTACAAAGTTAAAGTGTGTCGTATTTGAACTCATTTGTGTGAAATTTGATTCCGACTCTGAAGTCAAAATAATAGAGTTTGGCTATAGATTGACAAACGTTGATGCACAATGAGTTGTGTACTATATAAAAAAAGAGGTTTCATCAAGATTATTCAAAGAAAAATTTGATCCGTTTTCTGGACCGGTTAAGAAGTGATAAATGTAACATTTATATATATTCTAAGTAGAAATGCATATATCAAACGATTATGTTTGATTTCAATGGAATCTTGACACCCCATTAGCCCATTTTAGTATCACCGTGAACTCATCAAGACACGCAGCATAATTACTGAAACACAATAGTTTGATATATGCAAAACGCTAGTACTTAAGACTAAATAAATATAAATAAAAACATATATTACTATTTTAGCCTTGTAAGTGGAAAATAACTAACTTGCAAAACGTTGGCCAAGTAGAAATGCATGTGTGTCATTATAGTGAAAGACAGGAGCTCACTATGTGACACCTCCTAAGCTAATTTGACGGATATAAATGAAACCCACCCAAACACTATCTCTTCTCTCTATTACGGAGCTATTAATATTCTAAAGCATGTGATATATTCTCTCCCTATGTTACTGATCTACTCATTGACACTTTTCAAACCGAAACCACAGTTTCTATCTGCTCATCAAAATTTGACTTTTGAAGTTATCTTATTTCACTTTCTTATGAGTGCATTTAACTTTGGTCATTATGGTAAGGCAAATAATTTTCGACTCCATATCCTTGAATGATTTGTAGTTCCCCACTGATCTTCTAGTCTAGATGTGAATCATATAGTATTTCTTTATTCAACCAATAAGAATCTAACTGTAACACCTCGAAAATTCACGCCCTATAATGTATTGACACGTGTCATAAGCTTGAACGTGTGAAAGAATACTCTAGAGGGTCTAAAGTTGACAAACATGGAAAGTATGTGAATATAAGGGTTCAAAATGTCAACAATGGATAAATATACTTTACAATAGCCCTACAAAATGTTTATACCTTCAAACGAATAAATCATGGATCATACGAAGCTAAATATGAAAGAAAGTGAGAGATTACAAATTACAGGGGTTAAATGTGTCAACATGTTTAAAGTATACCTCTGAGTGACCTTTTTGTTAGGCCCTAAAGTGTGAGACTGACGCATCAAATTAATACAACGGACTATAGTTACGAACTGGGCTTTACCGGGTTAGTTTATATTAGGTTTTGGACCTTTACAGGTCACTTGGGCCAAGCTTTAGGCCATGTGGGCCAAGCAGGCCCAAGGGGAGCCCATGTAGGGACTTGGGCTTAAGTTAGTATATAAACAAGTTTCTAACCTGTTTTAGGGTTGGACATTCATAGTTACAATTTCTCTAGAGAGAGAGAGGCAATTGGTGGTGAACTTGTACCAGACGATTTTGCTAGTTCATAGTAATAGAATCGTGTGCAAGTTTAAAGGTGATTCGGTTTGTTCATCGTTTCCATATTTTCGGTTCGTTTTTTCATATTTTTCGATTTGTTCTTGAATCACATCAAGTTTGGATTCCGCACAAACTTGGTGTTGTTTGATATCATTGAAAGATCCGGTTTCACGGGACTTACAAGTGGTATCAGAGCCTTTAGAACCTATTTCTAGGCTCGGTGTGATATCAAATATTCAAGATTTCGAATTTTCGTTCATCGCGTTCTTCGTGTTCTTCGAAGTGTTCATCGGTGTTTTATTGAAAATCATCATATTTTGCTCCTTGATCCGTTCAAAATTGTGTTAACAGGATTTTCTCCAAATTTAAATTTTTTTTAAATTTTTAAAAAAAGAGTTAAAATTTTTTTTAGTTTTGAAAATCCCAAGTTTTTCGGAAAATTGACACTTGTTTTGGAAATTTGTTATTCTCAGAAATATTATCTTTTTTTGTCAACACCATCACATTAAAGCCACGTGATTTATCATCATTTTCACCTCTGATAAAGATTGCGAGTCATCATATAAACATTCTAGCCAGTCGCAACCTTTGCAAAAGCTGTTCAAGTCGCAATCAGAATTGAGGAGTCGCAATCAAGGTTTCGGCTCTTCACGGTATTGTTCCAAGTCGCAATCTTGTCTCGACTCGCAATTTCGAGTCGCAACCGCGTTTCTATTTGCAACTCTGTTTCAACAATCATCTCCGGTTATCATCACCATCAATAAACACTGAACCACCACCTCTCATCATCCTCTCATCATACTCACTGCTTATCATTCACTGCTTATCATTCAATCATCTCCGCCGACCACCGCAACGGCCATCAGCGTCTCACAGTTGAACCTCCATATTCACCCATATCACCTCGACCACCATCTCCTTTGAATCACCTTTAAACTTGCACACGATTCTATTACTATGAACTAGCAAAATCGTCTGGTACAAGTTCACCACCAATTGCCTCTCTCTCTCTAGAGAAATTGTAACTATGAATGTCCAACCCTAAAACAGGTTAGAAACTTGTTTATATACTAACTTAAGCCCAAGTCCCTACATGGGCTCCCCTTGGGCCTGCTTGGCCCACATGGCCTAAAGCTTGGCCCAAGTGACCTGTAAAGGTCCAAAACCTAATATAAACTAACCCGGTAAAGCCCAGTTCGTAACTATAGTCCGTTGTATTAATTTGATGCGTCAGTCTCACACTTTAGGGCCTAACAATCTCCCCCTAGACTGATGCTATCAAATTGTCTTCATAACTTGAATTCAGCAACGTCTTCAATGAAATCTATGGTTGTCACTATGCTGCAGATGTTGTGGAAGTTCTTGACTTCTGAACTCTCAGCACTGGGTCTCTTTCTTCAGCTCTTGTGGTTAGCTTCATATCAGGATCACGATCAGCGTTTGCTTGAAAATATCTTTGTCAAAAAGAATGTGAGAGGAGGATTCTCAGCAGCTCTTTTCTTCTTCAGTCTTTGTCTTTCAAGCAGGTTCACGGTACTTCTTTAAATGTACTTTCACTGTCAGACGGCGTCTCGTATCCGGTTCTTCTGACTCAGGTACATCTTGTTGTTGTGATGCTTTGGGCTTCTTCAGCAACTAACAGCATCTCAGTCTTCATCAACCCCTGTTCTTTATTGAAATCAAGTTCTACACATGCTCACAAACTTATAAGCAAACATTTCTTATGCAACAGGGAGAGTACCACATGAACACTAGGTACATGAAATTTCACAATTTAAATTCTTTTAACTTTTGATGATCAGTCAAATCTTCAAGAACGGTTATAATTTTTTTAATTTTAAGAAACAAATAAGCACTCTATTTTTGGATTTTTTAATTTTTCATTTTTTTTTTAAATTTTTAATTTTAAGAACTAAAAACAAATAAAAACTCAAAATATAAACAACTACGATAATATACAATTACAATTGCAATGGGATCAAAATTCGTTCTCGAGCAGACTAAGGAACACTTTTCAGTACGAGTCTAATCAAACTGGTCTATGCGATTGCCAATATGTTTGTCCACTTAAACTTTAATGCTCAACTTTCAATTTTTCAACTTCGTGATATGCTTAAGGTAATATTATACTATTATACCCGTGTGTCCCATTCCAAGGCATACCCCTGCGATCAAGGCAAGCACAACGATTCATCGTAGCAGGTGAGTATACTGATGTCATCCTTTAAGATATCCTGACTGTGTCTAGGTCTGCATATAATCTGTTTTGATTTCTTAACAATGAACACCCAAATAAATACTAATCAAATCCTGGAAATATAAACAGCACACTCTATCATGCAAGTATCTTCCCTACCACATATTTCACAAGTCCAATCCAGATTTCTGAAATCTTAACTGGGAATAGATTGAGAAGAGAACAGAATAGATCTTAAGTAGAGATGGTATAATATACAGATCAAATGAGTTTTTCTCAATTTGATATAGGTTTATTGGGGTTTCTTTTGGGCACTAGAGGGCCTCTTTCGGGTGTATTAGATCTATAGCGCGACAACGTACAGCTAGGTCAGCATGTATCTGGATGCAGCAGAAGCTGTCGTTGCCTAGCACCTCCAGGTCAGCATATATCTGGATGCAGCAGAGGAGGTACACGACTTTTTCAGAGAAGATTTCAGAATCAGATCAAAATTGTGTGTATCGGGAAAACATACAGACATTCAAATAGAAATGAGCTAATTCCAAGTAACTTTCTTTCCTGGGGTCATATACAACTTTTGTTCTGAGCAAAAGAACAACCAAGATATCCCTGGATGATTCAACAATATAAAGACCCGAAACCTCAGATGTTGGCTATCAATCAACGCAAAATTTAAGACCATAAGATCATACGCCATTGGTATGTTACCCACATGGTACATAGTTCGTTATGTTTATATCACTTAGTATCTTTTATCATGTTGAGCGTCAAGCCTATCGACATATCGCAGTAGATCCTAGTCTTTTCAGCTATGGCACCTTACATGTGTTAGTCAAACCCTTTAACACGAACATTTATTTCACTTCCCATATCATGCAATTTATCTTTTTGGCTTTTTCATTTTTCTAATGTTTTTGTATTTTTCTCATTTTCTCCCCCTAAAACAATACATATTTACAGCAAACTCTTTTTGTATTTTCTGAGTTTTCTGAGCCATTGAAGTCTTTCAAAGGCTCGGTTTTGATATCACTCGAAGAACGAGAAGAAGTTTTGATAAGTGTCGGGGTTGTATGTTTGTCGAAGGAAAGATCTCCGTTTCATAAGTTCCGGTATTCATCCACAGATCTGGTGTTATTATTGTTCATCCATCTACACACAGCTGAGTGTGTGTTGTAGATGTTTCCGCCGCCAAACTGAAGAAGATGGAGGTGGCCGAGGGTGGTCGTCGCTGGAGAAGTTGAGGGTTACCAGAGTGGTTATGACGGTTGACGATGACAAGGTGCAGAAGATAGCTGGTGAATGGAAATGAAGAGCTGATAAAGTGTAACGGTGGTCGGAGATGCATATAAACAACTATGGGTTTATGATTTCCGGCGAAGGTTTGAATGATGATAATCAACGTGTATCTCGGATCAAAGTCGGATCAGTATCGGATGATGAGAGCTGCTGTATGAAGATGTGTTACGAGAATGGTGAGTTTCAGATGAAGTTTTGTGTTGTAGATGCTGTATCGGATGAAACAATGATCTCTGATAGATCACGGATGGTTAAACAATGATGTCTGAAGAAGAAAAGTTATTACAATGTTTCATATGAAGACAAAAGAAAGGTAATGATAAGATGATGATGAGTAATGTTGGTTGTCAGTTGATGATTAATGTTGGGATAAGCTTTCCGATAATGTTTATGAATATGTCCGATGATTGTTTTTCTTTAATTTTAATCTAATGATATTTGATGTTTTCCGATGAAACATCAAAATGTTTCAAATGAAAAGTGGATGATGATCCATGACATCAGCAGATCAGAAAATGTCAAGGAACATTCTATGACGGCTGCACATGATTTCTCCAAAACCCTAAGAGATATGCACCATTGGATGATTGAAAGGATCAACGATCAGGATTGGTTGTGAATTTCTTGTGCAACAATTATGTGGGACCAACATTTGCAGCCGAGAAACTTCTAAATGTGCTGATGGATTGATAGATGCTGAACTCGGGTCCTCTTTAAGGTTGGTTCTCTTATTTGAGCCCAATAGAAAGAAGCCCAGTGTAGTATAATGTGGATCAGACTTAATATTGAGATGCTACTGGATCGATGGCTATGAGCCCAGCTAGGAGCCTTCACATCTCATAAACAATTTGAAATCATCCGAGACATGTCGCAACAATCCGAGATCAACTAGTTTCATCCGAGATATTTCACACTCATAACCATTTCATCCGAGATTAAGCCGCATATTATCCGAGATACGCTGCATGGCTCGTTCACTGTTGGGCCACTAAAGGAGAAGACCCAAGATTGGAGATCGTCTAAACCGTAATAAAGAGAGCGTAAAACTAGGGGAAGATTGTTAGGTCCAGAGTTTTACGCTTATCTTTATTATAGTCTTTTATGTTTATTTGGTTTAGTTTATGTTTTGGGCTTGGGCTAGGCCATGTGGGCCAATAGGGTAGAGGCTCCTATAAATAGTCTTATTAGATTGTTAGTGGTAGAGCTCTCATTTGTGTCATCATGTAGCCCCAAAATAGAGAGCCTTGTACCAGACAATCCTAGCGATTGTGTGCAAGGTTCTCGAAGATCGTATCAGACAGTCTTCGAGACTGTGTGTGATCTAAGCAGCGGCACTGAGTTCTTTAATAAAATATTTCTTTTTGTTCTTGTCGGTTTGATCTTATATTCCGTATTCAATCGAACTGTAGAGTGATATCACGGGTTTTTCGGGACTTACAAGTGGTATCAGAGCCTTTAGAACCTATTTCTAGGCTCGGTGTGATATCAAATATTCAAGATTTCGAATTTTCGTTCATCGCGTTCTTCGTGTTCTTCGAAGTGTTCATCGGTGTTTTATTGAAAATCATCATATTTTGCTCCTTGATCCGTTCAAAATTGTGTTAACAGGATTTTCTCCAAATTTAAATTTTTTTAAAATTTTTAAAAAAAGAGTTAAAATTTTTTTTAGTTTTGAAAATCCCAAGTTTTTCGGAAAATTGACACTTGTTTTGGAAATTTGTTATTCTCAGAAATATTATCTTTTTTTGTCAACACCATCACATTAAAGCCACGTGATTTATCATCATTTTCACCTCTGATAAAGATTGCGAGTCATCATATAAACATTCTAGCCAGTCGCAACCTTTGCAAAAGCTGTTCAAGTCGCAATCAGAATTGAGGAGTCGCAATCAAGGTTTCGGCTCTTCACGGTATTGTTCCAAGTCGCAATCTTGTCTCGACTCGCAATTTCGAGTCGCAACCGCGTTTCTATTTGCAACTCTGTTTCAACAATCATCTCCGGTTATCATCACCATCAATAAACACTGAACCACCACCTCTCATCATCCTCTCATCATACTCACTGCTTATCATTCACTGCTTATCATTCAATCATCTCCGCCGACCACCGCAACGGCCATCAGCGTCTCACAGTTGAACCTCCATATTCACCCATATCACCTCGACCACCATCTCCTTTGAATCACCAAAATTAAACGACCTTCTGCCCAACCATTATTACTGTTCACGATCTTCATCTCCACAGTTATCTTCTCCGGTTCAAGTTCGAGTTTTCGAGTTCGGATTCCGGCACATAAAAGTTTCGAGTTGAGGTTGCGAGTGCCAGTTTCGATTCACCATTCATCAACTCCGGTTGTCTTTATCATCACAGGTTATATTCATCGCCGTTCACCATCTCATTGATCTACCTGCTCTACTCCAAGCATCACTGTCCGATCACCACTCCAACACCTGCAAGCGCCATCACGATCATCTCTGGTATACGCCGACCACTGTTCTATCCACCTTCACCGTTCAACGCACATCTCCGTTCAGTTATTCATCTCCGTCATATCCATAACCACCACGTCCGTTGTTCAACGTTCACCATCGCCGAACACCACCTGCATATCCGGTCATCTTCTCCGACTCCGATCTTCTCCGTCATTCTCTAACCACCGTCATTACCTCATTCGTCAACCTCCACGATCTTCTTCATCATCTTTTTCTGTCATTGTCATCATTAAAACGATTGGTAGCGGCTGAAAAGGAAATAGGGTTTCGGTTCGGCATTTGTGTAACGAAGACGAAGAAAGAACAGTTGTTTCTTTGGACTGATTTTTAATAATAATAATATAATAATTATTAATCATTAGGTTATCATTAGTCAATCATTGTTTTTTTTAATAATAATAATAATAAGTATACTTTTATAAACTATTAATAAAAAAAAGGTTTGTTTAAATTATTAAAAAAAAAAAAAAAATTTGTTTGTTTGTGATAACAGTTTTGACAGGTTTTGAGGTACGGTTCAGAAAGCGGGTTAATTCGCATACAAAGGGTTTGAGTTAGCAAGTACACGGGTTCTCGTTTGATTTGTGTTTAGAGGAGAAGAAATAAAGTGTCAATTACCCGCTGAAAGTATGGCATTCATGTTTAACAAACCCCTGGCTCAAGGAATTACTAAAGAACGTGAAGAGATACTTTCTGTTTTTTGCACTCCTGAGTGTAGAGAAAGAAATGAGGCTTATAGGGTACATAATGTTGAGCTTATTCAAGATTACCAAGATCTTAAAAATAAAAACTTTACTTTGGCCAAAAATGAAAAACTTTACAAAGAAAAAATTGAGGCCCAAAGAAAAGATATTGTTCAGTTAAAAGAAGACCTCAGTGCCAAAAATTGTAATTTTTTAGATGCTCTAGCTACAATCAGTGATCTGACCAAAGAACTAGAAGATTTAAAGGTCAAATATCAGGTAAATGAAATAAACATTAAAAAATTTGATACTTCTAGTAATTTGGTCAAGAACATATGTGATATACAACTAGAGTACAAAGAAAAGAAAGGGGCTGGTTTGGGATACACAAAAGCTCCTCCTCCTTACAATCACAATTATACTTATTTGCCTTTCACGGAAGAGGAGCTAATTAATGAGGGTAAAATGACTTATGGACCAAAAATTGATAAGTCATCTGTCAAGAATGAATCTGCTAGCAATAAAAAGTCAGCCCCATCAATGAACTTTGTTTCTAAAGGCAATGTTGATCCTAACCAGTCGTTTGCATGTGCAGAAAAGGTTGACTTGAAATGTGAAGATACTATTGGGGGAGAACAAGTTTTAAATTCTGATTTACAAAAACCTTGTTTTGATGAAAATAATCCTGATCTTGTTTTGGGACAAAATATTTTTAGCATGCTTCTTTCTTTAGCTTCTAATGGGCCTGATGTTTTGGGCAAGACTGATGATGTTTGTGTTGAATCTGTGAACATTATTTCTGGTGATAAATTTTCTTCAGTTAATAATTGTGAATGTGATGGTTCTAATCTGTCAGATGATGATAGTGTCACAGGTGAGGTCCCTCAGGATACATTCAGTGAAACCACTGAAACTTCTTCCCAAGAAAATCAAGAATGTCCTGATTCTTCTTCTGCATCGGCCTCAGTGGACGTCCCTAATGTTGAATCTAGTGGGACCACATTGGAAACTGTGACTGAAAGCAGACCTCAAGCAGGTTCACGTGATACATGTGTTGACGAAACACGTGTTGATGAAACTTTATCTTCTTCATCTTCTGAAATTAAAACTGAACCTGATTTCGTAAAAGAAGAAAAAGGAGTTGAAATAAATGAACAGTCACAGACAAATGTTTCTGAAATTAAAGATAAAATTGAAACACCGGTTTTTCAAAATGATCATGATAAAAGTGAGAAGGATGAATCTCATCATCCGTCTACATCTCATGCTTGTGCTGGTTATGATCAACAGGTACAAAAGAACTCAGAAAAGGTACATGGAACACAACCAAAGCAACCTAAGCAAGTGAAGCAAGTTCGGTCATCTAGACAAATCAGATCTGCTAATGCTGCTTGCTCTCAGAATCTCCATACATTGAAACGACAAACATGTTTCAACTGTGGAATTCCTGGACACATTGCTAGAAATTGTGTTCATCGTCAAAAGGTGCAACAAAATGCTAATATTCACTCTTGTTCTGGTGTTTGTGAGCCGGTTCACAACACACAAAAGGAGCCAAAACGAGCAGATCAAAGTCGAGGATATAAGAAGTATGTTCATCAAAGACAATCACGATCACATAAGGCTCATGACAAGGTGATTGAAAGCTCCAATCAAGGAGATAAGACGAAGAATGGTGCTCAAAGCAATAAGACTTCTGCAACCAGCACATACAAGCATCCAAATTCGTCTTTGTCTAAGAGAAATGTGCAGGAGCATCCAGCGCAAAAAGGACCGGTTTGTCCTTCAGGACCTGCTAGAGCGAATCAAGCTGCTCAAAATGTCTTTTCGATGAAAAGACAAACTTGCTACAACTTTGACATTGCAGGTCATATTGCTAGAAACTGCATACGGCGTCCCCATGAACCGTATTATGCTCAAAATCATAGGGTTACACCTAAGGATAACTACCATTCTAAGCCAATGAAGGTATCATCACCTAAGGCAATGAAGAATGTGAATCCCAAGGTTAAACCTTCTGATGGAGATTGGAACGATGCTAAAAACAAACGCAAGGTTGTTCAAGAACAAAAACATCTTTCTAAAACTGAATCAGCTAAAGTTGCTCAACTAAAGGCAACGAACATGTTTGTTAAACCGAAACAGATTTGGAAACCCAAATCCAAAGCAGAAATGTCTCCAATCCTTGAAACTAAAGGGGACTTGTGTTTAAAGGAAGTGTCTTATTTTGATGCTTCAGGAAATCCCAGGACCACGATGGCCTGGGTACCCATGTCTTACTAATCTCCTTACCTTTCAGGAACAACCAAGGAGGAGCTGTGAACAATCTCTGGAATGTTGATAGCGGTTGTTCCAGAGATAAAAACGGGTAACATTTCACTGTTGCAAAAAGTTCAATTTTTTTTACAGATGATATGTTTCCTTTGGAGGAGATAACAGAAGTAAGAAATGATCAGCAAAAGGTACCTTTTAAATTCAGTACTTTGCTTTGAATATTGATTAGTCTTCAATCTGATGACAGAACGGTTTAAAAAAAAAATTTCTTTTCTCTTTCTTAGTTCATTATTTTGTATATAAAGTGTCCTTTCTCTAGTAAATGGTAAATTTGCGCAAAAATACAAGATTTATGCACAAATTTAGGGGGGGAGAGGAACATATAGATAGATATAGAGTTTAGGAGGAGAAAACTCAGAAAATACAAAAAGAGTTTGCTGTAAATATGTATTGTTTTAGGGGGAGAAAATGAGAAAAATACAAAAACATTAGAAAAATGAAAAAGCCAAAAAGATAAATTGCATGATATGGGAAGTGAAATAAATGTTCGTGTTAAAGGGTTTGACTAACACATGTAAGGTGCCATAGCTGAAAAGACTAGGATCTACTGCGATATGTCGATAGGCTTGACGCTCAACATGATAAAAGATACTAAGTGATATAAACATAACGAACTATGTACCATGTGGGTAACATACCAATGGCGTATGATCTTATGGTCTTAAATTTTGCGTTGATTGATAGCCAACATCTGAGATTTCGGGTCTTTATATTGTTGAATCATCCAGGGATATCTTGGTTGTTCTTTTGCTCAGAACAAAAGTTGTACATGACCCCAGGAAAGAAAGTTACTTGGAATTAGCTCATTTCTATTTGAATGTCTGTATGTTTTCCCGATACACACAATTTTGATCTGATTCTGAAATCTTCTCTGAAAAAGTCGTGTACCTCCTCTGCTGCATCCAGATATATGCTGACCTGGAGGTGCTAGGCAACGACAGCTTCTGCTGCATCCAGATACATGCTGACCTAGCTGTACGTTGTCGCGCTATAGATCTAATACACCCGAAAGAGGCCCTCTAGTGCCCAAAAGAAACCCCAATAAACCTATATCAAATTGAGAAAAACTCATTTGATCTGTATATTATACCATCTCTACTTAAGATCTATTCTGTTCTCTTCTCAATCTATTCCCAGTTAAGATTTCAGAAATCTGGATTGGACTTGTGAAATATGTGGTAGGGAAGATACTTGCATGATAGAGTGTGCTGTTTATATTTCCAGGATTTGATTAGTATTTATTTGGGTGTTCATTGTTAAGAAATCAAAACAGATTATATGCAGACCTAGACACAGTCAGGATATCTTAAAGGATGACATCAGTATACTCACCTGCTACGATGAATCGTTGTGCTTACCTTGATCGCAGGGGTATGCCTTGGAATGGGACACACGGGTATAATAGTATAATATTACCTTAAGCATATCACGAAGTTGAAAAATTGAAAGTTGAGCATTAAAGTTTAAGTGGACAAACATATTGGCAATCGCATAGACCAGTTTGATTAGACTCGTACTGAAAAGTGTTCCTTAGTCTGCTCGAGAACGAATTTTGATCCCATTGCAATTGTAATTGTATATTATCGTAGTTGTTTATATTTTGAGTTTTTATTTGTTTTTAGTTCTTAAAATTAAAAATTTAAAAAAAAATGAAAAATTAAAAAATCCAAAAATAGAGTGCTTATTTGTTTCTTAAAATTAAAAAAATTATAACCGTTCTTGAAGATTTGACTGATCATCAAAAGTTAAAAGAATTTAAATTGTGAAATTTCATGTACCTAGTGTTCATGTGGTACTCTCCCTGTTGCATAAGAAATGTTTGCTTATAAGTTTGTGAGCATGTGTAGAACTTGATTTCAATAAAGAACAGGGGTTGATGAAGACTGAGATGCTGTTAGTTGCTTAAGAAGCCCAAAGCATCACAACAACAAGATGTACCTGAGTCAGAAGAACCGGATACGAGACGCCGTCTGACAGTGAAAGTACATTTAAAGAAGTACCGTGAACCTGCTTGAAAGACAAAGACTGAAGAAGAAAAGAGCTGCTGAGAATCCTCCTCTCACATTCTTTTTGACAAAGATATTTTCAAGCAAACGCTGATCGTGATCCTGATATGAAGCTAACCACAAGAGCTGAAGAAAGAGACCCAGTGCTGAGAGTTCAGAAGTCAAGAACTTCCACAACATCTGCAGCATAGTGACAACCATAGATTTCATTGAAGACGTTGCTGAATTCAAGTTATGAAGACAATTTGATAGCATCAGTCTAGGGGGAGATTGTTAGGCCCTAAAGTGTGAGACTGACGCATCAAATTAATACAACGGACTATAGTTACGAACTGGGCTTTACCGGGTTAGTTTATATTAGGTTTTGGACCTTTACAGGTCACTTGGGCCAAGCTTTAGGCCATGTGGGCCAAGCAGGCCCAAGGGGAGCCCATGTAGGGACTTGGGCTTAAGTTAGTATATAAACAAGTTTCTAACCTGTTTTAGGGTTGGACATTCATAGTTACAATTTCTCTAGAGAGAGAGAGGCAATTGGTGGTGAACTTGTACCAGACGATTTTGCTAGTTCATAGTAATAGAATCGTGTGCAAGTTTAAAGGTGATTCGGTTTGTTCATCGTTTCCATATTTTCGGTTCGTTTTTTCATATTTTTCGATTTGTTCTTGAATCACATCAAGTTTGGATTCCGCACAAACTTGGTGTTGTTTGATATCATTGAAAGATCCGGTTTCACGGGACTTACACTTTTAGCAAACCCGAAGCTTTGTAACGGTAAATTATGCTCACTAGAATATGGGATAAAAATTTCATAAAGTTTCGTTATCGTATGAGAAAGTTATGATCAAATTCGTATACGAGGGGTTAAAAGCGTCAACGATGAAGTTTATGACTTTTCGGTTGATAACAAAGCAAACCAAGGACTTAACAAAGTAGGTATAAGTCTTGAAGCCCTTATAAGTCAATTTTTAGGGCTCATAATGCAAGAAATAAAGTCGAAACAACTTTATATGGACCAAGGACCAAAACACAAAAAATCTGAAAATTTGATTTGGATCAGAAGGGGCATCGCGCGACGCGAGGGACCCCTAGGGGACCTACGCGTGCCGCGAGGGGCCCTCTGATGCCGAAAAGAATGGTAGATGTCTGCTATGTCCATTGTAACCGACTTACATTGCCTTTTCTCAACACCAAGGGTTGCCTAGGCTTGCTTTTAGACATTAGGGACACTTGTTGATGATCAGGGATCAATGGTAGCATGATTTGTCAAGATCACAAGCAATTAAAGGCACTATATAAAGCCCATTGGTTGCAACCTTGATCATTCACTCACAACTCATCTTCTGATCATCTCTGGAGCTGAAGAGCCTTCTCTAAGCATCTCTGGTCGTGCATTAGACTTTGGTAAGCATCCTTGACCTTCCTTAATTGAATTTTACTTAGTTATTAGCTTAAAAGTCAAACCGTCGTAATTAAGGATTGACTTATCGATTAATCACTAATGGTCCAGTGATTAGTCAAACTTAAGGTAGTTATAAGTTGGTATTTATGTGGGCAATAAACCCTTAAAAGGGCACCCACTGATTCCCGCTCTAACTAGATCAAATGTCGGGTCAAAGTTGTTTATAAAAAGTCAACAGAAACTTAATTTGCGAATTAACATGTAATTAGCAATGTAGAAGGCATGTAACCTATTGTATCACTAATATAACTTGGTAATAAGTATAAGAACTGGTCTAAGCTTGCTTGATCCGACAATTTTCTGTTTAGACCCGGTTCGGAACCGAAAGTCGCAAAACTTTCACTTTTGCTTTGACTTCAGTTCTGACCCGATTTAGTATGATTTGGAAATGCCTTAGAGCTTCCTTAGGACCAGGTTACATGATAGTATAACCCTCTGTGGTTGGTTCGTTGATTGACCGATTCGTTTACATGTTTCCGTTAATTGCCTAATGTTGACCAATATGCCATTTTGACCATAAAACGAGAATTTTAGATATGTGAGAGGACAATAATCTTTGTTTCTGAATTATAAACATGTCCTTAAAATTTCATATTAGTTAGAGGTCTAGATTAGGAGTTATGCTCAATAGCGCACTTAAAAAGCTTTTTGTTAATTAAACGGCGCAATTAGCATAAAGCCTATCTAAACCCAATTTTTGACACCAAACCTTTTACCCACTAATGTAATATAATATTTTGGGATTTTTAAAAATTTTTAATTATTTTTAACCTGCTCATAACCTAAGGTTATGGTCTTGTTTCGGTAAATACCGATTATACCCTTTTTTGTGTATAAAATGAGTTTTACATAATATTTTGACACCAATCTAATTGCTAATGATTTTAAATAATAAATGAAGTATTTTGAACTTTATAACCTGACCAGAAAACTCAGATTTCCCGTATAACCCGTAAATCGCTTAAAACGGCTTTTTACGCGTATTAAACACCTAGTATGGGTTTAAAACCATTTTGGCATATAAGACTTATCATCAACTGATATGACCTATTAAAGTAAGTTATTTTACTGAAGTATTCGGACCCGAATCTCATAATTTCATTTAATCTCTTTTCTAACCTTTGAAATGACCAAAATACCCCTACGGGGCTTAAATTAAGTTTAAACTCGTTTTGGGCATAATGGAAGATATCCTACTGATATCACAACCTATTTAAGGCATATTAACTTAGGAAACCTGTAAATGACTCTCATGGTTACCCGTTACGCCTCTTGCGCATTCGGTTCGGTTTATGTAACTAGTTTGCATAAATTAGCCGAAACGGGTCAAACCTTATCGTTTTTATCTCAAAATCCAGAATGTGGTTAGATTACCCATATTATACAAGTCTTCAAACTTTTCAGGTCTAAATCACGTTCTATTCCGGTCTTCGCTTAATCACGCGTTCGAACCGTATCTTTCCTTAAAACTAACCGGTCTAAGTTTAGACTAAATTAAAGACCCGTTAGGATTCTAATAGGTTATTATAAACCTTCGTTCTAGAATAGGAGACCCGGTAAAAGCTACACGCACTTGCTATTTGTGATTGATACTTGCAAAGGTAAATACTTTTAACTTATTTTTCCCTATACGGGCTTGGGGTATGGTATATAAAATACCGTTTGGTCGGGCATTGAATCTTTAATCGGATAGAGGTTAAACCATTGATATGCTCCGTTTTGAAATGTTTTGTTTGCTTAAAGCCTTTGGGGGGTTAATGACCATGTCCCGGATATCCTTGGCATCATTTTACGAAATGGCCACGACCTAAGCACGGGGTGTAGGCGTACGCCCGTCAGTGCATAAATAAATAATGTGGTGTGTCTATTGATCTTTAACCCGGTCTACGGATCGGGCTACTGAACGCATAAGGAACATGTAATTCTTTTACAAGATTATATTCAAATAATGATCCCAAGTTATAAAAAGTTTGTGCCACGTGCATTCAAATCAATTTTATTAAACCTTTTCTAAATGAGTCAGTTAATTGTATTTACCAGTGTAAACTGACGTATTTCCCAAAAAGGTTAAGTGCAGGTACTACGCGAACTAGGCTGGCTTTCTCCTAGCGTCCACAACAAGTCTCGCAAGCTTGGATGTCAAAACTGTTGAACAATGTTTCCATTTTATTTTGATCCACCTGTGGATTATTTTCAACTATTTGTGATACTTGATATTACAATATTAATTGGTTGAAATATATCCATCTTTTGCTTCCGCTGTGCATTTAAATATTGTGTTGTTTGACTGTAACGTTACCAACTACGTCACGATACTCCCCACCGGGCCCACCGGTAATACGTGGAAATATCGGGGTGTGACACTAACATTTGAATTTATACCTATGTCTAACATCGGCTTTCTATTTGGTCGAATCCTTTTTTTGTTATTATTTGAACGGCCAACAAATTCATTAATATAAAAAGATAAGGCTCGTCGGATGCTGGCTTACAACCAGAAAAATCTACACCAAACTCCCATATACAAACAGGTCACCACCACCCAAGACTATTAACATTAAAACTACTCAAAGTGGCCCATTCAAGATTCGACTGCTTGTACCGAGCTTTGACCCATAGATAAATCAAACCTATAATGTCACGGAATACCTTCTGAATAGAACAGTTCCTTTGATTAAACACTGCATCATTTTGGGACTTCCATTTGCACCAGAAAACCGTTTGACAAATCGCCTAAATCACTTTCTTGTACTTCACCGACCCACCCACATATGTGTGCAGATCTAAAAGTTGACTTCAGAAGTAAAATCTAGAGCTTGTGAAAGAATGGAGACTGGTTCTTTATATATTAGTGATTGTTTTCCCCACAACAAATAGTGAGAGCTAGTAATCCTAGCAAAAAAAGGAAACCCGGATGAATAAGAAAGTTATTAAACATGTACATGTCAAATATAAAATATTACAGTTAAAGAGAGCAACTAACAAAAGCCTCAATCGCAAACAACTCCCTTTAGTTGAACCATTTTTTAAAGATTTCAAGAACTGGTAAAGTAACTCAACAAAGCTGCAATAAAATGAACTTTTTAAGTTAAAGAACATTAATCTCAATTTAAACATGTTATATTAAAGGCATAGAGACACACCCATTATAGAACCATGTAACTCTTATAATACATGGTTTAAGCTTAATGGACATATTTTGAAAATTATATACAAAATTTCAAGACTAAAAGAGCAGTGTTATTAACCTGCAATTTAATTTCTTGAGTTATATCTTAGAAACAAATGTTTATGCAATTATTTAAACAGTACCCAATTTTCGCCCAAACTGTGTATACTTCAAATTTGGTTTTGTGAGAATAGATGGAGTCGAGCCCCAATTGCATAAAACTGATAATGCTAACTACTTTTTGCAATGGCTTCTAGTTTTCCCAGGATCAACACACCACGTCAGCTTCTCAGAAAAACCACAAAATAATTGAAACTTGAATGGTAAAAAAAAATTGAGTAAAAATGGGCCAGTTTGGGGTTTATTCTATCTCCAATGGATCAAATGAGTGAAAATATTACACATAATATCCTTTTTGGTTTATACAACATAAAAACTCACCTGACCCAGTAAGAGTGGCAAGATAGACTGATAGACACGAGTTTTCCTTTTCTGTTCTCAGCAAAACCAGGTGCTTTTATAAGAGCACAAACCTATAAAAGCAGTCCCTTACAAACTACGAACAATCGTTATTATAGAATGAAAAAAAATATTAGAAATTTATATAAAGAAAAATAACCTTAACTCTAGCATGAAGTTTGCTAAGGATTATGGTAGCCGGTGCATCATTTTCCACATATTAAATTTAGCATATTTCTTGTGGAACGACCAATGTCTTTTTGGTTTTGTGATATGACTATAGTTGGGCTGGTTGTTACGGACAAAGGACCAATTGAGAATCAAGCATACCCTTCATTGGCCATTTGGTCATCTCTTGAGCCATTGAGGACCATAAGACGGTCATGGCATTGGGTCTGCTGACATCACCATAGGTGATTGGTGGCTTGACACAACGGGACCCATATGATTGCACCCATCTGTTAGCAGTGGAGGCAAAACTGTACAATTGGTCACCGAAGTACTCAACCATGCCATTCTCTGAAATATTATACTTAATTTTAGAAAATCATTGCAACCAATTATTATTAATTATTAAATGTAAAATAAATATACCTTTGGCTTTCCGTGGACGAACACGTCAATATCAGGTTTATTCCTGGAGCTGGACAACCTTGTAGACATCCTCTTGATGGCTTTAACATACTCTTCCTCAAAAATCCTATTAAGACATGGTTTTGTGAGAAAATATATTAAATATTATTCTTATGACATCATCATCAACAACCATAATTAATTACTCACATTTTGCCTTGTACTCACGACGAACTCTCCTGAGCTCAATGGTTTGAGGAAATGAACCAATAGTGGTGGTTGGGAGAATAGGACGATACACCATGGCAAGTACAACCAGAAATTGTAAAATTTGTAATATTGACTCGTACAAATCCTTCTGAAGTTCTGGAATTAGGCATATCGCGCTACTGAAACTCCATGTCATCGGGTATCAACTAAAACAAAAAAAAGCAATGTAGATGCGTACAATCAATCTGTGTCAAATATGATTAAAGAAGATGCAGTTTCAACAATAATCTAGTCTTTTTGATAAAACAACTATAAAAGGTTTTGTAACTTAATTATACAATTTGGACCAGCTTCCTTTTAAGCCTTTCTTTTTCACTTTGACCGCTTGACCCGTCATATATAAAACAAAACCTAGATCAATCCATTTTAAAGTTAAAAGTGTAAGCTACAGTTACCTCTTTAAACCCTTTGCTGAGAAGGAAACTTGAGGCTTTTTCACAGTGAATACCACCTGTACAATACATTGCAACACGAGGTGGAGATTTCTGTCCCCGATTTTGTTTGCCAGCTGAATCTCTAAATTCCGATTGGGTATCTGATGGCAAAAGTTGAAATTCATCATCCACCCATGATGGATAGAAAAACTCACGAAATAATGGACAAAACTAAAAAAGGCCATTGTGTGAACCAAAAACAACCTTCATTGATGCGGAGTGGATATAATCATATTAATTATGGCAGATTTGCTTATGAACAACACATTACAGGGCGTTTGGAAGTGTATTTTGAAAGCAAGTCAGTGATATTAAATACTCATAATTAAAATACTCAACCGTAAGAAAGCAGGTTGTAGAAGATAATGTGCTTCTTTCATTTGAAAACGTAATATTGTCCGGGGTGTTGGGCAAATTGCGACTATTTAAGGAATTAATAATAGATAAGATGGCCGAAAATGACATTCTTTATGAAAATGATAGATGTTATGTGAATTCGGGTCATAAAGTCTCTCAAATTAGGCTAAAATAGAGATTAAATAAAATAAAACATAATATGTTTATCCAAACACCAGATAATCAGCTCCAAAATGCAAATCCAAACACCCCCTGTAACTGAACAGTTGACTTCCACAAACTATATGCAGTTAAACTTAAATGTCAAAAAAGATCAAACCTATAATGTCACGGAATACCTTCTGAATAGAACAATTCCTTTGATTAAACACTGCATCATTTTGGGACTTCCGTTTGCACCAGAAAACCGTTTGACAAATCGCCTAAATCACTTTCTTGTACTTCACCGACCCACCCACATATAGGTGCAGATCTAAAAGTTGACTTCAGAAGTCAGATCTAGAGCTTGTGAAAGAATGGAGACTGGTTCTTTGTATATTAGTAATTGTTTTCCCCACAACAAATAGTGATAGCTAGTAATCCTAGCAAAAAAGGAAACCTGGATGAAAAAGAAAGTTATTAAACATGTACATGTCAAATATAAAATATTACAGTTAATGAGAGCAACTAACAAAAGCCTCAATCGCAAAAAACTCTCTTTAGTTGAACCATTTTTCTAAAGATTTCAAGAACCGGTAAAGTAACTCAGCAAAGCTGCAATAAAATGAACTTTTCATGATGATTGTAACTCGAGATGATTATGAGCAGCCTTAATTCTCCACTTTGCACGCAAAAAGAAAAATAAATAAGAAAAATATTGATTTCCCTTGCTTCCAAAATATAAATCATTCCTAATATTTTTAACTTGACAAACCAAAATACTCGACTCTAAGAAATCCCTCTCCTAAATTCTGGTTATAAACACAAAGTAAGGCTGCTACAATCTAGATTATCAAGTTGCATTATTACTCATATTTGTTTGCGATGTAGACCAATCTATCCATTGCCAGGGATGAAAAGAACAGAAACTCCACTTAGCTGTGCAAGATGCTGATCAAAATCAATTTGTTTCCATCTTTCACCATCTGCAACCAAAAGATCAAACATGAACACTCTTAAACAATTCAAAACAACATATATAATCAGATAGACCTGTACAATGTACTAAAGAACAATGTACCATCATCATACTGAACCATTCTTGAAGGGGTTCCCATAGAAGACTGAAGTCGAATAGTTTTTATATAAACCATCCATGTTGCAAATTAGTAATTATATAAACCATCCAAGATAAACTGTACGATAAACACAAAAAAGAAAATTGTTAGGGTTGATACTCATAATCAAAGGACGATCCCAAAAACACGAATCTCATATTTCATAACATTTATTATGTAACATGATTCATGAAATCAACAACAAAATAAAATTGTATATTTGATTACTAAACAAAATACATATAATGAAACACAAAAAAACATACGTGTGAAGCCGATTGAGGAATCGTTGTCAACTAAATTGGTGGATGAACAGATTTAGAATGTAGGGTTTTTGCAAAAAAAAAAAAACCAAGATTCAAATACTTGTCACATAAATAAACCGAAAACATCAAAGATCAAGAAGAAACAACATACATGTGTTTACAATTGAAGAATCGCCCAAAAAGAAGAAGCGACGAATGACACTGAAGCGACGAAGGAAAATAGCAATCGAATTACGTCTTTATAAAAGCACAAATTAGAAAATGGTCTCTGAGACAAAATTAAAGGAAATAACTATGGATTTAGGGCTTAACTTCTATGACATGGGTATCGATTTAGGGTTTATCAATTTTAAGAGAAATCTGAGACAATAGGAGGTGCGACCTTACCTGCCCTTTCATCGGATAGGCCGCCGGTGGTCTGCCGAAAACTCATCGGTATCTTTCTACACTGATCTCTAATTTGTCGAACCCTTTCTCTCTCTTTAAATTTTGCATCTATGTACGTATCCAGCGTCCATTTATCAAGAATAGGATGGATCTTCAAGATCTGAAAGAAAGTTGAAGATGATAAAGATACCTGGATGAGAGCTTTTGTGTTTGAGACAATCGAAGATGTATGAAATCGCTAGAGAATCACTTATATGATAATTAGGGTTTTTGAAAGATATGAATGAAAAGCGTGTTTGAGAAGCCGCGTGTGAGAGATTGAGATAAGGGAGAAAAGAGGAAAAGAGTTTGGCGCCCATTGGTGAATTCTCTTGATTAAGAGGATGTCCACATCATCAAAATGATTGGCTAAGAATAGGCCATGTGACTAAGGAGAATTCTTTTAGTATAGTAGATAGATTATTATCACTTGTATAATTTAAATACTTGAAATCCCATTCTCGCCAAAGATGAACTTGCTATTTTTATCACTTTCATATGGAGAAAGTTATAAAGGGTGCATTTTGTTTGCTATAGATGAATGGAACTAAGTGAATCAACTCATATTTATTGAGTTTCCTGCTAAATTGATGTATTGGCATTATGCCTAGTGGAGATGGATATGATCGTGTGGTTTCCGCTGGTGGCATGATGATACTCCAGTGATCCATCAGTGATCCAAAATTGTCGTTAAAAAAAACTTAATAACCTTTGGTTCAGATAATTAGTACGATTAGTTGAATGGAATTAAGTGAATTAAATTAATAACCTTTGGTTCAAATAATTATCACCTTTGGAATGTGAATATAAGGATAACATGTTTGGTTGAGAAATAAATTGAAATGGTCAATTCCCCCAAATATTTTCATGTAAACATTTTCCAAATTACAAAGAATTCAATCAAATAACTGGATATCTAACTCCAGGGTTGAGATCCTGTACAAACAGTGTTAACTATAAAAACCGTAAAAACAGATCTGAATCATTGATAGTTTAAATCAAGAGTTGGGGTTGATTATAAATAAACCCTTATAATTAAAAACTAGTACTAAAAAGTTAGGGGTAATTTCGTAAAATTGCTAGTCATTTGACCATTTTCAATTAAATACAAATTCCACCAAGGTTTTTTAAACTAAAATAACTTTTATATACTTCATTATTTGTTTAAAAAAAATATACCATAAAATCATGTATTTTTTTATCTTTAATATGAGTACAATATTGCTATACCTTTTTTATTTATAAAAGTAACTTTTAAAAAAGTTACCAAAAGTTGTTTTATAATTGTGCTGATAATGTGCTGATTATGTGTTAATTACAATATAGTACAAACAAACACCAAAAGTAGATAAAATTAGCACATCTGGTGTGGTGATAATGAGAACGATTGAGGATGTTGTGCTAATGTCGTTTATGTTGATAATGGAGAATGATTGAGGACGATGTGCTGATAATGGAGAATGATTAAGGATGTTTTGTTAATTATATAGTGTTGTGCTGATTATATTTTTTTGTGGTGGTTCCTACAGGTTGGTTCGATCATGGAGAGTTACTAGATCATGGATATGTTAAAAAGTTCAAACTTTTATTTGAATTAAACTTGCATGGATTTAGGGATGTTTTAATAATTATTTTTAATTAGTTATAAATAAATATGGTGAAAAGGTCTAAATTACCCCTAAACTAATTTTTTATTGAGGGACACTTGTCAATTATGTGTTGGTTCTTACGGTTCTTACAAAAATAAGTGTTTGTAGTTGATCCTATTCCTCCAACTCCATTGTCGTAATCGCCTCCCTCGCCTCTCGTAGTGGCGAAGCTTGAGATTCGACCGGGGGGTCGAAAACGTATATATAAAAAATTCTATAAAACCGGGGGGTCAAAAACGTATATACCCAAAAATTTCTATACGAAAACTACATACTCTCCACTAACGAGCGAAAAGTTCAGGGGGGTCGGCCGCCCCCTCCCGCCCCCACAAAGCTACTCCCTTGGCCCCTCGTGGCCCCACCCTCACCCTACCACTTCCAACGCCCCCATACTGCCTCCACCCACGTTATCACCTTATTGTTGTCATCAATCACATGGGTGGTCGGGGAGGACAACCGGGCAGGGTACGATATTTCAAAGGACATGTTTTTTTTAAAAAAAAAACACGATATGTTATATGTAATTTTTTTAATAGTGTATGCCCATACAAACATCAACATAAGCTCCCTTACAAAACCATTCTTATGAGTTATTATCCCATTGGCATTAGGTTTAGACCTTTAGTGAGCTTAATACCTAATTACGTTAAGGCCTAAGGGCACGTTTTTCCGAGCTCGAACAAGGTACACGAATTCTTAGACCCGGCCCTAAGAGTCATCACCGCCACAATGATGGTGGTGCATGTAGCAACCAGATACATCATAAATCTCAATTCAACATACTTTAATCTTTTCACATTTAAATCTTTTTACGAATTTTAACTTCTGTAAGATTAAATATAATTAATATGTTATATTTAATTGTGTAGCCGTTATAATCATTTATATTATATAGATCAAAATATGTTATACCTATAATATAATTAGTTGGTAATTGTTGATGGACCATATTACCCTTATTAACTAATTAGGTTTCCCCTTAGTTGTATATAAGGATATTAATACAAAGGAATTAAGGTTAGACTCTCATAACATCAAGACACAATTCATCTCCCCTTTCTCTCCACATTACGAAATCCTAACCCTAGATTTCGGTACTACCATCCAGAAAATACATCCTAAATGGGAACCAGATCAAGCTAACAATCATGTCGAACTCCATGGTTGCATCTAACTGGATTCTCTACTTGTCTGCCTGCTGTAACATGTATGATTTCATGTTTTTCATTATTTTGAACAGAACTGATCAACATGTGGTATCAGAGCATATGTTTCTCAATCAGTTTTGTTTGTTTCCATGAATGTGGAATTAAAATCTGGAACACAAATTTTATGAAAACCTGATAAATTTCGAGAACAAAAAATTCGGTTAAAACTTATGTTCCAAATGGATGTTTAATAACATCATAATAAATAACGATTTCGAAATCCGTATAAACATATAAATTTTCAGATTTCGGATTCTAGAATTTAATTTTATTATTTAGGGTTCATCATGTTCTTATGAAAATTCGAATATATTCCTATATTTTGGTATGAATTGAGGATTAAAGGGTGTTTTTCTGTTTTGATTAAGTTTTATCTAATTAAGATTTCGAAATCTGTTAATTTTAAATGATATATTATTTTTGAAATCACTTGGATAAACATAAAATAACATTAAAACAAGAAACATGATCTCCCATGATCCCTTAATTTTCGGAGTTTCACCCTTATCACAACTAACTGCTAATAATCGGAGATTCTAATCTTGGAGAATAAGCTTTGAAGAACTAGAAGAGATTCCGAGATTTCAAAAAACTCGAAATCATAACCAACTCGAAATCTCATTAACATTCGAGAAGCTTTCGAGAACCATAAGAGTTTTCGAGATTCCATAAGACTCGAAATCTCATAAGTCGAAATCTCAGAAAAAACTCGAAATCATAACTTTCGAGATCAACAAAGATTTCTAGATTTCACTAGGAACACGGAAACTTACTTTTTTTTTCTCGAAAACTTACCTTATTTCTCGAAAACTCATGTTTTCTCGAAACCTTACCTTTTTTTTCGAAAACTCATGTTTTTCTCGAAAACTTACAAAACTTATGTTTTCTCGAAATCTCATTACTTTATTAGTTATTATTGTGAGCTAAAATTTAGGTGGTTTGCTATTAAATAAATGGTTTTGTAAACACTTAATCAGAATTAGATAACTTTTTAAAAAACCAAATAGCTTAACTTGAATGAGCTTCTGATGTATTACTTCTGCTCAAAGGTGATTTGGTACATCTGTCTTATTGTATAAGTATGATGATAAGCTATGTTATCTATGCCTTACAAGCATGAATGTCTCACTTCTGCCCAAAGGTGATTTGATTCATTCGTGTCTTGCATATTTAAGAGTGCATCACTAAGGTAATTGTCACACTTCTGCCTAAAGGTGATTTGTCACAATTACTTTGCACACATGCTTAGATGATTACACTTCTGCCCAAAGATGATTTGTCTTCATTTTAGTAGAATTTTCTAACAACTTAGTCTATTATTTTGATGTTAGTAATAGACAATATCACAACTTCATAACTAAAACGGTCATTACTTGTGCCCGCCTTAGTATAATATGCCCTTAGATCACATTAATACTTCTAACTTAGTATCATAATTCGTTTATATAATTTCCACTCTCAGCTCCCAATTACGGGATTCCACCATTAACTGGTGATAACTTTGCTAACTGGAAAGATTCTCTCATGCTTACTCTTGCTTTGCTCAATTTTGACTACGCTTTAAGAGAGGATAAGCCTGCAGACCTTACTTCTGAAAGTACCCCTGCTGCGCAGATTATTTACGAGAAATGTACTAGGTGTAATCGCATGTCTTTCATGTTCATGAAGCAATCCATTAGCACTGCAATTCGAGGAGACATTTCAGATTCTGATAATGCTAAAACCTACTTGGCTTCTGTGGAGGATCAATTAAAAGGGACGTCTAAGGCACATGCTAGTACTTTAATCCTCAAGCTGGTGACTGCTAAGTATGATGGGAGGAGTGGCATTCGTGAGCATATCATGATGATGAATGTCATGGCCCATAAGCTGAAAGGATTAGACATGGAGATCAGTGATGGTTTTCTCGTACACTTCATTATGAATTTGCTTCCTTCATCCTATGAAGCATTCAATATCAATTATAACACCCAGAAGGACAAATGGACGATAAGTGAGCTGATCGCTATGTGCGTGCAGGAGGAAGAGCGTATGAAGATTGACATAACCATTGATGTTGCACACTTTATGTTAGTGCAGTATGTCTATCGCCTCCGTCATCTCAAGTCGTAGCTGAAACTAAAGCAAACTATCCTTACATTGTAATATTAGATAGAAAAAGGCAAGGTGGCATTATTGTAAATAAGGGGAAATCCCTTATAACCCTTGGCCTATAAATAAAAGCCTTAGGGTTTCATTTAGGAACTTTTGCCATTTGTGACTTGGAGAGCTAGAGTTCTAGAGAGAGAAAGTTCTAGAGAGAGAAAGCTTATCCAAGGTGATTCAAGGTTCTTGTACGTTATCAGATTTATCAAAGAATCACGTTTATAATTCAAGGTTCGCAATCGTTCGGAGTCAAACCGGTCCTAACAAGTGGTATCAGAGCAGGTGCTCGGTTGCGAGGATCAAACGCACGATTTCGTTCAAGATTTGATCAGATTCAGAGCCTAAATCATCCAGATTTGTCAAAATTCTCATATTTTTCTTGTTCTTCACGTTCTTATCTGATTTTTGTCAATTTGAACAGGTTTTTACGGTCGAAAATTGCTGAATTTTGGATATGATATGCGAAAGTACCTGATCTACAAGCATACAAATTTTCAGCTCTTAATTTGAAGCCATTTGGGAGAAATTTGAGATTTTTTGATCGAAAAAATGTTGAAAGTTGCTGCTGTTCACCGCACGGATGGCAATCCGTGCGGATAACAAATCCGCGTTGACTTGTTGACCCTGCCACCCGCACGGATAACAATTAGACTCAAGATTCCTTTGTTGACTTGTTGACTAGTTACCCGCACGGATAACGTTTCATTTATTTCATCCGGATAAGTCACCCGCACGTATAAACTATCCGCTTTGACTTTAGTTGACCAATCCGGACGGATAACGTGTCCGCACGGATAGCATTTTCAATCCGTGTCATTGCACCTCATTCGACCGACCCACAATTAGTCAACATTATCAGCCTTTAACAGTCAACATTATCATATTGCATGTGAAGTAGTGTCAACATCATTAATAGCATTTCAGAATTTGCATAAGTCTGTCAGTATACATGTGATATAATAATTCGTATCAATTGTGATTTCGTGATCACGTGATTATAAATTGAAGAGGTCCAATTGAAACAAAGTAATGACAGTCTGTATTGTGAATCAAATTTGAATTTGTTTTTGAGTGATTAAGTGTCAGATTCAAGGTGTTGTGTCACCCGTGCGGATAACATCATCTGGATCATCACCCGTACGGATAGCACCCACCCATGCGGATAGCATCATTTCCCACCCGCACGGACAACAATCCGTGTCATAGCAACCCACTCGCACGGATTACTTTCAGCCATCCGTGTTGACTTGCTGACTTGCCACTCGCATGGACAACTTGTCCGCGCGGATAACATCACCATCCGTACGGATAACAATCCGTGTTGACTTTATTGTTGACCTATCCGGACACTATCCGACCCGCACGGATAGCAATCCGCTCGATCGGCAATCCGTGTCACGAAATTTCATTTAAAACAATTGACTTGTGTCGACTCATTCGTTCGAGTATTTGTACAATCAAGTTGTTTGATAATAATTGAACTAATCTTGTTTGTTTATATTCAGGTGATTCAAGATGGATAAACCGTTTGATGAACAGGAAAACGAGAATCTTAAAAATTTAAACGTTTGGACTTCTGGATCTTGGATTGATAAGAAGAATAAGAAGGATGTTTGGATTAAAAGATTCGAAAATTTCTTGTGCATGAAAAATGAATCTTTGGAACAATTGGACAGACGGTTTGATGAGTTGATTGATAAGTTAGATAGATATGAGATAAGGGTTTCAAATGCTGAAAAAAATTCAAAATTTGCTGATGCATTACCTTTAGAGTGGGAAAATTTCTTGAGTAAACTGAAAAGGGATTCTAGTTTCTCATACTTTGGTTTAAGAGATTTCATCAATAAGCTTAAACTAGACAAGCTTGATAAAGACAAAAGAAAAGAGAAGTTGATGAATGAAATAAAAGAGGATTTAGAAAAACTCAATTTGGATGTGATTATTGAAATGAGGAAAAGAATCTCTGTATGTCTTGCTGCAAAAAATGTCATGAAATATGATATTAAGAGAGGTTGTTTTATTGATAAATATGCAAACCCTCTTGATTTTGTTAAATTTTTTTGTACAGGAACATTCAGGATGGAAACAAAGAAAGAAGCTGATGTTGAAAAGATGAATGAAAAATGCTCAAAATGTGATAAACTTGGAGCAGACAATGCCAAATTCTTGAGTGATGCGGAGAATTTGACATTGGAAAACAAAGCTTTGAAAGATGGGAAGAAAGCTGATGATGAACAGATTCTGGAGTTGCGCTTGAACTGTTAAAAACTAAAATCTGAAAATATCAAACTATCAAACTATTGAGTGATATGGACAGTTTGACATTGGATAACAAGATTTTGAAAGAAAAAGAGTTTGAAAATGAAAAATTAAAATTTGAAAATGATTTCAAAAGTCAGTTAAAGATTTTAGAAGATGAGAGAGATGTTTTTGGTAAAAATAATCTTGAAAAACAATGTGAAATAAATTCTCATGTTGATAAAATCATTCGACTTGAGCATGAAGCCGAAGGTAATAGAAAGAAAATTGCTGATTTAGAAAACAAGTTGAAAAGTTTTGTGACTTCTGCATCATATGTTTGTCCAAAACCGATCAATTCTGTTCCAAAAAGTGACAAAGTCACAAATTTTGACAAAGTCAAAATTGAAGATTGTGATGACAAAGCTGATGATGAAATAGAAAAAGAAAAGAAAAATATTTTTAGATTTACAAGAAAAATTTAAAAATACTGTTTTACAATCTACTGAAACAGGTGAATGTTCGAAGCAAAAACCTGTTAAGAAGAGTGTAGAACAGAAACAAAAAGTTAAAAATTTGAAAAATTTTAAAAATGAAAATAAAAGCTCATCAGTTCAGTCATCCAATCATTATAAAAAATCACAAAAAATTGTAAATGAAAACTCACAAAATGTTGGTAATAAGTGGTGCAGGTTTGACCACAGTGCTCAAAAGACAAATCCAGCAATGAAGAGGAGAAATGATTATCACCAAGCCAAACAATGTTATGATCTGAAGGTTTGGACTGACAGAAGTGGATGGTACGATAACAGAGTGTGCTACACCTGTGGTGTTAAAGGACATATTGCTGTTAACTGCCAGAATTGGTATTTTGAGACAAGAAGATGCTTTGAATGTAATATCAGAGGACATATTGCCAGAGATTGCCCAAGGAGATCGATGGGAAGATCGAGGGTTGAATCTCAGAGAATGGTAAAGAAACCAGTCATTGTCAAGCCCAAAGAACATAAAGTGGAAGATAAGAAAGTAAAGCTTTCACAGGGGCAAAAAGACAGACTGAGGAAAAAGAGGAAGAAGGTAAGAGAGTATTTGGAGAGGATTTTGTCTTCGGGTTCACCAATTGGTTCGAATAAGAGTTCTGATGAATCGATTCACTCGACGGAAAAGTCAAGCAAATCGAATTCTTCAGATGCAAATCTGAGGACAAACAAAAGGATAAAGAAAGTTATTAGCAATGAATCTGGCTCATTCAAGTCAGACAAGCCAAGTTCGGGCAATGAATCTGATTCCACAAAATCAGATGAGCCACAAGTTGAGGTAAAAAAGGAAGAGACAGTTCCGTTAATGAATGATGAGAACTTTCCACAATTACGAGCCGCAAACCTAAAATCAAAAGGTGTTGATGCTGGAAAAATGTTTAATAGCAATGTTAAACATATTTTTAGTAAGATGGTTGATGGTAAGGAAAAAGGAGTGAAAGAGTTTTAGGAAGAAAAGAGAAAAGCTCAAAATGCGCCTAAGGCTGGTCAGGCTTGGGTGTCAAAATCTGTTGGTTGAATTCCTGACTTACCGGAGCTTCCAGGTTGGTAAGTGTGAAGCAGGTATCGGCATCATTCTTGAGAAATTCAGAGGATGGTAACTGTGATATTTCGTCTTACTAGTGGTTAATCAAGGACATTAAGTTGTACTTGATTTTCTACAAGTGATAGTGGTGATTGACCTTATAATGTTAAATTTTCAAAATGGTTAAAAGAGAACAAGGTGATGAGATGACCCCGAACCCACAAGTGATGGGTAAACAAACTAATTTTTCGGAAAAACCATTCTGATTAAAACAAACTTAAGTGTTTTGAAATCATTATGGGAAAATAGTTTGTTGTAAGGGGGAGTTCTGATTGATTACGCCAAAACCCTCACGGCTGAACAAACATGATTACTTTCACAAGATTGAAAAACGGTTTTCAAAGTGTCGAAAATCAATGGGTTGTAAATCATGGGGGTATGTTATATTTTCTGCAAATCAGAGCATGAAAAGCAGAAAATGGATGGCAAAACAAAGCTATCTACATCGGTTTGTCAAATTTTCTTTAAATGGTTTTGCATTTTAGGGGGAGTAAGAAATTGTCAGAAAATCCAAAAACATTAGAAAATTTGAAAAAGCCAAAAACATGATAAAAATTCAAAATTGAGTTTTTGTGTAAAAAGAGGAAATGATAGTACATCAGTAGACAGTTACAGTATGCTAAAGAAATGTAATGTTTATATAGCGTTAAACAGTCTCACTGATGATGTGTCGGTAGATTTTTATACATTTAGTAAACTTTTTCGGGATATAAACTTAAAATTCAAACTTGCTTATTTCGTGGGGAACACTACTTGGATATATAGGTAACCCCTGAAATCTCGTTTGAAAGGTCCCTCTTTCTGAGATACTAGGTCTTTATACTCAGTGATATCTGGGGTATTATCCCGGGACTTCCGATTTTGCGGAAGCAATGGCCTAGTTCCCGGAGAATACTTTCCGCATTGCTTGAAACATAGCGCAGCCCTCAACTAAAAAATGATGAAACATTGAAAAATGCTAATCATGGCTGTTGTAATTCAAAAGATCCTCTAAAGGGGACACACCAAAAGTCGAGCCGTCATCTCTCTGCTGAACGGAAGTTCTGACCTGAGCTCTCACGGTTTCGTACTATAATTTATTCCCCTTACAGATATCATCTAGGAATACTCACCTGTAAGACTGAACATTGGGATCTGGATACGGGAGTATATTCAAGAGGTGGGACACATGAATAAGTTTAAGTTCTTAAAACACCTAATTCGTATCCTGAATCAGTTGAACTTTGTGTGAAAATTTAAGTGGATCAGTATATCGACAATCTAAGTGAATTGTTTAATTCTTAATGTGTAACTAAGCTCAACGGTACTTGTGACTTGTCAAAAACTGATATGATCCTCTGACGCAAACTCAAACAAAAATATTGTCTGTAAATATGTTTGTAAATATTTCTTTACTGCTTTATATTTTAGAAAAATACAAAAAGATTTTGATTTCTGCTTTATTTTCGACAACCGATGTCTGGATGTTGAGTTTCAAAATCTGAGTATGCTGATTGTGTTTCTGAAAATAAAACAAGTTCATTAATTTGAAACTTGAAGTTTTAAAATCAAAAACAGTTTGTGATATCTCCAAGGTCATTAATTTGAACTTGGATGATTAACTGTGAGGGATTTGGATGCTTTTATTGTTAAAATCTTTAAAAGAGCCAATTTCCGATCCGGTTCGTTGAAACTGCCAAATCTTTGAAGATTGTTGATATAGGGAGTGAATCAAGTAATTCTGGATATATTTCATATTATTATATATTAGTCCCAGGATCTTGATTTAGAAAGTTTAATGGAGCCAGGTTACGATACCTGGAAATCTAAAAATGTTTTACTTATAAATGTATGAGTGTTGCAGCTGGTATTCCAGACTACGATCCCGATAGCCGAGTCTAAGGGGGAGTCTGAAGACGAGCTCAACGCAAGGGGAAGCGTGCATAGGAGCCATGATTCTTTCCTGGAAGAGCTTGTAACCGAAAAGCCAGGTGTCGATCCCAAAGCACGGAAGCTTGACGAAAGGGGGAGCCTGAAGAGTTTACCGAAAGGAAGGAGCTGGAGCTGAAGACAGATCCACCAGGATTCTGTTTGAGCAAGAGGGAGTCTACGTTGATGAAAACGTGTTAAAGCTTCAAGAAGACTCAGTGAGAGAGAGAAAGACCAGAAGCTATGAGTTTGACTAAATGATTGAGATTGACTGCGGCAATATCCAAGGGGGAGTCTGTTAGTGCAGTATGTCTATCGCCTCCGTCATCTCAAGTCGTAGCTGAAACTAAAGCAAACTAGCCTTACATTGTAATATTAGATAGAAAAAGGCAAGGTGGCATTATTGAAAATAAGGGGAAATCCCTTATAACCCTTGGCCTATAAATAGATGTGTTAGGGTTAGCTTTAGGGACTTTTGGAAAGACTTTTGGACACTTTTAGTCATTTGTGACTTTGAGAGATCTAGTTCTAGAGAGAGAAAGTGTCTAGGTGATTCAGGGTTCTTGTACGCTATCAAATCTTTGAATAGAATCATAGTTATATTATTGTTCGTGTGTTCGATCTCGTTCGTGCACGGATTCCGCACGTCGCACGAGTCGGTTCGCAATCGAAACGGAGTCAAACCGGTCCTAACACTTTACTACCTCTAACTCAAAGAAGATGAAGAACAATTACCTAAGGAAGGATGCTTCTAAAGTCCAAAAGCCTAATACAAGTGCACCTTCCAACTCTAAGAACTCCTTAGGCAAACGTTACTCCAAATTCTACCAAAAGATAGGACATAAGAAGAATGAATGCCCCGACTTTAAGGAATAGCTGGAGAAGAAAGGTAATGATTTTTTCATGATACTTGAGCCCTATAATTTAAATGTTCCTCCTAATTCTAGGTGATTTGATTCTGGTTCTGTGGTTCATGTAACCAATTCTACTCAGGGATTCCTTTCAATCCGGAGGCTGGGAAGAAACCAAAGAACACTTAAAGTGGGGGATGATAGAGAACTAGAAGTGAGGGCCATAGGAACCTTACAATTATTTATGAAACGTGGTTTATGCATTAAACTTTATGATACCTTATATGTTCCTAAGTTAACTCAGAACCTTGTATCAGGACCAAAGTTCGACATGGACGGTTTTGATGTTTCTCATGGTCATCGCAAACTCTCTATTCTCTATGATTCCGTTGTTTGTGGTACTGGCATTCTGGATGATGGTCTCTATAGATTAGAACTAGATGATTACTTTTCCAAATCTTTGTTGTCATATAATATTAATGAATCACTCACGAAGGTAAAACATAAACGATACTTAGAGACTTCATCCATGTTGTGTCATCAACGTTAAGGCCACATCGCACGAGAACAATTAACTCGACTCGTAAAGGATGAAGTCTTACCACCTCTTGATTTCACTGATTTTGGAACATGTGTCAAATTCCTAAAAGTAAAATGACATCAACGAATAAGAAAGGTGCCACTAGAAGTTCCAATTTATTAGAACTCATTCATACTAACATTAGTGGCCCTTACCCATCGCTGGCATAACTGGACATACTTCATTTATCACTTTCATGACGATTATTCTCGTTACACGTACGTGTATCTCATTAAGGAAAAATCTGAATCTTTTACAACTTTTAAAGATTATAAAGTTGAAGTTGAAAAACAACTAGATCGTCAAATTAGAGTTGTGAGATCAGATAGAGGCGGTGAATATTATGGAAGACATACTGATGTGGGTCAAGCTCCTGGTCCATTTTATGAGTTTTGTAAGGGCCAGTGGATCGTGAACTAATACACCATGCCAGGTACACCTCAGCAGAACGGTATAGCTGAATGAAGAAACCGTACCCTAATGAACATGGTGCGTGATATGTTAGCCAACACTAATTTACCATTATTCCTCTAGACTGAAGCATTAAAAGCAGCTGTTCATATACTCAATAGAGTTCCTTCTAAGTCTGTCCCTACACCTTCTTATGAACTTTGGATAGGAAGGAAACCGAGTCTTAAATATATGAAAGTATGGGGCTTCATTGCTGAAGCAAAACTTTATAATCCTTTTCTAAGGAAACTTGACCCTAAAACAGTTACCTGTTTCTTTATCGGGTTTCCTGATCATTCAAAGGGTTATCGTTTCTATTGTCCTTCCCATGTCACCCGTATTGTTGAAACCAAGCATGTCGCGTTCCTGGATAATTTCAAGGTCAGTGGGAGCAGTACCAACCCTTACGAAGAATTGCAAGAAGTACAAAACGCGAGGGGAGAGGTGCGTCACTTTACCATAACTCCGTTTACTCCTCTTGTACCCGATGCAACAATTGCACCTAAAGTTACTTCACCAACTCCAAATTCACATCCACAATTAGAACCCATTATACCTCATAACGAAGGCACATCAAACGCTCAAAACCAAGATAACGTTGAACCCGACAATAAACTCTAGAGGTCATCTAGGTCTAGAAGGTCTACTAATTGGGATGATTATGTTACCTACCTGACTGAAGTTGAAATGGATGCTAGAAATCTCAATGATCCTATCTCTTATAATGAAGCCGTTAGCAGCGATCAGTCTTCTTAATGGAATAAAGCAATGAACAATGAGATTGAATCCATGAAGAAAAATGATGTTTGGGATTTGGTAGAATTACCCAACGGTATCAAACCCGTAGGATGTAAATGGGTATTCAAAATAAAACTGGATCCAAATGGGAACGTTGAACGCTACAAAGCGAGATTGGTTGCAAAGGGATACACTCAGAAAGAGGCAATTGATTATCAAGAGACGTTTTCACCTGTCTCTCATAAAGATTCATTAAGGATCGTTATGACCCTAGTAACTCATTTTGATTTAGAGCTACATCAGATGGACGTTAAAACCGTTTTCCTTAACGGAGATTTAGATGAAGATGTTTACATGAAACCACCTGAAAGCTTTAAACTTGAAGGTCAAGAACATCTAGTCTATAAGTTCAAGAAATCCATATATGGGTTAAAACCAACATAACGTCAATGGTATCTTAAGTTTGATGAAGTTATGAAGAAACAAGGTTTTGCAAAGAATCAAGTGGATCAATGCACCTACCTCAAGATGAGTGGGAGCAACTTTGCTATACTTGTCTTTTACGTAGATGATATTTTATTCGCAAGTAATAGTTTAGACATGAAGGATCAGAGATGCTTCTTACGTCATTGGCATCGAAATTCACCAAGATAGACACAAAGGGATCTTACCATTATCTCAAAAGGCCTACATAGATCGTGTCCTTACGCGCTAAAAATGCAACAGTGCAAACCCTCAATCACTCTAGTAGTTAAGGGAGATGTTTTTGGTTCATTCCAATGTCCGATAATAGAGGTTGGAAAAGGAGCACATGAGCCAGATACCTTATGCGTCAGTAGTCAGGAGCCTGAAGTATGCTCAAGTCTGTACTCGCCCAGATGTCGATTATATTGCTGGAATGCTAGGCTGTTATCAAACTAATCCTGATCTAGATCAATGGAAAGCAGCTAAGAAAGTACTTCGATGTCTGCAAGGGACGAAAGACTATAAACTGACTTATAGAAGAAGTGATCACTTAGAAGTGGTAGGCTATTCTGATTATGACTTTACCAAATGCAAAGCTGACAAGAAATCCACTTTGGGCTATATCTTTATGTTAGCAGGCAGACCTATTTCATGGAAGAGTCATAAACAACAGTTAACCATAACTTCCACAATGATGGAAAATACATTGTTGTTTATAACGCAGCCTGTCATGGAATGTTGCTTAGGAATCTAATCACTGGACTCAAAATCATTAATTACATTTCTAGACCATTGAAGCTTTACAGTGATAATTCAGCTGCCGTTAGTTTCTCGAACAGTAACAGTTCGACTGGAGCTGGTTTATATCTCGATACAAAGTATTTGTTCATACGTGAATGAGTTGAGAAAAATAATCTTTGTATTGAATATATAAGTATTAAAAATATGCTTGTGGATCCAATGACTAAAGATCTCCCACCTAAAGTTTTCGAAGAACATGGTTCGAATATGGGATTTACTAAAGACCTTATTTAATAGCATATTGTACTTACTTATGTTTTAATTAATGAAATTTACTCAGTTTTGATTTTGTATGTCTCTAACATATGTTCTGTCGGTATAATGACATATAGACAAATATAAATACAAATCAAACGTTAAAGGGCTTACTTGCGTATTTTGATCATAATTATTAGGTTTTAAATTGAGGTTGTAGTATGACTAATGGGGATCCTGAGTTGCATAATGACTCAACGGTTGTATTTCTCTGCTATGGTTCTTGGTTTAAAGCTAAATTGAATATGAACTCCTGATCAGGCTTATCTAATGCTCATGATAAATGATTACTCGGCTAAGTGAGAGAATGTAAGATTAAATATAACTATTATGTTATATTTAATTGTGTAGCCATTATAATCATTTATATTACATAGATCAAAATATATTATACGTATAATATAATTAGTTGGTAATTGTTGATGGACCATATTACCCTTATTAACTAATTAGGTTTCTCCTTATGCGTATATAAGGAGATTAATAGTGAGGGACTAGGTTAGAATCTCATAACATCAACACACAATTCGTCCCCCCTCTCTCTCCATATTACAAAAGCCTAACCCTAGATTTCGGTACTACTATCAAGAACATACATCTTAAACGGGAACCAAATCAAGCAGGGCCGTCTCCGAAAATCCTTGAAAAAATTTAGGCCCTGTGCGTTCAGAAAAAACGGACCCTTATAAGATAAAATCAATAACTCAATTTAAAAAAAAAAAGATAAATACATTTGAATTATACATATTATATATTAGAAAACATAAGAATAAATGAAAAATAAGCCTTAAATATAACTCTGTTTGTATAATAAAAGGATAAAACCATTTCAAAATTGTTTAGTTATATATTTCCTCTATATTAATTTGCAAAAAGTGTTTGTGAGTAGAAATGTAGATTTTTTTACATGTCATTAATGCTTTATGTACAACATGGTGAAGCATAGGTCATCCTCCTTTTCCCATCTAAAGACTTTGTTTTGATTGGTTTACATTTTAGACCACCACTCCACTCCCTTTCTCCATCCACAAACCACCTCCTATCACCACCTCTGCCTCCGCCATCGGTCATCACTCCCACCACCACTTCTACTTCTTCACCCTCATATCTCTTCTCTCCTTTGGCTAACCACTACTCCGGTATTTTCTTACCTCCACCACCAACGCATCATGGCGGTTCTAGAGAGTTTCGACGATGGCTATGCTGCTGGAAGTCCAGCCACCGGCGCTCCAATGGGTGGTAGTCACGCAAAAGAAGTCATGTAACATCCGTGGCGGTGGTTCAAGCTTCAGATCTGACAAGAACATGTTATGTGGCGGCGGCGGTGGTTTCATAACGACGATGTTTGAGGGGTGTGGTGGTCAGAATCCACAAGAGCGGTAGGGCTGGCAATTCTGACACGAACACGATAACACGACACGAACCTACACGAAGTTAACAGGTTTCGTGTTTGACCTTAACAGGTTTCGTGTCTAAACAGGTCGACACGATAAGACCTGTTTAAATTTCGTGTCTAAACAGGTTAAAACCCGTTAACCTGTTAAGACCCGTTAGTGACCTGTTTATAATTTTAAATTAAAAAATATATCAAATATGTGGGGTTAACATGTCATGTTCGTGTCTTAACAAGTCGTGTTCGTGTCTTAACAGGTCATGTTCATGTCTTAACAGGTCGTGTTCGTGTCTTAAACAGGTCATATGATATGTTGGTAACATTTTCGTGTCTTAACAGGTCATTTCGTGTAACCTGTTTATTAACAGGTTCGTGTTCGTGTTTGGAAAATCAGACACGATAAGATTTCGTGTCGTGTTCGTGTTTACAGGTTTCGTGTTCGTGTCTTATCGGGTTCGTGTCTTAACAGATCGGGTTGACCCGATATGCCAGCCCTAAAGAGCGGTGACGACGACAATTCTTGGTCTATGTCTGGTCGAAAAAATAAAAAGTCACGGATATGGTGGCCGGTAATTTTGGTGACTGACAGTAATCTTTGTGGAGATTGTGGTTAGATCTCAAGCTTATAAAGATGAGGGTTATGAAGCTATAGGTGTGTGTTGCGTGGCAGAGTGTGAGTGAGAGAGAGAGGACTACTACCTTTACAAAATCAGTTGAAGATAACAAAATCAGTTGAGGATAAGAAATGTTTGAGATTTCATTTTCTCATCAAAGGGCATGTTTGGCTAAGTTTTTTTAAACAACTTATTGACTTTTTGAAAAGTCATAAGCTTCAAAATGATGTTTGGCAATGAGGGTGATGTGAGCGGAAAAAGCCAATAAGTCAATAAGTCACTCCATACTGACTTTTCCAAAAAGCCAATAAGTCAATAAGTTGTTTCAAAAAACTTAGCCAAACATGCCCAAAATATGGGTTAAAAATTCGAAACATATGAGTGAAGCTCAAACTTATTCACCAGTTTGAGTTCGTACATAGTTGTTATTCATCACATGGTTTTTTTATTTTGGGGTTTTTAATATTTCTTAAAAAATCCTATACAGTTACAAATCCATCGCAACGCACGGGTCTCTAAAACTAGTTTTACTTAAATAACAAACAAAGTAAATAATAAAAAAAATATTTCAGATTTATATTAGAAAAGAAAACTTCAAATTGAAATAGGAAGAAAACAAAAATACAACAAGGAATAAAAAAAAGGAAATATTATATACTATAACATTTTGAAGTTGCAAATATAGTAACTTTTTAAGTTTCCCATATTCACCACAAAAATTTTCATGATTTTTATTTAGCAACATCTTTTTTTGGTTATTTTTGATAACATAATTAGTTGAAATATATTTTGTTTTCGTTATATAACTTTTTAAATAGTTGTTTTACAAAATTTCAAACTAACCCACATTCACGCTAGTGACTATCTGAGAATGAATATGCAAAAGTTGAGGACTATAGCTATAATTTTAAAAGTGTATGTATTATAGGTGAAAACAGAGCAAACCACAGGGACTATACGGACACTTTTCTCTAAATTTGATTTAAAACTGAGTCTGATCAAATTTGATAAACCTTTTTGGGGGGTCTTCTCTTTCAGTTGGTATAGTGAACGCTAGAATTATAACGAGCCGAAACAAAATCAACCAAATTTCCGAGGCGTTGTGCGGAACCGAGTTGGCTCTAATATAACATATATTTTTTATGTTTCCTCTTTTGGTTGTTATGGCAAGTGTCTAAACCGTAACGAGCCGAAATGAAAATGACCGAACGTAACGACCCAAAACGAAATCGACCGAATACCCGCCGCGTAGCGCGGGCAACCCCGCTAGTTAAGTGACAAAATCAAAAAGAGAAAAAATGAAATGAAGCTACATGAAAAAGCTCCTTTTCGAATCGAACTCGGTACCACTACTAAACAACATATTTTAAATGGAGATGATAACCACAGAACCATGAATATCTTTTTTTTGGTGTTTGAAACAAAATTTATATATATACACTTAATATACAAAAAAATTATAAAAAAAAATTCGGGGGTCGCCCATTCCGCACCCCCTCTGGGCCGGCCCTAAAATCAAGCTGACAATCATATCAAACTCCGTGACTGCATCTGTCTCTGGATTCTTTGCTAGCATGTCTGATGACTGCTGTAACAGATATGATTTCATGTTTTTTATTATGTTTGAACAGAACTGATCAACAACTTCTTATTAAATTCTTTAAATTTAAATATTTTTAACAATTTTTAATTTAAAAAAAAATCCTAAACCAAAACCACCAAAAAGTTTATAGACAAATTTAATAAGCACTTGGACTTTTTTTTTAATTTTTAAATTCGTCATGGATTTATCAAATACTACAAAACTCGATCATACGTGCAATGTCGTTTACTAGAATACCACTTTCACCACGTGACGTACTTGCTGCCCGACACTCGGCTCGCACTGGGCTGCTGCACGGCACACGCCCTCGTGTGCCATCCTCCATAAACAATATCCCCTTCCCCCACACACACGATCTTCACCATTTCTTCTCATCTACACAATTATTTATAAAACTAGCCCACTTTTGCTAATCTTCAGTTACATCTCCTGTTAGTGTTTGAGATTCTAATTATGGAAGATTCAACATCTACCGAAGAAAACATCGATACAGCGAAAAAGAAGAAACCGGGTTGCAGGTACGGCACGATTACTTTTTCGATTTATAGTTTTGAATTCCAGATCCTGAACCCATTTTTTATTCTTGCCGCAAAAAGAGTGGTGGAAAGGTTCATAGGAAAATTCATAAAGCTGAAAGGGAGAAGCAGAAACGTGACCATATGAATGATCTGTTTCTGGAGCTTATTAAAGCTTTGGGTATGGATTTTAAATTTTTGATCATATCTGGTTTGTTTCACAGGTAACACCATTACATAAAGGTTGTTTCATTGCTTGCAGAATCGGCTATTCCGAACACTGGGAAGTCTTCTGCATTGACGGACACAATTCGAATAATCGGGGACTTGAAAGCTCAAGTGGACTCTCTTAAGAAGGAGAATTCGGTTCTGTTAGCTGAATCTCAATACGTGAGTTATACAAATACGGCCTTCCCGGCATAATTAATCAAGTTTTGGGTTGTCGTGTGTCTAACCTGGTTAATAAAGAGGTTGTATTCGGGTTGACCTTTTTAACCAGATTATTTAAACAGGTCGTGTTTGGGTTGAACTGTTTACCTGTTAAATTAACAGGTTGACCCGCCTACCGGTTTAAAAGTTGGAATAAAAAATACCCAAAAAACAAAAAAGCTTTCAACCTGCTGACCCGTTTTAACCTATTTATTAAACCCGTTTACGACCTGTTTTTGTATTTAACTATAAACGGGTTAATTTGGGTTACTTTTATTTTAAACTTGTTATATTGGTTATGCTTGAAAAAAGGAAACGGCCCAAAACTCATTCTATGAGGTATACTTTCACGCCCCTTAACTACACGTAGGCACCACATCACCTACTTGACCCTTTTTCACTTCACCTCACACCAAGGAAATGGTTTAACCCCATTAACGCCCCTTAAATTAATTAAAATACATATATATAGCATGTTGTGTGTGTGCAAATTTTGCAATGCTTGATTCCCTCCCTCTCTCTCCTAGTTAACTTCTTAACATGTGAAGCTTTTAATGCCTCTTAACACCCTTAAGGAGCGGTTTAACAGATGTTAACGGATGCCAACTAGGATTAACACCTATGGGTGTTAGAGTATACCAGGTGGCCTTATTGTATCTTTTATACAACATGTTAATTATGTATTTGTTTTGTTGGAATATAATTGTTTGAAATATAAATGAACAGATTGCTGTTGAGAAAAATGAACTAAAAGAGGAAAACAATGCCATAGAAGCCCATATTAAAAAGCTTCAAAGTCAGATAGATGAGAGAGCTCATCCCCAGTCTTTATGGGCTTCAGAATGCAACCCTGTTGTGGGCCCTGTTTTCGTATTGCCGGTACAAAATGACCCGAAACTTTTTGCGCAGTCCAAGATCCCTGAGCCCGTAACAAAGCAACTCGGGCCAAGTGTGAGCAAACCGCATGCTCGATATCCGTCACCCAATGATTCATGGCCATTTAACATTCTTTCTGAACAAGCAAGAGCAGATTAGAATTAATTATTGGTTGTTTTATATGGTTAGTAAGAGTAGCTTTAGGGGCCAAATGTTAGAATTATCAATTAGCAACTTATAAGTGGTATTTGCCCAGGAAACTGGAATTGTATTGATTAGATTTCAAAAAGATTCATCATATGTAGATTCGCGGTATCAATAAACACCAAACCTTGATGGTCCGGAACCACAACTAGTGACCTGACCTCCATGGTCTGAAACGGGACCAAATCTAATACAACTTTAGATACAGAATTCAACGCAGAAAACTTATACATAGATATTGAAAAACATGTTATAAATCATCCCAAGAATTGTGTATGAGTGTTAAAGATTTTAATTCTTAATTTTGGTAAAGCTCAATGTAGGAACATAAATAGAAGGAATTACCTCTTTGAGTGTTAACTTAGCGCGCTTCAAGAAGCGTGAACTTGGCTTTAATACACACATGAATGGATACGGACTAATGTTAAAATTGTCAAGTTAAACTCAAGGAAATTATAGTAACCTTTGCGTATATTATCATGAGGTATTTAAGTGAGTATAAAGTTTTCGATCATTGGAGATGTCGGAAGTGGGGATGACGAAACTGTCAGAAGAAGCGGTGGTGCCGAAGGAAGCGACAAGGGTTGCAACGACGGTTAGGGGGTAGGGGCGCCCATCACTCACAACATCCAATCAATTTCTGTCATGTCATCGAGCTTTATTCCATTAATAGTGATGGTTTTTAGTGGAAATGCTCATCACTAACCACACATTATCAAAATAAAAAATAAAATAAAAAACTAAACTAAATTGCATGTTCTTCACGCGTGAAAATCTCAACGCGTTATAAAGTTGACAAGTGATAAAAAGGGGCGGCGGCGGTGTTCCGTTGCATTCCACGAGTGATGGAGGTGCCATCACGGGGCGCCCCGTCCCCCTTATAGTTATAGATTCCAATTCCTTTAAATTTGTCAGACCTTAATAAATCATAAATTCAAATTCCTTAAAAAATATGTGTACCAACCAGAAGTCACTACTAATTTATTAATTAACCCAATATAATAAAAAGGCCGCACGATTATAGAATAAAAGTGTGAGTGGACTAGAAGAGTTGCACTGCATCATGATGTGTTTACTTTATTTACCCTTTACACTTATGGTTTAGTTGGACTAGAACAGTGCCAGGAAACTATAGTTGTGGTCCATTGGGTTTACCCTTACAGCTTAGTTGGACTAGAAAGAACAGTTGCATGATGTGTGCTACCTTTCCTTTCCTGTTTTCATACAAAAGTTAGTGTATTTAATAATTACTTGCATTAGTTTCTTCTAAGTCATAATTAGCTTCTAAACTTCTTCCAAGATTCGCTAATCATCACCCTCAATCATTCATATTATTCATAAAATAGTTGTAGTAAATGCAATACATATCTATGGATATATTAATATTCGGATATTCTAGTTGTTTATTTATTTATTTGTTTATTTATTTATTTTTTGCATAATTGGATGTTAGTCAATTTTCAAATTCTTTAGTATAAATCTGTTCAAAAAAAAAAAAAATTCTTTAGTATAAAAGATTTTATGTAGTATGCTCAAGAAAAAAAAATAGTAGATCTTAACTAATATTGATAGTTACTTTCAAAAAAAAAAAAAAAAAAAAACTAATATTGATAGTTTAATTTACATAGTAGATCTTAACTAATATTGATAGTTTAGTTTCTTATTATATTGTATCTACTTGATATAATTAATTAAAAAAAAGGAATTTTATTTTGACTCAAACAGTAAAAAATAAATAAACCGCCAGATTACCAACACTAACTAGAATTCATAGATAGATTACCAACACTAACTAGAATTCGTTGGTGGAGTACCGTACTATCCTTAAATATCGCCTCATGATTCCTTTATTCCCAGTTGATGAGGTATGCCCAGTTTGTCATAAGGCGTGTTTGGATTCTTTTGGTGAGCATGCAGTTCATTGTAAAGAGCTCCCAGGGTTCAAATACCGACATGATTTGGTTAGAGATGTCCTTTTTGACATATTCAGGTGCGCTGGTATTTTTGCTAAGAAAGAGGCACCCATTAATTTCTTAACAGACCCGTTGGAAGGGAGATCTACCCTTCGACCAGCCGACATTCTGGTCTTTGGATGGGTAGGAGGAAAACACGCCTGTGTGGATCTAACAGGGGTTTCCCCGCTTGTGGGCTTAGGGATGAGTGCTTTCACAGTGGGTCAGGCTGCTTTAAAGGCTGTTTCGGGTAAAGTGATCAAGCATGAGAAAGCGTGTCTTGACAACCAGCACGTGTTTATCCCATTTGCTTTTGATACTTTTGGTTTTCTGGCGCCAGAGGCTGTGGACCTACTTAGTCGAGTTCAAAGGGTCATGCATAGTAATGTTATGACCCCGAGATCTATGGACGTAGTTTTTAAAAGACTTAGTTTTGCTATTCAAAAAGGGGTAGCGGCGCAGCTTGTTGCCCGTTTACCAACTATCTCGATTTTGTAATAATGATTGAAGGAATGACAAAAAAATATATATATATATATATATAAACGTTAAGAATTTACTAAACATGTTTTCTTAAGTTGTATTTAATGTATCCAAAGTTTTTTAGAAAAGTTGAAGTTAATGCATTATAACTAATATCAATATCAATTTATTTTACCTTTTTAGAAAAAAAATTATCAAAGGGGGCTAATTTGCCGTTCAAAAAAAAAAAAAGAAAAAAAAATATCAAAGGGGGCTAATAACCGAGTTCAAAGAAATTTCAAAACATACAAATTTGTATATAAAGTTATATTATATTAAGGGAACATCCTGTTGGTTTAGGTGTATGTCTCACAACCAAAAAATTGAGAGTTTAGATGCTAGAATATTCAGGTCGGTTGTGCTGTATTTATCCTAAAAAATCTAGGAATCTATGTTAAAAAATTTGATTCTTTATGTGTATATTTACCACACAGGTTAGATGAGACCAATTAAACATCAAAATCAAGTTACCACATACTATGAAACTAAACTTTATCATTACAATCTTAGTTATAAACATTTATTATTATATAAAAAGGATTTTTACATGTAACATGAAGTGGTCCAAAAGTTTTTAACCCCTAGAAAGCACATCACATGCCTCTTCATACCAACCCTTTGTATGTGGTACCACAAAGATGCTAAGGTTTAAATAATTTCCTAAAACTAATCTTTTGTCCCCCAAAGTCCTAACAACACAACCATAACCACTTTCTTTAATTCATAAAAATACATGCATCTAAAAAATAAAAATTAAAGAAACTTTACTTTTTTCGAAAGTATATTATAAAATGTCAGTTTGGAGACATATAAAAGAAGTAAAAGAAACAGTGTGAAAAGCATCATTTTAAACATTAGCGTTTGCCTTAAACTGAGGAATATATACATGATTCAATCTTTTTTATATTATATAAATTTTATTTCTCGAGTATAGTTGGTATAGCATTTGCCTTTTACTTGTTTTTAAAGTCATATGCTGAAACAAATACGAATATTTATATTTGAATATTCTTGTATGTTTGAATCACACATTAAAATCATCTAGCCTCATGTCACGTGCTCTCCTGTTTCTCATGGTTTTTTTTCTTCTTTTTTTGCATATGCTTATACTATAAGATGATTAGAAGTTTACAACATAGACCATGAGATTTCTCTTTAAATGCTAGGATATAAAACATTCATGAGATAGAATGCTAGGATATAATACCGTATATTCCACACATGAAAATGACATATTATAGATAATAAAATAGGATTCTACAAAAAAATTTCTATTAATTTAGTATAAACTTTTATTCTTATCTCTTAGTTTTGAGCATAGATAATAAAATAGGATTCTACAAAAAAAATTTCTATTAATTTGGTATAAACTTTTATTCTTGTCTCTTAGTTTTGAGCATATTTGTGAATTCTATTCAAAATGTATATTTTGAACCTTGAGGTTTGATATTTATTGTTAGTTTTATCTAAGAGTAAACTGTCATTTTGGTCCCTGTGGTTTGGCCAGTTTTGTCATTTTAGTTCAAATCTCAAACTTTTTACATCTGGGTACCTGTAGTTTGCATTTTGTTGCCATTTTAGTCCAAAATTCAAAAACCCTATTTTTTTTACTGTTACAACCTCCTATTTTGTCCTTTAGTGCAGGGACATTTTGGTCATTTTTTAAATTTCATTTGTTTTAGTTTTTTTTAGCAATAATATATATTGGGGATGATGATGTTGGGGATGATGATGATCATAATCAGTTCTCTCTCTCTCTCTCTCTCTCTACTCTCTCTCTCTATAGCACCACAACCGCCACCTCCTCCTCCCTCTCTCTCTCTCTCTTTTCCGGTGACAGCCGACACTCCGTGAACTCCACCACCACCGTGAACGCAACCACCGCCACCACTGAAACCCTAAAGCGCCACCACCGCTGTCACCATCAAAGCCGATACTGAAACCCTAAACCACCGGAAGTTTAGCAGATCTGGAACCTTCTATGTTCGATCTACGATGGTGTAGCAAAAGTATTGTTGAAAACCAGGTAAATAATCTGCTTTTTTATTTAAAAACGAGAGATTTGAATGGTTAGGATGGATATTACAGTGTGGTGGTGGAGGGTGTACGGTGGTGGAGGGGAGACGGTGGTGGAGGGTGTACGGTGGTGGAGGGGAGACGGATGATGATCTGTGATTTTGTGATGGATGATCTGTGATTTTGTTAATGTTTTAGGTGGTTGAGGGTGATTTTGTAACAAACAGGATGATCAAAACTTGAACCCAGTCCTTTTATTCACCACGAGGCTGTGATGATTTCACCTAATCCGAGTCAAAATTGGGTCAACATTTGAGATTTTCCGCAGCTTGGCGTGGCAGAATCGGAGGAGGGCAAGTGCGCTTGCAACCTCTGTTTGCAGCCATGGCGGTTTTGATGTGTTGTTGGAGCCTCGTTTCTTTATAGAAATCGGTTTTTGATTTTCTTGAAGATGATGTTCTTGATTTTCTGGATTTTTTGGGTTTTGATGATGATGTTCTTGAAGATACAGATCTGAGCCTCGTTTCTTTTTACAAATCGGTTTTTGTTTTGATTTGTTGTTGGAGCCTCGGTTCTTTTTACAAATCGGTTTTTGTTTTGATTTGTTGTTGTTTGTATTTTGATTTTTGTGATGGTTTCTGGTTTTGTTCTGGGTTCTTGATTTTCTTGAAGATGATGTTCTTGATTTTCTGGGTTTTGATGATGAAGTTTGATGATGTTCTTGAAGATGATGTTATTAATTATTGAAATGTTATAATAAAATAACATGGACCAAAATGCCCCTGCACTAAAGGACAAAATAGGCAGCTTTCAACAGTAAAAAAGGGGGGTTTTTTGGATTTTGGACTAAAATGGCAACAAAATGCAAACCACAGGGACCCAGATGTAAAAAGTTTGAGATTTAGACTAAAATGGCAAAACTGGCCAAACCACAGGGACCAAAATGGCAGTTTACTCTTTATCTAATGTCCTAACTTTGTCCATTTTTAGTTAACCCAAAGGTATTTTTTTCTTTTTACATATGAGTAAACTGTCATTTTGGTCCCTGTGGTTTGGTCACTTTTGCCATTTTAGTCCAAATCTCAAACTTTTTAAATCTGGGTCCCTGTGGTTTCACTTTTATTGCCATTTTAGTCCAAAATCCAAAACCCCCTATTTTGACTGTTAAAAGCTGATTGTTTTATCCTTTTGTTCAGGAGCATTTTGGTCATTTGATTTTATTATAACATATTAATAATTAATAAACTAAATTAAATATATTTAATTCCTTTATACCATAATATAAACATACATTTACATACAGATCATCATCTTTATTGTCATCCTACCCCAAATCATCACCCCCCCCCCCCTAAATCATCTTACCCAAAATCATCGCCGACATCTTGCCAAGACCAGAGACTTACAGTGATTTTCAGTTAGCTTGGAGATCATAAAATGGTGGGTGTGTATCTATTTCTGATAAAACTCAGCCTACAAGATCCATATGGTCAACAATCCCCAGTCAACCATTCATTTCTGCTGCAATGGCTGAAAAAGAGGTTGCAAAAATCAGGGGATCATTCATGATCAAAGATCGAAATGTTCAATTTTTATGTAATCATCAAACTATTGAAGATATTAAGATTTTGAAAGAAAATGAACAAGATTTTGAATCTGGGTATGTTGAATTTGGATCCGAATACCCTGTTGTTATGGTTTTTGAATCTGGGTATGAACAAGATATTAAGGTTTTGAAAGAAAATGAACAAGATTTATGTAATCACCTTCATCTCCACCGTCACTCACCTCCAGCAATCCACCATAGTCACTCACTCACCTCTGGTAATCCACCATAGTCACTCACTCACCTCCAGCAATCCACCATCGTCATCATCATCATTCTTCATCATCAGCGTCATCTTCCCCCAAAAAAACCCTAATCCCACACATCGTTCATCACCTTCATCTCCACTGTCACTCACTTCTGACAATCCACCATCGTCACTCACTCACCTCCGGCAATCCACCATAGCCGCTCACTCACCTCCCGCAATCCACCATCGTCATCATCATCGTTCTTCATCATCAGCATCTCTTATCATCATCACTGTTCATCATCTCTGATCTTCACCACTTTGCATCGTCAACGTTCATCATCATCGGCTCTGGTCATCTTCCATCACCACACAATCTTCATCTTCGTTCGTCAAAGTCACCTCCGACACTGAACACCACCACACATCGTTCATCACCTTATTTTTGGGGAAGATTATCTGCTTCGATTTTGTGGGATAGGTTTTTTTTGGGGAAGATGATGGTTAAATGGGGGAAGATGATGGTTAAATAAGGGTATAAAGGAATTAAATATATTTAATTTAGTTTGTTAATTATTAATATGTTATATTAAAATCAGATGGACAAAAATGCCCTGAACAAAAAGACAAAATAGGCAGGTTGCAACAATAAAAAAAGGGGGTTTTGAATTTGGACTAAAATGACAATAAAAGTGAAAACACAGAGACCCAGATTTAAAAAGTTTGAGATTTGGACTAAAATGGCAAAAATGTCCAAACCACAGGGACGAAAATGGCACTTTACTCTTTACATATTTATTTGAACCTTGAGGTTTGATATTTATTGTTAGTTATATCCAATGTCCTATCTATTTTTTTCACGTTCTTAACTTACTTTATGTTTATTGTATAAAACCCACTTTCTCTTTGTATGCTAGAATATAATACCGTGTATTGCACACATGAAAATGACATATTATAGATAATAAAATAGGATCCTACAAAAAATTATATTAATTTAGTATAAACTTTTATCTTGTATCTTAGATTTGAGCATATTTGTCAATTCTATTCAAAATGTATAATTTGAACCTTGAGGTTTTATATTTATTGTTAGTTCTATCTAATGCCTTAACTTTGTCCATTTTTAGTTAACCCAAATGTATTTTTGTCTTTTTATATATTTCTTTGAACCTTGAGGTTTGATATTTATTGTTAGTTCTATCCAAAGTCCTAACTTTGTCTATTTTTAGTCAACCCAAAGGTATTTTTGTCTTTTTACTTATTTATTTTTGTCTTTTTCTATTTTTTTTCACGTTATTAACTTACTTTATGTTTATTGTAAAAAACCCAATTTCTCTTTGTATGCTAGGATATAATACCGTGTATTGCACACGTGAAAATGACATATTATAGATAATAAAATAGGATCATACAAAAAATTTCTATTAATTTAGTATAAACTTTTATCTTGTCTCTTAGTTTTGAGCATATTTGTTAATTATATTCAAAATGTATATTTTGAACCTTCAAGTTTGATAATTATTGTTAGTTCTATCTAGTGTCTTAACTTTGTCCATTTTTACTTAACCCAAAGGTATTTTTGTCTTTTTACATATTTATTTGAACCTTGAGTTTTGATATTTATTGTTAGTTCTATCAAATGTCCTAACTTTGTCTATTTTTAGTTAACCCAAAAGTATTTTTGTCTTTTTACATATTTATTTTTGTCTTTTTTTCTATTTTTTCACACTCTTAACTTACTTTATGTTTATTGTATAAAACCCACTTTCTCTTTGTATGCTAGAATATAATACCGTGCATTGCACACGTGAAAATGACATATTATAGATAATAAAATAGGATCCTACAAAATTAATTTAGTATAAACTTTTATCTTGTCTCTTAGTTTTGAGCCTATTTGTCAATTCTATTCAAAATGTATATTTTGAACCTTAGGTTTGATATTTATTGTTAGTTCTATCTAATGTCTTAACTTTGTCCATTTTTTAGTTAACCCAAATGTATTTTTGTCTTTTATATATTTCTTTGAACCTTGAGGTTTGATATTTATTGTTAGTTCTATTCAATGTCCCAATTTTGTCTATTTTTAGATAACCCAAAGGTATTTTTGTCTTTTTACATATTTATTTTTGTTTTTTTTCTATTTTCTTCACTTTCTTAACTTACTTTATGTTTATTGTATAAAACTCACTTTCTCTTTGTATGCTAGGATATAATACCGTGTATTGCACACATGAAAATGACATATTATAGATAATAAAATAGGATCCTACAAAAAATTTCTATTAATTTAGTATAAACTTTTATCTTGTCTCTTAGTTTTGAGCATATTTGTCAATTCTATTCAAAATGTATATTTTGAATATTGAGGTTTGATATTTATTGTTAGTTCTATCTAATGTCTTAATTTTGTCCATTTTTAGTTAACCCAATGGTATTTTTGTCTTTTTACATATTTAGTTGAACCTTGAGATTTGATATTTATGGTTAGTTCTATCCATTGTACTAACTTTGTCTATTTTTAGTTAACCCAAATGTATTTTTGTCTTTTTACATATTTATTTTTGTTTTTTTTTTCTATTTTTTCACGTTCTTAATTTACTTTATGTTTATTGTATAAAACCCACTATACCCCTTCCCCCAATTCACCCCCCCCCCCCCACCCAAATCTCTCTCATGAGGCATTCATTGACACCGACACCACCACACCACCATGAAAACTCAAACCACCTCCCATCAAACTTGGGAGAAGCTTGTGATGGCGGAGATTTGGCCCACTTAAAATGTGACGCTAGGGGCGTTGGAGGCGATTCCGTTGAGAGACTCTAGCCACTATTTGTAGGGGTGTGCAATAACCGAACCGTTAACCGAACCGAACCGAAAACCGACAAAACCGAACCGAAATTAACCGAAATCGAATTAACCGAAAGTCGGTTAACGGATATTTTTTTACCATTGGTTAACCGAAATTAACCGAACCGAATCATTTATTTTTTTATATATTTCTAGCTTTTATACCTCTATTTCATGTATTTCATGTTTTATACTTTCATTTCATGTAATAATACATCTATTTCATTTATTTACGCCTTCATTTCATTTACTTATACCTTCATTTCATTTATTTATACCTCCATTTTATGTAGTTAAACATTTATTCATGCATTTATACCTCTATTTCATTTATTTATACATCCATTTCATGTATTTATACATCTATTTCATGTATTTATACTTCCATTACATGTATTTCTAAGAAAAAAAATTAGCCCTTGTTTGAATTGGTTATTAACCGAAAGTTAACCGAACCGAAAACCGACAAATTAACCGAATTAACCGAACCGATTAACCGATCACTTCGGTTATGGTTACGTATAATGCTAATAACCGAACCGAACCAAACCGTGCACACCCCTAACCAATTGGATGGAGGGATGCCTAGGAAAGGGATGTCAGTGTTGTTGGACAGGCAGTTAATTTGTCGGAAAGGGTGACGAGATAAAGGAAATAGTTGAATGTGGATTTTATGGGTCGATTTGTATTATAGAATGTGTACTAGGGATGAGCATGGTACCCGTTTGGTACCGAAAGTACCGGTACCGAAAATCCCCAAAAGTGGGTACCAGTAACGGTACCGAATATACCCGGTACGGTACGGTTCGTCACCAATACAGGTTCGATACCGGTATTTTAGTGTAAAAACCGGTAAATACCGGTACCGAACCGGTACCGTATCTGACTGGTACCGAAAATGTCAAAAGTCGGTACCGAATCGGTAATGAAAATGTACCCGATTTGGTAAATTCGGTACCGGTACCGGTACCAGTACCATTTGCTCATCCCTAATGTGTACGAGTTGCGGTGGGATAATTGACATGGGAATTTAGGGTTTTTTACTAGGAATTTCGAATGACGATGTGGGGGTGGGACGGATATCGAAGTAGATGGCGGCCAGATTTGTGAACATCTTCCTTCAACTGTTCACCATCACCCACTTCTACCCATCCTCTACTCTATTTCTCTATCTCTCTCTAGACCACGCTAACACAACACTGATCGACGATTTTTTAGTTTCTTAGGGTTCACCACTAATGGAAGTGGCTAGTTTGTAAATTAATGATAGAGGTGGTTTGGTAGTGGTGCGTTGATTGTAGCATGGTGGTGGTGACATTGTTAGTAGTGGTGTTTGTGTCAGGAGGTGGTAGTAGTGGTAGTGGTGGATGTGTTAGGTGGCAGTGGTAGATATGTTTGCGAGAGAAAGTCAATAGTAAAAGTTCAGGCTTTTGTTAGTTAAATAATATTGATATGTACGAAAGGCATATATATATATATAAACGGTTTCAGGAGAAAACGGCAAAAAATGTGAGAACGGTGAGAAGATATCCTGGCCCAACACGTGGCGCGGGGCATGATCAGGGTCCGAGGGGTTTTTTTTGTCTTTTTAGTATTCTTCTCTTTTCCCGATTTTCGCGTTTGACATGTTGCTTATTTTTTGCGTGCAAGATAATTTTGACATTATCTAGAATTATTAATTACTTAGCGTTTTACTGTTTTTCTCAGATTTCTTCTCGTTGAATTAATTATTTTTGTGTCACATAGTTAATTTTTTTGGCGTTATGGCTTTTTCCATGTCATTTTTTCACGTTTTGTATCTTTTTGTTAATAATTGATTACCATAGATTAATATTTTATAAAATTACAATAATACGAAATCAAAATAAACTAATAGTCTTCCGTAGGCGGGATTACATCAGAGATGTACCCATCTCTTTGTTCATCACTTTCTTTAGATTCATCATCATCAAATTTCATATTTGTGTATAACGCCGTTAGCTCGTTTCTTCTTTGTTGCAGCCTATTCTTGAATATCACTGCATCCTTGGATTTTGGATCGTTTGAAGGTGCTAAATCACAGAGTTGTTCAATGATAGATAGCAACCCTGTCTTCAACATTTCTTCCATTGGCCTTGAATATTGCACCCCGTTTTTTTAAGTCTCTTCAAGCGTTCCTTCTTCCTCATGCAACACCCAACTGCTAAGTTTTGGTATAGGAGTATCGTCAATATCATCATCATCTTCATCATCTTATGCTGGAAATTTTCTCTTCGGTCTTTTTATTACAGTTTTTGTTCTTTCACAGTCGTTGGCCATTGGAACCCCAAGGGTCAGGATATCCTTCTGAACCCCTTCATTCATTCCAAGCATGGCTTTGATTGTCCTTACCTTTACCCTTCTCCAATCAAAGAACTTTATGATGAATCGTTTCTCTTTCCTTTCAAACCTCCATGCAATAACCTTAGCCATTTAAAAAGTTTTTGGCGTTTTGGACAATATGTGGCATTTTAGTCAATGTTTTTGGCGTGTTTGAGCTTGTGTTCTCATGGTCTTCTTTTATATTGACTTTTTTTCTCGTGCATGACAGGTAATTATGGCGTTTTGAAAAAGATAAATAAATTTAATTCCCCAAAGTATTATGCTTTCAATATAATAAATGTTCGTAATTATGTTTTCCGTCGTTTCATTTTACTGTTTTTTTGCAGTTACCGTGTTTTGTTTTCAGACTCAACTGTTTTTATGGTGTAACACATCTAATATTGACGGCTGTAATTATGGCGTTTTGTTTTCCAATGGCAGTTAGATAACGATTGGATTTTTTTGTTTTATATTCTTTGCACATTGTTTCACGTTTTTTTTATAATAGTAGTTGTTCTAAGTAATTTTATTATAGTTTGGTAGTTTTTTGGGGGCGTTTTTATGGCATCATGACATTTTACAAGCAATTGCTCATTTTGGCGTTTTATTATATATTTCATTATAGTATTAATGTGCTTTTGTTGTTTATTAACTGAAATTACAAAACAAACAAGAGACAAAGAAAACTAAAAAAAACAAAATAGAAGTAATTTATGCTCTAAATCTTCAGTGTCATTAGTCTCTTTTTTCTTTTGAAACTACAAGAACTGTGACAAATAAATGGCGTTTTGGGTTTGGCGTTGTTTATTTTCTTTGTTCATGTGTTGAAGTGTCTTTGTAGATGTTGGAGATATAGATCAACCCTTTGTGGGTGGATGCTATCTGCCTGTCGTCTTCATTATAATCATCGAGGCCAAAGTAGCATTTACACTGGTATAGGTCTCTTCTTATCATCCAAACATTCTTTAAGAACAAAGATGACAGAATGACATATGGGTGTCATCAGTCTCTCTTTTTTTAATTTTGTCTATCTCATGCAGCAAAATCTTACTACACTCACGTAACAAATCATTCAGCGAAACTTCATGCAGAACATTACTGAGTATCAAAGAAAATATGTTTGTCATCGTTGTATTTTTTGGCGTTTTACATTGAGTTGTATTTTTTTAGGAACCACTGTGTTTTTTGTGTGTTTTTTTGGTGTGATAAACGGAAGGTGGTGAGACGTTTCTATTTATAGAATTTTTTTGGCGCGTTGTTTAGGCGGGATATTATTTTTTATAACAAAAAATGTAATTAACATTTATCCAGATGTAAGGTTTGGCGTTATATATTATGGCGCTTCATATTTTGTGGCATTTTTGTAGGCAGAGAGCTTAAATAAAAACACAGAAAAAAGTACGTGGTGATAAAATTGGCGTTTTGTATTTATTTGACGTTTTATTTTTTAATGGCGTTTTATGTGAGAAATGGTGTTTTACCTTTTTTACCCTTAATGAAGTGCGTCCACGTAATAAAATTGATGTTATTTACGAAAATGTCACCGTGCCAATCTAGTCCATAGATTGTTTTGATCGGACGATCAATAATCACACTTTCTACCGTTTTCTCTAAATCCTTATATATATATATATATATAATATTAGTTGCACAAGTTTTAAACTTATAAGAATGGAAATTACCAAAAACTAAACTACACACATATAAGCAAGTATACCTATCATATTCGTAGTATAGTGCTGGCAAGAACCAAGTATCGATTCTCAGGACACAATGGCTCCTAATAATCAATCGTCAGCCACTATCTAACCGATGTAAAAGGAATGGTTTGTAAGGAAACTAAGGACTGCATATGAGAAACTGAAGAACAACTATAAAAGTCTAAAAAATTAGATATAGAAGATAACCACCTAGGTGTCAAATCCTATTGACTGGAATGACAAGTCAGAATGACTATATGCAACTGTGTGAAGTACTATAGAGATTAGAACCCTACAAGGACATTCATCAAAATTCAGAAAACTATGCTATAGACGCAAAAAAAAAATCCAAATTAAAGTAGCAAGTTTATGTTATGATCACTTATGATTTAGGGTTTCTAGGTTAGGTTCTAGACTGAACAACAAACACTGCAACATACGAACTAATCAAGATCAACAATGTAAAAAACTATACCTTGTTTCCAGATCCTTTTATTTAGATCCTTCCCATAGGAGCTCACACCTCTTACAAATTATGTTACCAAGTTGTCTACTGTCGGGTAAGGTTTCCAGCGTTAGATTAACGAGCGCTAGTAGAATCTAAAGATAGAATAAATCAAATATAACTAACATACCTCATTGAAAGATCGATTCAACCACACAACTCCATCTTAAAACCATTATTTAGCATGCAATCATACATATCGTTCAGAAAAACAAAACTTTATTGTAATCACACATAAAGTCAAACCGAATCAATAAACCTAGATGATTACAAGAGTTTAGCCAAACAAAATCAAGAACTATACAAACTCAGTAGCAATCATCTCTAAAACTAGAAGAGAACGAAAGATGAATAAACAAATCGAGCTGATTAACGCGAATAAACTTCAAGATAACTTCGTTTATGCTCCAAGATCCTCCAAAATCACTCTTTGAATGTCCTTTGTTGTTCTCTGGTCAAATTATGCAGTTTACGACCGTTATGGGGATATAAATAGTAAAATCTAGGGTTTTTATGCGTCTTGGCCTATTCTGGGTTGGGTACACGCCGTACCATTACACTAGGTGGGTTGTACCCATGTTGGGAATCCCATATTCAAATTCCTCTCACTGAGAAACTCAAGATTAATATGTTGTGGGCCTCGTAACTCATTTTCTACCCCAATATATGTCCATTTAAAGTATAAACTCTTTTCTGTTAGCCTGTTTTGCTCATTGTTTGCCTCATTTCTTTGGGATTTCATCCAAATCATTCACAAACACCGTCTAAACCTACAAATCCATAATACTAATGAATAATTATCATAATCATATCTAATTTGGAATATAAACCCGGTAAATATCTCTATATCTCCTTACCAAATTTAGAATGAACATATTTATATATTACCAATTAGCAACATGGGGGTGCATTTGTTGTTTATACCCTATGCTTATTGGTTTGTTTATGCTTTGGAGGCTTGTATCTTAGGCTTATTTTGTTGTATCTTGAGTGGGTATTTAAGTGTGCCGTTTTGGTTAAGTCTCATTTTGAAGTCACACCTTTTCTCACCTCCGACTCCATCTCTGCCTCCCTCCTCCACCATCACACCACCGCCAATCTGGCACCCCCGCCCCTAATTTCCGATTGTTCTATTTTATGGTATCGCTTGGGTTATTTTGTTGCATGCCATTTTGGTCGGTTACTTTTAAATGTCGGCATAATGGGTCAGCATGGCCTTTATTTTGCCGATGGTTGCCTTTTTGGTCAGCGTGGCCTTTATTTGGCCAGTTTGTTTTGGCCTTTTTATGGTCTTTTGGTTCGGTGATATGATGTAGATGCATGCGTTTTTTAGACTGAAAGGGGTCATCCGTAACCCCATAGTTATGTGCTTCTTTTGTTTCGTTATTGTTACTTTGTGATGAGGTTTTTCAGGTAGCCTTTTTTAATTGTTTGATTTGTTCATTTGAACTCTATTTTGTTGCTTTATGAGTTTGTGTTGATGAAGATTACACCTGTGTGTTCATACCAGACTCGGTGTCGATGAGGATGAAGATGAAGATGACACATGGTTGTTCATCCGAGACTTTTTTTGGTGTAGTAGATGTTGTATATGTTTAAAAGACGTGTTTTGGCTAATGCAATTCCCTTTGGTCTCAATAAAGATGCTTTGATGGTCATCTAAGAGCGTAGTTGTGATGGTTCTTCAGTTTTGGCTTAGCACGTTTTATTGCAACCTACTGAAGATTCTGAGCCTGAGTTGTTTCGTCTTTCAAGTCTGGTTATGACAGTGAGAACATGCATTGTTATCTACATATTACCATTTAGCTAAATTTTGTTGCTACGGAATGGTGTGCATATGTTTGACCATATCCGGATTGTTTGTTTACTTACTTATATACTATCAGTTAGCAACATGTTGGTGCATTTTTTGTTTGTACCCTATGCTTATTAGTTTGTTTATTGGGGGGATTGTATCTTGGGTTTATTTTGTTGTATCTTGAGTGGGTATTTAAGTGTTCTTTTTGGGTTATATGGCTTCATTTTCAATCCATACCTACTCTCACCTCTAACTCACTCTCTAGCTCCCTCATCCCATCGTCGCACCTCCACCGATCCGTCACTTCCACCCCTAATTTCAGATGGTTCTGTTTTTTAGTATCGTTTAAAATGCTTTGTTTCATGCCTTTTTGGTCGGCACGTTTTTGTTGTGGCATAGTTGTTTCATTTTGTAAGTCCGATTAGGATTATGAGAACATGCATTATGATCTACATATTACCATTTAGCTAAATTTTGTTGCTATGGAATGGTGTGCATATGTTTGACTATATTCGGATTGTTTGTTTACTTACTTATATACTATCAATTAGCAACATGTGGGTTCATTTGTTTTTTGTATCCTATGCTTATTGGTTTGTGTATGTATTGGGAGCTTGTATCTTGGGCTTATTTTGTTGTATCTTGAGTGGGTATTTAAGTGTGCTTTTTGGGTTGAGTGGCTTCATTTTGGTTTGGTATGTTTTTGTTGCAGCCTACCGAAGCTTTTCAGCTTGAGTTGTTTCATTTTGTAAGTCTGGTTATAACTGCGAGAACATGCATTATAATCTACATATTACTATTTGTAACGCCCCAAAAATCTGAAAGTTAATATTTGTTGTATGTTATTATGTGACACGTCAGGAAATAAATAACTAGGCTATTTAACCTAGTTAAGGGTATGGTCAAAAGTCTTAAATGATTAAGGTAGTGTCAGTTATGTTTTAAAAGTAAACCCGAGGGGTTAAAATGGAACAAATGAAAGTTAAGTTATAAAATAACTAAACACACACAAACACACACATACGTGTGTGTTCGAGAAAGATCAGGAGGCTCCCATGGAGCCTCAAACCCTAAATCGCCTTTAAGCTCAAATTGGAAGGCAAGATGAAGCTGAAATCCATAACCGAACATGGATTAATGATCACCAACACGAGGGGATCATAAGGTATGTCTTAAATCTAAGATTGGTGATCATGGGTGAAGTGGGTTATGTTCTAATCCGCGAGTTAATATGAAATTGATCATGTACAAGGGTTAGAATCCTCGTGTAGAACATGGGTTATGAATGGTTTGCGTTAATTTTATGATTAGAGGTGACACCCGTTAGTTAGGGTGAAGATGATGACTAGAATCACCTCCTATGTTCAAGTCTTGTTGAATGATTGATGTATTATGTGGGTATGATGAATTATTGTTAGATGAAAGTATAGGAATATGATGATGTTATGTTTAATGTTCATTTGGAATGATACACGATGATTAGTAGTTGGTTTTGATGGGTTATGTATGAGTTTAGAAGAATTGTGCATGAAGTAGTTGTACGTTATGCTTAAAAGGTAGTACTCACATCAAGTGTATGATGAAATGTATATAGTGTCGTCCGTATAGTTGATTATGATGTTACGGGTATATGATGATAAGTCGATAGTTAAGTATGGTTAATAGTTGACTTTTGAAAGCCAACTAAGTATAAGAAACATGATTTGACTCGTTGTCGTAAATGTAGGTTGATGGGAAGTCGTATGGTACATGTTATGGCAATCTGTGTTAAATGTAGTGACATGATGAGTTACATGAGTTTACGTATACGGATATGATTATATGAGGTTGATTGTGTATTTTAATGCTTGTTAGAAATGACTAAGGAAAGTTAAGTGTGAATTATGCGAGTGATATGATTGTTATATGTACAAAGGTGTATGCTAATAAGAGCGTGATTTCGATGAAATGAAAGTATAGGAATCACGTCGAGACGGACTCAAGCATGAGGTGTTAACGGGTCAAGAAGAGGCAGGGAATCGGATGCGAGCACGGACGCATAAGGTAAGTGATTTCCGTAATCACTTCTTAGTATGATTAAGTAATAAGGTGTTTTAATTAAACATACATGTTGTTTGAGGTCAAAAATGTGTTAAAGTCTTTCGTCGTAAATGATGGAATTAAAGTTGACCAAAATGCCCTTGATGGGTATTTTGGGGCAAACGATCTTAAAAGTAGCTTAGAAACAAGTTATTCGATTAGTGTAATGTTTTGGATAAGTATGGAAGTGGGGATTACGGTTTGGTTAGTCGTAGACCAACTAATGCACGAATACCCTTAACGGGTCAAAAATAAGCATAAGAACGATAAGGTGTTAAGAGGATGCAAGACATCCAAGAATTTGGTAATTTATGATAGACTTCACTTATATTATTATGTTTATAAGAGGTTTTGGTAAAACGAATAAGTTATGTTGACGTATGCATGAAAGGGTCGAAAAGTGGTAAAAGGGTAATAAGCCGAAGAGTTAAAAGTCAGAAATTATATTAAGTTGGATGTTGGATTTTAGTTCCATTAGATGGAGAATTAAATTACGGACGCGTAGGAAAAAGAATCGGGTAAAACGGATAAAAAACGAGAGAGTTATGCTCGTTTCCGTGAAACGAGATCGTGCTGAAAGTATGCAGCACAGCAGCAACAACCTTCTGCTGTTTTGAGGGGGTCGCGTAGCGCGACGGCCTGTCGCGTCGCGCGACGGGTCAAGTTTCTCCGAAAATTATTTTCGTGCCTCTTTTTAGCTTGGTAACTCGTTTAAACGTGTTTTAAGTTGCGTATGACCAGTTTAACTCATGTTTTGTGACCAATAAGGTAAACGCACGTGTGGATAGGTATGTATGGATATTGTATATCTTTATACACGTATGTAGAAGGGTATGTAAGCGTGTATGCGTGAATGTATGTAAGATTATAGTGCGTAAGCGGGTACATAAGGATATATAAAGACGTATATGAATGGGTAAGTACGAGTTGGGTATGTTGAAATAGGTGATTATAAATATACATGTAAGTAAGTATATAGGCATGTACGTATGTATGTTGTATATGTATAAATGTATGTATGTAAGGGTGTATGTAGATAGTACGTATATGTAGTCAAGTGAGCATGTACGAAGGTATGCACGTATGTAGGTCGTGAGAAGGTATGAAATAAGTATGTTCGTATGTATGTAAGTATGTATGGATGTTTGTATGTATGTATGTATGTAGGTATGTATGAATGTATGTAGGTATGTAAGTATGTATGTATGTATGATATGAATGGATGTATTTAGGTATGCACGTACGTATGTATATAAGTACATAGGTATGTATGTTGCTATGTGTGATCGTAAGTGTATGTATAGGTTGTATGAAAGTATTTATGCATGTATTCAATGAAATTGGGTACTAACGATAATAACAGCGTGTCTGGTGATGAAGTGTAACGCAGGAATACCCAGGAAGTCTCACTACGGATCGTATGATCAAAGGGAAATACGGGATGTAAAGAGTTAACGAAATGAAAAGTACACGTGAACAAATCTTGTAGGCTTATGATACGTACTAACGTTATGAATTTTATGTGGTGAGCGCAGGTAGTACAAGCCATGAGGATTACTAAGGAGTAGAGATCGAAGATCGAGTCACAAGACGGATTGTACGGGAATGTTTAAATATGTAATTTAGTGTCGATAAGTTATGTTCTTATATTATAAAATGAATTTTTAGAATGTCAAGATGTATGTCATGAAAGAAATTTTCAGACTCGAAATTCCGATGCGTTGTGTTAAGGTTAAACCTGTTAGGGTGTTACAAGTTGGTATCAGAGCCCTGGTTTGAGGGAATCAAGTACGAGAAGGTAAGTACTTGAACTCAAACTTGTGTGCTCTTGAGATAAGAAATCTGTACAATCTAAGACTCGATCAAGATCCAAGGTAAAGGCTGATGAAAGTATGTATTTATGTATACGTATAAAGAAACTGACGGTGTTGTATGTGCAAGGTAAGCATAAGTGTTGGAAGAGGATGATCCGTGAATGTAGTCTAGGATGAATACTAAGGCAGGCAAAGAGGTAATAAGACAAATAGGCAAATGAGCCCAGGTACGTGAATTTAATATGTGGATGTAGGTAAATGGTAAAGTTCATTAAGGGAAGGAAAAATTTTAAGATGAAAGACAATGATAGTATAGTAAAGAAGTATTGGAAGCGATACACGCGCCGAAACCTAAGTCTACGGACATAAGGTGACAATTACATGAAGGCACGAAACTACTATGTGGATTGTGTACCTGGCCAGTACACGAGAAAGGTATGACGTTCGTGAGATCATGATAATTGTTACAGGTATGTCCGGTAGAGTTGGGTAGCAGGCGGGCGTGTGGGTGAAATGGGAAGTAAGACTCTCGGGAAATTGAGAGTACTATGTAAGAATGAAAAACATGCCTGATAAGAATAAAGAATGTTGAATCCGTGATTAAGTACGGATCAACAAGATAAGAATGCAATGTTTGAATCCGCGGGACAGATTCAAGGATGAAAAGTATGAATGAAATGTTTGAATCCGTGAGACGGATTCAAGGATGAAAGTTAAGCATGAATGTTTGAATCCGCGGGACGGATTCAAGGATGAAAGGTATGAATGAAATGTTTGAATCCGTGAGACGGATTCAAGGATGAAAGGTAAGAATGAATGTTTGAATCCGCGAGACGGATTCAAGGAGGAAAGGTATGAATGTAATGTTTGAATCCGCGAGGCGGGTTCAAGGATAAAAGGCATGAATCTAATGTTTGAATCCGTAAGGCGGATTCAATGAATGAAAAAGCATGAATGATGCGTCTGAATCCGTGAGACGGATTCAAAAATATAAAAAGATGAAATTGATCCGCCTAAGAAGATGTCGATAGTTTGACCATGATTGAGTCGAACGGGTCATAGAGAATAAGTATAAAGTAAAAAGTGATAGTATAATAGACGAAATTTTGTCTAAGTTACGTGTAAGATATGTGAGTAATTGACTCTTAGAAGTCGAAATGATGACGGGCTGTGACCCGGACAATAACTTGAGTATGGGCGGGAATGGTAAGCTTAGTAAGAAATATTGAAACGATGTAATAAGGTCTTTGCAAGTAAGCATGAATGGAAGGAAGTACGAGCGTGTACTTTGGTTGGCGAAATAATTAATTGAATGAAAGGATTGCATGTAAGAAATAGAATGTGTGGTACGTATAGCAGGCACGTAGGAAATTGTGAAGAGTTATAGAACTATTGATGTAATGAAACCAATCGTATTGGTGAAAGGACGTGCATGAGCGGAAGCTCATTATACGAAGGAATGAAATCTGGCCTGTACGGCTAGTACTCGAGGAGAAGATGATCGATCTGGGTTGCGGATCGTGGTTTGGGCAATGAAAAAGAGGTTAGTAAAATGTTTAACTCATGATTTGAGAGATATGAACTATTTGTACACGTGAATTAAGCAATTCATGAAGTGAAAGCAATAGTAATGTGAAATGAATGAAATGATTTAAAGATAATATAAAGGTATGCAAGGTATACGTAACTGTAGAAAACATAGAGTAAAGTTAACGTTAGAGATTAAGCACGTAGGTGTGAATATGAAATAGTAAGTTTTGTGGTGGTAACGAAACACAAGTTAAATGTTATACAGAGTATGTAGAGAATGTAAATTTTTTGAAGTGAAATGGAGATATTAGATCCATTGAGATTGGATCATATTAAAGGACGGAAGAGTATGTGTATTGACCAGTTATTGACAGGTCAAGTAAATGAAAATGCAAATGAAATAGGAAAGAATGATCAGGAAAGTTTGGGCTAGTGGTCGTATGGATGGACTGGAAGAAAAGATAATGTGTGTTCGATGTAAGTGAGAAAGGTTTCGGGGACGAAACCTTGTTTAAGGGTGGTAGACTTGTAACGCCCCAAAAATCTGAAAGTTAATATTTCTTGTATGTTATTATGTGACACGTCAGGAAATAAATAACTAGGCTATTTAACCTAGTTAAGGGTATGGTCAAAAGTCTTAAATGATTAAGGTAGTGTCAGTTATGTTTTAAAAGTAAACCCGAGGGGCTAAAATGGAACAAATGAAAGTTAAGTTATAAAATAACTAAACACACACAAACACACACATACGTGTGTGTTCGAGAAAGATCAGGAGGCTCCCATGGAGCCTCAAACCCTAAATCGCCTTTAAGCTCAAATTGGAAGGCAAGATGAAGCTGAAATCCATAACCGAGCATGGATTAATGATCACCAACACGAGGGGATCATAAGGCATGTCTTAAATCTAAGATTGGTGATCATGGGTGAAGTGGGTTATGTTCTAATCCGCGAGTTAATATGAAATTGATCATGTACAAGGGTTAGAATCCTCGTGTAGAACATGGGTTATGAATGGTTTGCGTTAATTTTATGATTAGAGGTGACACCCATTAGTTAGGGTGAAGATGATGACTAGAATCACCTCCTATGTTCAAGTCTTGTTGAATGATTGATGTATTATGTGGGTATGATGAATTATTGTTAGATGAAAGTATAGGAATATGATGATGTTATGTTTAATGTTCATTTGGAATGATACATGATGATTAGTAGTTGGTTTTGATGGGTTATGTATGAGTTTAGAAGAATTGTGCATGAAGTAGTTGTACGTTATGCTTAAAAGGTAGTACTCACATCAAGTGTATGATGAAATGTATATAGTGTCGTCCGTATAGTTGATTATGATGTTACGGGTATATGATGATAAGTCGATAGTTAAGTATGGTTAATAGTTGACTTTTGAAAGCCAACTAAGTATAAGAAACATGATTTGACTCGTTGTCGTAAATGCAGGTTGATGGGAAGTCGTATGGTACATGTTATGGCAATCCGTGTTAAATGTAGTGACATGATGAGTTACATGAGTTTACGTATACGGATATGATTATATGAGGTTGATTGTGTATTTTAATGCTTGTTAGAAATGACTAAGGAAAGTTAAGTGTGAATTATGCGAGTGATATGATTGTTATATGTACAAAGGTGTATGCTAATAAGAGCGTGATTTCGATGAAATGAAAGTATAGGAATCACGTCTAGACGGACTCAAGCATGAGGTGTTAACGGGTCAAGAAGAGGCAGTGAATCGGATGCGAGCACGGACGCATAAGGTAAGTGATTTCCGTAATCACTTCTTAGTACGATTAAGTAATAAGGTGTTTTAATTAAACATACATGTTGTTTGAGGTCAAAAATGTGTTAAAGTCTTTCGTCGTAAATGATGGAATTAAAGTTGACCAAAATTCCCTTGATGGGTATTTTGGGGCAAACGATCTTAAAAGTAGCTTAGAAACAAGTTATTCGATTAGTGTAATGTTTTGGATAAGTATGGAAGTGGGGATTACGGTTTGGTTAGTCGTAGACCAACTAATGCACGAATACCCTTAACGGGTCAAAAATAAGCATATAAACGATAAGATGTTAAGAGGATGCAAGACATCCAAGAATTTGGTAATTTATGATAGACGTCACTTATATTATTATGTTTATAAGAGGTTTTGGTAAAACGAACAAGTTATGTTGACGTATGCATGAACGGGTCGAAAAGTGGTAAAAGGGTAATAAGCCGAAGAGTTAAAAGTCGGAAATTATATTAAGTTGGATGTTGGATTTTAGTTCCATTAGATGGAGAATTAAATTACGGACGCGTAGGAAAAAGAATCGGGTAAAACGGATCAAAAACGAGAGAGTTATGCTCGTTTCCGTGAAACGGGATCGTGCTGAAAGTATGCAGCACAACAACAACAACCTTCTGCTGTTTTGAGGGGGTCGCGTAGCGCGATGGCCCGTCGCGTCGCGCGACGGGTCAAGTTTCTCCGAAAATTATTTTCGTGCCTCGTTTTAGCTTGGTAACTCGTTTAAACGTGTTTTAAGTTGCGTATGACCAGTTTAACTCATGTTTTGTGACCAATAAGGTAAACGCACGTGTGGATAGGTATGTATGGATATTGTATATCTTTATACACGTATGTAGAAGGGTATGTAAGCGTGTATGCGTGAATGTATGTAAGATTATAGTGCGTAAGCGGGTACATAAGGATATATAAAGACGTATATGAATGGGTAAGTACGAGTTGGGTATGTTGAAACAGGTGATTATAAATATACATGTAAGTAAGTATATAGGCATGTACGTATGTATGTTGTATATGTATAAATGTATGTATGTAAGGGTGTATGTAGATAGTACGTATATGTAGTCAAGTGAGCATGTACGAAGGTATGCACGTATGTAGGTCGTGAGAAGGTATGAAATAAGTATGTTCGTATGTATGTAAGTATGTATGGATGTTTGTATGTATGTATGTATGTATGTATGTATGTATGTATGTAGGTATGTATGAATGTATGTAGGTATGTAAGTATGTATGTATGTATGATATGAATGGATGTATTTAGGTATGCACGTACGTATGTATATAAGTACATAGGTATGTATGTTGCTATGTGTGATCGTAAGTGTATGTATAGGTTGTATGAAAGTATTTATGCATGTATTCAATGAAATTGGGTACTAACGATAATAACAACGTGTCTGGTGATGAAGTGTAACGCAGGAATACCCAGGAAGTCTCACTACGGATCGTATGATCAAAGGGAAAGACGGGATGTAAAGAGTTAACGAAATGAAAAGTACACGTGAACAAATCTTGTAGGCTTATGATACGTACTAACGTTATGAATTTTATGTGGTGAGCGCAGGTAGTACAAGCCATGAGGATTACTAAGGAGTAGAGATCGAAGATCGAGTCACAAGACGGATTGTACGGGAATGTTTAAATATGTAATTTAGTGTCGATAAGTTATGTTCTTATATTATAAAATGAATATTTAGAATGTCAAGATGTATGTCATGAAAGAAATTTTCAGACTCGAAATTCCGCTGCGTTGTGTTAAGGTTAAACCTGTTAGGGTGTTACACTATTTAGCTAAATTTTGTTGCTATGGAATGTTGTGCATATGAACGGCCATATCCGTATTGTTTCTTTATACTTGTATATTATCAATTAGTAACATGTGAGTACATTTGTTGTTTGTACCATATGCTTATTGGTTTGTTTATGCTTTGGGGGCTTGTACCTTGGCCTTATTTTGTTGTATCTTAAGTGGGTATTTGAGTTTGTTTTTTTCTTGTGAGTAGCTTCATTTTGAAGTTGTTGCTTCTCTCATTAGCAGTATGTTAGTGCATTGGTTGTTTTGGTTGTACGTTGTTTACTGTGATGTATTTGTGGTGGCTGTTTAAGGTTGGTCTTTAATGTGGTTTATCCTAATTTGGAAGCCATTTTGTTGGGAACTTAAGTTGAAGGTGACTTTGTAGTCATCTAAGATTGATAATATTGTTTGGTTTTACTGGTTATGAAGGTACACGTCATATGGCATGGCAATATTTATTGCAGTCGTCTCGTGTCTAAGCCTTAATAGATTCACATGCATTTCACATGTAGCTAACTGATAGTATGTAAATATGTAGGTTTAAAGTTAGTAATTATGCTATTGTTGCGTTACTTGTAAACATGTCGTGAAGTCAAATATCTTGGTTTATTAAACTGTAATGGCTTATTAGAAGCAACCGATAAAATGTTAAACACATTAGTTTATGCTTCATTATTGCCTCTTTTTGTTGTCACCCCATTTATATTAGGTTGACATCTTTATTCACTTTTAGGTTGATGTCTTTATTGGCGATGATGATTTGGGTATTTCGGTTTTTTACATGACCGACCTAACATCAAAGAAGCGTAATGCTAAAAATGATGTGTACGAGCCTTCTTGTTCCTAATACAAAATTAGTTTGTGTTATTTTGTTTAGTTTTTTTTTAAACTTTGAAAGTAGATACTAACTTCTACATCGACTTATAGGTTAAAAATGTCCAACTCGAACGAAGGAGCTAACGTTTTCGAACAATTTGGGTGCATTCTCTAACAAGCAATTGAGCCGGATGGTAGAATAAATGAAAAACTAGTCGAACTAACCGAGCGCATGTCTTAGATCCGTGAGAAACAAGATGAGCTACAACTTGAATTAAACGCATTTTATGAGCTTTATGCTAAGTCTACCAATGTTAATAAAAGTTAATATGTTTAGTTATATTAGTTTTTTGTAATCATCATCATCATCATCATCATCATACTCGGTAAATCCCACCAATCGCAAAACAAAGGTAGGGTCTGAGAAATGTAAGATGTAGACAATCGTAAGGAATAAAGAGACTGCTTACAGTGAGAACTCCGGCTCGATAGTAATTTTGCATCAAGCCTTGGACATAAGGCACATAACACTCAACAATCGAGACAAAGACCGATTAGTGCATGTCACATTTTGTCTTTTAGCTATTAACGCCATGTAACACCCGTTCTTATAAATCAAGGTTTAGCGTATTATTTACGAAAACACTCATGTAATTAAGATTACATATACATCGGAAAAACGGGTTTACTAAAACATTTTACAATTTAAAAGTTTAGAACATAATGTAATTAAGTTCGTCACTTAAAAGAAACAACGAAACGACATGCGGAAGCTTTAATCACGTGTGTTCGGTTCTTCGAAGCTGCTTGATCGTCATCCGTAGCATGCCCAATGTCACCTAAGATCAAAACCAACTTAAAAGTTAGTTTTGATAGTCAACTAATAAGTTTAAACAAGTACCATGGTCAAACAAACAACAAAACAATTTATTTCCGGATTAGAGGGCGTCGCGTGACGCCAAGGGGCGTCGCGTGACGCGAGGCCCTCTTTTCCACAGACTCTTGCTTAATCAGTTGCTGTACATACACAGCTCAACCCGATTTCACGGAAACGGCCATAACTTCTTCGTTATAGCTCCGTTTTACGCGATTCTTTTTCCTACGCGTCTGTAATTTAATTTTCCATCTAATGGAGTTAAATCCAACATACGACATAATAAAAATTCGGACTTTTAGCTCTTCGGCTTAATGCCCTTTTTACCAACTTTAGACCCGTTCATGATTTCATCTAGCAAACTTGTTTGCGGTCCTAGTTTCTTTTGTAAACCTATTATTATGATTATTTCCTATTGTTCAAGGCTCAAGTCACTGGTTATTATACATTCTAAACCCGCTTATGCTTAAGTGCTTATTTTGACCCGTTAAGGACATTTATGTCCTTTTAAGCCTAATTTCGCTCACATCTACTATGCCTCATAATCCCACTCGTTCATTTAGATTAATTTTTTCCACCACAACCATGAATGTGGTGGGTTTAATATAATAGACTATTCTATTCCGAGTTTACCCCTCAAATATGCTATTTTGCGACAATACGCATTTTAAGGCATTCAACCCTTGATAGTTATGCCTACTATTTTCATACGCGTCTAAAGGTTACAAGATCGTAATATAAGTTCCTAAGCAACCTTTATGGGTTGTTTACCCAATTTACCCATCAAGGGCATTTTAGTCAACATTAGCCCCTCGTTTACTACGAAGGGCTCTCGCTACTAAAATGGTCATAAGGTATATTGTCCACAATTATATTTATACGTACCTGGCTCGGGTCAACAGATAGACCCGATTTATACTTCGTATTTATTATCACAGTTTCTATGGCGACGGGAGTATCCAAATCGCTAATCGCTCCTGTTAACACAAGACTTGATAGCCACATCAGTCGATATTGTCAAATGGTGCTATCACACCATTTGACGCGTTTGGCCTATTTGACCAAGCATCTTCATAAGTGGCAAAACATGGTTATTAATTACCAATTTGCCCATCCGACCCATTTCAGATTTTTGCCACTAGACCCCTTTTTAAATACAATTTACTTTAGTCGGTATTTGACTAAATTTCCATCTCTACTTATTTTCTCGTTATTAGTTACATTCTAAAGTGACCTTAACGAATCTCATTAGTTATTAGTCATTACATGACCAATTTACCATTATGCCTCTTTCACCATTAATCATGGTTTTAAAACATTTTTATTGGTTCCGACTCATTTCGTTTCGTGTCGTGTCGGAACCCATGATTCGAACCTAATCCTTTATTGTATTCCTCGCTTATCAAATAAATACATATACTACAAGTAGGCGTAAGTTCTACTTACCTTGCATTCGAACTACGCTTTTCCTTTCCTTCTTGATTCGTTTGACCCGCTCCCTCATCAAGCTTCCACCTAGCTTGTTACGCGTCAAACTATCATCATAATTCATGAGACGGTTAGATTAGTCATTATCAATTATGACTACTCCATCTAACGGGTCTTATGTCGACTTTATCACTTGACTAAATCATTGGTTAGTTTGACTTCCTAGAAGTCAATTGATCTATCAACATACTAAAATGCACACTTCACATGGAATTTCAACATTTTAGCTTTGTTTAGGCATTTTAACAAACACCTAGCGGGCATAATTTTACATATTTACTAACTAGTTCATAACTAGTTATTTTTACCAAGATTTACACCACAATTCAAACCTCCATGTCTAGTGTTCATGAACTACGCATTATATTTTCATAAATCAGTTTCTATACATCAATTTACACTAGATTAGCATTCTACATCCTAGTGTTCATCAAATTACACATAACCCACTAATCACCTACAATGGTGTTCATAGGTTTCACCAAAATTTCTTATGATTTTCGACTTCTATTGGTCTAGGGTTTGTCCCTAAACACTATAGTTGCTCCTTAATCATCATAACATACACATGCAACCCTAATTTTCAGATTTTTCCCAATTCATGAAAATTTCAAGTTGAGAGTTTTCCTTAATTTTTACATACCTTGTAATCCTCTTGTGATGAGGATCACGATTCTATGCTCGGATTTTCGTTTGGACCATATTTGCACCTCCAATTTGAGAGTTCAAGCAGAATTTTGAGAGATTGAAAGTGGGGTGTCGCCCTGCTTGTTCTAATCGACCAGACATCCCATTTAGGGGTGTTTGGTTTGTTTTTATTTGTCTTAATTAAACTCAAGTTTCATTTCTTACAACTTAAGTCCCTCAACTTTTCCTTAATTCTTAAATTAAGTCTTTTAACCCACTCATAAGTCACTATTTAACTAGGTTAGATTTATTCCTAGTTAACTTGGTAGGCTCGGGAGGTCGTAACCCGTTTTACTTTAAGTCCCGTTAAATCAACCTTTTATCTTTCTATTTTATTTTCTTGAAAGTTCTTATTCACTTTAAGTAAATATTAGGATTATTTAAATAAATTCCTAATATTTACCAATTTACTTTTACCACTAACGGTATTTTACCCGTTTTTACTATTAACGAGATTTGATTACCAAACCCGTTTTCGGGGTGTTACTAGTCTACCCCCCTTAAAGAGGTTTCGTCCTCGAAACCTTTTCTTACATAAGTCATTGGGTTTTAACTCAATGTATTTGAGCCGAGAATTCTTTTAAACATTACTTATACTTTTATCCAATAGTTAGTATTACCAGGAAGTATGATAACATCTTTTTGGTTACTAATTGTCTACCTAACTCATACGACATAGTGCAACTTGAAATAACGTAATCTCGTTATTTCCACTAGTTTAGTTAACTTAGCGATATCCATTGCTTTCATATAATATCGAATTCTTTATGAATCCGTTACTTTAACCCGTTTAAAGGTCTTTAGTGAAATATTTCACTTTCAGCAATAATTTCTTTTGTTTTCAGACTTATTTATTCGGTTCAGTTATGCCGAATCCACCGCTTACAAACAAACCAATTTTTATTGATTTGAATTACTGGCCTTATCCGGTCTTACTAACTAGACTTATTAGTCCCGTTACTTTTCACCGCTCGCTTGGTTATAATGTGATTTTACTTCACATTACATTTCCTAACCGTGATCGTGTCACATCGTGTTTAGTTTGTACCAACCTTTCATTTTCGATAATATCACTTTTTCGAATATATCGTCTTGCACCTATCAGTGTCAAGACTTGAACCTTTCAGGCTTACTATTCAAATTCCTATCAGAATTTATATTTGTAAAGACGTTATTTCTTACTAAAACCGAAGTTTTAGTTTTGGGATCTTCTCTTTAACTTTTGTCAATTATCCATACCAGGATATTGATAGCCCATAATTTATTCTTTTACAGTCTTAGTTTTATGCAGGGATTCTCAACCGATTCCCTCGCTTTATCTAATTAACCCGTAGGTTTTATCACTTAGCCTTATGGGCTATTTTGATTAGACTTTCACCTCTTTAGGGCGAAGTCCTCATAACTTCTTTCTAATCATGACCCGTGGGTCGTTTTAGTCCTGTAGATCATTCATTTGTTTATAACCCTAAAGGTTATGTTGATCCCGTAGATCACTCCTTACTCATGTCATTCTTAAAATACATGTTTGGTGTCAAGGCACCCTGTTTTTTTTTTCGAAGAATCGTTTGGTTTCAAGCTTAGGTCCCGTTAACCTTAATTGTAGTTTCATGGCTATAATTGTTTTCTTTCGGGCAATTTTCTGATTTTATGAATTCTCACGTCATTTATGCGTCAGTTCTTCTTATGCTTACTGTTATTTGATTTGCATATATTCTTATTTGGTTATATCCCATTACCGGGCTCATTATTCTCTTGCATTTGACGCTACCTTTATCTGGCTAGCGCTCATTTGTGCCATTCGGCATTATATTGTATTCCACCTGTTTGACCTATTAATGTGAAATCCATCACTTATAAACAATCAACTTTATTCTTTATTCAACCCATTCGACTTCGAATAGTTGAACATATTTACTCATAATTTCTATATACGAGATTTTATAGTCATAACTCGTAATCCAAGTCCTTTGATTTTTCAACCCGCGTTCACGTCTCTTGGTTTACGCATGTGTTTAATTCTTACCCATCAACTGGGTGTTTTACCGAAGTCGTTATTATTGCAACTCTCCCGGTATGCATTAAGACCTCACTTCATTTCATTTTTTTTATATTCCGACTTTGTCCTTAAGTTTGACGTTTTACAAAAATGACTCGTTAAAGGACATATTTGCATTTTCCGGGTTCGAGTGTAAGTACACTCCCTCCCAATACTTGTCTAAATCATTTTACATGCTTGCGTTTTCTGGGTTCGAGTGTAAGTACACTCCCTCCCAATACTTGTCTAAATCATTTTACATGCTTGTGTTTTCTGGGTTCGAGTGTAAGTACACTCCCTCCCAATACTTGTCTGAATCATTTTACATGCTTGTGTTTTCTGGGTTCGAGTGTAAGTACACTCCCTCCCAATACTTGTCTAAATCATTTTACATGCTTGCATTTTCTGGGTTCGAGTGTAAGTACACTCCCTCCCAATACTTGTCTAAATCATTTTACATGCTTCTTTGTCCCTTTACTCGGGCTCATTATCCTAATGTAATACGCTTCCGTCACTCGGTTGTGCGTTTACATTATTATCAAATATTTTGCTTATCTGATTCATTTGGGTACTTTTAATTAGTCACGTTCACCCCGTCCTTACTACATCGGATGTAAATGTGTCCGCTATAAGAAACTCGTGGTATCATATGTCACTACTTACTTGGCCAGAGTAAGCGGTTAACACATGACATACACGACCTTTTTATAGTTTTCACACCACGCCCTATGTAAGTAACGCCTCTATTTGGTTTCTCTTGGAAACAATATCCCGGATACATTTTCTATTCGGGCTTTTCCAAGTTTATAATCTACATAAGCAACTTTCAACCTCTACGTATTTGTTGCATATTACTTTTCGCGTAATAACTTAAAATGCGCACCTGTAAGTGCTTGCCCTAACGGGCCTTTTATGTCGTTAACCTTGTTCGCAATTGTCACATAATTTAGGTCCTTGATGAGTATGCTCCACTTGTCATACTTCGGACCGCTCCTCCATCATGTCCTTAATTTGTTCAACTCTTGTCATCCTTGAATGCAAGTGTCCTTCAATAAAGACATTCACAAAAGTTAGTAATGTCAACTTTACTAAATGTCCGTATCGTAATACTAGGCTTTTCTATTATACACGTCAACGCGCGCGATTTCGTCAACTATATTCATCATTTAATTTAGGTATCGTGTGTCATACGATAACCTTATGTGTTGTTTACAACACTTTAGCGTGCTTAAACTTATTAACTTACATGTACTTACCGGATTTGCGATCAAGCCTCGAACCGAACACCAATCTTTATTAAGAGCATAAGGTTTAAGTCCAAGCATAGTTTTCCCCACCATACTTGAATCTCTTAAACCAAGGCTCTGATACCAACTTGTAACACCCGTTCTTATAAATCAAGGTTTAGCGTATTATTTACGAAAACACTCATGTAATTAAGATTACATATACATCGGAAAAACGGGTTTACTAAAACCTTTTACAATTTAAAAGTTTAGAACATAATGTAATTAAGTTCGTCACTTAAAAGAAACAACGAAACGACATGCGGAAGCTTTAATCACGTGTGTTCGGTTCTTCGAAGCTGCTTGATCGTCATCCGTAGCATGCCCAATGTCACCTAAGATCAAAACCAACTTAAAAGTTAGTTTTGATAGTCAACTAATAAGTTTAAACAAGTACCATGGTCAAAAAAACAACAAAACAATTTATTTCCGGATTAGAAGGCGTCGCGTGACGCCAAGGGGCGTCGCGTGACGCGAGGCCCTCTTTTCCACAGACTCTTGCTTAATCAGTTGCTGTACATACACAGCTCAACCCGATTTCACGGAAACGGCCATAACTTCTTCGTTATAGCTCCGTTTTACGCGATTCTTTTTCCTACGCGTCTGTAATTTAATTCTCCATCTAATGGAGTTAAATCCAACATACGACATAATAAAAATTCGGACTTTTAGCTCTTCGGCTTAATGCCCTTTTTACCAACTTTAGACCCGTTCATGATTTCATCTAGCAAACTTGTTTGCGGTCCTAGTTTCTTTTGTAAACCTATTATTATGATTATTTCCTATTGTTCAAGGCTCAAGTCACTGGTTATTATACATTCTAAACCCGCTTATGCTTAAGTGCTTATTTTGACCCGTTAAGGACATTTATGTCCTTTTAAGCCTAATTTCGCTCACATCTACTATGCCTCATAATCCCACTCGTTCATTTAGATTAATTTTTTCCACCACAACCATGAATGTGGTGGGTTTAATATAATAGACTATTCTATTCCGAGTTTACCCCTCAAATATGCTATTTTGCGACAATACGCATTTTAAGGCATTCAACCCTTGATAGTTATGCCTACTATTTTCATACGCGTCTAAAGGTTACAAGATCGTAATATAAGTTCCTAAGCAACCTTTATGGGTTGTTTACCCAATTTACCCATCAAGGGCATTTTAGTCAACATTAGCCCCTCGTTTACTACGAAGGGCTCTCGCTACTAAAATGGTCATAAGGTATATTGTCCACAATTATATTTATACGTACCTGGCTCGGGTCAACAGATAGACCCGATTTATACTTCGTATTTATTATCACAGTTTCTATGGCGACGGGAGTATCCAAATCGCTAATCGCTCCTGTTAACACAAGACTTGATAGCCACATCAGTCGATATTGTCAAATGGTGCTATCACACCATTTGACGCGTTTGGCCTATTTGACAAAGCATCTTCATAAGTGGCAAAACATGGTTATTAATTACCAATTTGCCCATCCGACCCATTTCGGATTTTTGCCACTAGACCCCTTTTTAAATACAATTTACTTTAGTCGGTATTTGACTAAATTTCCATCTCTACTTATTTTCTCGTTATTAGTTACATTCTAAAGTGACCTTAACGAATCTCATTAGTTATTAGTCATTACATGACCAATTTACCATTATGCCTCTTTCACCATTAATCATGGTTTTAAAACATTTTTATTGGTTCCGACTCATTTCGTTTCGTGTCGTGTCGGAACCCATGATTCGAACCTAATCCTTTATTGTATTCCTCGCTTATCAAATAAATACATATACTACAAGTAGGCGTAAGTTCTACTTACCTTGCATTCGAACTACGCTTTTCCTTTCCTTCTTGATTCGTTTGACCCGCTCCCTCATCAAGCTTCCACCTAGCTTGTTACGCGTCAAACTATCATCATAATTCATGAGACGGTTAGATTAGTCATTATCAATTATGACTACTCCATCTAACGGGTCTTATGTCGACTTTATCACTTGACTAAATCATTGGTTAGTTTGACTTCCTAGAAGTCAATTGATCTATCAACATACTAAAATGCACACTTCACATGGAATTTCAACATTTTAGCTTTGTTTAGGCATTTTAACAAACACCTAGCGGGCATAATTTTACATATTTACTAACTAGTTCATAACTAGTTATTTTTACCAAGATTTACACCACAATTCAAACCTCCATGTCTAGTGTTCATGAACTACGCATTATATTTTCATAAATCAGTTTCTATACATCAATTTACACTAGATTAGCATTCTACATCCTAGTGTTCATCAAATTACACATAACCCACTAATCACCTACAATGGTGTTCATAGGTTTCACCAAAATTTCTTATGATTTTCGACTTCTATTGGTCTAGGGTTTGTCCCTAAACACTATAGTTGCTCCTTAATCATCATAACATACACATGCAACCCTAATTTTCAGATTTTTCCCAATTCATGAAAATTTCAAGTTGAGAGTTTTCCTTAATTTTTACATACCTTGTAATCCTCTTGTGATGAGGATCACGATTCTATGCTCGGATTTTCGTTTGGACCAGATTTGCACCTCCAATTTGAGAGTTCAAGCAGAATTTTGAGAGATTGAAAGTGGGGTGTCGCCCTGCTTGTTCTAATCGACCAGACATCCCATCTAGGGGTGTTTGGTTTGTTTTTATTTGTCTTAATTAAACTCAAGTTTCATTTCTTACAACTTAAGTCCCTCAACTTTTCCTTAATTCTTAAATTAAGTCTTTTAACCCACTCATAAGTCACTATTTAACTAGGTTAGATTTATTCCTAGTTAACTTGGTAGGCTCGGGAGGTCGTAACCCGTTTTACTTTAAGTCCCGTTAAATCGACCTTTTATCTTTCTATTTTATTTTCTTGAAAGTTCTTATTCACTTTAAGTAAATATTAGGATTATTTAAATAAATTCCTAATATTTACCAATTTACTTTTACCACTAACGGTATTTTACCTGTTTTTACTATTAACGAGATTTGATTACCAAACCCGTTTTCGGGGTGTTACACGCCACCACATGATTGTAACACCCCTTGTTTCGAAAGTCAAAGTCAAAGTCAAGACTGAAGTCAAGGGAAGAAAAGATTGCTAAATTCGATGTGTCACTCCTTAATCAACTACTGTTTTGACTTCTTTGACTTGTAATCGAATCTATTATTTATTTGCTTTTGTTGTATTATGTGGAGTATCTATTAACAATCGAGGTTTAATCGCATATTAATCGCATGTTTAATCAATTTATCGCTTATCGCTATCGCATCGCAACTCGAATTATGCGTCCTGGATATTGTTTTACGTGTGTGTGCTATTTATGTGTTACTTGTGCATGTTATGTTTATGTTGAGGCGTTAATCGCAATCGTAATTTGTGACAACCCTCACCAAACCAGGTATCCATACGAATTAATTAATATTTAATTATTGCTTAATTACTGTGCTTGCTTACAACTTTGATTAAACTGCATATTGATTTCTGATACATACATACTCATGCATCACATTTTATACTGTCACTCTATTATCTATACACAAAACTTCAGTGACAACCTTGATGCACAAAAGCACAGTGAGCACACTAGACGGATAACCCAGTAAACATGCTGACATAGCCAGCATCAGACAGTTACTGTCTCTAAGGCCAGTTTGAGCCGGGAATAGTTTACTACACTAGTAGGGAGTGTAGGGAGGTGAGGATTGTAGAACTGCGTCACTAGGTGATAATTATAGTGACCGGATGTGCCTAAAACGTACTTTGAATACAAAATTCTGCACTTTAAATACAAAAATTCAGCTTTTTAGCTAACTAGTAAAGTGCCAAAACATGGAAAAATATTACTAGACACTTTCCAAAGTGTCGGAAATAAATTGTGTCACTAAAAATAATATTTACGGAAATTTAAATGCTTAATTAGCACTTTAACGGATTAATATCCAACCGAACAACCGGACTTTACCCGGAACCTAAAAATATTGTCAATGACACTATTTTTTTTCTTTTTCTGAGCCAGTTAGGGTCCTCGAATACCCTAACACCCGTTATAAATAATAACACACTAATACCTTATTTTAATCACCTAACTAATATAACTAAACATTATCCTTCTAGTTCAAAATTAACCAAATACCCCCCTCCCTTGGACCGAATTCGGTTCCCATGTGGGACACCCTCTTACACGTTTGATTAAATTAATCTAACTTGCTTAAAATCTTGGAGACACTTTATCTCTTGGGTAATTAGAGTTGGTGAATTATAAAAGAATCCATGGGATCACATTCACTTCAAAACACTTTACAAAAATTGACACTTTCTTTCCCCCTTGATTCTCAGGGCCTTGAGCCAAGCCACACACCCACTACTATTTTTCAAATTTCCATCTTGCATTCTACATACACTCAAGTGGGAAGGATCACGTATAAGGAAGCTCGGTGCTTACGGATTGCTAAGGACCTCACCACAACGTTATTAACCACCCGTTTTTCGTCTAGTTTCTTCCCTAGCCTCGAGCTAGTAGTAAGTGACTCTAAACACCCTATTGTTCATATCTAAAGTGGTTAATAAGAAATTTGTCGGATAAAAATCATGAACACTAGAGACCAAAACTAAAAGTCTACTAAAAATGATGAACATGTTGGTTAAAGAACGAATATTAGTGTAAAACTCTTGAAACTAGTTTTGTTATGATTATTTATTGTTGTTGATTGCTAGTGTTGGAATGGATCGTCATCAAACCACGCTAGACCGTGTTCATGGAACATGAACTAGCCTTATGTTAAGTCGTAAAGTTATTAGATGACGAACCCTTTCAAACATAAACATGAACTTGTGTAAAAACAATTTTTCTTATGAAATGGGGTTCTAAACTAGTAGATCTAGAGATCAACAAGTGGTATTTTCGAAGAACCAATTGTAAGACAAAACCATGTTTTAAAACCGGATCTTTCCTAAACTAAATGTGTTTTTGTGAACAAACAAGTGTGTAGACACTTGTGTAACGAAAGGTTTTAACAAAGAATTATTTTTGAGATTTTTGACAAGAAGTTGTAAACTTACACTTTCTTTAAAAATAAGATTTTTAAGAAACCGATTTCAGTTATAAAAATAGAAAGATCTACTAAAAACACCGGAAGGTTACTACACACTTTTACATTAACCACAAGTTCATGTGTTTGCAACTTATGTGTATTTTTGACTAGTTTAGTGTTGAAATATTGTTGTTGATGTTGGGAACATTGTTGATTGAAATTTATAAAAGAAAATGATATGCTTGAAAGCGTGGCCACCTCCAGTTACAGAGGAAACTCTGGCGAAATTTTTCCAGAAATATAACACTTAGAAATATTTTTACAACAAGTGTTATGAGTATTTTTTTGACTTGTTTTTCCGAATAAAATTTCGCCATGATTTATTACAAAATAACCAAGTGTCGGAGGTGAGATTTTCATAAATAAAACTTGTTAAAATATATATTTAGTATATATATTTTCATAATAGCACTTGTGTGAATTTTTATGATTATTTTGTGAACTACAAATATTATTTTTAGGGTAAAAATAATATAACTCGAATACACTGAATATGCACGGCTCCAAAATAATACGAACGCCTTCACAATAAATATTTAAGTTACACCGGTATTATCTATACCACCCGAACCTTAGAACGTAACTTACGTACTTTCAGAAAATACTCATAAGTGTGTATTTTGACAAGGATATTATTTTGGAAAATTATATGGAATAAAATATAATATTTTTGGGAAAAATATTTATATTTTGGAAGTAAAGTATTTTGGACAAATGAAATAAAATATATTACATTAAGTGAGACTTAATAATATATTTCGAAGTTATACGAACGCACATGTATTAAAACCCCCATCCTTGGGAAGGTATATATTTACAAAATAATTACGAAGTGTAATTACGAAATAGTTGCCTAACTATTTCCCAAAGACATTAAACCTTAAGCTAAGGCACGGCCGTCCGTCTAATAGAAGTTAGTACGTGTAGGTCGTCGCACAGCAGGTTGACCGGGAGATTTCTAGATAGAGACGCACTACGGTGAGTTCATGTCCCCCTTTTCTCTTAACTGTTTTCAGTTTTTATACTTCGGGGGTGAAATACATGTTACAATTATTAAGGACATTTTTATACATGGTATGGTTAGCTTAAGGAGGGTTAGGACGTACAGATCATGTGAGTGGGTAGGTGGAACTAAAGGCCATTAATCCTCGTGTAGGACCGAGGGACATTAGTGATAGATCTATTTGGGTGTAGCGAGCCCCACTCCTGAGCCCGCTTAATGGACCAGGTGGTGACTAAGTACCCGACGCACAAATCCGCTAGGGTTGAGTCTTCCTGCATCACTTCACACATATCATTGGCTTTGCAACCCAATGGTGATCTCTTTTTCCTTATTGCTACATACCAGGGACATTTTTACATCGGGACGTACTTAAACATTTTTACATCAGGACGTACTTAAACCTTTTTTTTACATTGGGACGTACTTTAAAGGTTTTACATACTCACTTTCACATGAACTCGCTCAACATATTTGTTGATTTTTCCAACTTACATGTATTTCAGGGAACTAAGGATTTGGGACGGTATGCTACGTTTTCACGCTGTGTAGAGTTATGGGATCATCCGAGTTTAGGGGTTGTGGCTTTTACCTGGATGAGTCATAGTTCTTAAACTACGTCTATTTTAAGTTTGTGGTTGAGTCTTTCAAACAATGTTTTTATGTTATTAGGTTGTAATTTCCGTTGCATGCGTCAACGCCTTAAGACAATGTTGTGGTATTTTACTTTTCAAACTTAAATCAATGGATGATCTGCATGGTTTTATTTTCATATAGCTTTGTTGTGATTAAGCTATGGTATTAAGAAGTCACACCAAATAAACTCACGCTTCCGCAAAGCCAGGGTGTGACAGCTTGGTATCAGAGCCAGGTTCATAGCGAACTAGGATTCCTTCTCGAGTCTAGACTATGATCACTAGGGCTCTCACGAAAACATTTTTACATTGCATACCACTTAAGTCCAGATCCAGGTCATAAAACGTTTTTACAAACAAAAGTTGAGCACATTTTATTTGTTAGTTCTGGCTCAGTCTGGGAGGCTGAGAGGATTATCTAGTGGGACTAGGGAGTTAGTCTGGGAGGCTGAGAGAATTGTCTAGTGGGACTAGAGAGTCAGTCTGAGAGGCTGGGAGGCTAGTGGGACTAGGAGAACTATTTGATTCCTTATTGGTGACTAATATGTTTATCTGACTATATGATTGATTATTTGTGCATATGTGTTACAGACGATATGCCCTCATCCGGCACAGGAGAGTTAGACACCACTGACCCCATGCCCATAGTATCGGACGACAGAGTGTCATCAGAGCACGAGGTGCATACTTCGGACACCACCAGCACGGATGAGGACGATTTTCAGCCATTCGCGCTGCCCGATGTCGTTGCTGAGCCCGCTGATGGCCCTATCGCCGGGGATTTGCCGCTCGCGGTGATCCCTGCCCCTGTACCCCTAGCTGCGTACCATATTGTTGACATGCCCCTTGACGTAGTCGCTGACGACGATGTTGACTTGTTTGACGTGGATCCACTAGAGGACGACTTTGAGGGCGAGGCCCACATAGCTGTTGGCGATCTCTTACTTCTCGTGGATGCTCCTGCTGAGGAGTCACCCGTTCATTCACCGGCCCCAGACTCCTTTGAGTCTGTGGCATCTGCACCATCACACGCGCAGGGAGCGCAACACTATTCGCATGATACAGACCCTGATAGAGCATCGTCTGCTGCACCTGCCCCTAGTTTTGCTATCGATCATGACATTGATGATGATTCAGACCCCATTTTTCCACCTGGTTATGATCCAGACCAGGAGGTTGAGTTTATCCACCTAGATCAGCCCATGAAGGACCCTGTTGACCCCGTTGATCCCATGTTCGCTGATCCCGCTGATTTCGAGATGGAGTTTGACGATCCGGAGCCTGCTATGGCCCCCGAGCCAGTAGTTGCTCCAGACCCCGCATTCGAGCATGACCCTATTCATGCTGATGTACCCGCTGTTGATCCTTTGATTGCTGATTTGCCTGTTGACGATCATCCCATTATTGCTCCACTGTTGGAGGGTGATCTTGTTGTTGCTGATGCTCATGTTGATGTTCCATTTATGATAGGGGATCCTGTTGTTGCTCCACCGTTAGTGGACAATCAGGTTGCTGATGTTCCCGTTGATCCTGTTGTTGCCCCTCTTCTTGATCCCGTGCCTGTAGAGCCTGATCATGCACCCTTTGCGACACACGTTGACCCACGTTATGCGGACACCCGAAATGGGTGGATAGACGATGATGATGACTACCCGTCTTTTGTGGTACCTGTTACACCTGCTTCAGCACCTGTTTCAGTTCCTACTGATGTCCCTTTGCATCCCGTTCATACTACCGGTGTTCACCACACCGACTTACCTGTTACGTTCCGTCAGTTTACACTGCCATCGCGCCCGGGAGAGGGTCCCTCGACTCACCCCGCTGGTCATGTGCCGATATCTATCCCGGTCATACCACAGTTTTCTTCTGCTGTTCCCCCTGTTTCACCATTTACTGTGCCACCCTTTGTTCCACCTGGCGAGCCTTTTCTCTGGACTTCACCACCCATTATGCCACCGACGGATCCGTATCACCCATATCATGTGGGGTCTTCTACCGAGGATGTCCTTGTTTCTTTCATGATCTAGCAGGAGGCACTGGCTCGTCGCGTGCAGGAGCTTGAGAGAGCACAGCGACCACCATGCCAGTGCCAGGGCCAGACTCACCCTGCGATATTACACCCTCCTCGTCCGTTATCTCCCGACTCTGCTGCTTTGTTTTTGGACTCAGGAGCAGCAGATAGCGTATCTGTTACGTTCTCATCGAGCCATGGAGGAGGATTGGCTTCACATGCGCCGATTGCTCTTTTCTCATTTTCCCCCTCCTCCACCACCATCAGCTTAGGGCTATTTTGTATGACACGGGTATACTTTTGTTGGGAAGACGGCGATTGCACAGATTGCACAGCTTTTGGGAGACTGCATATTGATCCTGACTTTTGTTGTTATGTATATTGGATATTGTTGACACTGATTTGATATTTTGGACTGGGGTGATGTAGCCCTTAGTCATTGATGTTGTATGATACAGTTGTGTACTTGTAAACTTTACATTGTGGTCTCGATTTATGGCAATGCAATCGCAGTATTCTCATCAGATGTGATGTTTGATTGAATGTTTATGTTCTATAACATGAGATGTTATGTGTTTGGTTTATTTTAACATGAGATGTTATGTATTATTACTATAGTTATATACGCACACTTTACCTACCATGACCTGACTTACGTGAACACATCTTTTAGAAGATGCCACCGAAACGCGATCCGCGCATGCCTGCCAACGAGGCAGAACTTCAACAAATCATCATTGCCGCCATAGCGCAGTACGCAGCCTCACAAGGAGGACCCAGCGGAAGCAGTTCGAACAATAACGGCAACAACAATCCACCGCATGGTAATGTTAAGTCGCTTGGAACGTATTACAATACAGTTGGATATTTATGGCACGCCCGCTAATACCATTTGTATATTCTAACGTATGTGCAGGGTGCACCTACAAGCAGTTCCTAGACTGCAAGCCTGTGAGCTTTGACGGCACCGGAGGTGCTGTTGCTTTTGTAAGATGGGCTGAGAAAACAGACTCTGTTCTTCGAATGAGCAAGTGCTCTCCAGACCAACAAGTGACTTACATTTCTGGGTTATTCTTGGACGGATCCCTGTCATGGTGGAACTTACAAGTTCAGACTCTTGGTGAAGCCGCAGCTTACGCAATGAGATGGAACGAGCTAAAAGAGCTCATGCGAAGAAAGTGTTGTTCACGCGCTGAAATTCAAAGGTTGGAAACTGAGTTTTGGCATTTGAAGATGGAAGGTCCGAAAATTGCGGAATATGTTCAGAGGTTTCACGACTTATCTCATGTGGTTCCTTACATGGTTACACCGGAATTCAAGCGAATTGAGCGCTTTATTTGGGGTTTAGCTCCACAAATCATGAGTATGGTTACCTCGTCCAAGCCTGCAACGATCACGGATGCCATCGACTTGAGTGTGGCGCTTACTGAGGAGGCTGTTAGGTTGAACAAGTTTTCGAATGTTGAGCCAAAGAAGAAAGAGACTCACGTAGAGTCATCTGGGGATAACAAAAGGAAGTTCTCGAACTTCAAGCAGGGAACTAGTGGTGTTGGAAAGAAAGGAGAATCAAGCACTCCGGCAAGGGCCAAAACCAGTGCTGATAGCAGAGGAAAAGGTTACATGGGCGCTTTACCAAAGTGCGAATCATGCCAGTACCATCATGTTGGCCAGTGCAGGAATAGAAAATGTGAGACTTGTGGCAAAATTGGTCACTTGAAAGATACTTGCTGGGTTGGTAATGGCCGGGGTGGCCAAGGAGGTTTTGGTAATAGGAACAACAATCGAGGCGGAAATGGAAACCGTGGAAATGTTGCGAATCAAGCTGGGAATGGAAATCGCAACCAAAATAACGCTCAGGGTGGAATTGGAAACGGGAATGGCCGAGGGCCAGGTTGCTTTAATTGTGGTGAAGTTGGGCACTTTAAGAAGGAATGCCCAAAATTGAATCAAGCCCGCGAAGGAGTGTTTAACATCGGCGCAAGGGAAGCGCGTCAGGGTCCCAACGTTGTTACTGGTACGTTCCCTGTAAATCAACACTTTGCATCTATTCTGTTTGATACTGGTGCGGATTATAGTTTCGTGTCATTAAAATTTAAGGAAATACTTAAATTGACGCCTAGTAAGTTAGACATTCCGTACTCCATTGAATTAGCAAATGGAAAACTAGTTGAGACCAAGGAAGTTGTCCGAGGATGTGTGATTGAACTAGGAGGGCACGAGTTTACGTTGGACTTACTACCTGTCAAGCTGGGAAGCTTTGATGTGGTAGTGGGAATGGATTGGCTATCGAGTAACAAAGCCGAGGTTGTTTGCCACAAGAAGACCATCCGCATCCCACTGACGGATGAAGAAACCATCATACTGCACGGAGAGAAGCATGATACGCCGCTGAGAATTATTAGCTGTCTAAAAGCTAGAAAGTGCTTGAAGAAGGGATGTGTTGCATTCTTAGCACACATCGTGGATAAAGAAGCTGCTGAACCAAAGATTGAAGACATTCCAGTCGTCAAAGAATATCCTGAAGTCTTTCCAGAAGACTTGCCAGGATTACCGCCTCAAAGGCAAGTCGAATTCCACATTGATTTGGTTCCAGGCGCCGCGCCTGTAGCCAAGGCACCATATAGACTCGCGCCATCGGAAATGCAGGAGTTGTCGACACAACTCCAGGAGCTATTGGATAAAGGATTCATCAGGCCAAGCTTCTCACCTTGGGGAGCTCCAGTACTGTTCGTTAAGAAGAAGGACGGTAGTTTCCGTATGTGCATAGACTACCGTGAGCTTAACAAGTTGACTATCAAGAACAGATACACTTTGCCGAGAATCGATGATATTTTCGATCAATTGTAAGGCTCAAGCTTTTACTCAAAGATCGATCTTCGATCCGGATACCATCAACTTAGGATACAAGAGGAAAGTATCCCGAAGACAGCTTTTAGGACTCGTTATGGACACTACGAGTTCCTAGTCATGCCGTTTGGGCTGACCAACGCACCTGCAATTTTTATGGATTTAATGAACCGAGTCTGCAAGTCGTATCTCGACAAGTTCGTAATTGTGTTCATCGAAGACATCTTAATTTACTCGAAGACGAAGGACGAGCATGAACAGCACCTAAGAGCTATTTTGGAGTTGCTGAAAAAGGAAAAATTATACGCCAAGTTCTCGAAGTGCGAGTTTTGGCTACGCGAAGTCCAGTTTCTTGGACACGTGGTTAATGGAAATGGAATCCATGTAGATCCCACAAAGATCGAGGCGATAAAGAGCTGGGAGACTCCAAAGACGCCAACCGAGATTCGACAGTTCTTAGGTTTGGCTGGTTACTATCAAAGATTCAATGAGGATTTTTCTAAAATCGCTCAACCTCTTACCGCGCTCACACAGAAGGATAAGAAGTTTGATTGGGGAATCAAACAGGAGGAAGCATTTCAGCTATTAAAAGACAAGCTCTGCAATGCGCCAATCTTAGCACTACCAGAGGGTACAGATGATTTTGTGGTATATTGCGACGCTTCGCGTCAAGGATTGGGTTGCGTGTTGATGCAACGCCAGAAAGTTATAGCTTACGCCTCACGCCAATTGAAAGTTCATGAAAAGAACTATACCACGCATGATTTGGAGCTAGGCGCAGTGGTATTTGCGCTGAAAATCTGGAGACACTATTTGTATGGTACGAAATGTACAATCTTTACGGATCATAAAAGTCTGCAGCACATATTCGACCAGAAAGAGCTGAATATGAGACAAAGACGTTGGGTCGAATTGTTGAATGATTACGACTGTGAGATAAAGTACCATCCAGGGAAGGCGAATGCGGTCGCTGATGCCCTAAGTCGAAAAGAAAGGATCAAACCCATAAGGGTTAGGGCTTTAGAAATGATTATCCAAACCGATCTTTCTCTGCGAATTCGTGCCGCGCAGAAAGAAGCTCTTAAGGAAAGAAACCTTGAAGATGAGTATCTCCGTGGGATGGAGAAGCAGTTGTTGCCAAACGAGGAAGGAACTTTATGTTTTATGAAAAGAATTTGGGTTCCTCTGTTTGGTGGTTTGAGAAAAGTTATTTTTGACGAAGCCCATAAATCACGGTACTCAATTCATCCCGGTGTGGATAAGATGTACCAGGATCTTAAGGATTATTATTGGTGGCCTAGAATGAAAGGCGATGTTGCTGTTTATGTTAGCAAGTGTTTAACATGCGCCAAGGTGAAAGCTGAGTACCAGAAGCCCTCAGGACTTCTGCAACAACCTGAGATTCCCAAGTGGAAATGGGAACAGATTTCAATGGACTTCATAACGAAACTGCCCAAGACGCCATGATATGATTTGGGTAATAGTTGACCGCCTAACAAAGTCCGCACACTTCTTGCCAATCAAAGAGAAGGACAACACTAGTAAACTTGCGGAAATATACATGCGAGAAGTTGTTGCACGTCATGGAGTGCCTCTCTCGATCATCTCTGATAGAGATGGACGTTTCACATCAAGGATTTGGCAATCCTTCCAAGAAGCTTTTGGCTCACAATTGAATCTGAGCACTGCATTTCACCCACAGACCGATGGGCAAAGTGAAAGAACTATTCAGACACTGGAGGATATGCTGAGAGCATGTGTAATGGATTTGGGTGGTATCTGGGATAATCATTTACAATTGGTCGAATTTTCTTACAACAATAGCTACCACACCAGTATTGGAGCCGCGCCATTTGAAGCTCTTTACGGACGCAAGTGTCGATCACCCCTATGCTGGGCTGATGCAGGTGATAGGCAGCTTGTTGGCCCCGAAATAGTCCAAGAAACAACGGACAAGATTGCGCAAATTCGAAAACGCATCGAAGCGGCTCGTGAAAGACAGAAAGTCTACGCGGATCTGAAGGGGTAAGGTCCCGAAAGCCTCATAAAAAGGATTTGAGACCATACCACAAACCAACTTTTTAACCTCTTGACCTTGCGCGGCCGCGCAACGGTCTCACAAGAGGAATCGCGTGCCCAAAGGAAAACACAAATCCTTGCGCCTTCTCCCATTCACAAAAGATTAAAAACCTTTACTTCCGCCTAAATATCCAGACTTGGATATTATTTTACCCAGACTTGGGATTTATTTGTCTGTGTCCACACAGCAAGGTGTCACACCAGATTACAGCAGTAATCTTCTAGAAAGAAATACAACCGTGCACCACCCAGACGGTTATAACCGTCTGGACACGTGTCATCACCACAGACAACCCTGGAATCACAACGAAGGCATGCAATTGGAGAGTAATCTCCAATTAATCACTTTCCACGTGGCGATTCCCCAGCCATAGATCAAACCACGATCCGTGTGCATTCACATCGGATCGAGGCTAATTGACGTCAGATCAAAGAACTCAAACGGGAGAAAAAAATAACCGCTACGGCGTTAGCATTTTCCGTTATCTTTTCAATAACAGGTTTTCCCTCCCAAACTCCCGGTTATAAATAAGAGAACTGTTCAGGTATAAACTCAGATTACTCTCACTTCTCAAATACTTATCTTCTCCAATTATCAATACTTATTCTCACACCGGAGTCGGGTCAAGGAGAGAACCCTCTTCTCCCCTTGGCGAGACTAACGGTGTTCTTTTTTGCAGAACCACCGGAGAAGAGATCCCGATCACAGCTGAATCAACCGAGAGAGAGCTAACCCTTTTATGCAGATTCAAACCCCCTAACTATCTCGGTTCCGACCAGTTAGTTTAGTGTTTCTTCAGGATCCAAAACGGAAACCTTTGGAATTTCAAGTTGGAGATATGGTTTTACTGAAAGTATCACCCTGGAAGGGTGTGGCACGCTTCAGGAAGCGTGGAACGTTGAATCCGCGTTACATTGGCCCTTTCAGAATTCTGCAAAGGATTGGGCTTGTAGCCTACAAGTTGGACCTACCTACTGAACTCCATGGTGTTCACGATACATTCCATGTATCAAATTTGAGAAAGAGTCCAACACAAGAAACAGTGATCATTCCTGCTGACGAAGTTCATATCGACGACACGCTCCACTTCACTGAAGAACCTGTTGAGGTTACGGATTGGAAAGTTAATAAAACTCGCAGGAGCAGTGTCAAACTCGTCAAAGTTCGTTGGAATGCAAGGCATGGACCTGAATTCACGTGGGAACGTGAGGATCGTATGAAAGAGAAATACCCCCATTTATTTCCTAAGAACCCTGCATCTAGAAGCAGAACTTAAATTTCGGGACGAAATTTATTTAACGGGGGGAGAATGTGACAACCCTCACCAAACCAGGTATCCGTACGAATTAATTAATATTTAATTACTGTGCTTGCTTACAACTTTGATTAAACTGCATACTGATTTCTGATACATACATACTCATGCATCACATTTTATACTGTCACTCTATTATCTATACACAAAACTTCAGTGACAACCTTGATGCACAAAAGCACAGTGAGCACACTAGACGGATAACCCAGTAAACATGCTGACATAGCCAGCATCAGACAGTTACTGTCTCTAAGGCTGGTTTGAGCCGGGAATAGTTTACTACACTAGTAGGGAGTGTAGGGAGGTGAGGATTGTAGAACTGCGTCACTAGGTGATAATTATAGTGACCGGGTGTGCCTAAAACGTACTTTGAATACAAAATTCTGCACTTTAAATACAAAAATTCAGCTTTTTAGCTAACTAGTAAAGTGCCAAAACATGGAAAAATATTACTAGACACTTTCCAAAGTGTTGGAAATAAATTGTGTCACTAAAAATAATATTTACGACACTTTAAATGCTTAATTAGAACTTTAACGGATTAATATCCAACCGAATAACCGGACTTTACCCGGAACCTAAAAATATTGTCAATGACACTATTATTTTCTTTTTCTGAGCCAGTTAGGGTCCCCGAACACCCTAACACCCGTTATAAATAATAACACACTAATACCTTATTTTAATCACCTAACTAATATAACTAAACATTATCCTTCTAGTTCAAAATTAACCAAATACCCCCCTCCCTTGGACCGAATTCGGTTCCCATGTGGGACACCCTCTTACACATTTGTTTAAATTAATCTAACTTGCTTAAAATCTTGGAGACACTTTATCTCTTGGGTAATTAGAGTTGGTGAATTATAAAAGAATCCATGGGATCACATTCACTTCAAAACACTTTACAAAAATTGACACTTTCTTTCCCCCTTGATACTCACGGCCGAGAGCCAAGCCACACACCCACTACTATTTTTCAAATTTCCATCTTGCATTCTACATACACTCAAGTGGGAAGGATCACGTATAAGGAAGCTCGGTGCTTACGGATTGCCAAGGACCTCACCACAACACTATTAACCACCCGTTTTTCGTCTAGTTTCTTCCCAAGCCTCGAGCTAGTAGTAAGTGACTCTAAACACCCTATTGTTCATATCTAAAGTGGTCAATAAGAAATTTGTCGGAGAAAAATCATGAACACTAGAGACCAAAACTAAAAGTCTACTAAAAATGATGAACATGTTGGTTAAAGAATGAATATTAGTGTAAAACTCTTGAAACTAGTTTTGCTATGATTATTTATTGTTGTTGATTGCTAGTGTTGGAATGGATCATCATCAAACCACGCTAGATCGTGTTCATGGAACATGAACTAGCCTTATGTTAAGTCGTAAAGTTATTAGATGACGAACCCCTTCAAACATAAACATGAACTTGTGTAAAAACAATTTTTCTTATGAAATGGGGTTCTAAACTAGTAGATCTAGAGATCTACAAGTGGTATTTTCGAAGAACCAACTGTAAGACAAAACCATGTTTTAAAACTGGATCTTTCCTAAACTAAAGGTGTTTTTGTGAACAAACAAGTGTGTAGACACTTGTGTAACGAAAGGTTTTAACAAAGAATTATTTTTGAGATTTTTGACAAGAAGTTGTAAACTTACAATTTCTTTAAAAATAAGATTATTAAGAAACCGATTTCAATTATAAAAATAGAAAGATCTACTAAAAACACCGGAAGGTTACTACACACTTTTACATAACCCACAAGTTCACGTGTTTGCAACTTACGTGTATTTTTGACTAGTTTAGTGTTGAAATATTGTTGTTGATGTTGGGAACATTGTTGATTGAAATTTATAAAAGAAAATGATACGCTTGAAAGCGTGGCCACCTCCAGTTACAGAGGAAACTCTGGCGAATTTTTTCCAGAAATATAACACTTAGAAATATTTTTACAACAAGTGTTATGAGTATTTTTTTGACTTGTTTTTCCGAATAAAATTTCGCCATGATTTATTACAAAATAACCAAGTGTCGGAGGTGGGATTTTCATAAATAAAACTTGTTAAAATATATATTTAGTATATATATTTTCATAATAGCACTTGTGTGAATTTTTATGATTATTTTGTGAACTACAAATATTATTTTTAGGGTAAAAATAATATAACTCGAATACACTGAATATGCACGGCTCCAAAATAATACGAACGCCTTCACAATAAATATTTAAGTTACACCGGTATTATCTATACCACCCGAACCTTAGAACGTAACTTACGTACTTTCTGAAAATACTCATAAGTGTGTATTTTGACAAGGATATTATTTTGGAAAATTATATGGAATAAAATATAATATTTTTGGGAAAAATATTTATATTTTGGAAGTAAAGTATTTTGGACAAATGAAATAAAATATATTACATTAAGTGAGACTTAATAATATATTTCGAAGTTATACGAACGCACATGTATTAAAACCCCCATCCTTGGGAAGGTATATATTTACAAAATAATTACGAAGTGTAATTACGAAATAGTTGCCTAACTATTTCCCAAAGACATTAAACCTTAAGCTAAGGCACGGCCGTCCGTCTAATAGAAGTTAGTACGTGTAGGTCGTCGCACAGCAGGTTGACCGGGAGATTTCTAGATAGAGACGCACTACGGTGAGTTCATGTCCCCCTTTTCTCTTAACTGTTTTCAGTTTTTATACTTCGGGGGTGAAATACATGTTACAATTATTAAGGGCATTTTTATACACGGTATGGTTAGCTTAAGGAGGGTTAGGACGTACAGATCATGTGAGTGGGTAGGTGGAACTAAAGGCCATTAATCCTCGTGTAGGACCGAGGGACATTAGTGATAGATCTATTTGGGTGTAGCGAGCCCCACTCCTGAGCCCGCTTAATGGACCAGGTGGTGACTAAGTACCCGACGCACAAATCCGCTAGGGGTTGAGTCTTCCTGCATCACTTCACACATATCATTGGCTTTGCAACCCAATGGTGATCTCTTTTTCCTTATTGTTACATACCAGGGACATTTTTACATCGGGACGTACTTAAACATTTTTACATCAGGACGTACTTAAACCTTTTTTTACATTGGGACGTACTTTAAAGGTTTTACATACTCACTTCACATGAACTCGCTAAACATATTTGTTGATTTTTCCAACTTACATGTATTTCAGGGAACTAAGGATCTTGCACGGTATGCTACGTTTTCACGCTGTGTAGAGTTATGGGATCATCCGAGTTTAGGGGTTGTGGCTTTTACCTAGACGAGTCACAGTTCTTAAACTACGTCTATTTTAAGTTTGTGGTTGAGTCTTTCAAACATTGTTTTTATGTTATTAGGTTGTAATTTCCGTTGCATGCGTCAACGCCTTAAGACAATGCTGTGGTATTTTACTTTTCAAACTTAAATCAATGGATGATCTGCATGGTTTTATTTTCATGTAGCTTTGTTGTGATTAAGCTATGGTATTAAGAAGTCACACCAAATAAACCCACGCTTCCGCAAAGCCAGGGTGTGACACAATTCTATCACATCGCAATCGAATCAAGAACGCTAAACGCAAGTTAATTATAGTGATTGTATGTTAGATATAGTAGTTATGTTATTTGGGTAACTAATGGATAATGCTATCACATCGCTCACTCGAATCGCATCGCAACGCTCAACACGCGAATCAAAACGACAAAACTCATCGCCCCGAACACTTGGATCGAGTGGCCAACCGATCGAGTGGCCATCCGATCGGATTGCCATCCGATCGGATTGTCATCTGATCGAGTTGTCACCCAATCGGGTTGCCACCCGATCGGATTGCCACCCGATCGACCCGGCACTCCACCACTTTCCTTTTTGGGAAACCCTATAAATACCCATCTGTCACATCATTTGTGATGTGACAGCTCCTTGTTCGACCAGCCGCACTCAAGATCTCCTTTCTCTCGATTTCTCTCGATTCTTGTAAGTTTTCAACCTAAATCTTGTACTTCTATGATCTACACGCACTTCTTCATCATTTTCACCTTTGAATCTTAACTTTTAACCGTGAAATCACCGGATTTGAGGTGTTCTAGGATGATGTCATCATGGAGTTCTTATGAACTTCAATGTTTAGTTTCATTCCACCAAGAAAAACTTAGATCTGAAGGATTTCCAAAAGATTAAACAATGTTTTCGCATAGATCTACACAAATTCATGGTTGAAAGGATTGAAAGAAGGTTTTTCAACTTTCTTTCAACTCTTTTACACTCAATGCACTCAAAACCGATAGAATCGGACCTCGTTCTAATCTTCTACTCGATCTTAGTGATGGGTTAGTTCAAGATCTGAATTCTATCCGAGAGATAACTGATTTCGGGTTTGAACATAAACAACCGTCTCGAACCATGAACTGGTCGGACTAGGGTGGTTCCTGTTCGATCGGGTCACTTGGGTCGAGATGGGGTTTCTGTTGTTTAAGCAAGTTATCCTAACGTCTCGTTTAAAACTGCAAAATCTTCAACGAAATCAAGTGTCAAGATGATCAGGACGTCGGGACGGGTTGCCGTCCGATCGGATTGCCATCCGATCGGGTTGCACTTGGTTCCACACTTAAACTTTATTCAAACTCAAACTTTTCAAGGATCTGAACGTCGAACGATTACCGCCGGATCGGATTGCCATCCGATCGAGGGACCGTCCGATCGTGTGACGTTTGGGACTTGGGTACTTAATCAATTTTCAACATGTTCAATGCATACGGATTGCCACCCGATCGGATAGCCATCCGATCGAGTGACCATCCTGCTATGAACTTGTTCTCAACTTAGAGGCCTCGCCAAACGGATCGTCGTCCGATCGAACCGCCGTTCGATCGACCGACCATCATACACAAACACATCCTCACCAAACGAGGTGTCAATCCAATCGAATGGCCATCCGATCGACTGGCCATCCGATCGGATTGCCATCTGATACTTGCTACGCTTGCATCGTTTTACGCGCCGCTCATCGTTTATGCTATCGTTAACTGTTCAGGCTAATCCCTCTCAGCGCTCCCTTCAATCCAAGAAAATGTTTACTTGTTAAACACAATCTGTGAGTATACTCGATCCCGTTTTGCTTTATGCACTTTTGGGTGTTACATACGTTACTTATTCTAAATCACATCGATCACACAACGCAAACACTATTTATACGCTGACCTCTAATGCATGTTATACGTAACTCGATGAATGCCTGTTTGTTATGTTTACACATTGATTGCTGTCTACCTGCCTTAGCAACGATAGTACTATATTTTAGACTCAGCACCTGTTTACTCAGGGGTTGTTAAGGACAATTACTTTACGTGTTCACAGTGGTGAACATGTGATGCGCACTCGCTCTCGCAGTCAAATCGCAGTCATTGGTATTGATAGGATCTTTTTCGATAACTTACATGCTTCACATTATACGTTGTACATGCTGGTTATGCGTAAACGCTTTCGAACTCTATTATGCTATATCAAACTTGTATGCTCACCTTTACACTATGTGTATTGACCTCTATTTTAACGTATGTGACAGGTGTTTAGGATGCAACTTGCTAGGATGCTTGCTATATGGAATCGAGTTAGGAAGAGTCTAGAAACAAACAAACAAACAATTTATTTTATTTGAAATCTGAGTTGTCGGAACACGATGTGTTTTGAGAATATCAATGTCTGTAATAATTAGATTACTTAATGGGTTATGGTATGGGACATAATATTAACTATTTGGTAATTTAGTCATTATGGAATTTCTCTTGACAATTTGTTTCGCTCAGTGTCATGCCCCGATGTTTCCGTCATCGGTTGGGGTGTGACAATGATACATGATTAACTGTCCTCAGCATTTAACGTTATTTTCACATAATTAGTAAAATAACGTTAAAAGTAGTGCACTTTCACTTTTACCCCCTGATGGCCCACACACACACACACACATATATATATAGGGTAAGGTTCATGCGAGAACCACCCTTATTACGAGAACCAATGTGAACACAACCTAAAATAGCTAAAAAAACCTAAAAAACCTAACCCCCACCCCCACCCCCAAAAAAAAAAACCTAAACCCCTCAGCCCCCCCCCCCCCCAAGCTAAATGCTGAAAACTAAAACCCCAAAAAAACCTAAAAAAACCTAAACCCCCCACCCCCACCCCCAAAAACCAAAACCCCCCACCCCCAAGCTAAAATGCTAAAAACTAAACCTCAAAAAAACCTAAAAAAATAAAAAAAAAATCTAATTTTTTTTTTAATATTTTTTATGTTAAAATCACTACTTTTAGTAGCAAAAAAAACTATATTTAAAAAAAAAAAAAAAATTTTTTTGCTTCGAAACGTAGCGATTTTTTTTTTTAAATATTAAAAAAAAAATTGTGTGATTTTTAGCTATTTTTAGGCATTTTTGGTCGTGTTCACACTGGTTCTCGCGGTTCTCGCAATAAGAGGTGGTTCCTAACGGATCTTTATCCTATATATATATATATATATATATATATATATATATATAGGGGATCGCTAAAATGAAAACCAGCTCCAGTTGTAAGAACTGCAGGAACCACTTTCTAGCCATTAGATCTTAAAAATGTATGGATGAGATTAAAAGTAGTTAAAAATAATATTAAATTCTTTTTGTCTTATTATATCTTTAATATTTTAATCTAAAATGGTATTTAAGTAATTTTGTTTTTTTTGACTTATTAAGTTTATTGTTTTTTATTACAATTTTGTCCTATTACATTAATTATTTTGTTCTAAATCAGATTTCTTTATTAAACAAAAATTTTGAAATCAGATTTTTTTATAAAAAAAATTTACGCGCGTTTTTTTGCCACCCGTTTTTACGCGCGTTTTTTTACGACCCGTTTTACGCTCCGTTTTTTCACGCCGTTTTTGCGACCGTAGTTTTTCAGTGCCGTATTTTAGGCCCGGTTTTAGGCGCCGTTTTTTGCCGCGCCGTTTTTTACGTCACGTTTTTTACAAAGCCGTTTTTGCGCCCCATTTTTTACGTCCCGTTTTTATGCGCCGTTTTAGCGTCCCGTTTTTACGCACCGTTTATACGGCCCGTTTTACGCGCCGTTTTTTTACGCCCCGTTTTTTTCACGCCGTTTTTGCGACCGGGTTTTTACGTGCGTTTTTTTATTCCCGGTTTTACGCGCCGTTTTTACACTTTTTACGTTTTACGTTAACCTTTTTAGACTTTTTACATTTTAAGTTTTACGTTAAACTTTTTACGTTTTACGTAAAACTTTTTACGTTTTACGTTTAAACTTTTTAATTTTTACGTTTTACCTAGAACTTTTTACTTTTTACGTTTTACGTTAAAACTTTTTACGTTTTACGTCAAACTTTTTATGCTTCACGTTTTTACGTTTTACGTTAAAAAGTTTACGGTTTAATTTTTTTTTTTACAAAAATTTTTTTACGCAAAAACGAACGCACCTAGAAATCGCAAACTCGAGAGGTGTCTCAGATATATTGTTATCATCATCGACGCCTCAAAAAAATATAAAAACCCAACAAACAAAAATAAAAAAATACGAGAGGAATCTTGAAAAAAACGATGTTTTGGCTCAGATTTTCCGATAATCAGAGGCTGCAAAGTAGGGTTGCAGGTTCAAAAACCTACCCTCCACCATCCTTGTCGCGCCCTCGTCATCAAAATATACGTTTTTTTTTTTGCATCATCATCGCCCAAAATCCAAAACGGATCAAAACCCACATATTCAAACATTCAAAAGCACCTGATGAACATCATTCAAAACACATTCAACAGATTCAAACAGATTCACCAGATTCAAAAAGCACCATATTCAACAGAATCAAACCCCCAACAAGATCACGTCACCGAAAACAGTTACGAAAAACAGTTACCAGCAAAAATTCACACCACCGACCACCACCTCCCTACAAAGATCAGAACCAAAAATCACCATAAAAAAGGAAACAAGATCAGAACCTAAAAATCAACAACAAACACACCTGCATCATCAAAACCACCACCAAAACACAGAGCACGTCATTTGCGCAAACCCTCACCACCGTACCCCGTCAAAACCCACCGCCACCACAATCCCGCCCCGTGAACGGCGTTGGTCGTCGTTGACATTGCCGGCGACGTCGGCTCTCCGACTATCTCTATGTTCAGCCTCTCTCTCCCACCTCTCTTTCTGGTACCCACCGTCAGGAACGTCATCAAAGGGGTGTGTGTTGTGCATATGAAGAAGGGAGGTGAGGGGTGGCTGTTGCTGGGGGTTGTCGACGGAACCAAAACCTTCGCCGGAACAGAACTTGCTCCACTAGTCGCCGATCAGAACGACGAGGGGGTGGGGGGTGTCGGCTGTGGGTGTTTGGAAGGGGAATATGAAATCAAAAGCTTTAAGAGAGGGGCGGAGAAGGAGGGTGGTGGTCGACGACAGAGAGACCAATAAGGCTTTTCAAAATTGAGGGGTGGGGTTTCAAATGTGTGAAGAGAGAAAAGACAATATGACAAATATAAAAGCTTGAAGAGAGAGAAAACTGAGACAATAAATGTGGAGAGAAGTATAGAAATGACATTTGTGGGGAAATGACCAAACTACCATTTTAAGTGGCAAAATCTAATTGGCTGGGAGTGGTTCTCACAGTTCTTACAACTGGGGTGATTTTCATTTTAGCGGCTCCATATATATATAGGGAGGGGCTCATGCGAGAACCACCCTTATTGTGAGAACCATGAGAACCAATGTGAACACAACCTAAAATAGCTAAAAAAACCTAAAAAAAACCTAAAAAAACCTAACCCCCACCCCCCCCCCCACCCAAAAACCTAACCCCCCCCCCCCAAAAAAAAAACCTAACCCCCCCCCCCCCAAAAAAAAAAAAACCTAAACCCCCCTCCCCCACCCCCCAAAAACCTAAACCCCCCCACCCCCAAGCTAAAATGCTAAAAACTAAACCCTCAAAAAACCTAAAAAAATCTTTAAAAAATCAAAAAAAAATCCAAATTTTTTTTTTGATTTTTTTAATATTTTTTAGGTTAAAATCGCTACTTTTCGAAGCAAAAAAAAATAAATAATTTTAAAAAAAAAAAAATTTAAATTTTTTTTTTTTTGGGTTCGAAAAGTATCGATTTTAACCTAAAAAATATTAAAAAAATCAAAAAAAAAAATTTTGTGTGATTTTTAGCTATTTTTAGGCATTTTTGGTGTGTTCACATTGGTTCTCGCGGTTCTCGCAATAAGAGATGGTTCTCGCATGATATTCTCCCTATATATATATCCATATATATATATATATATATATATATATATATATATATATATATATATATATATCCGCATACCGCAAGCGGGGCATAATTAGTTTTTTTTAGCCGTGGATTGTAAATTTTGTAATAGTTTTTATTAACAATCAATGATACAATCGAATATTTGTGATTGTACCTTTTACATGACATAGCCAGTAATGGATTTGACAAATTAACGTCCTTGGTCACAAACCCTCCCACAACGGGTAGTTGTATATCAAAACAAAATCATTTCAATGAAATTTCATTAATTTCTTTTTCTCAGTTAAAAAAGGGAAAATCACGAAAGTGGCCGAAGTCATTTCAAATTTGCAAAATTAGCCCGCTGTAGCGGCTCAGGGACCTTCTTTACGGAAAACATGGCTGCTGAAGTGTCTTTAAAAAGCCTCTTCAAACCAACCATGCTCCGCAATGTGTAAAAAAAATATTGTAGAGGCTTGGAGCCGTTACAGCCTTTTTTGTAGAGGCTCAGCCTTATTTTTTCAATATTTGTATAATTATAGTATTTTTAATATTTAAAACAAACATAAATTTATCTGTAATAAAAGTGGAAAAAGAATTGTTTTTAAAAAAAAATGCTTGAGCTTTCTAATAATAATTTCTTATTCTTAATTATTTATAAATATGTTAATTAGATAAAATTATATGAAATAATAGTTTGACAAACGATTCAAAAATTATAAAATAATATTCTATAAAATAAGTTATAGTTTTATAATTTTTGATAAAATTATATAAAATAATAGTTTAACAGAAATTACGGTTTTAATGTTTTATAGTTTGAGAGAAGATTAAAAACTATAAAATAGTATGCAAATCACATAACTTATTTTATAGGATATTATTTTATAGTTTTGAATTTTGTATCAAACTATTATTTCATATTGTTTTATTTAATTAACATATTTTTTAAATAATTAAGAATTTATTATTGGAAAGCTTAAGTCTTTTATTTTTCTAAAATTCTTTTTCAACTTTTATTATAGATAAATGTATGTTTGTTTTAAATATTTAAAAAGACAAATTGGAAATAAATAATCTCATCTAACTAATTTTGACTGATAATAATCCGAACTGGTCAAATTTTTTTTTTGTAAAATAGCCTGCCATTAAAATGGCTTAACGGAGTTAAGTTTTTTTTTTCCGAATTACAAACCGATGTTTTAGGGTTTTTTATTAGAACGAGGATACGATTTGATTGATGTAAAACTTAACTCGAAATACTGCCCCAACCCACGAAAACGGTGCTTCAATTCGGGTGTTTAAACTTCCAATTAACAAAAATCAAGCTATTTCGAGCACAATTTTGAGGTAAGTTTTACATCAATCAACTCGTATCATCGTTCTGATCAAAAGCCCTAAAAACATCGGTTTGTAATTCGGAAAAAAAGTTAAATCCATTAAGCTAGTTTAACGGCAGACTATTTTACAAAAAAATTGACCACTTCGTATTATTATCGACCAATAACTGACTTGAGATTATATTCGGCCAAATTGAATTAGGTGGGATTATTTATTTCTAATTCGCCATTTAAAAATCTTAGAAATATACAAATGTTGAAAAAAATAGAAAAATAAGGCTAAAGAGGCTCTAAGCCTCTACAAAGGCAGAAACGGCTTTAAGCAATTAAGCCTCCACAAAAAAAAAAAAAAAAAAAAAAAAAAAAAAAAAAGCTGAAGAGGCTCCAAGCCTCTACAAAATAAGGCTAAAACGGCTTTAAGCCTCTAAAAAGGCTGAAATGACTCTAAACCCTACAATCATTTTTTACACGTGACGGAACGTGGTTGATTGATTTGAAGATGCTTTTTAGAGACGGTTCAGCAGCCATCTTTTTCTGTGAAGTGGCTCCCTGAGCCGCTTTTCAACAGGCTAATTTTGCAAAATTGAAACGGGTTCGGCCACTTTCATGATTTTCCCTTTAATAATAGATATATGAAATAGTAAATAATAAAATTAAATACAGTTCAATCTTTGTTACTTTCCACCTTTGCACCTCTTGTTTTATATACCCCAACTTCACATTCTCCACACACACTCACCTCTCCTTTGACCACAACCGGACTCATTTCACCAGTCACACCGTCACCATCCCTCTCTCACTCAAACTCCACCCTCCACCATTCTTCCCTTCTAGATCTCACCCTTCATGGCCATCAACCTCTTCACATTTCCCTTTTTCCACTTCTTTAATCTATAAAAAAAAAAAAAAAAAACTCACACAATCTTCCAAACTCTCAAACATGTCCGACACAACAGAACCAACAAAGGCAATGCCGGCACAGGCGGAGAAGAAGAAAGAACAAAGTCTGCCGTTTTATCAACTGTTCTCCTTCGCAGATAACCTTGATTACGCTCTCATGATTCTCGGTAGTATCGGTGCCGTTGTTCACGGATCTTCCATGCCGTTTTTCTTTTTATTGTTCGGTCAAATGGTTAATGGCTTCGGTAAAAACCAAACTGATTTGAATACCATGACTCATGAAGTCTCTAAGGTGATTATATAAATTACAATACTGTTTACAACTTCTTTTGTTGTTGTTCTCTTCTTAGTTCTTTCAGATCTGTATCACTGTATGATATTTTGATTTAACTTATTGCAGTATGCTTTGTATTTCGTTTATCTTGGATTGGTGGTGTGCGTTTCGTCTTACGCAGGTGAGAACCTAACCTCGATCCGTTAACGTATTCATTCGTCAAGGGAAAACAAAACCGTGAGTTCATGGATGGATAGATAATCCACCCACCCACCCACTACATAGTACAACCGTCCGGTACAAAATAACAATATCCTGACACAGTTTACTTATACTACTATTACACGTTAATTAACGAGAAGTTGAGCATCTTTTCATGAAAATATTGATTTCATGTTTGATTATTTCGTAAAGTTTATAAGTTATTTTAGCCCATTCATTAAGGATGAGATGCACGTGGCTTATGTTTGTCCTTTACTTGGTCAAATTTTGGAATATTTTTTTCTATGTTCAGTCTCCATCTCCTCCTATCCCTATCAAACATGAAATGAAATGAAATTTAACTAAGCACAATTAACATTTAACAACTTGTTGATTAATTTTGTACAGAGATCGGATGCTGGATGTATACTGGAGAACGACAAGTGAGCGCGTTGAGGAAGAGGTACCTTGAAGCAGTGTTGAAACAGGATGTAGGGTTTTACGATACCGATGCGAGAACAGGTGATATCGTGTTTAGTGTCTCTACGGACACACTTCTCGTTCAAGACGCGATTAGCGAGAAGGTAGTTTCAGCATTTATTTTTTATCATTGAGTGTGATACGACAGTAGTAATTCTGTAATGAATTCGAGGATAGAACATTTGTTTTGAATGGAAGAATTATCATCATTTCTGCGTGATCCATTTAATAGTGGGACCAATACACACATAAAAAAAAAAAAAAATTAACCGGTGCAAGTTAGCATAGTTTGGTTAACCTGCGCCGGATTTTATTTTACTGGCCTCACTTTCATGAAATATATTTCAGGTGGGAAACTTTATACATTATCTGTCAACGTTTTTGGCTGGATTGGTGGTCGGTTTTGTGTCCGCATGGAAGCTAGCTCTTCTTAGTGTTGCAGTGATTCCAGGCATTGCGTTTGCGGGTGGTTTATATGCGTATACGCTTACGGGTCTCACGTCTAAGAGCCGTGAATCATATGCTAATGCTGGTATCATTGCTGAACAGGTGATCATATCTTTGAAGTTTCCTTAAATTTTTCAACTTTAAGTTTGTGTATCTTGATAAAAATTAGTTAGTTACTTTATGGTCATCAATGCTACTAAAGTATTTTTGACTATTTTCAAAGTTTGTGTGATCATATATTATTTAGCATGCGCTACAGTGATTAGAATACTTTGCCTCATATGTTGCTTTACCTTTACCATTGTTTCCTTAGTGTGGTATTAATCATGGGTTATGGTAAAATGAAAACTTATACGAGTTGTGAGAATTTACAGAACTCGGCCTTATGAAAGGTTTTTTCAATTTTTTTTACCAAAAATCTTTAAAAAATCAACTTTTCCAAAAAAAAAAAAAAAAACTAAATTTTTTTCATTTACAACAGTCGTAAATGATGTCATCAGCTTTTTACAGCTGCTGTAAGGAGCCGAAAAACACCACTACTAATTTTTATTATTTTTTTATTTTTTACGACAGTCTTTTCTAATATTTTAATCTAGATGTGTGAAAAAATGGGGGCAAAACTCACACGGGAATGCCGAGTTCTCTAAGTTCTCACAACTCGGAGCGATTTGCATTACTTTGTTTTTACAATAGTGACTCGAATATGACCTCTGAAAGTCAATTAACAATTATGTATTGATGATTAATAGGCTATTGCACAAGTAAGAACGGTTTACTCGTATGTGGGCGAGACAGAGGCCTTGGACTCGTATTCAGATGCAATACAGCACACCCTTAAGCTTGGGTATAAAGCCGGAATGGCAAAGGGGTTGGGACTAGGATGTACGTATGGAATCGCTTGCATGTCATGGGCACTTGTGTTCTGGTATGCTGGCGTGTTTATTCGCAACGGGCAAACAGATGGTGGGAAAGCATTCACTGCTATTTTCTCTGCCATTGTTGGTGGCATGTAAGATTTATACTTCTAGTCTTTCACAAACCGAAATCGATTAAAATCTTTTTTTTCTAAAGTTTAATTCAAACAAATGGGTTATAACAGGAGTTTGGGTCAGTCTTTTTCAAATCTTGGAGCATTCAGCAAAGGTAAAACAGCTGGATATAAGTTGTTCGAAATCATTAAGCAAAACCCGACCATAGTTCAAGACTCTAAAGACGGGATGCGTTTAGCGGAGGTTAATGGCAATATTGAGTTCAAGGATATATCTTTCAGTTACCCTTCAAGGCCAGACGTCTTTATCTTCCGAAACTTCTCTATTTTCTTCCCTGCGGGAAAAACAGTCGCTGTTGTCGGTGGTAGCGGGTCTGGTAAAAGCACAGTCATTTCGTTGATAGAAAGGTTTTACGACCCCAATCAAGGTAAATTGCACTAAACTTCTTATTTATTCTTTTAAGTTTTTGTTAACTAATATAAGGGGTCATGCAGGACAAATATTGCTAGACAATGTGGATATTAAGACGCTGCAACTGCGATGGTTGCGCGATCAAATTGGTCTGGTGAACCAAGAACCGGCACTCTTTGCGACCACGATCCTCGAAAACATACTTTACGGAAAACCTGACGCAACTACAGCTGAAGTGGAAGCAGCAGCCTCTGCAACCAATGCTCATAGCTTCATTACCTCGCTTCCAAACGGCTACAACACCCAAGTAGGCGAGCGCGGAGTCCAGCTATCTGGCGGTCAAAAACAAAGAATCGCAATCGCTAGAGCAATGTTAAAGAATCCAAAAATACTCCTCCTTGATGAAGCAACCAGTGCTCTTGATTCAGGTTCGGAGAGTATCGTTCAGGAAGCCCTTGATCGTTTAATGGTTGGAAGAACAACCGTCGTGGTTGCGCATCGGTTATCCACCATAAGAAACGTTAACTCAATAGCAGTTATTCAACAAGGACAGATTGTAGAAACCGGAACACACGAAGAACTAATCTCCAAATCCGGCACTTACGCCTCGTTAATCCGATTCCAAGAAATGGCGGGAACCCGAGACTTTTCTAACCCCTCAACTCGCCGCACGCGTTCAACGCGTTTAAGCCATTCGTTGTCAACAAAATCGCTTAGCCTCAGGTCTGGAAGCCTGAGAAACTTAAGCTACTCGTACAGTACTGGTGCCGATGGCCGTATAGAAATGATATCGAATGCCGAAACCGATAGAAAGAATCCAGCTCCAAGAAACTATTTCTTCCGTCTTTTGAAGATGAATGCTCCCGAGTGGCCTTACTCGATAATGGGCGCTGTTGGGTCCGTTTTATCCGGATTCATCGGTCCAACTTTCGCGATTGTGATGAGTAATATGATTGAGGTTTTCTACTTTAACAATCCTGCTCAAATGGAGAGAAAGACGAAAGAATATGTTTTTATTTATGTTGGAGCTGGTTTATATGCTGTTGTTGCATACTTAATCCAGCATTACTTCTTTAGTATCATGGGAGAGAACCTTACTACAAGAGTAAGGAGAATGATGCTTTCAGGTATACATTTTTGCACTACAAAATTTATAGTAATAATAATTTTGTTAATGAGATTTGGCTACTTTTACGACTTTCATCCAAAGGTTTGTTTTTCCGCATCCGGATCCAACAGGCTTGAAATCTTGCCATTTTCATTCAACCCGTTAACTCAATCCATTTTTTAACGTTCGGTAATTGGTAGTTTCGTCTTTTACGACAATCTTTTTGATGATTAAAGGGTTTGGGTGGGGAGAGAGGTGGATCTTTATTTCTTACAACGTCTTTTATTTTAATGAAAAATGTCTAAAAAGACGGAAATGCCTCTTATTTAACGGAGAAAACTGGATGGAGTTAACAAGTCGGATGAAAACAGCAAGATTTCAAACGTGTTGGATCCAGATGCGAAAAACAAGCGTTTGGACGAAAGTTGCAAAAATGACCTAATCTCAGGGACGAAGATGACATTTTACTCTAATAATAATAAAAATAGTAATAAATTTGTAATTTTTATGATGTTTTGTTTTTGTAGCTATCATGAGGAATGAAGTTGGATGGTTTGATGAAGAGGAACACAACTCAAGTCTAGTTGCAGCCAAGTTAGCAACAGATGCTGCTGATGTAAAATCAGCCATTGCTGAGAGGATATCTGTTTTACTACAAAACATGACATCTCTGCTGACGTCATTTGTGGTTGCATTTATTGTGGAATGGAGGGTTTCACTACTCATTCTTGCCACTTTTCCTCTTCTTGTTCTGGCCCATTTTGCACAGGTAATTAAATACACTTTTTTTTATATATATTCCTGTTCCATTTATGATTTTTCTAATTTGAGAAAAAAGTTATAAAAAAGAAGAAAACCATGAGTTATGGAACATAGAATTGATAATAGTTTAAGCATCAGTTTTCATAAAACAGAATCTTGATTTTGGGTAATATTATCTTGATATAAAACGACAAGAATGTATATTCAAAGTGGTATAAATCTATCTAGTGTCCTGCATGTGCTTCCTGGTTATACTTTCCCGAGACTCACACCTCCAAAAAAATATATATATCTACAAAAAAACTTATTTTAAAATCCATTCTTGAATGGTGTTAACAAGAAACCCCACTTCTGAACTGTGGAACTTTTATAAAAATAAGAGTAAAGTACACGGATGATTTCTTGGTTAATCAAAATTTTGAATTTGGTCCCTAGCTTTTTAAGATGGTAACTATGGTTTGTACTTTGTAACGCATTTAGTCCCCAGCTAACAAATCTAAAGGTTTAGCAGGTTCAAGTTAAGGACAAAATGCGTTACAAAGTGTAAACCACATGGACCATCCATGTATTTTGACAAAAGTTGGGGACTAAAGGCGTTATAAAGTGCAAACCATAGGGACCATCCGTGTATTTTTGAAAAACTAGGGACCAGATCCAAAATTATGGTCAACCATAAAGACTATCCGTGAACTTTACTTCTAAAAATATATAAAAAAAACTTATTATTTAGAGTGGGTGAAAAAGATGAGATGAAGTTTACTACTTGATTGCTATATTTGAAGACATGAGATGAGACAGTGGTTGATGGGAGATTCTTATCTCGTGACCATTGGTGACATTTTTCAATCTTTTTAGGCATTCAACTTTCAATCTTGCAGTTGTAATTACCATGGGATGATGTGTTGTCAGATGCATTATTTGGGGAGTGTTTGTTTTCTTATATCATGCATACCTACACTCACATTGATTGCCTTTGAATACTGTATGTATGTATGTATGTATGTATGTACTATTATTGGTTTTCAACAATCTGATCCAGTGAGTGAATACATTGTCCTTTTTGTCACATAACATTTACTTCTCCAACACTTCATGGTCCCAGACTGATACATTATTAACTTTTAACCTATCACCACTTTACACAGTAGTAAGGATACTACTGTCATTTTCATTTTTAGACAATTTTATTTTAACAAAATATGACTGTGAGCTCCTCGTGAGCAAAACTGATAATATTGGTTGGTATGAGAGACCAGATGCTACGTTTTATATCTAAACGTTATATTTCTCAACTACTTTGAAAACATAATGTGATGTTTAACAAGAGCATATTAACATAATTGATTTTGTATTTTTTACAGCAACTTTCTCTCAAAGGATTTGCTGGAGACACAGCAAAAGCGCATGCGAAAACTAGCATGATTGCCGGTGAAGGAGTAAGCAACATTCGGACCGTCGCAGCCTTCAACGCCCAAGATAAGATCCTTTCATTATTCTCCGCTGAACTACGTGTCCCGCAAAAACAAAGCCTTCGTCGTAGTCAGTTTTCGGGCATGATATTTGGTATTTCTCAACTCGCTCTATACGCATCTGAAGCTCTAATCCTATGGTATGGCGCACACCTTGTTACCAAAGGCCTGTCAACCTTTTCGAAAGTAATCAAAGTATTTATCGTCCTAGTCATCACCGCGAACTCAGTAGCCGAAACGGTTAGCCTTGCTCCCGAGATCATCAGAGGCGGTGAAGCAATTGGGTCAGTATTCTCAATTCTTGATAGATCAACACGAATCGACCCGGATGACCCAGATGCTGACCCGGTTGAAACAATTCGGGGTGAGATCGAGCTGCGTCATGTGGACTTTTCATACCCGTCGAGACCCGATGTAATCGTTTTCAAGGACTTTAGTCTTAGAATACGGGCCGGCCATAGCCAGGCTCTGGTTGGAGCCAGTGGTTCAGGGAAAAGCTCGGTGATCGCATTGATCGAGCGGTTCTATGACCCGACCGCAGGAAAAGTTATGATTGATGGAAAAGATATTAGACGGTTAAATCTAAAGTCTCTTCGGTTAAAAATCGGTCTAGTCCAACAAGAACCAGCACTATTTGCTACAACCATTATGGAAAACATCGCGTATGGGAAAGATGGGGCTACAGAGGCGGAAGTGATTGCGGCAGCAACCGCAGCAAACGTGCACGCATTCATTAGCGGTTTGCCAGAAGGATACAAAACTCCGGTTGGGGAGAGAGGAGTTCAGCTTTCGGGTGGACAAAAACAAAGAATCGCGATAGCTCGAGCTGTTTTAAAAAACCCAATGATTTTGTTACTAGATGAAGCGACTAGTGCACTAGATGCAGAATCAGAGTGTGTGCTTCAAGAAGCACTCGAAAGGCTAATGAGGGGTCGAACAACGGTGTTGGTGGCACACCGGTTATCAACTATCCGAGGAGTTGATAGCATTGGTGTGGTACAAGATGGTCGAATTGTGGAACAAGGTAGCCATGGTGAACTTATAAGTCGACCAGAAGGCGCTTACTCTAGGCTGTTGCAACTACAACACCATCGCATATGATATGATGATGATAAACATGTTTGTTTTTACATAGTATATTGGTCTCCAATCGTTAGCTATGATATGTTTGGTCGATTGGTTCCATCATAACTACCATCCCCCGACATCTTGTAACTGAATGTTTGTAATGTTATATATAAATATTTAAACAAATGATTTCTGAAAGAGTTATGCTTATAAAAATTTAAACATAGAAATAGTTATGCTAAACGCTCAATTACATTTTTAACTTTACTTTACTTTTTGAGCAACAGTTTTTGTACACCTAAACAGCTAAACTACCTATCAACTTGCACATGTAGGGACATACACCGTACCACTAGGTCATGGGTAGTTTACATCTTAACTAGCAACATTAGCATATCCATCTTTTGCTACTACACAAATTATACAAGCGTTCAAAAAGTTATAATCATGTGTGTGAGAACGTTCTTTTAACTAATATTTTCTCCTTGTATTGTTTGTATGGTCGAGAAATGCTATTAGATGGATTGTTAACTCAAGAGGTGTGCAAAGTCTGTTTGGTTCGGTTATGGAGGCTTAACCATAACCACAATTGAGCTTCGGTTATGAAACACTGCTTAACCATAACCATAACCGATGGTCTGTTAACCGGCGATTGTGGGTCGGTTTTGATTAAGTACAATTAATTGTTCAGTGTATTTTTTATGTGTTTCATCTGAAAATGGTTCGGTTATGGTGTTCCAAGCTCAGTTATGGGAAGAATCAACATAAATTCAAATATTTGAAGCAAGAAAGTCACAAACGTACAAGATTTGGTTCGGTACTTTGATTTTGGTTAAAGTCGGTTCACGAAGGCACATTAACTATAACCATAACTGAATGGTCGGTTAATCAGATTCACTTAACCATGAAAGATCAATTCTGTCAGTTGTTATTTTCGATTTTTTTTTTTTTCAGGAAACAATTCGGTTTTCGATGATGGTTCGGTTTTTACTCTAGTTTGAGTAATTTTAACGAATGCCTTTCTGAAACAGTCAAACTAAATGGTACATGTTCAAAAGGTGGCAAGTGGGTTATAGACAGCTAAAAGGATATGTTCATCATTTTCACAATCCCATGCCCCATGTGGGTTGCTTTAGAGTGTGTCTTTTGATCTTCTAAATTTCAGCGCACCAAGTTTGCCTTTTAGAGGCTTAAGGCCCACATAAGCAATGATTAAGACAAATGAGTTTTAAGAACTTCTTTTTCAATAATTTGGAGACATCTCATGTTATTCATGTTTCTTACCATTAGGGATATATTTAATAAAGTTAAGCTCATTTTTATATTTAACTTCGAACACAATCATTGGCAAAGCCACCCCCCCCCCCCACAATTTTTTTCCGAAACCGGGGCCTTGAGGTCTCAAGTTCAACTCCCACTGGCATCACTTTGAAGGGTATTGGTGGTGGCAATTAAGTTTAGATCTAGGTCTCTCTAGAGGTCGCCAGTTCGAAACCGAGCCGAACCGGGTTTTACCGCAGTGGGCCTTCGGGCGGCGGGTTCCCCGGAATTGGTGGCTTGGTGGCTCGGGTATGCATCCAACTCTGACCGTTATGGAGGAGGGGATGCATTTGCTTGATTAAGGGCATCTCAGGATGCTTATCCGGTGATTTAATTCGCCGTACAAAAAAAAAAAAAAAACTTCGAACACAACAATGTTGGACTCCATCAAACTTCAGTGAAGTTCAAACTTTACATCGTTGGTTTTGGGTTTGGGTTGACTAACAAAACGGATCAAATATGACAAAATATAGTGAATTAATATCTAACGGGTCAAAATAAAGCAAACTTAACACGTCGAAATACAACAATTTAAAAATGAAATGCGTCAAACGCGCCAAATGTAGTGATATAATATTAAACGGATCAAACTATAGCAATTTATTATGGGACGGGTCAAATATGTCAAACATGCCAAAATGCAGTGAACTAATATTAAACTGGTAATAATATAGCATTTTAAACTGAAACGGGTCAAACACGCCAAAATATAAGGAATTAATATTTGTAAGGGGCAAATATAGCGAATTAAGTTTTATTGGGTAATACATGTACAAATCAAACAATCTATCTGCAAACGCAACAGACTTAACATAGCTCCAAATAATCTCAAGATACATAGCAGACTATAGAGTTGAGCTAAATAACACATGTTGAGCCTACAAATCCAAATCAAACAAAAGTAACAATTCATATAGTAATCCACTTGAGTCTTGACCAACAAGAAACAAATAACCAAGGTAGCAACATTATCATATATTAACCATGTCGTTCATACGCAGATGTGTCTATAGTTGAAGAGGGCTTATTGTTCTTCAAAGAGCTCTTCTAGATTTATGGGTATTAGGTGCAGCCATGGTACCCTTAGGTAGTTTGTGATTGTGTAGATTTTTTTGGCCATGTCATTTCCGCCTTTGCAAGCTTCTCTTTGCTACCAAGGATTATAGCTGCAATGTAAACTTTTAAAAGTTTATTTTTAATGCATTATGCAATGAATTTAGAACTGCCATTTGTTAAATCATCAGAACCATGCATCTTAATATCTAAATACAAAAAACATTGATTTTTAATTGATCCAAGTAATGTTACCCGATGATATTATTTGTCGAAAAAAGTCATAGTTTTATAGCATGTCATAATACATGTGTTAGCATCATCCACTAGGCCAAAAATTGAATGAGTGCTGTCTTCAATTATATTAGAAGCAGTCATTGAAGAAATTTGTCAAACATATGCGGTGCAATACATGTCACATGCAACTTGTATGATACCCCCCCCCCCCTCTCGTTTGAATAAGTAGTCTTTAAGTAACGTGTGTCGATTTTCCCTGAAAGTTGTTCAAAGCTTTTGTATCTAGTAGAATGCCGCTTGATCCATTGAAGTACAATCCCTTATGTTGAGCGATGTTGTATGAGATTCTTGGTGCTTCCTCTCGAAAACAAATATCATATGATCCACGACTGTGCTATGTTACATTCTCAAATCTACAAGACTAACCAAACTTGTTTTCATGGGTTAGTAAAATATAATCAAATATCGTTCATACCTTAAATTATATCTTTGAACTCATTCCAATGTCTCTTTGCTTGACAAAGGTTATATCATGACAATAGGATCAAGTGAAAGATATTATAACCATACATAGCTAGCAAAAACATATTAATACACTTATGCATTTAACCATGGTACTTCTAGAAATAAGAATCTCTACTTTGGTAGGAGATGATAATAGTCATTTCTTATAACAAGTGACTTAAGAACCTTTAACATACTTTAAGGTTAAACTATGTCCATACTAAAATATCCCAACATCATCTTCTAGATGTACTTGAGGGATTGATAAAATATATTTACATATATACTCGAGTTGCGGTTCGAGTAATAATTAGACCGTGCAAGGGTCACAAATTTTCAAACAAAAGATAATATCCACTAAAATACTAACAAATCAAATCTTAATTTGTAATATCATTTAGTAGATTATTAATCATGTACGTAACAACTTTATTCTCATATAAACTGTTATAATAAAAAAAACTATATAATATAATAAGAGTTTATTAGAATACAGATTTGATTAATTATACTGATTATTATATATATCAATTGACATCGATACTTTGCGCCAGTGCCCTTCTTCACTTTTAGGTTTTCACACTGAGGTTTGTTTTCTTTCATTTTTTCCCTCATCCAACTACCCACCGCCCCCTTCTCCTTCTTCAAAATCTAACCCTAACCCACATGAAAGAGTCTCTGGAGAGACAGAGGGGAGAAGAGATGGGAGACAGAGAGACCTCCGGCTTCCACACGGTCGCCGCGCCGCACATGCCTCTCCGGCGTCGACATGACAGACGGGTCCGCCATACATGGTGGTGGGGTTATGTCGGTTCTCCGGCGGTTGCTAGGTTGTCCGTTGCTGTTTCTGTCCACATCAGCAGAAGTCGATGGTGACCGCAGATATGGTATCCCCAGAGTGACAAGGATGGCTTCAAGAAGCTCCGGTGAAACACCTAGGTTCGCTCCTATTCCGGCGAAGTTCCCTGTATGCTTTCCCGATTATTAAGGTAAAACCCGTTTACTTTCCGATTATACAACCCGAACCAGGTGTTTATTGCTTCATTCTTTATGTTTCAACCATGTTGGTGGGTAACAGGTAAATCTTCGATAGTAAGGCATGAATTTGATCTGAGATGAGCGTATGGGGATCACAGGATGGGGAGAAGAGACTTAAATTCAAACTCACATGTTAACCAACACAATGGCGACCTCGATTCTCCTTCAGCAATCCATCAACTGCTTCATCTGCAACCACCAGGTGCTTTATCTCAATCTTCATACATGAATCTGTTAATAACTTTCGATTAAGGTTTTATTGAATGAAATTGAAGCAGTTTGGGAAGAACAACTTGGCGGCAACTAAACCTAATTTCGTGGAGAAATGTAAGAAACTTCGTGATATTAAGGCTAGAGTAGCGGTTGATGCTATGGAGACTGCTACTTCTCCTACTGCTTTTCCGTTTTTTCAGACAGAACCGAAACAAGAAGATACGCCTGCTTCTAAGGTGAAGTAACGGTTATTGTTTTACTGTTAATAAGTGCTATTCTTTTTAGACCTTTAGATCTGTATACTTGGTGTAGAGGAGATGTGTATCCATTTGTTACTTGAGTCGATCATATACCGAGGTTATAAACAAACCCATGGGACTTTCGAGTGGTATAGAAATGATAAAAGTAATTCCAGACAAACTTCTCAAGCTGGTTATGTTGCAAATTCATATATATGTAATAATTTGAAACATAACTGATGAACAGTAAGGAACAGTGACTTCACGGTCACGGCCGTTCGTCTTTGAAGCCAACACAAAACCCTAGCTCTGTTTCTACACCCCACACACAAACGGCAGAAAGAGACCTGGTGATGGTTCCCGAGGAGAAAGGCAGCCACAAGGGTAAAATCCACCGCTTCAACTCCCCGCCGGTGTCATCATCACCGCCACTACGGTGGATTCTCTCTTCTAGCGACCACATCAACACCACCAGCGGCCACGTCTCAAATCGAAGTAAAAGACATGGCGATATGTAGAAGTCATACAAGATTTGATATAACAACCACAACTCAGTCAGTCAGGTATCTGTTTATGGGATTTTGCACTTTTTAATCCGGCCAATTATGTAGTATAGTAAGTTTCAGGTCTAAGATCTGATTACTTCCATGTTGTAATTTTTTAATTCACCTTCTAACTTTTTTTGTCAACAGAAACCTAAACTTGAAGTTCTCTAGAGAAATTGAAGTTCTGCACACCAGGTAATGCTCAGTTGAGTTTTGCTTTTAAATTTTGGGGCATTGAATAACACTATTTTTGGGTCACTTTCTCTACAAACTTACTGTAGGAGGGATACATCATTCTTGAGTGGTGAGATGATACATAATAATCGGTTGAAGAAGGAAGCTCTGGCATTACGGTACAACCCGGGTAGCTTTTGGTTATATGGCCCAAATTTAATATTTTGAACAAACACCTAATATGGGTAGGTTGAACCAAGTAATTTATTATCCGGATGAATTGCTGAGTAGATAGATCAGATCCGGACGTGGCTGTTGCTCCGCGGCGACCCGCTCCTACCCATTTATGTTTTCATATTTTTAGATTCTTTTTGGGTTTAGATTGGTAATCCATGTATGAACAGCTTATACAAGATGGGAAAGCTTTTGGAGGTGAGCAAGATATATGTTTATTTTTTGGTTGATTTGAAACTGGATACGGGTTAAATTGTACTATAAACAAGATTACTGTTAAGGAAACTATCAATTACGATATTAAAATAACCTCATTTCCATATCATATTATCTTATTTTGATTTTAGGGTTTCTTTTCATTTAGTTATTACATAAAAACATTTCTCCTTATTCGAATTGTGGTTTTAATTTACACAGGAAGACACTATGAGGTTGATATTTTTAGTTTCCAACTTAGGCTGGCAGTCATGGCCAAGCTAGGCGAACGTTGTGATTAATCTCATATATAGGTATGTAATTGTCTTCTTTTTGTTTGGTTTCTTATGTGGATATTGTTTTTGACACTAACCTAGCTTTTTCCACATGAAGGCAATATGAAACCAAATTTATAATACTTTTGAGAATGGCCGTATGATTACGAGGTGAATGGGAAATATTAAAGCACAACTCATTCTTTATTGAAAGGATTTTAGAAAATACGTAAACATCATTAATGTTAGTTTGAATAAATCATAAAAACGTTAGATACGAGATATTTGGTGTTAGTTTTCATATTGTATTTGTTGTTTTATGCACTTTGTTATAGACACCATGCAATGACCTGTAAAAGAGATGGTCTTCAGTCTTACAGGTATGACCCTGCCGATTTGAAAGATTGTAAATTTTATTCAATTGTTTCAAAATTTGAGAAAAAAATACTAGCTAGGTTAAAGGTTATTGGTGATAAAGTGCTTCAGATTGGTGATAGTGATGGACGTCTCAAGTGTTTCAGATTAGGTGGCTAACTATATGTTTATGATAAGGTGCCACCACCAATTGTTTTGCTTCTCATTTTTCTTGCTTCTTTTTTGGTTAAATTATGAAGTTAATACAGTTGCTCTCTGACTTAGCGTATTTGTTTGTATTGGCCAATTGGTTTGAAAGTTGCATAACGCCTAACTGTCACGTAGCACGGTTCATTAGTTGTAAAAATACATGAGCGAGATTCATGTCAACTCCTTAACGTTCATTATGTCTATTGTCGCGTGTTTAGGCGACCCACTTTTGTGTTCCTTAACATTCTAAAAGTGATGGTCTTCAGGAGATAAACATATTTACGGACGCAAAACTGAAAAAAGAAGTCGGAGTAAGCTTTGTAAGATTAAGATTTTATGTTCGTTTTAGTTGATCCTTTATTCTTTTGAGTCCAAAAGAAAAAGTAATGATAATCTTTCTTATAATTCTACGTTTAGTTACTTATAGTTTTAAACTTGGTATTTCTTTTAGGCGTACTTTTAGCACGTGGTGAAGAATACTGGAGCGCTTATACCTCTTCACAAGGGACACCAGATGGGGCACATTACTACAGTAGAGATGTCTTTTAAGGTACACCAGCTTAAACATGGGCTTCCTTTAGTTTGTAGTTAGGTTGGTGTTTATTTTTTAATTCTAATTGTGAGTGCACTTTCTAGGGTCAAATTTGTCTACTTGTAAAACTTTAACAAAGCTATCATACGGTCCCTATACTTTCGTCGTCACACGTTTTAAATATGCTTGATCTACCGCGCAACGCGCGGTTGGGGAACAACTAGTTTAATATATTCAAAAGTTAGAGTGACTTAATTAATAATAGTCTTTAAATTCTACTTCTAATAAATTAATGTATGTGTTATAACAGATCTAACACATTCTAAAATCCGAATCTTTAGCATAAGCTAATACAATAGTCAGAGTTAAGGTTTAATATATAAAAGATCTATAAAAAAGCCAGAGTTAAGGTTTAATATATAAAAGATCTATGAAAAAAGATAATCAATAAAAGAATGTGAAGTTTTACATCCATTTTTTTCCAAACGCATTGCGTTTCTTGTTTATAATTGTTTTGATGTTTTTCGTCAGAAACTCAGATTACATGTCACACCCCCAAAATACCACTTAGGGAATGTCCCTGTTAGGCGTGTGACGTACCAGGATCCAAGCCACCAATCATGTTGAACTCATAACAATTGTTCTAAATAAAACTTTCATTTATTATTTATAGAAGTATTACAAAACAATATTTAACGTTCAGCGGAAGCATAATTCATTAATTAAGAAATTCATAAACCAAGTGTGTGAAAGCCATTAAGTTCGTCTCGCGTTTCCATGTATCTCGACCCATGACCACTCCAGCCTCCAAGACAGCAAGTTCCAATGATATGCACCTAAAGGCCTGCAAGGCATGTAACAACGAATCAACAACAAAGTTGAGCGAGTTCACAGTTGGGTGTTCGTTTTAAGTTGTTTCCGAAAACATAGTTTGTCTTTAGTTGGCGTACTTGCCGTGGGGGTTACCCCATAGTTGAAAATATGATTAACCAGTTCCTTCTTTCCCAAACCATAACCAGTATCTTTACTTCCCAAACCATATCCATAATCAGTGGGGGCTTCCCCATGTGAACCACTAGACCCGTTTACCATATCGACTACTGACGAAAGTAAGTTGGTGCCCTAGTCAATGTCTATCATCATTGACGTGCCATGGTCCATTAGTCCACGCCCGTCCTTTGCGGCACGGTGTGAGGCTTGTTAAACCTAATAGCGCTATTTAACTAATGACCCGCTCGCCATTGGCCTCGGCGATTAAGTCGATACAAAATGAGGGACTTAATGATAGAGTTTTTGGTCTAGTATCTGTGTTGTCACCCTTCAATAAAGAGGGTGTGTACGTAATCCCCAAACCAGGAGACTACGCAGGTTCCGATTAAGTTCTTAGTACGTGTTGTCACCCTTCAATAAAGAGGGTGTGTACGTGTTCCAAACCAGGAGATCACGCAGTTTCAGTTCAAATCCTTTACCCATTCCCAACCCCTGAGAATCCCATGCCTTAGAAAGTGTGTGAACTCACCTTGGTTTGCTCGGTTAGACTTAGTTACTTGTATTATCGTTGGACACCCCAAACCCTAATATGGTTCCAATGATAATCAGTTTCGTTTACATAGAATTCACTTATTCGTCATATATTTTCCACATGTGATAGGCAAGTATGGCACACATTTATCATACAAGTTATAACGAGCATTCGGGTTATATGTATTAATACAAACCCGTATATCATCATGCAAGTAACAATAATAAATCACAACACTTAATAATCACTCTGGTTACCAAAATCTTGTATCGAAATCACATAAGACCCGACATGCGACATGACTCTGCGTCCCATAATTAATCCCACATAAAGCCCAGCCAAAACACTTAACCCGCCCCTTTATTTATATGCGCAGCCCACTCACTTAATCATTGGCCCAACAATTACCCACCAAGTGTTTCAGACTAAATTAACATCCACACAATTCCGTTTATTTATTTAATATCATCATTGCATTCTGAAATCTTCACATGGACTACTCAATTTGTCTTTAACTGATTGGACCGATGGTATTGTGAGTGGGTTTGTTGTTTTACATCTTGATATTTAAATCAATTCATGTTAACTTCATGGGCCGCCAAAACTGTTGCTATATTACACCTGATTGGACCGAGTAAAACACATGGACTCACATGGCATGGATCAGACAATCATTAACTAAATCACATGGTGCACAAATCGGGTTTTTTTAAAAACCGGGTTTCGGGTAGGATCGGGTTCGGGTAGGATCGGGTTTTACAAAATCGGGTTTTTTTAAAAACCGGGTCGGGTCCGGGTCCGGGTTCTCTACCAAAAATGTATACCCTATATACCCGGGTTCAGGTAGGGTTCGGGTCGGGTTTTATAAAACCCGGGTATTATAAAACCCTATTTCCGGGTTCGGGTCCGGTTCGGGTATTCATCGGGTAGGGTTCGGGTATGCATCGGGTTGGGAAAAAACCCGCACCGGGTATTAAAAAAACCCGACCGGAACTATGCTTATAAAATGTATCAAACATAACTCTCACACATAGAAATCAAATCTATTGATAAACAGAGGCACAATTTATAAACAGAGGCACAATTTATAGTTCTTTATGTGGTTATTCTTGAACTTTATAAACAGAGGCACAATTTATTAAATACAAAAACTAATGATGATATTAAACAAACAAAGAAAATAGAAGGGCCAACATATATTGGCATATTTGTTTCCACTTGTAATGAAATATACTAAATAATTAAGTAGCGGTGGCAAATATCATTAGAAACCTAATAATTAAACAAGATTACATCAAACTGCATACATAATTTTGTTAAATCATAAGAACTAGAAGTCTTAATGCATACATAATTAAACAAGATTACATCAAAATCGGGTTTTTTTAAAAACCGGTTCCGGGTTCGGGTTCGGGTATTTATAAAACCGGGTTTCGGGTATAAACCGGGTATAAAAAAACCGGTTCCGGGTTTTAGATCAAATATGCATACCCGGTCCCTACCCTACGGGTAGGGTCGGGTTCGGGTATAAAAAACCCGGGTTTTATAATACCCGGTTCCGGGTTTTTTTTTCGGGTCCGGGTCCGGGTTCGGGTTTTTTGCGCACCACTACATGCAATCCTAATCTCTATACTTCTGCAATCATTCTTAACCTCAACAACCTATTATTATGTGAATATTATTACCATCTTATATGTTAACTATCCTTAACATAAGATCAGATTAATAAATAAATCAAACCGCATACAATTGATTTTCATAATCACAAATAATATCTTGATTACACAAAGATTAAACAACTCGGTCATACTCACCTCTCAATTCGTTCATAAACTGTTTGTTTCATTAAGTGTTTTAATTTTCCTTAATCATCAATTAATAAACAACATTATAATTCATACACACCATTTATATCATCATTATTGTGACTCTATCATGAAACAAGTAATCATCCTATGCAAGTAAAACAAGTAATCATCCCACCTAATCAACATAAAGCTATAAACACATACCTGTTATGAATGTTTCGCAGGGAAGGGGGTTTTGTCGACTTCAAGAAAGCACTGGGGTTTGTTTGTTAAGCTTTTGTGTTAATCCATCATTAAGTTACGTATACATAATATTAATAGTAGCAAATCTTGGGGTCGGTTAATCTAGTAGACCGAAGTGGGCTCAAGCCCAATTAATTAACTACCGAGATTTTATGTGGACCAAGGGGGGCGGCTGCCAAATCCTAATATTGTCACAAGTTTGGCCCACTTAAAAACACATACCTGAGCATATTAAATATTTACTAATTATATTATCGTCACAAGTGTTTGTTTATTTTTATCATCGTGCGGAATGTGAAAGAGAAATACAAGAAACAGGATCACGTGACAAAGAGATACTGACCTCGAAAGTTAGGGTTGTCACATTACATTACTTGACAAAAATCAAATAAAATCTCATTGATTTCAGGCTTTAGGTTCGATTCAAAAGTTTATTTTGTGATGTTTGAAAAATCTTTTTTTTCAAACCCTTTAATGGTGTTATCTACGATGTATTTTTCTTTTCTTTCTTTTGGATGATATCAATGAAAGAATTCAACTAGTCATATAAAATACCAATATATCATTACCAATAGATAAACAAGATTAATAAATAACAAATTAAATTCAATGAATTAAAATAAAACTCACATGTAGGATAGTTTGATTCAACATCCTTGTGATAATGCGAGTCCAACTCCAAAAGCAAGTCGTGCTGATAACGTGTTGTGAAACAACAAGCCTAATAGCTAAACAATATGAGAAAGAGATGTAGGGAGAAATATCTTTATATTATTCATGGTGTGTTTTCACAATAAAATACAAGGAATATATATAGGAGAGGGAAACTTGGTAAACAAGATACATCTATATATGGAGTTGATATTTATTTATAACAAATACTACAATATTAAAAGCCAAACACTTTACTCGACTTCGTCGTCTTTCGAACGATTAACCCATAAATGGTTTGTCAAGCACGCACGAAGAACATGATATATATTGCGACGACGCTAAGGATAGCTAGTCTTTCTTCAGCATTTATCGTTGACGGCGGTAGTTCCATGTCATCGGCATTATTCTTGACAAATCGTCTGACCCGATTCCTCTAAATCATGTTATAAATTAAGGCAATTGTACATAACATTTTGTAATTTTTCTTTATCCTAAATTCTAGTAGGTTAGGCAATCATTAGGGCTGTAAACGAGCCGAGTCGAGCCGAGCTAGACCTAGCTCGAGCTCGGCTCGAACTCGATTCAAGCTGGCTCGGCTCGAGCTCGAATTTTAAATCGAGCTGAGATTTGAGGCTCGAGCTCGACTCGATTAGAATTCGAGCTAGCTTGGCTCGATCTAGCTCAAACTAACAAAAAACCGCAAAATTTACTACCTAAAAATGAATTTCTTCTTAGACTAAGGGCCATAATTGCCATTTAATTTAACCATATGGCTAAATATGCAAGTATACATAGTTAATTCACTTTTTACATTGTCTTTACCTTCTTTTATAGAGGAAATACTCCCTTAGCTTTTGTTTTCTAAGCGATGTGGGACAAAAAAAATAAAGTATGTAAACTTTATCGAGCCAGCTCACGAGATCACGAGCTGTGACAACCCGAACTTTCAAGGTTAGTAACGTTTAACCTCGTGATCTTAACTTCTCGTTATTTCTCTTTAAAGTGTTACATGTTCAGTGCCCGTATAATTCTGTAACCGTATACTAGTGTATTTGGGTCGCAACTGTATTGGGCCACATCTTAGTGTTACTTGTTCGAGTGGGCCGCACCCCAAACCCTTGTAGTCCAATAGGAACTAATTAGATTAAATACAAGCCCATTATGATAACAACTTTCTATATTATTATGTAAACAACTAACAGATGGGTTTAAGCCCATTGTTTCCGGCCCAAAGAAGTTAACCATCCCAAAACTATTATTATACGTATTATGTAGGGATTGACACAAAAACTCAAATATAACAAACCCTACTTCCCCTTCATACTCTACGTACGGCAACAGGCAACAGGAGTCCCCCTTTCATCGAAGCCTTTCAATCTTGTGTTCTGGACTTTGGTTAGTATATGGGATCTTTATTATTAATATGTTTATTGTTCTTGATGATGACATGAATTATGCCTATATGTGACATTATATGTGATATCATATGTGATATTATATGTAATATTATATGTGTTATTTGATGAGCCGCATGATTGTTACATGATGTATGCACAAGAATTGGTTAATAGGTTCTAACAATAACTTGATGATGAAACTGTGATCCGTTTGAGGCAAGTATTGATATGATAATAATAATAATAATAATAGTGTGTAACAAGATTTGATTCATGCTTAGGTTAAACAGAATAGGGACTAGAATGATTATGATAAATGTGGGAATTAAATTGATGTTATGCAATCGGTTGTGGGCTAGGAAGTAATCGGGTAACATGCAAACTAGTTTTGGGCTTTATGATTAGCAACTAGGCTTCAAGGAATAAATGGTGGGCCGAGTAGCATGGTAATTGACATGTATGATAATGTGATTTCTAGGTGGGTAATTATTATTGCTTAATAATAAAATTGCATGATGAAAAGTATATTAAGTTATTTGGCCTGGTTAATCTGCTTTGCATGTTGATAACACGTTCGTTATTCTTGAAAACAACTTTAATTCACATAATAAGTGTTGAGAGTGAAAGCTGAAACCAAACAGCTTTCACTGCAGAAAATACGCCAACTTCGGCAGTGTTTTTCGGGACTAAAACTTATTGAAACTCTACATTTTCGGAGCCTAAAATCAATTATCTAGAAGTAGCTCTCAAACCGCAGTGATTTCATATTTTTTGGACAGGTTTAATTATTTTTAACGGATTAAATCGTAAAACTGCTCTAAGCTGTGATTTTCTGCAGAAAATGCAGCTCACGTTTTGTGCCATAACTTGATATGTGTTTACAGTTTAGGCTTGAAACTTTTACTGTAGATGCTCTTAAGTGTCTGTGCAAACCTCCAACAAGAATTTCGTCAATCGGACTTACAATGAATTTTAAATGAATTTTTCCGTGGACTGCAGTCAGAAAGTGACGAATCTGATTGCAGCCCGGTAAATGAATTGTTTAAAATAATTGGTGATGAATTGGATCATGAGATTTTGACACAATAATATTTGGATCGTTTAACACCTTCTTTAATTTTTTGGAAATTTTGTTGTACACGAACTATTCCGGATAACAATCCGAAAACTGCCGAAAATGCACTATATGGCTGAATATTTATTGAAGAGCATTTAAGTCTTTTGTGACACTTGTGTTGTCGCTAAGCTGTGTCGTGATAAATGCATGCATGATATTTAGTATTGTATGGTGTAATGTGCTACGTGCTAGATACGTGTAGGATTCGTGTTTTCGCATGAGCACACCCACTAACCCTTAAACGGTAATCATGTTAGGACGTGATTGACCGGTTCCACCTAACGTATTTCTTTCCATAACTTAGTCTGCCGAGCTAATCTAAGGTGAGTTCACACTCTCAAGGCATGGGATTCCCGGTGGGTTGGGAACGGGATTAAGAAGCTAAGATGAAACCTGTATATTCACCACTAATAGACTACATCTAAACCTGCGTATTCTCGGATTGGGAAGAATACGTACCTCCGTCCTCGAATTGGGAAGGACGCCTACACTTAACCTGCGTATTCTCGGATGGGAAGAATACATACCTCCGTCCTCGGTTGGGAAGGACGCCAATATATATAACTAGTCTAGTGGTTTACAACATGGGGTACCCCCCACTGATTATGGCTTGGGAAACAAGAAAAGATGGTTAACATATAGTTGCAAACAAACTCATGGTTTTTGAACAACTTTAAAACGGACACCAACTGTGAACTCGGTCAACTTTGTTGTTGACTCGTTGTTACATGCCTTGCAGGCCTTTAGGTGCATATTGTTAGAACTTGCTGTCTGGAAGCTGGAGTGGTAATGGGTCGAGATACATGGAAACACAACACAAGACTAATGGTTTTATTTTTATGTGGTTTATAAACACTTAACGAATGAATTATGATTCCGCTGTATACTGCGAATTATTTGTAACGTTGTAACACTCAATGTTAATAAATGAAACTTTATTTAAATATAACTATGAGTTCAATGTGATTGGTGGCTTGATCCTGGTATGTCACACGCCTCGCGGGGGATTCCGCATGTGGTATTTTGGGGGTGTGACAGATTGGTATCAGAGCCATTGGTTATAGTGAACTTGGTTTTAAAAAGGGGAAAAACGTTTTTGTAAAACCAGACTATAACCGAACAGTTCTGAAAACGTGAATACAACCATGACACTCAGCTCCAGATTGCAAGGTTCGTCTCTCGTATACTCATTGTACTGCATAACTAGTGAACACTTACATATGATATTGCATGTGATTGCACGTTTGGCACAACAGTATGAATTCATGTATTACTTGCATGTGTTATGTGACTGATAGGGTGGTATTTCCCTAAACCTTCATGACTTACGCTTCGTGATGCTCTTTGTTTGCTACTCGAGTTCGATGAACCATTTGACATGAGTTAAGAGGAGCTGAGATGAGCATGCAAATCACAATATTATTGTGGGTGCACACATAATAATAATGGGGGGGGGGGGGTGCATGTGAGTCCCAGTGAGCCTTAGCAAGTGGAAAAGGGGTTTCGTTCCGTTATTTGACTGATGTGAAACATAACAAACCTATAGGGGTCATAGCAGTGATTGTCCCCTACTCGAATGTGAACTTTTCGTTCCTCTATGGATCCTTTCGAATCTCGATGCTATCGAGTATTACCTGAACACCCATCTGAACACTTAGCGAACCATGTAGAATGTTAGGTGCTTATGCGAACGTCCCTGAGTTGGATGTCGCAGCGTCGGATGATTGATTGATACCTTTCTTACTCCTTTTCGTTGACGCCTTAGATTCCGAAGTGCGATCACTTCTGCAACAATCTCGTAACAAACTGTGTAATACTCAGTCAACTTGCAAGAACGATGGACTTCAGCATTTGGACGACCCTGATTACCGGCAACGAGCACCAGCAAATTGGCTTCAATCGAATCCTTAACCCTAGTCAGCGACTCATGGGAGTCAACTCTTACGAATCAATCGGGGCATAAGCAATGACAATCGACCATAACGTGGAATGTGTAACTGCCAGCGCAGTGAGTAGCGCTTTAGGACGTGACTCAGAATGTGAAAAGATGGACTTTGATGGTGAAGAATCGTAGGGCTTCGTTTCGAGCAACGACATTGGGAGCAGCAGTCACAGCGACAACAAGGCATTCGTAACCCTAGCCTACAGTATGGAAATAAAGGTGCCTACAACATGGATTGGCCGTGGTTAAGTTAAGAAGACAACAACCAAGGAAACGACGGCCGTACTGGAAATCCTCGCAACGAGTACAACCACACGGGAAATGATGCTCATGGAAGGGCATTTAGGATTGGCGTGGGCGACACCAAGATTGTAATAACAAGGTGGCATACTCGTTCTTGGTAACGAATCACTTCGTCTCTGTTCTCTATAACCCTGATGCTTCTTGAAACCCAACCTGTTGTGGAATCGGCTGATGGCAAGACAATGGAAACCTCATATGATCGTTGGGATGCAAACTCAACCTTGTGGGACAAGTGTTCGACATCGACCTTTCTTCTGTTGTTCTTGATAGATGTACCCTGTGAGGAGACGATTCTACGTATCCCTCTCCTTCATGGAGGATTATTATCTGTTCTAACGCGTCAGAGTGGCGCAACGGTTAGCGTTATTTCAGCAATGAGAGCCAGGAGTGTCTACGGAGGGATTTCCCCGCTATGTGGCAACAGTTATAGACGTAAGGTTAGGAAAAAGAGGATCGAGGATCCACCAGCTGTTCGTGATTACCCTCCATGTGCTACCCGAGGAACTTCCAGGATCATCTCTACAACTGTTAGGTAGGAACTCAGTTTGACCTAGCGCCGGAGGCAGTTCTAACTACTCGTACTCTTTACCGTCTTACACCAGGAAGGTTGCAGGAGCTGTTTAACCAACTACAGGAACTGTTGGACAAGAGTTTTCGCTTTAAGGAGCCCCCGCTATACCCATGAAGAGAAGCCTTTTCGTATATGTACTGACTATCGAGAACTCAACAAGGTGACAGTTAAGAACTGTTTGCCTCGACCACGTATTAACAACCCATCGACCAGTTGCGAGGAACAAGCTTCTATTCGAGGGTTGGCTAGTGAACGAACTATCATCAGATGGAAGTCCAAGAGGAGAATGCTCTTAGAACAGCATGTCGAACTCAATGCAGCCATTTAAACTTTGTACACCAGGATCATTGAGTTGATCAACACACCAGCAGCTTCAGGGATCACATGAATCGACCGCATTTGTTGACAACGTTCTGAATCCTGACCAGGAGAATGGAACGCCATGGGTGGCATTTGTATCTTATTTTAGAACTCCTGAGGGAGGAGCCACTCCGCGTACAGTCTTGTTAAATGTAATTTCTGGGTTCGAGAGGTACCTTTTGGATACATAATCAACGAAGTGGGAATACGCGTGGATCTTACTAAGATCCGTCTTGGTTGGAAACTGATCGACACCAAAGAGTCCTTCGAGGATACAACAATTTATTGGTCTTACTTGATACTATCGCAGATAAATCACAGGATTTTCGAAAGTCGCACAGCTTAAATCTCTCTAGCACAGCAGGGTGCTGTGTTCGTGAAAGACAGAACAGGAGGACGTCTTTTCAGCTTTCGAATCCCAACTCTGCAATGCACGGAGCATCGTTTTTACCCGAGGGTGCAGGTGATTCAGTGGTATAACCTTATGGTTCGAATCAGAGTCCCAGTTACACGTCGACGCAACACAAGAGAGTGATGACTTACGTAATGGAGTTACAAGAGGAACTGCATGACACAACCGGTGGTGGAAACCGTGGTCTTTGGATTTACTTGGAGGCATTACTTGGACGGTACCGAATGCGTTACCTAGACCGATCACAAGGGCCTCCCATGTATCGATGTTCGAAAGAGCTAAAGTATGCAATGACATCGTTGGATGGAACTTCTGAATGAGTACGACTGTGAAACCTAAACACACACGAGCTCTGCAGCTCGCTATAGACTCTAACTTACTTGATCAGACTCGCTCTGTTCAAACTGGAGAGCTAAAGGAAGAGGATGTTCAAGTTGAACCCATGCGGGGCATGGAGAAGCAACCTGTGACCGGTCGGACGATACCCGTTACCTCATGGAACAAATGTGGGTCTCATTATACGGCAACTGTAGGGAACTCGTGTTGACCAAGGCACACCGACTTCGATATTCTAGTCGTCTGGGGTTTTGATGAGAGGCATTAGGATTTATAAACCTTGTACTGGTAATCGGGCATGAAGTCCCACCTAGCTAGGTATGGGAATGATCTTTGACTTGTGGGAAAGTCAAGGTGAAGTGTTAGCAACCAGAAACACCTATAAGGAAAGCGAAAATAGACTGCCATGGATTTGGTCGCTAGTCTACTTATAACTCGAAACGGAAACAATATCACCTGGATGATCGTTGATTGTCTCACGTAACCAGCACACTTTCTAGCCATCAAAGAAACGGATAAGTTTTCTACACTTGCAATCATCTACCTGAAAGAAGCGGTTGCTAGGCACGGGGTGCCAACCTCCATTACTTCTAATCGCGACCCACGGTTTGCATCTGATTTGTGGCAAGCGGTGCACAAACCCTTTGGCTCACGTCTAGACATGAGCACAGCATATCATCCACAGACGGATGGGCAGATGGAACACACCATCCAAACTCTTGAAGACATGCTTCAAGCATGTGTAATCGACTTTGGAAACGGCTGGGATAGACACCTTCCTTTAGTGGAGTTTTCGTATAACAACAGTTACCACACCAGCATTCAGGCTGCTCCGTTCGAGGCATTGTACAGACGGAAGTGCCAATCATCTCTTTGTTGGGCAGAAGTCGGAAACGGCCAAATCACTGGCCCAGAACTCGTCATAGACACAGTAGAGAAGATTGCTCAGATGCGACAACGAATGGCGGCAGTTTATGACCGTCAGAAAAGCTACGCTGATAAGCGCAGGAAACCACTCGAGTTCCAAGTTGGGGATCGAGTACTACCTAAAGTCTCACCTTGGGAAGGTGTACTTCGTTTTGGTATACGAGACAAAACTCAAACCGCGATATGTTGAACCTTTCGAAATCACGGAGAGAATTGGCAAGGTGGCCTACAGATTAAATCTACCCGAAGAACTCAGTGGAGTTCACAACGTATTCCGTGGGTCGAATCTGGAGAAGTGTCTGTCAGATGAAACCCTCATAGTTCCTTTCAAGGAGCTCACCATCGACGATCAGTTGCAATTTGTTGAAGAACCGGTGGAAATCTTGGACCGGGAGGTCAAGATTCTCAAACGCACCAGGATACCTATTGTTCGAGTTCGTTGGAACTCCCGTCGTGGCCCAGAGTTTACCTGGGAACGAGAAGACCTAATGAAACACAAGTATCCCCAATTGTTCGAGAAAAGCGAATCCACTGCTGAGGCTGAAGCTACTGCAGAATTTCGGGACGAAATTCCAAACCAACGGGGGAATGATGTGACACCCCAGGAAAACCAGGAAACCACGCAACCTAACTAGCTTCCTCAGTAATGACGTGCTAAATTTCGGGACGAAATTTCTTTCAAGTTGGGATGATGTGATGTAACAACTCTCATTAAAATTACTATTTCTTATGTTATTTTGTCCAACAGGAAACCCTAATTGAGACCCCCAAGTGATACTGCATGACCCCTAAAATTTTCAAAACAATTGGAATCAGGATCAGGGCCCCTAAAACTCAAGGGGGGGGGGGGGTATTCCCTTATTGGTATTATCTAAACAGTTTACGATAAGAATCGAAATTTATCAAACCGTCGACTCAGCCAAGCTAGTAAGACACGAGGCAACCCTATGCTAGAGGGGGTTCCCTCGCGCCACGCGCCAGGCCTTCGCACCACGCGAGGGCGCCGTTTTTCCAGTATAAATGCAGGGGTTTGGCACTTGAAGTTTGGCGTTGTTTCGACGTTAAAATTCAATTCGTACACTGAGATATCGTCTGTTTACTCCAAAAACACACACAAGCACGACATTCTGCCGCGATAACAGGGTAATAACTCTATCACTGTTACGATTTAATGTCCGATCGATTGAGACCGGTCCGATGAATGTTTAAGTGCTGCCCGTAATTGGGCTATACTTTGTCATTCGTCGTGAGGGTTTTAATCTCGTGAGTTGTCGTAAAAGTTGTATTAAGTTTCTGACCTAGTTTTCGTGTGCATTGTTATTTGAATTAGGTTAACCAGGCTAAAATCAGTAGGCTAAACGCTTCCCATCTAAACTTGCAATGTGAGTCATTCTCTTTTTATCAAATTATTTTCTTAAAACTCTATTTGTTTTCAAAGTTATAATTACAGGGATTAAGTCTTTGTAATCGTCAATTACTGCCGGTATGTGGGGTTTTGTATACATTACTTGATACCCGTCACCATTGGACAACGGGTTAGCCAATGGGTGATCTGACCATAGTCACAGATACAGTCGAATGACAAATACCGGTTTGGGGTAATTGGTTGATAGAAACAATGTAATCACCCTTAATACTGTATATTATAACAATGTGTCGTTTTGTGCAACTTGAGTGACTCGCCAATATTTCCCTGCTGATAAAACCTTTTTAAAATATGTTTCAGGTGATCTGCTGTGATCCAGGAAAAAGTGTCGCGTAGCACTACAAGCTTGAAGAAGTGGCTCAATAAAATGAATAAACATGTTTTTGTAAAACAGGGGATTTCCGTGAGAAATCACCTTTACTGTAAATTATGGATGTTATCCCCAAATTATGAAATAAAATAAATTGGGCATTTTCAAGTTTTAAAAGATCCTGTTAAACTTCCGCTGCCAACTTAATGATTACCACGGGTTTCTGTCCCGCGGCTCCTGAAACAGGTAAAACCGGGACGGGGGCCGTGACAGAAAAAGGTGGTATCAGAGCCACTGATTTAAGCCAATTAAGTATTTAAGAAATACTTACTTTTTCTGATTACCATTCTATGATTATGTGAAAATTCAATTTACAAAACTTTAACTTAGAATTTTGTGTATTTCTTCATATATGCTAACAGCATGAATGAACTATCCGAAGCACTTCAAAACTTTACTATCCATAGCACAGATATGGATATCACAGGAAATCTACCTGGCTACCAGGCTGATATTGAAGAGCCAATGGTATTCCAAGCCCAACCCCAGGAGAAACCCAAACCAAAAAAGAGAAGGAGATTCGTAGGCTGGAGGCGTGTGCGTAGGAAGAAACCAGCAACACGGAAAGTTGTAAAGACTGAGGATCCAAATGATAAAGGCAGAGGAATGGAGATCGGAGAGAGTTCCGAGCAAGCTCAGGAAATGCCATCATGGGAGGAGCTGGATCGTAGATTGGGACTTAGTAACCTCATCGGACCTGCCGATGAAAACCTCTTCAATTACCCAGCTGAAATACAACTTCCAGTTAATCTGGAACCTGCTATTCCAGATCCTATTATCCACCCCCGACCTCTACCAGAAGAGCTAGAAGAATGGTGGACAACCGACTGGCAATTTCAGAATCTCTTGAATAACCCTAATACCTTTTTCCCTCAATTTGACCCTGAGCCTCCACTACACCCACCAATGAGTACCGAGAACTTGGCTGAACTTCGCCACTATGGTGAGGAGCTGGTGGATGCAGGAAATAGAATCCGAGATGTGGGGGAGAGGATTTCATGGAAGTACGACGAAAGGGAACGTAGTTTCTGAGATACCAGTTGATGGGGATGGTATGACTGTGTGGTTGTGGTTAATATAATAATAAAAATATAATCATGTAAAATAACTAAAAATAAAACTTTGTAACATATCTGGTAATGTATGGATGCTTATTAAAATATATAAAATATGGAAGTCGAAAAATCGACAATTTTGGCTATATGTGTTGACATGATTATGTGTGATTATTTATTATGCTTGGTTGTTATTTATTTTGTGCTAATAAGTAATATATATTAATTACCAGATGGAACACGCCGGTAATGAATCAGTTAACGAAGTTAACAAATCTGAGCAAAACAATGAGGACCATTTTCTGAATAGACAAGATATAGAGAACATCGTTGCCCAGGGAATAGCAAATGCTATTCCAGCAATCCTTGCTGCTGCCCGAAATCCAGTTGAACCTCAACCAATTATTCCTAGCAAACGTACTCATGAAGACAACTTCAGTAATAGCATAAATGGAGGCGGCAACATTAATAATAATGATAATGCAGGCCCCAATTCTTAAAAGAATGAAAGCTGCAACGCCTGGTTTCACTTACAAGGAATTTCTTGCCTGTAAACCTGCTAAATTTGCAGGCAATGAAGGGGCGACTGCTGCACTGCGTTGGTTGGAGAAAACCGAGGCAGTAATTAAAATAAGTAAATGTGCCAAGGAGGATAAAGTCATGTATGCTTCACACCTTTTCAAGGAAGAAGCATTAGAATGGTGGAATACAGTGTTACAAGCTAAGGGAAGTGACATGGCCTATGCCATGAGTTGGGAAGAATTTAAGCGTCTGGTAGAAAGAAAATTCTGCCCTGAATATGAAAAAGAACAAATGGCGAATAAATTCCTGAGCCACCGAATGGTGGATGTTGACTGCCGAGGGTATACTTCGAAGTTTTTCGAATATGCTCGAATTGTGCCTACTCTGGTTTCGCCAGAACCGGTACTTATTTCTCGCTACATTTGGGGTTTAATTAGCAAGATCCGGGATATTGTCAAAGCTGCGAGACCCCGCACGATCGATGATGCGGTAGAATTAGCCAACACTTTGACTGACGGACTGGTGCGTAATCGAGAAGAAAACAGGAAGAAGGAATTGGCTCAGAAAATTACCCAAGGATTTCGTGTGGGTAATAATAACAATTTCAAGAAAAGAGTAACTGGATCATCTTCCACTCCGCCGTTCTGCAGGAACTGTAAAAAGAAACATTTTGGAAAATGTAATGAACCCTGCAACTTCTGCAAAGCGATAGGACATCGTGAAGAAGATTGCAAAAAGAAAACAAAGATCTGCTACAACTGTGGAGAAGCTGGGCATTTCAGACCAGAATGCCCTAAATTGGTCAAACCAGCTGACAACAAGGCCAAACCTACTAAAGGGACTAACAAGAAGAACGCAAGAGCCTTTCAATTGACCACGCAGGAAGCTGAACTGATTCTTGACGTAATAGCTGGTACGTTCTTAGTTCATGACGTTTATACGAAAGTATTATTTGACTCTGGTGCAAACCAAAGTTTTATCAATACTTCATTTTGCCAAGCTCTTAAGCTACCTTTAACAAAACTTAGGCATATTTATATAGTAGAGACGACAGACGGGAACTCTGTTAACATAGATACGGTTTTGCAAAAAGAGAATATAGAACTTTCAGGTCATAAATTTTCTGCAAACCTCTTACCTATGAATTTAGCTGGATTCGATGTTGTATTAGGAATGGATTGGTTAGTAGCCAACCATGCTCGAATCCTTTATGATAAGAATTCCATAGAAATTCGTGCGCCCACAGGAGAAGTAATTATGATTACAGGGGATAAGCCGCGTAAACCAATGAAGTCCATTTCAGTAATGAAAGTTGCTAGTTATGAATGAAAGCAAGGAATAGTGTATATGATTTCGGTAATCATTAGCACTAAGGGTAAGGAACTTAAGGAAATTCCTGTAGTATCAGAATACCCAGATGTATTCCCAGAAGAATTACCAGGATTACCACCAGATAGGGAGGTAGAATTTAGAATTCATTTGATACCTGGAACTACACCCGTAGCTAAGGCACCCTACCGATTAGCACCCACTGAAATGCTAGAATTGAAAAAGCAGTTAGATGAATTGCTTAGTAAAGGATTCATACAACCTAGGTCATCCCCCTGGGAGCACCAGTGTTGTTTGTAAAGAAGAAGGATGGTTCGATGCGAATGTGTATCGATTATAGGGAATTGAATAAGGTTACAATTAAGAATCGATACCCATTACCTAGGATTGATGATCTTTTCGATCAACTTCAGGGAGCTAGATATTTTTCTAAGATAGACCTACGCTCCGGATATCATCAATTGAAGGTACAAGAAGAAGACATACCGAAAACTGCTTTCGGAACTAGGTATGGTCACTACGAGTTTACAGTCATGCCCTTTGGATTAACAAATGCTCCTGCAACATTTATGGACATGATGAATAGGATCTGTAAAACCTATTTGGATAAATTCGTAATTGTCTTCATCGACGATATACTTATTTATTCCAAAAGTCAAGATGAACATTGTCAGCACCTGCATGCACTCTTAACTTTGTTAAGAAAGGAGAAGCTTTATGCCAAATTCTCGAAACGTGAATTTTGGCTACAGGAGGTGCAATTTTTAGGACACATGGTGAATCACGAAGGTATTCACGTAGATCCCTCCAAGATAGAAGCGATCACCAAATGGAAGGTCCCGCAATCAGCTACAGAAATTAGAAGTTTTATAGGCTTAGCTGGGTACTATAGGCGCTTTATTAAGGATTTTTCTAAGATAGCTGTGCCATTAACTAAGCTAACCTTTAAAACAGTTAAGTTTGAATGGGGACCTAAGCAAGAAGTGGCTTTTAGGATTTTAAAGAAAAAGTTAACAAACACCCCAATTCTTGCCTTACCCGAAGGGACAGAAGATTTTGAAGTTTATTGTGATGCTTCTAAGCTAGGATTAGGATGTGTGTTAATGCAACGCAAAAAGGTAATTGCATATGCATCAAGACAATTGAAAAAGCACGAGGAAAACTATACGACGCATGACTTAGAATTAGGGTCGATATTTTTTCCCTTAAGATTTGGAGACACTATCTGTATGGAAGTAAGTTTACAGTCTATACAGATCATAAGATCTTAAGATATATATTTGGGCAAAAAGAATTGAATATAAGGCAAGGAAGATGGATGGAAATTCTAAGTGACTACGACTGTGATATTCAATATCATGAAGGCAAAGCAAACGCAGTTGCAGATGCCTTAAGTCGCAAGTATCATGAAAAGCAAAAGCGAGTTCGTGCTCTTAGACTAAGTTTACAATTAGACTTAATGGAACAACTGAAGAATGTGCAAGCCACAACAATCAAGGATGATGCTGAAAGAATGAAAGGAAGAATAAAAGAATTAGAACAAGGAAGTGATGGAATTTGGAGATTCCATAAGAAAAGAATTTGGATACCTAAGCAAGGAGAATTAAGAAATAAGATTTTAGAAGAAGCCCATAAATATAGATATACCATACCATGCACCCTGGAAATAATAAAATGTATCAAGATTTAAGAAATAACTTCTGGTGGATAGGAATGAAAAAGGACATAACTAGATATGTATCTAAGTGTCTAACTTGTTCACAAGTTAAGGCAGAACACCAGAAACCTTCAGGGTTACTTCAACAATTAGAAATGCCTGTTTGGAAATGGGAACTAATAACCATGGATTTCGTTACTAAGTTACCCAAAACCAGAAAAGGTAATGATGCGATTTGGGTAATTGTGGATCGATTAACCAAATCAGCTCATTTTCTACCCCTGAAAGAAACCTTTAGCATGGAAAGGATAGCAAAATTATACGTAGACGAAGTAGTATCCTTACATGGACTTCCACTCTCCATTGTATCGGATAGATATAGTCGTTTTACTTCACATTTCTGGACTAATTTCCAAGAAGCCATGGGGACGCGATTAAATTTAAGTACAACTTATCATCCCCAAACAGACGGACAAAGTGAAAGGACGATTCAAACCCTAGAAGACATGCTCCAGGCATGTGTGATAGATTTTGGTGGAAACTGGGATGACCACCTACCCTTAATTGAATTCTCCTATAACAATAGTTACCATACAAGCATTGAAGCTGCCCCATTCGAAGCACTGTATGGACGAAAGTGCAGAACTCCAGTTTGTTGGGCAGAAATAGGAGAAAGCCAATTATCAGGTCCCGAAATCGTACAAGAAACTACCAACAAGATCACTCAAATCAAGGAAAGACTAAAGACAGCTCGAGATCGCCAGAAAAGTTATGCAGACAATAGACGTAAGCCGCTAGAATTTCAAGTTGGAGACAAAGTACTCTTGAAAGTTTTTCCTTGGAAAGGAGTAGTTCGGTTTGGTAAAAAGGGAAAGTTAAATCCAAGGTACGTAGGACCATTCCCAATAATCCAGCGAATAGGACCAGTTGCCTATCGTTTACAATTACCAGAAGAGCTAGCCGGGGTACATGATGCATTTCATATATCCAATCTCAAGAAATGTCTATCTGATGAATCCCTGGTAGTACCTCTTCAAGATGTAGAGGTAAATGAAAAGTTAAAATTTGTTGAGAAGCCACTACAGATAGAAGACATAAAGGTCAAGTTTCTCAAGCACAAAACACTAGTATTGGTCAAAGTCCAGTGGGATTCAAAGAGAGGACCTGAGTACACTTGGGAGCTGGAATCAGAGATGAAACGAAAGTATTCCTACTTGTTCCAGTAAATCTCGAGGACGAGATTTTTATAAGGTGGGGAGGATGTAACAACTCTCATTAAAATTACTATTTCTTATGTTATTTTGTCCAATAGGAAACCCTAATTGAGACCCCCAAGTGATACTGCATGACCCCTAAAATTTTCAGAACAATTGGAATCAGGATCAGGGCCCCTAAAACTCAAGGGGGGGGGGGTATTCGCTTATTGGTATTATCTAAACAGTTTACGATAGGAATCGAAATTTATCAAACCGTCGACTCAGCCAAGCTAGTAAGACACGAGACTACCCTATGCTAGAGGGGGTTCCCTCGCGCCACACACCAGGCCTTCGCGCCACGCGAGGGCGCCATTTTTCCAGTATAAATGCAGGGGTTTGGCACTTGAAGTTTGGCGTTGGTTCGACGTTAAAATTCAATTCGTACACTGAGATATCGTCTGTTTACTCCAAAAACACACACAAGCACGACATTCTGCCGCGATAACAGGGTAATAACTCGATCACTGTTACGATTTAATGTCCGATCGATTGAGACCGGTCCGATGAATGTTTACATGCTGCCCGTAATTGGGCTATACTTTGTCATTCGTCGTGAGGGTTTTAATCTCGTGAGTTGTCGTAAAAGTTGTATTATCAGTAGGCTAAACGCTGCCCATCTAAACTTGCAATGTGAGTCATTCTCTTTTTATCAAATTATTTTATTAAAACTCTATTTGTTTTCAAAGTTATAATTACAGGGATTAATTCTTTGTAATCTTCAATTACTGCCGGCATGTGGGGTTTTGTATACATTACTTGATACCCGTCACCATTGGACAACGGGTTAGCCAATGGGTGATCTGACCATAGTCACAGATACAGTCAAGTGACAAATACCGATTTGGGGTAATTGGTTGATCGAAACAATTTAATCACCCTTAATACTGTATATTATAACAATGTGTCGTTTTGTGTAACTTGAGTGACTCGCCAGTATTTCCCTGCTGATAAAACCTTTTTAAAACATGTTTCAGGTGATCTGCTATGATCCAGGAAAAAGTGATGCGTAGCACTACAAGCTTGAAGAAGTGGCTCAATAAAATGAATAAACATGTTTTTGTAAAACAGGGGATTTCCGTGAGAAATCACCTTTACTGTAAATTATGGATGTTATCCCCAAATTATGAAATAAAATAAATTAGGCATTTTCAAGTTTTAAAAGATCCTGTTAAACTTCCACTGCCAACTTAATGATTACCATGGGTTTTTGTTCTGCGGCTCCTGAAACGGGTAAAACCGGGACGGGGGCCGTGACATGTGACAACCCGAACTTTCAAGGTTAGTAACGTTTAACCTCGTGATCTTAACTCCTCGTTATTTCTCTTTAAAGTGTTACACGTTCAGTGTCCGTATAATTCTGTAACCGTATACTAGTGTATTTGGGTCGCAATTGTATTGGGCCACATCTTAGTGTTACTTGTTCGAGTGGGTCGCACCCCAAACCCTTGTAGTCCAATAGGAACTAATTAGATTAAATACAAGCCCATTATGATAACAACTTTCTATATTATTATGTAAACAACTAACAGCTGGGTTTAAGCCCATTGTTTCCGGCCCAAAGAAGTTAACCATCCCAAAACTATTATTATACGTATTATGTAGGGATTGACACAAAAACTCAAATATAACAAACCCTACTTCCCCTTCATACTCTACGTACGGCAACAGGCAACAGGAGTCCCCCCTTTCATCGAAGCCTTTCAATCTTGTGTTCTGGACTTTGGTTAGTATATGGGATCTTTATTATTAATCTGTTTATTGTTTTTGATGATGACATGAATTATGCCTATATGTGACATTATATGTGATATCATATGTGATATTATATGTAATATTATATGTGTTATTTGATGAGCTGCATGATTGTTACATGATGTATGCACAAGAATTGGTTAATAGGTTCTAACAATAACTTGATGATGAAACTGTGATCCGTTTAAGGCAAGTAATGATATGATAATAATAATAGTGTGTAACAAGATTTGATTCGTGCTTAGGTTAAACAGAATAGGGACTAGAATGATTATGATAAAGGTGGGAATTAAATTGATGTTATGCAATCGGCTGTGGGCTAGGAAGTAATCGGGTATCATGCAAACTAGTTTTGGGCTTTATGATTAGCAACTGGGCTTCAAGGAGTAAATGGTGGGCCGAGTAGCATGGTAATTGACATGTATGATAATGTGATTTCTAGGTGGGTAATTATTATTGCTTAATAATAAAATTGCGTGATGAAAAGTATATTAAGTTATTTTGCCTAGTTAATCTGCTTTGCATGTAGATAACACGCTCGTTATTCTTGAAAACAACTTTAATTCACATAATAAGTGTTGAGAGTGAAAGCTGAAACCAAACAGCTTTCACTGCAGAAAATACGCCAACTTCGGCAGTGTTTTTCGGGACTAAAACTTATTGAAACTCTACGTTTTTGGAGCCTAAAACCAATTATCTGGAAGTAGCTTTCAAACCGCAATGATTTCATATTTTTTGGACAGGTTTAAGTATTTTTAACGGATTAAATCGTAAAACTGCTCTAAGCTGTCATTTTCTGCAGAAAATTCAGCTCACGTTTTGTGCCATAACTTGATATGTGTTTATAGTTTAGGCTTGAAACTTTTACTGTAGATGCTCTTAAGTGTCCGCGCAAACCTCCAACTAGAATTTCGTTAATCGGACTTACAATGAATTTTAAATGAATTTTTCCGTGGACTGCAGTCAGAAAGTGACGAATCTGATTGCAGCCCGGTAAATGAATTGTTTAAAACAATTGGTGATGAATTGGATCATGATATTTTGACACAATAATATTTGGATCGTTTAACACCTTCTGTAATTTTTTGGGAATTTTGTTGTACACGAACTATTCCGGATAACAATCCGAAAACTGCCGAAAATGCACTATATCCCTGAATATTTATTGAAGAGCACTTAAGTCTTTTGTGACACTTGTGTTGTCGCTAAGCTGTGTCGTGATAAATGCATGCATGATATTTAGTATTGTATGGTGTAATGTGCTACGTGCTAGATACGTGTAGGATTCGTGTTTTCGCATGTGCACACCCACTAACCCTTAAACGGTAATCATGTTAGGACGTGATTGACCGGTTCCACCTCACGTATTTCTTTCCATAACTTAGTCTGCCGAGCTAATCTAAGGTGAGTTCACACTCTCAAGGCATGGGATTCCCGGTGGGTTGGGAATGGGATTAAGAAGCTAAGATAAAACCTGTATATTCACCACTAATAGACTACATCTAAACCTGCGTATTCTCGGATTGGGAAGAATACGTACCTCCGTCCTCGGATTGGGAAGGACGCCTACACTTAACCTGCGTATTCTCGGATGGGAAGAATACGTACCTCCTTCCTCGGTTGGGAAGGACGCCAATATATATAACTAGTCTAGTGGTTTACAACATGGGGTAGCCCCCACTTATTATGGCTTGGGAAACAAGAAAAGCTGGTTAACATATAGTTGCAAACAAACTCATGGTTTTTGAACAACTTTAAAACGGACACCAACTGTGAACTCGCTCAACTTTGTTGTTGACTCGTTGTTACATGCCTTGCAGGCCATTAGGTGCATATTGTTGGAACTTGCTGTCTGGGAAGCTGGAGTGGTCATGGGCCGAGATACATGGAAACAAAACACAAGACTAATGGTATTATTTTTATGTGGTTTATAAACACTTAACGAATTAATTATGCTTCCGCTGTATACTGCGAATTATTTGTAACGTTGTAACACTCAATGTGTCACACCCCAACCGATGGCGGAATCATCGGGGCACGGCACTAGGCGAATCAGATTGCTCAAGAGAATCCATAACAACTATGTTGCGATAATATTTAATACATTCGTTATCCCATACTAACAAATAATACAATCACATAAGTTATCACAGATTTCTTGTCCTCTCGAACAATACAAATCCGACAACCTAGATTTTAGTTGAGTTTCTAGACTTCCTAGCTTGATTGGACATAGTCTGCGATCTGACCTGCAACATACGTTAAAATATTTGTCAATACAAAAGTATTGGCGAGTATACAGGTTTGATAAGTAGCATAATAGATTAAAATGTGTAGCGAATTTCCATATGCATAAACGTAACACACTACATATATACTCACAAAGCTGATACTACCAACTAAGTCCTCGATGCTCGAATTTGCGATGGCAAACTAGACCCCGTCGGACGCAATAGTACTATACTAGTCGTGGTGGGACGTCGCGAGTATAAGCCCATGCAACTAGCATCACGTATATCTATGCATAACAGTTATTCACAAGTGATACTTCGATTGATTGAATAATTCGTTTGATAAGTTCGATTTGCTAGAAACGTATGTTACACCCAAAATACGATTAAAAAGAGTTCAAGTATACTCACAGTGCGTATTAGCGAGAATGCAACTTGATTGGGTCGGTTACGGGTATGTCTGCGTTAAATCATTGAAGGATATAGTAAACGATGCACGGTTAGCGAGAATAGCATCGAAAAGTCTTTTATTTGGTCGGATGGTGCTCATCCGTCCGGATGACAAGTTATCCGTCCGGATGACATGTTATCCGTCCGGATGGCATGTGATCCGTGCGGATGGCATGTGATCCGTGCGGATGGCATGTGATCCGTGCGGATGACACGTCTATTTCGCATTCTGAACACTGTTTTTGAGTGTTTATCTGAAGGAATACGTGCGGAGTTACCGGGACAGTGTAATTTCGCACTTAACACTTAAAATTCCATCAATTCCGACCCGTTCTAACGGCCGGGAATCACCGCGCTCCATCAGAACTGGCCGTTCTTGACGGTTTCTCGTGGTTAACTCGAAATCGCACAGTTCCTTGGCTAGATACACAGATTTAGGTGAGATTTGTTATTTAAACATGAGGAAATCACCCAAATCTGAGTCGTTTATGGTGGGATGAGGTCACAACTTGAAGTTCATAAGAACTCTTGGTGACATCACCTCAAAACGCCTTAAATCAGCAGATTTCATGGTTAGAAATTGAGTTTTAAAAGATAGAAAGATGTAGAATGGAGTGTAGATCATAGAAGTACAAGTTTCTAGGTTGAAATCTTACCGGAATCGCGAGGAATCGAGAGAAAAGGGTCTTGAAGCGTGTCTGGTCGAGTGGGAGCTGTCACATCACTGTTAGAGTGATGTGACTTGCTATTTATAGGCAACAGAGGGCTGAAGTGGATTTTGGGTCGGATGGCCCATCCGTCCGGATGGCCACTCCGACGTGATGGATTTCTCCGTTTTTTAGCGTTGCGATCGACTTTGAAGTGTGTGCTTTTTATATTATTATTATATATACCTATAGATATCACTAGGGGTTGTATTTACGTATCCATAATCCACAGTTTCGATAATTACAGCCGGTTTTCGTTTCGAGTATGCGGTTATTAGCGACGTTTCACGGCCATCAAGGAGGGTAGTATAGGTCCTTTCTTGATGTCATCGTGAACGTTATTGTGTTTTGTGCCACAAAGACTGACGGGGTACCGTTCACTCGTATTGTCGTCATCGTCACGACGACTGGAGCTATAGCACTCACCCGAGAGTCTTTGTTAGCGTTAATTGTCTGCGTTTCGACACATCACGGCCACCGAGGAGGGTAGAATAGGCCCTCACTCAATGCAATCGTGAGTGTTAGTGTATGTGATATAGTGATAATATATTGCGAAAATATGCGATTATCCTTCGAATAGCGATGTATGCGATATAGTTACATTATGATCCGAATCTCTGGTGCTAGGCGTAACGAGTATATCGAGTAGTAACAACGCACGAAAATGCGGGTTGTTACAGTCTCCCCTGCTTTAGGAAATTTCGTCCCGAAATTAATCCAACAGGTAGACTTTAAAGAGTTGATCCTGCATCATCAGTGATATAGCGAGTGATTTGACTGTGAGTTGACCGGCGAGAGTGCTTCGAATAAGAGAGATTGATTGCGATAGCGAGAAGTCGACGTAAAGACAAAAGTAATATCCCACGAGTTGGCGTTCCACAGTACCTCTAGTCGTGAAGAATCCGTTAGTTCGATGCGATTGAAATTTTTAAAGAACTTGAAAGGTCTCTCATGACGTTGAATTAACTGAGTTGATCGTTAACCATCGTTGCAAGAAGCGTTCGTTTTAGATATTCAAAAGGAATTTTGGATGGAAATCTAGGAAATTTCCTTTTAACGTAAGGTCAACTGAGTCGCTTGTTAACCAATGTTGCAAGGAAGTTTAGCTCGTAAACATTTTTAAGAAATTCGAAGATGAAAACTGAGGTTACGGAAACTCTCCTAAGGCATGGGTTCAAGCTGAACTTGATGTCGAACCGACGTCTCAAGAAAGTCTCGTTTTTGATGTTGTAAAAAGGTTTAAAGAAAAATTGGGCTCATGAAGGTTCCTCTTGGACATGGAGTTAAGCTGGTTCGATGTTACCTCCACGTTGTGAGGAGTTTCATTTGTCCCCTGGTTTTAGTAAAAGTTTTATAAAAATCAGTTTTAACCGTTCGAGAAGATAATTTAGCATCGAGCCCCACTTGGCACCTTCCCACGGAAGTTCGTTAATATGATTAAAACATTTATATATAGGAAGTACCAGCAGCGTATCCACCATGTTTTTCCCGTATTACTTCCGTTCCGTGAGGCGGTGTCATGTGCGCCGATACGACATGGATAGAGTTGCGCTTACTCGGTCCAATTGATAGAAGGTCAGACCGAGTATAAGATAGAATCGAATAGGTTAAGCAGGCGAGTTAAATTGCGAACGTAGTTGTAGCAGCGTGCGCGAGTAGCCTGATGACATGAAACATTTATGTGTCGTGTCTGGGTAGGCGTCGAGCGACAAGCGATAAACGAATGGTGCGTTTTCGATTAGATTCCATATTAAACCCACATGGCATGTTTCCACGAGAGTTTCCTAACATGGTGAAACACCACGTTTGACCAGGTTAGTTTTTCCTCGTCAAGCGATGTCATGTGTATTAACACCACACAGGCTGCAATGAACACCAAACGAGCGATAAGCGGTAGACTATACATGATAAGCGATAAACGATTAGGTGATTAAGCGATTAACACAACGTAACACCAGTAATGACGGCGGTGATAACGAATTACGATAATCGGCAGTTGTTGCGTTGCGATCGATGGAGGTATACACGATTTATGCGGTTCAATTTGATTGATTAACACCACAGAGTTTACTAATATCGGACCTCGCATGGCCTTTTTCCACGAAAGCCCGCTGATATGACTAAAACACCTTGCTTTAGCTATATGAGTTTCATCTCGTGAAGCGAGGTCATGCGTGCTAACTTAACACGAATATCACGGATAACGGTATAGCGAACGATATGGATTCACATAATAAGCGATAGAGATCGCGAGATACATAAGATAAGCGATTGCGATTAGCCGAGTTTTGTTTCGAATAAGCATAATGTTATGTTACGTTGCGACGCATCACGATTACCGAGGAGGGTAGAATAGGTCCTCACTCAACAATATCGTGAGCGTTTATGTACTTGATGAGATTTGTTGCAACACACTCACGACCAGTCTTGCGTCGATGCAATTGCCCTGCGAGGTAGACTCCCCAGAGTCCATCGATGAGGTGATTGCATTGCGTTTGCAGACTTATGACAAGTCTTGCGATGATGCGATTCAGTTGTTACGCCTTGCGATTGAGTGTAATGTGTTGAAAATAATCACAATAGTATAATAGGTCTAATAACGTTCAACTCCACACGACACTTTCTGCACGAAACTTCGGTAGTATGGTAAAGCACACCTTGCTTTACCCCTATTACTTAAATCTCGTGTTTTGGTGTCATATTTTGTTCAAACGCTTATGGCACCTTAGAATTCACTACGATCTCCGTGCACTGACCTAAATAATCCCGTGTGCACCCGTGATTAGTTGTTCCTTGCACGTTTATCGTACCTCGTTCCAAGAGTGTAGTGAGGGTAAAACACATTATTTCATGATATAGTATATAGTATGTGTGTGAATCTAGTCTAAGTGTAATGACTAGAGTGTGAGAGAGAAAACGAAAACGAGAGTTAATGTTACGCATAGTGGCAACGTCGAGTAATGGAGTAGGTTCAAAACTTAGAAATTAACGTCGAAAATCGTATCATTACAACTTTATCCTACGCTTGCTAGACGTTTGCTGCTGAAGGCTTTTGCTGGAGCTGCTGTTGTTGTATTCAAGTTCACGGTTCGATGCGGCAGTTGCGGGTGAAGTGACCGTAACGATTGCAGTTATTGCAATAGCGGCAGTCAGCCCCAACTGGATGATGGAGGTGCACGAGTAACACTGGGGATGAGTTCCAGTGTAAGCTCGTTTTGGAAATACCGGAACTGTTCGAAGAGGTTTCGGTTGCGGCAGTTCGGTTGTTGATGAGCTCGGGCTTGAAGTCTTTCGTTTGCGGCCGGGTTTGTCGGTGTCTTGCGAAGAGGTGTCGTCGTTGGAGGATTCGTCTGAGGACTCACTTGCAGAATCTTTGGCCGATTCGTCGTCAGATTTGTTGGAAGAGTCGTTGGCAGAATCGCTAGCAGATTTGTCCGAGGAATCGTCAGCAGATTTGCCAGAAGTATCGTCAGCAGATTCGTCAGAAGAATCATCAGCAGATTCGTCAGAAGAATCGTCAGTAGATTCGTCAGAAGAATCGTTGACAGGATCCTCTGAAGAGTTAATGGCGATCGCTTGATGAGCTTGCTTGACAGGATTCTTTGAGAAGAACCCTTCCATGAGTCGTTTGTTGTTGATTTCTGCGGCTAAGCGATAGGCTTCTTCGATGGTAGCATGTCTTGCAGCTTCGACAAAATCACCCACACACTCAGGCAAACCGCGAATGTACTTCGAAATGGCTTTTTCTGAAGTGTTGACTTGACTTGGGCAGATTATGCTAAGCTGTTTGAACCTTGCGGTGTAGCCAGCATTGTCACCTTTGGTTTGCTTGATTTTCCAGAATTCGTCTTCCAGCTTCTGGATTTCGTGAGGAGGACAATACTCTTTCTTCATGAGCTCTTTCAGCTCATCCCAAGAGAGAGCGTAAGCTGCGGAGATCCCACGTTTGCTACGTTCGGCGGTCCACCAGTCGAGTGCTCGTGATTGAAATACTCCGGTGGCGCAAGTAGTACGGAAACTATCGGGACACCCACTTTGACGAAGGGTAACTTCAATAGAATCGAACCACTGGAGTAGTTGAGTCACACCTCCTTCACCCGTGAATTCCATCGGGTCACAGGCTTTGAAGTGTTTGTAAAGAAAAGCAGGTTGTGGCGCTTCCGTCTTGGAGTCTTCCGAGGCTCGAGAGTTGCAGAGAGAGTGCACTTGAGCGGAAATTCGAGGAATAAGCTTTACCACTTCTTTGGTCACAAGTGATGCAATCCTCTTATTGGCACTTCCTTTGGCTCTCTTCCTAGCTACTCGTCTCGAGGTAGAGTTGTTGGAAGGCATCTAGACAGGAAGAGACTTGGAGTGAGATTCGATCATAATGATTTTTGAGTTTTGCGATGCGATTGAGCGCGTTCAAAAGTTGATGCGATAGTATAGTAGTAATTACGAATCACATAGGAGCCACATAGGAAACACGAAATTCCTAAGTTCTCACACAATGACTTGTTTGTTTATACGTATATATATATATATATATATATATATTTATATAGATGTAATTTGTAATCATACACATACAGGTTGATTATGCATTAGTTTTGTTGCGAACATTCGGGTTACGTTTTAGATTGCGATGGTTGTGCGAATTGTGCGTTTATAAAGTAAGGAGTGCGAAGTCGTTAATTCGAGGAGTCGATAAGGCGTAAAGTTTCAAAACACAAATAAGTTCCAATCATTTGTAAAATCGGCGGGTCGTATTATAGAGTGCCTTGGGTGTTTAGGCGTCGACTACCCAAGGTAATCCAACTGTATTCGACAAGTTCGTGCACGCGCGCTGACCTAGAAAACTTCATGCTTCCACTGGGATGCAGCTCATGGCATTCGTCTTCCTAGTCATCGCGTGGCTCGAGTTATCGTGATAGTCCAGTCCTTGGTGAGAGCTTTTTGAAAACCAATTTATAGAGAGTGGGACGGCTTATTAAGGTACGGGTTTCACCCCTGACTTAATAGTTTCGTTCCTAATTGTGGTTATGCTCTTCGAATAAATTCGTGAGTTCCACTAGATTTCGAAATGGAGACTTTTGTCGAGATGTGGATGTCACTCCTAACTCGATGAAAGGTTCTCGTGCTAGAAAAATGCGCTGAGTGAGCGATCTCATCGAGAGTTTTTGGTTTTCAAACCTGGTCTCGATAGGATCACTCGGTTTCGTTATGCGAGTATTTTCGAAAACGCGTGTATTGTGTCAGCCTTAGGAAAGGCTAAGTAGTATTCCAGCTTTAGGAAAGGCTTCTTCGTGTGAAGTTGTAGTACGCGGTGTTCACACAAAGTTGTAGCTTTTAGCAATTTCGATCGAGAGTATCAAGTAAGCCCGATACAAACCCCACTGGGTTCGTACGAGTCGGCCTGTTGGTACTTAGACTATAGACTAGGTCAATTTCTAAGACGTCGACCCGGACTAGGTCGAGTCTGGCCTAATTCCCTATAGTTATGGCTCTGATACCAATCTGTCACACCCCAACCGATGGCGGAATCATCGGGGCGCGACACTAGGCGAATCAGATTGCTCAAGAGAATCCATAACAACTATGTTGCGATAATATTTAATACATTCGTTATCCCATACTAACAAATAATACAATCACATAAGTTATCACAGATTTCTTGTCCTCTCGAACAATACAAATCTGACAACCTAGATTTTAGTTGAGTTTCTAGACTTCCTAGCTTGATTGGACATAGTCTGCGATCTAACCTGCAACATACGTTAAAATATTTGTCAATACAAAAGTATTGGCGAGTATACAGGTTTGATAAGTAGCATAATAGATTAAAATGTGTAGCGAATTTCCATATGCATAAACGTAACACACGACATATATACTCACAAAGCTGATACTACCAACTAAGTCCTCGATGCTCGAATATGCGATGGCAAACTAGACCCCGTCGGGCGCAATAGTACTATACTAGTCGTCGTGGGACGTCGCGAGTATAAGCCCTAGCACATATGCAACTAGCATCACGTATATCTATGCATAACAGTTATTCGCAAGTGATACTTCGATTGATTGAATAATTCGTTTGATAAGTTCGATTTGCTAGAAACGTATGTTACACCCAAAATACGATTAAAAAGGGTTCAAGTATACTCACAGTGCGTATTAGCGAGAATGCAACTTGATTGGGTCGGTTACGGGTATGTCTGCGTTAAATCATTGAAGGATATAGTAAACGATGCACGGTTAGCGAGAATAGCAACGAAAAGTCAGTTATTTGGTCGGATGGTGCTCATCCGTCCGGATGACAAGTTATCCGTACGGATGACATGTTATCCGTCCGGATGACATGTGATACGTCCGGATGACATGTGATCCGTCCGGATGGCATGTGATCCGTGCGGATGACATGTGGTCCGTGCGGATGACACGTCTGTTTCGCATTCTGAACACTGTTTTTGAGTGTTTATCGGAAGGAATACGTGCGGAGTTACCGGGACAGTGTAATTTCGCACTTAACACTTGAAATTCCATCAATTCCTACCCGTTCTAACGGCCGGGAATCACCCCGCTCCATCAGAACTGGCCGTTCTTGACGGTTTCTCGTGGTTAACTCGAAATCGCACAGTTCCTTGGCTAGATACACAGATTTAGGTGAGATTTGTTATAAAAACATGTGGAAATCACCCAGATCTGAGTCGTTTATGGTGGGATGAGGTCACAACTTGAAGTTCATAAGAACTCTTGGTGACATCACCTCAAAACGCCTCAAATCAGCAGATTTCACGGTTAGAAATTGAGTTTTAAAAGATAGAAAGATGTAGAATAGAGTGTAGATCATAGAAGTACAAGTTTCTAGGTTGAAATCTTACCGGAATCGCGAGGAATCAAGAGAAAAGGGTCTTGAAGCGTGTCTGGTCGAGTGGGAGCTGTCACATCATTGTTAGAGTGATGTGACTTGCTATTTATAGGCAACAGAGGGCTGAAGTGGATTTTGGGTCGGATGGCCCATCTGTCCGGATGGCTATCCGTCCGGATGGCCACTCCGACGCGATGGATTTCTCCGTTTTTAAGCGTTGGATCGACTTTGAAGTGCGTGCTTTTTATATTATTATTATATATACCTATAGATATCACTAGGGGTCGTATTTACGTATCCATAATCCACAGTTTCGATAATTACAGCCGGTTTTCGTTTCGAGTATGCGATAATTAGCGACGTTTCACGACCATCAAGGAGGGTAGTATAGGTCCTTTCTTGATGTCATCGTGAACGTTATTGTGTTTTGTGCCACAAAGACTGACGGGGTACCGTTCACTCGTATTGTCGTCATCGTCACGACGACTGGAGCTATAGCACTCACCCGAGAGTCTTTGTTAGCGTTAATTGTCTGCGTTTCGACACATCACGGCCACCGAGGAGGGTAGAATAGGTCCTCACTCAATGCAATCGTGAGTGTTAGTGTATGTGATATAGTGATAATATATTGCGAAAATATGCGATTATCCTTTGAATAGCGATGTATGCGATATAGTTACATTATGATCCGAATCTCTGGTGCTAGGCGTAACGAGTATATCGAGTAGTAACAACGCACGAAAATGCGGGTTGTTACATGCCTTGCAGGCCTTTAGGTGCATATTGTTGGAACTTGCTGTCTGGGAAGCTGGAGTGGTCATGGGCCGAGATACATGGAAACAAAACACAAGACTAATGGTTTTATTTTTATGTGGTTTATAAACACTTAACGAATTAAATATGCTTCCGCTGTATACTGCGAATTATTTGTAACGTTGTAACACTCAATGTTAATAAATGAAAATTTATTTAAATATAACTATGAGTTCAATGTGATTGGTGGCTTGATCCTGGTATGTCACACGCCTCGCGGGGGATTCCGCATGTGGTATTTTGGGGGTGTGACACGAGCCGAGCCAGACCAAGCTCGAGCTCGGCTCGTTTACAAATCGAGCCGAGCCGAGCTGGCTCGTTAACTACCGAGCCAATTTTTAGCCGAGCTTTCTTCGAGCTTTTTTCGAGCGAGTATCGAGCGAGCTGCGAGCCACGAGTTTTTTGAACACCCCTAGCAATCATACCCCATCTTTTATTCAAAACCCCGAACGTTCGTTCAATATATTTCCTTGCAAATTCTTGTTTTTTTCGTGAAATATACTCGTTTATTGTCAAATTGAGTTGAGTATGTTTTCATAAACACAGACTACTCTGGATAAATACCATCGGTAAGATAATATACACCACATCACAAGAATAAAATGAAGTCTCATGTGCAACTCGGTTTATAAGACCATGTGTAGTGGTTTAGCTAAATAATGCCCTCACCATGGGGCATTATTCGACACGTGGCAGTCCAGTCAGCATGGGGCGTTATTGCAAAAGTGGCGTAGTGAGAATAATGCCCCTTCCAATCATTAAACAAAAAAAAAAAAAAAAAAACATACTAGTTTCTCATTGGTGGGTCAAACCCAGTCAACCATTCCACAAACCATTGTAGGCGTTCTATATATAACGCTGCAGCAATTTTTTTTCAAAAATAATGCCCCAAAACGCCTAGTGTAATGGGGGGGGGGGGGGGCGTTTTTTTTCAATTTTTTTCAAAAATACCGCCCACTACGGGTGGTCTAAGGTCGCCAAACAAAGGTATTGTTCAATGACATTGATATCGTTGTTTGCGCCAACCATACCAAAATATGCATGTAAAATCCAGAGATCATATGATGCATCCACTAATAGTATCAAGGTTGGGCCATCATGAACTCCACGATGATGTGATCCTCGCCAACCGGTTGGACATGCCGCCCAACTCCAATCTGTACAATCAAGCCTACTAAGCATCACGGGAAAGCTATGTACTTCATGGACTTGGAATATCCTTTGTATATCACTAAAGGTTGGTCGCCTCAAATACTGCTTGGCATATAGCGCAATAACAACTACAATTATAATAAGTACAATAATAAACCCTAAATAAATGACCAATATAACAATAAAATAGATAAAAATAATAATAAAAACAACAATATCAATGTTAAAAATATACCTTTACAAAATTTTTGAAGACTATCGCGGCACACTTTCTCTGACATTTTCAAAACCTTTCCCATGAGTCCTGCACACTGTCGTTAGGGGTGCAAACGAGCCGAGCATCTGGCGAGCTACTCGAGATCGGCTCGAGAAAAAGCTCGAAATGAGCCGAGCCTTATCGAGCCCGAGCCGAGCTTGAGCCTCAAAACAAAGCTCGTTTGTTTATCGAGCCCGAGCTCGAGCCTCACATGTGAAGCTCGTTAGGCTTGTCTAGCCTTATCGAGCCTTAGTGTAAACGAGCCGAGTCGAGCCGAGCTTATTTAAACTTGTTTACAAGCCGACCTCGAACCTAAAAATAAGCTTATTTAGTAAACGAGCCCGAGCTTTACTTATCGAGCTCGCAAGCCTAAAAAGTCTATTATTTATATTATTTTTATTTTATATACCATTTAATAGATAATAAACGAGCCGAGCTCGAGCTTGATATAATACAAACGAGCCGAGCTCGAGCCCGAGCTCTCATAAGTTAATCGAGCTCGAGCTCGAGCCTGGCCGAGCTAGCCCGAGCTCTCATAAGTTAATCGAGCTCGAGCCTGGCCGAGCTCGGGCTCGGCTCGTTTGCAACCCTAACTGTCGTACACCATTTAACAAATCGCCACCGTCTACTTCTGCACCAGACAGAAACCTAGTTTTACGTCATGCATCTTCCATTTGTTGGGAAAATTATGCATTCAAAATCACCAACAATTTGTAAGAATAGTCAACGATTCATGCGAAAACGATGCCAAAAGTTTTGTCATTATATAGCGGATTCTTAGAAAATAATCGTTTACAAGTTGGTTGTAAGCGGCCTCACAATCTCTTTGCAGCGGAGCACGTCTGGTTAATGGTTTAAATGTTTCAGACATTTCGCATGATCGATTAAAAGATGAATTCCCGCTCGAGCCGCATCAGTAGTGAAATCTTCTTTAGCATTTCGATTAGGTGGAGAGTTAGGTGGGAGATCCATGATAAAAGAACATGGATGAGGGTGAAATTTGGATGAGATATAAAAATGGTTTGATATGGTCTGAATTATTGTGTTAAATTTGGTTGAGATATGATGGAATATATATTGTTGAGTAAACTTCCGTTTTGCTCTTTGTGGTTTGGTCATTTTAATGGTTTTGCCCAAATCCTTTAAAAATATTCATTTTACTCCAATAGTTTACCATGTTTTTTTCCATTTTGCTCCCTGACTCTTAACTCAGTTAAATCATTCAACTAAGGGTAGAGGTATTTCAGTAATTTTATATATAAGTACTTAATTATATATTATTAATTCTTTAAATATGTTGTTGTCTTTTTATTTATTAATTTAGAAGATCAAAACTCTCTCTCACTACTAGCCACCACCACCAATCTGATCCCCACTACTACCAACTACTGCCACCCATCACCACCCCTCCAAGCACTTTTTTCTACTAGCCACCTCTAGTGAAACACCCTAGAAAAAAGAAAAACCCAACACTGTTATCCGCACTCATGTTCTTTTGCTCTCTCATCACTCTCTTCCGATTCTTCCCGTCGCACCTCTCGTTCTCTGTTCAAGATCTCCGCCAATGTGCCTCCTTACCTCCGCCATTGAACTACCGCAACAAGCACCAGTTCAGATCTAGCACGTACAAGTGAAGCAGAACGGTGAAGTGCTTCAGAACGGTGTAATTAAACGCAATTTCAACACGCACGGAACCGCAACTTACAATTTCATCCTCATGTCAGCTTACAGAGGCGGATTGAACACGTTTGGGGTGATGGGATTATCGTCGAAGCCTCTACACGTGTTCGCGAAACCGACTTACGTCTGCAAGTGGATGCCGGACAACGGTACCAGAAACCTAACCGTTTCCAACGTTAAAATCCTTCTGGATTGGGGCTATGGTCGTGTCTACATCGTCGTTGTCGTAAACTGCACGTTTCCAGTTTCCATCGGTCACGACGGCTCCGGCGGGCGGTTATTCATCCATGCCTCCGCCTCCGGCGGCGGAGACGCTAATTTTAACCTAACGGATACAATCGAATCATTTGAGGAAGCTTCTGGAAGCTTAAATGTTCCGTGAGAGAGAGGGGGAGATTTTGGGTGGTTCTGATCATTTGGAAGGGAATGGGGTTGTGGTGGCGATGGCGATGATGGTGGCGGTGGTGGTAGTGGGTGGTGGATGGTGCAGAGAAGGTATAGAGAGGGGTTTTAATTATGTAGAGAGAAGTAGATAGAGATTGTTATTATATAGAAATAATTAATTACTTATATATAAAATTACTGAAATACCCCTAACTTAGTTGAATAATTTATTGAGTCAAGAGTCAGGGAACAAAATGGAAAAAGAACATGGTAAACTATTGGAGTAAAATGAATATTTTTAAAGGATCAGGACAAAACCATTAAAACGACCAAATCACAGGGAACAAAACGGAAGTTTACTCTATATTGTTTTATATTATAAAAAGTTAAGTTATTTTATTCAACCCCCCTCCCTTTCAAAACCCTATCACCCCCAGCATCTCTTTTCCTCTTTTTTCGTAAACCTCCAACGTTCATCATTGCCTAACACTTGTAATTCCAGTGGTGAGGCTGCCCTTGGCGCCCCGTCCCGGTGTTTGCTGCCCCAAGATACCGACGTGGACCCCGACGCCATTCCACAACCGATGACCTTAGTAGTTACACTCTTCCCTCTTACAAAAAGACTAATTAACTTCACGATTTTTAAACTGCCATAACTTTTTCATACTTTAATATTTTTTTAAAAACATTGAATGATAAAAATGAACATTTTATTCTTTTTAGTATGAGTATGGTATTGTTATAGTTTTTATAATTAAAAAATTGATATGTTGTGTGATTCAAAATGTCTAAGGGTGAACAATAACCGAATCGTTAACCGAAACCAACCTGAAAATAGACGAAATCGAACTGAAATCAACCAAAAACTTTGAATTAACTAAAAACCAATTAACCGAAAACCGAATTAACCGAAAACAGTTATCAATTTTTTTCTACACTCGTTTAACAAAATTAACTGAACCCAGGCCATTAATATTTTCATACATTTCTAACTTTTATACATCTGGTTCATGTATTCATATTTTATACCTTATTTCATGTATTTATACATTAATTTAATGTGTTCCTAAGCAAAAGTTTTAGCTTAAGTTTGGTTTTGACTATTAACCAAACTAAAAGCTGTCATTTTAACCAAATAAACGAACTGATTAACCGAAACTGATTCGTTATTAAAATAGACTAACCGATAACTTCCGTTTCAAGTTAGTTGAGGATAATAACCGAACTAACCAAACAATGAATACCCTGATAATGTGTGTTTATCACCACATCAAACGGACACCCTTCTAGTTTTGTAGAACTCATAACGTTTTCAGTGTTTGTAATTCTTATCCATAGTTTTATTTTTTAAGATTTACAAGTCTTGTTTTTCCAATATACAAAGAAATGAAATAGCAACTGTAAATAGAGAAAAGCTTTATATCTTATCCATCAATCTAAAACACATTGATTACACGTATTGAACTTTGTATAATAAGAGAGGGTCGAAAATTCATTTTTTGAATAATAATGAAAAGTTTCAATATTGTGTTATAGTTGTAGAAAACAAGTAAAGATGGAAATGGATATGCATTACAATAATGTTTTGGAATCTAGAATTATAATTTAATTTTCTTAACGGCTAATTTTATCCCTTTAAATACTTACACCTTATAAAGATTAAACCTTGGTCTTCTCATAAAAGATAATTTCTATTGACCACTAGGCCATAGCCTAAGTGGCAGAATTATAATTTAATTGATTATGGGTTTATTGGTCGGCTCGGTTTAAGAAAACGCCATAAAATTAATTTGTAAAAGGATACAAAACAAAAAACAAATTAAAAAACTAGAGAACATTACAACAAGGGTTGTTTGGTTCGCTTAAATTTAATTGAATTAGAATGTGAATTACATTCCTAATTTGTTTATTTCGTATAATTTGTTAGATATAGAATACAAGTTCAATTGATAACAAGTTTGGTCGTATATTTAATGAATTCTTTTAGATTTTTTTAAGTAAATATCTTCAACACTCCTTGGTGATGAGATTAACCAAAGGAATAGAAATTGGGGGTGTGTACGGTTCGGTTCGGTTTTTGGGTGAAATCAAAACCGAAACTGAAATGTCGGTTTTTGGCTTTTTAAAACGTTCGGTTTCGGTTTTTTCGGTTTTATGTCGGTTCGGTTTTTCGGTTATTTTGGTTTTTGGAACAAAATTATGTAAGATTCAAAAAAAATATAAAGTATAATTTAAAATATAAGAATCTTTATTATATGTTTACATTTAAGTTATTATAATTAACTTCTTTAATTAATATTATTTATATAAACCTAACCTTCTAATCTATTTTTATGTTTCTCTAAAGTTTTTATTAAAACATTTTATTTTATAATAATTTGAGGATCATTTAATTTTTATATAAAATTTTGTTACTTCTTATAGGTAATAAATAGATCACTTCAATTATAAATAAACATGTAATATTTTTATTATAAACACTTAACATTCAAGAATAAAATTAATAATTTATACTAGCATTAGGTTAAACATTTAAACAACTTAAACTTAAAAATATATGCATTATAACTTATCGGTTTGGTTCGGTTTTTTTCGGTTATTGAAAATGGTTATGCAAAAACCGAACCGAAATTTTCGGTTATTAAAAATATGAAAACCGAACCGTCGGTTTTTGTTTCAGTTTGGTTTTTTTGGTTCGGTTTTGTCGGTTATTTCGGTTTCGTTTCGATCATTTCGGTTTTCTGCTCACCCCTAATAGAAACCTCCACTCGTGGTCATTAGTACCATAATGTACTTATCGATGTCGCAACCACCGTCACTACAACTACTGATGTTGCTGCGACCAAAACACCACAACCTCCACCAATGTAACGAGTGCCGGTCCTGAGAATTCAGGTGCCCTGCCCGAGCCCAGAAAAACGACAACGTAGGTAGTTACTAGTTACAATAACAACAGTGGCTTTAGTGGTGTTGGTGAGGAATAGGACAATTCCAATTCTTTTAGATCAATATCTTTCATGTTTAGAAATTTCTTTACTATTTCAATTCCCATTTTATTTAATTGTTCAATACACGTTAACCCCTTTAAATTAAAATTCCAATACAAGAACAAATTGTAAGCCAAAAGGGTATGAAATACACTTCAAATTTCAATTTCATTGAATTCCCAAAAAAAAAAAAAAAAAAAAAAAAACAAATATGTTTCTACAAGATAAAAAGGTCACCGTTTTGGGTTACACAAATCTTTGACTGAGAACAGTAGGACTACATATTTCATGTTTTTATGTTGTTTAATCTCACTTTAATTAATTATTTAAACGTGCTAAATTGAGTTGAAAACATATAACTTTTATTTTAATTATCATTTTATTACAACACAACTTTGTAGAGAATTATAACTCTATTAAATTAAAAAAATATATATAAAGGTAACAATATATAGAAAAAAAAACAAAATTAAATTAAATTATAAAGGCATTGTCCAAGTATCCCGATTCCCGACTACAACTTGGGCCTTAAATGGCCGGGTATGCAAGCCTATTAGTTATTGTTGGTTCTTCATGCGGGTTTGGTTCTAGACTAAGTTGGGCCTTGGCCCTATGGATAAAACATGTCTTTCTGTATTCTAAAAACCCTTATGTCTCTTGACATATTTATTTTTAGTAGATCCAAAGTGATGTTTAATTTCATAAATTGAGTGTGTCATATATATAAAAGCTCGTATAAAAATCAAAAGTTACCAAGCTCAACTACTGACATTGACAGATGAGTACATTGTTCTTATTTAACACGAGTAAAGTGTACATTGTGAGCGTTAAGGATTGCTAACATCTAATCTGCTTCAACTTTGGTGCACACATCGTCTTATATCGCCCTAGCCTGATTGTTCCTTTATTTATGTTCATTGTGATAGGCACATTGCATTCAAATTTCCATGTTGCGAGTTGAGATCTTGGTTGCTTGGGCCTTTTGATCGTCGTGTGCTAACTTCGACATCTAAATATGTTCATTTGCATCAAAGAGGCTAGCAACAACACACAAGTTTTTGTTTTCCCACGACCACACATCAGTCATATAAAAAGTTGGAACATAATAATATATATATATATATATATATATATATATAAGCAACACACAAAGTTGGAAAATAATATATATAAGGTCAAGCCCATGGAGTTACAAACTTGGGTTATAACACATTCAAATTTCAACACCATATGTATACCCAGAATAGATATTAAAACTAATAAAAGTGGGGTTACCTTTACGGAAGGAACAACCTTTCGTAAAGGAATTGAATTTTAATGTAGTAACTAGATGATAATCTTGTATGTAAAATAAATAAACTATAACGTGCATTTCTCAAGTATGTAAATGAGTCTTATAAACGAATCACAAGGTTGTGAGTCTTGTGACCTATTTACGGTGTTACATAACTCGAGTCAATTTTATTTCATTTTCCCATTTGGTCGTATGTTAATTTAATTATACTAGAATGATTCATACAATATTTGTACACAACTTTACATTTAAAAAGTTATAAAAAATGAAAGTGGGTGTAAACCCACAATGTTACCGCAACAAGTTTATAAAGAAAATAATAAAATGTAGCTAATTAAAAAAATGAAAGTGGGTGTAAACCCACATTGTTACCGCAACAAGTTTATAAAGAAAATAATAAACAAATGTAGCTAATAATAAACAAGATTCAACGGTGCATTTAAATTCTACACAAAACTTTATATTTTTAAAAGTAAGAAAATAAAAACAAGTAACATTCTAAATAAAATCATAAAAAGCAAATTTAAAAAAGAAATAAAAACATAAAAAGAAAAGTGGCAAATAGAAAAATGACACAATTTTTGTGAATGTCTGTTAAGGTACATAGATGATGTAATTTGATTGATTTGCTAAGCCTTTTTGGGCGTTTAGTTTTTTTTTTTTTTTTAAATAACACAATTTTTTTTTTAAAAACACGGCCAAAGCTCGGCGTTTTGGTCCGGTCAACAGACCCGTCAGACACCCGTCAGTCTTTGTCTGGTTAACCGGACCAAAACGCCACGTTTTGGCCACAGTTCGACACTGCAGGGTGTGCACATAAGGACAAAAAACACTTTTTTGAGGTGACTATCTACACACCAAGTGTGTAGATAGTTTGGGCCTTTAATTATGACCAGATTCTTCACACATTCTTAAATTTTTGAGTAACCTGTGTTAAGTTGTTTCTTTAATCATTTTAATTTGATTTTTTTTCATAATCCGCTATTTAGAATATAATAAGTAGGAAATCACATAATTGTGGTAGGCATTATTGATTTGTGAACTTTAATCCGTCTGCGTTCGGATTCTTCATGCCCGTTTTAAAATTTTGGATGGGTAGGGGGTAAACACGCCTGTGTGGATTTAACAGGGGTTTCCCCGCTTGTGGGCTTAGGGAGTAGTGCTTTCACAGTGGGCCAGGCTGCTTTAAAGGCTGCTTCGGGTAAAGTGATCAAGCATGAGAAAGCGTGCCTTGACAACCAGCACGTGTTTATCCCATTTGCTTTTGATACTTTTGGTTTTCTGGCGCCAGAGGCTGTGGACCTACTTAGTTGAGTTCAAAGGGTCATGCATAGTAATGTTATGACCCCGAGATCTATGAACGTAATTTTTAAAAGGCTTAGTTTTGCTATTCAAAAAGGGGTAGCGGCGCAACTTGTTGCCCGTTTACCAATTATCTCGATGTAAATTCTTCGATTACATTGAATATAAATATAAATAATAGATGTAAAATTTGTTCAAAATTATCATTCAGTCCTTATCTTGTTTAGTGTTTCTTTTGTTACATGGCTAAACAAGTTGGTTTTGAGGCTGTAATTTATTTAATATTACGTTTTTCAATCTTTGATTAGTATTACTAATGAATCTTTTATATGTGTTATGTTATGTTATTTATGCTTTAACAGTTGGTAGCACCGTCATAATTCATTTGTTTATTTAACCTTTTGTTTTAATCTGAAACTTATAATAATAATAGGATGCATGTATGTAAAAATGGAATTTCTTAAGATCAGCTAATCTCAAAGCTTAGAGGTAAGCAACTCCTGTGTCCATTAATACAAGGTTTTTAGTTCTACTTCATAACTACCAAGACCATGTGGCATTTGACTTGTATAAGTAATATACTTTTGTTCTAACTTGATTTCCATCATTTTTCTTTGCAATCCCTCCCATGATTATTTTCATATCAGCTCCTTTTTAAACTTCATAAAATAGTTTGTTGCTTTTAACATTACTCAAGCATCCTATTACAAATTGCATCATACCACATTGATTTGACCAACTAATTCATTCGATTTTATAGGTTGCCTATATATTCTTCTATAACTCTATGGGTTTTAACTTGATTTGCATTATTTTACTTTATCATTCTTATTGCTACAAAGCTCATTTAACACTCTTTACTTTGGTCAAAACCATTATATTCCCTTTGTACCCTGCACATATCCCTTCCCGACCTGTTCAATTATGTTTCAAACTTAATCAAATAATCTTTTTGGCTTTTCACATCACTCAAGCATCCTATCACATTTAACTGCACCATAGGACAATGTATCAAGTTCAACCACCAAAACACGAGAAAAGCAATGGTGATATATATGCGTATTAGACATCAAAAAAATAAACACTCAAAATCTACAATTTAAGGAATGTGTTTAGTGACGGCAACAGATTCCTAATTGATGAATAAAGGTCTGTGGAAAGAAAAGCTGCTTCCAGGAGGTTGTCAAATGTTTTCGCTCGATGATTCCATTCTTGGGTGGTTGGTTTGGCCCTTGTTCCTGTAGCTCGAATCCTAACCCGCTATATCCCATTTTAGTTTTACACCATTGTGATCCTTACGCCTTTTTTACTCTCTGATCGAGGTTCTCGACATTGAAAAATCTTCGTAAACTAAATCACACGTGTATATGTTGACATTTTAGAGATATTCAGTCAAGAAAATCAAGAGCAATGGTGATATATATGGGGATTAGACACCAAAAAATAAACACTCAAAAAATGGCTACAATTCAAGGAATGTGTTTAGTGACGGCATCAGATTCCTAATTGATGGAGAAAGGTCTGGTGGCAAGAAAGCTGCTTCTAGGAGTTTGTTAAGTGGTTTCACTCGATGATTCCATTCTTGGGTGGTTGGTTTGGCCCTTGTTCCTGTAACTCGAATCCTAGCCCGTTATATCCCATTTTAGTTTTACACCATTGTGAACCTTACGCTTTTTTTACTCTCTGATCGAGGTTCTCGGCATTGAAAATGTTAGTGCAATATGTCTGTTGACTTCGTCTTGCATCAAGTTGTGTAATTAGAATGATAGATCAGGGCTCATAGTACGAGAAAATCAGGGTTTGTATGTAATTAAGTGATTTTGCACGAAATTACATAGGTGATTTCGTACGAAATCAGCATATATGCTAATTTCGTACGAAATTACCCTAAGTAATTCCGTGCGAAATTACCCACACTATAAATACTCGAGTCTAGGTCTTCATTTGTAACTTTTCTGATTCGGTAACGAAGTGCTGCCGAACTGTCTCCAGGTTGTAAATTGCTGTTATATCAATAATAGAGACATTTAAATTGAATCAAGCTGTATACAAGTCCGTTTCTCTGAATTCCGCCTTTGATTCGGATACAAACTCTTCTGAACGACTCATTCAGGTCGCACAACGATCCTACAAGTGGTATCAGAGCTCAGGAGGAAGAGTTCAGCTTGATTTCATCAGTTTTCTGACTTCTACACCTTCTTTTTCAAAATTAACAAGTTTTTACAGACAAAATGGTTTGAATTTCATACATTACATGTGAAATAGTGTTTTAATGAATCCTTGAAAGAATTGGACCTTAATTCAACCTAAAACCAGATCAATTGGACAAAATTGTGATCGAAATGATGATGTCATCCTAATTTCGCACGAAATTGTTACTATAATTTCGCACAAAACTAATCTGGTAAACGTAATTCCGCACGAAATTAACATCCTGACCTAATTTCGCACGAAATCATATTTCGTTTGGTATTTTCGCACGGAAACCCTATTTCGTGTGAAACATCTGATTTCGTGTGAATTGTTATTTCGCTTGAAATTGTTTTGAAGGTTATTTCGCACCAAAGTGATTTCGCTTGAGATCTTATTTCGTTTGAAGATCACTATTTCGTTTGAAAGTGGATATTTTTCTTCAAGATCATTTCAAGTCAACCGAGTGTCAGTTTGTTTCAAGTTGTTTGATATTGTTTAGACTGATTGTGTTTGTTTGCTTGTTTCCAGGAAATTCAAGAAATTCTCATCATGGCTGAAGAATTCTACAACACGTTCTACAACGCTTTTACATCAGAGTCTTTTGAAACATCAATTGTTACACCAAAATCAATAACAAAAGCAGTCAGTGAAAACATTAATCATGACAATTTTTATGGAACTCATTCAAAACCACCCAAGCTTGATAGTATTGAAGACTATACTTGGTGGAAAGAACGGTTTCTCAGCTGGGCAAAAGCTTACGCACACGAAAGCTGGTTCTGTATTGAGTTCGGTTATGAAAGACCAAAAAATGATAAAGGAGAAGATCTCCCACTCAAGAACTTATCCAAAGAAGACAAATCCGAATTTGCAGCCGAACAGAGAATAATCGCATTGATCCAGTCATCAATTAGAAATGACATATTTGCTTTATTACAACATGACGGGTCATCAAAATCAGTTTGGGAAGCTTTAAGGGTTAAAGCTGAGGGGGGTAAACAAATCAAGAAAAATAAAATTGCATTATTAAAGAAAGAATTTGATTTGTTTGATAGTTTGAAAGGTGAATCAGTTAGACAAATGATAGAGAGATTTGGTCATCTAAAAATTGAACTTGATCGGTTTGGCATTGTTAAAACTCGAGAATAAATAATTGATAAGATCATAGAAGCGTTACCACGAGCTGATCAGTGGCAAACATTTGTATTCATATTGAAAAATGATGCTTTATATGATACAATTTCTCTTGATGTCTTGATAGAAAAGATAGAAAGTCATGAGCTTGAATTGCAAAAGCAGAACAAGATGAGCAGCTCTTCACATCAACAGAATGTTGGTCTCTATTACAAAGGTAACTTACCTTCGGTGAAAGTTGGAGAATCACCAAAGACAGCATTCAGTGGTGAGAGGACAAAAGAGCCACAGACAAGCTCATCAAGTTACAATCCGGGTTATCATTCATCTTCGTCAAAAGCTAGTTCTGAAGAAACAGAGGAGATATTGTGCAACATTGCTCTCAAGTTGAAAAATTCTCCTGCAATGAGCATCAATGCAGCTAAACAACAAATGAGCTTTCTTGCATCAGTTCTGGAATCGTATGAAGGTTTAGTAGCTGGCAAAATTGGAAATTCGAGTTAACCAAAGAAGACTACGACCAGATCGATCCGGAAGAAATGGAACTCATTGATATTCGCTGGTGTTTGACAAGTTGCATCCACAGAGCTCAGAGATATATGGAGATTACTAGGAAACAGTCAATCGGTGGTCCATCGACAAAGCTAGGATTTGATAAATCCAAAGTGATCTGCTTCAAGTGCAAGCAAAAAGGTTATTTCAAGAGAGAATGTAACAACTCTGCAGTTGATGGAAATGCAAATCCGTTCAATGATGATTATTATCGTAAGGCAATTTACCGCCGAAGCAAAGAAGAGCCAAAAATGATCGAAAATAACCCCAGAGATAAATCAAGAGCTTGTGCTGTAATCCATGATGATGAAGGATATGATTGGAGTCAGATTCTTCCAGAAGAAGATCGTTTGGATAATCAGGTTACTGCTCATGGAAGAAGCACATCAAAAAGCAAACATTATGTTTTGGTTGCTGAAATTAAACAGGAAAACAAAGAAGAAAATGTCATAGCTGAAATCAAAGAGAAAACTAGAGAACAAATTCTGAACGAGAAAACGTACAGAGAAAGAAACATTGCTTCAAACAGAATTAATGAAATGCAAGAAGAATATGAAAGTGCAGTGATTAATAAAAGATGGGATAAAAAGAGAGAGTGCTATGTTAACAGACAAGGTGAACCTGTTGTTCCCAAGAAGGACATAGTTTTTGATGATGTTCTTCTCATAATTCCTCGATCTGTCGAATATTATACAAATGTATCAAGAGATAAAACATATGCAAAAAGGCATGAAAAAGACATAAGATATGTCATGACATCGAGTTTGAGGAAAAGGGATGAAGAGAAAATGAAGAATAATGTTGAGAAGCTGGTTGATGAATTGAAGAAGGTTGCTGAAGATGAGAAAGTCGAAGATGTGAAAGTTGAAAATGTGAAGATTGCTGAGGAAGAGAAAGTAAAAGAAGAAGTTGTTGAAAAAGAAGCTGTTACTGAAGAACAGCAAGTTGAAGAAGCTGAGAAGAAGGTTGAAAGTTCGATTGAAGTGAAGGATGAGATTTTAAAGGTTGATGATGATGATGGTGATGGTGTTGATGCTGATAATGAGAAAAAAAGTGATGCTGATCAAAAGCAGACGGAAGTAAACACCGAGGTGCCAATCACTGAGGTAAATACTAAATCTGAAATCTTAAAAACTGTTGAACAGTGCAAGAAATGCATGGAAACGTGCAGTGCTTGTACTGAAAAAGACGAAAAGTTCAGAACAAGAGATCTTGAATTTACTAAAATAGAAGAGGTTTTCAAAAGTAAATACAAAGAAATGTTAGAAAACGAAAAGTTTTTAAAAGACAATAATGAAAAACTTTCAGAAAAATGTAAAATGTTAGAAAAAGAAAATGAAGTTTTGAAAGCAAATGTTTTGAAAATGACAGAAGAATGTTCTCAAAAAGAAATTGTTTGTCAAGAACTGAAGAAAGAATATGATTCAATAAAATTGGTATATCACATTACAAAAGAGTCATATGAAAAGGTGAAGAGTGAAATGAAATTTGTTCAATCAAGATTGAATTACTGTTCTGAAACAACTAATACGCTTAAGCGACAGTATGAAATAAAGCAACAAGTTGTAAATTCTTATATTGAGGATGTTGCTAAGCTAAAGCGTCAGATTGCTGATTTAGAACAGGATAACAACAAGTTAAAAAGTTATCATGCGTCATCATATGTGCTTGAAAGAATTTTCAACATAAAACCGGATGGTAAAGATTCTGAGCAAAATAAAAAGGGCATTGGCTCAGAGTTTCATCAAGTTCCACCACCGGAAAAGTTTGCATTTTATGATGATGAAAAGGTCGAAAAAGCTTTCAACATGGTAGATCAATTGCCAGATAACATTGACGTAACCTATTCCAAATCTGATGATTCTAGTGATTCAGAAGTGGTACGTAAGGTCGTTGAAAGTGTGTTGAAAGAAGAGTCGGTTGAAACAGGTAAATCTGAATCACAGGATGAAAATGAAGGTAATTTTCATGATGGATATCTGAAAAACATAAAATCTGAGAAAAATCTGGATGATGATTCAAAAGGATTGGTTTATACCATGATTGGATCAGACAAATTATTCTTAGATGTTGTATTCCCGATTCAGAATGTGATTTCAGAAAAGATTGATAAAGTTTTCAAAATGGTTGAGATTGAAAAGTCTGAGATTTCAAAATTTGCTGGAAAAGGTCATAAAACTTCTTATAGTAAACCTGGTTTCAAAAAGAAACAAAGTCGAAATAAAAATGAAATGTCAAATTTTCTGGAAAAAATGAATTTTGTTCACGGAACAAGTTCAGAAGAAGAGAAAGAACTCCAATTTAGGCGTCAGTCTAATGAAGAGTTCTATGCTCAAAAGAAAAAGCAACAACCACAAGTCAAAGATGTGTCCAAGAGAACATGTTTTAAATATGATCAAATGGGACATCTTGCACGCAAGTGTCCAAATCTGAAACCTGTTGATGTTGAGAAAAAGAAGTCTGATAATGTGGAAAAACAGAAATCTGAGGATATGAAACAAATGTCAACCATATTTGATTCAAGACAAACTTGGAGGTACAACACAAACAAGTTTGCTTCGAATCAATCTTGGAAATCAAATCAAATTTGGAAATCAAACTCGAATAGGTTCGATTCAAGACAGACATGGAATTCTCACACACCCAGATTCAGCACAACGCAAAGTTGGCAAAGATCCGTTGATATGACAAAACCCAAACAGTTTTGGAAACCAACTGTTGTTCAAAATCAAAATGTTCAAAAAGAGTCACATTTTTACAAACGAGGTTCTCCTAAAGGTCAAACTTGGAGTGCTAAAAACAAAGTGTTTTGGTAAATAATGAAAAATTTGAAGTCAAAGTTGAAAAAGTCTTTGTTCAAAATGACAAAGATTTTCCGAAATTGAATGAAGCATATTGTGTTGAAATGCCTAAGGTCAAACAGACCTGGGCTAAATTGTTCAAATAATTCAATTAAGTTGAATATGCAGGTGCTCAAGAAATCTGAAGATTGTGAAAATGGAAATCGGAGCAGCCTGGCACGAGAAGAGGAGGCTGCTGAACCCTGGTTTGGTTGAAACAGGGAGTTTGTTTGATTTCTGTACATAAATAAAGAATATTTCAAAAACCCTAAAAATTGAAAAATTTAAAAACCAAAGATATGTTTTTATTTTGTCAAAATTTTGAAAAATCAAAAATATGTTTGTTTTTAAATTTTGTCAAATATTCAAAAATTCAAAAATATGTTGATTGAATATGCCAAAACCCTCACGGCGGAACAAACATGATTAATTTCACAAGATTGAAAAACGGTTTTCAAACTGTAAAAAGTCAATGTGTTGTAAATCATGGGGGTACGTTATACTTTCTGCAAAACAGAGCATGTGAAGCAGAAAATGGATGGCGAGACAAAGCTATCAGTGTTGGTTGTCAAATTTTCTTTAAATGGTTTTGCATTTTAGGGGGAGTATTATTGTTGTCAGAAAATCCAAAAACATTTGAAAATTTGAAAAAGCCAAAAACGTGATACAATTCAAAAATGAGTTTTTGTGTAAAAAGAGGAAATGATAGTACATCAGTAGACAGTTACAGTATGCTAAAGAAATGTAATGATTAAATAGTGTTAAACGGTCTCACTGATGATATTCCGATAGGTTTTTACACATTTAGTAAACTTTTCGGGATATAAACATAAATTTCATACTTGCTTATTTCGTGGGGAACACTACTTGGATATATAGGTAACCCCTGAAATCTCGTTTGAAGGACCCCTCTTTCTGAGATACTAGGTCTTTATGCTTAGTGATATCTGGGGTATTATCCCGGGACTTCTGATAATGCGGAAGCAATGGCCTAGTCCCCGTATAATATTTTTCGCTTGCTTGAAATATAGCACACCCTCAGCATAAAAAATGATGAAACATTGCAAAATGCTAATCATGTGCTGTTGAAGAAAAGATTCTCTAAAGGGAACACACCTAAAGTCGAACCGTCATCTCTCTGATTTTGCGGAAGCAATAGCCTGAGCTCTCACGGTCTCGCATTTAACCCTTTACAGATATCATCTAGGTATACTCACCTGTAAGACTGAATATTCGGATCTGGATACGGGAGTATATACAAGAGATGGGACACATGAATAAGTTTAAGCTTCTAATACACCTAATTCGTATCCTGAATCAGTTGAAATTTGTGTAAGAATTTAAGTGGATCAGTATATCGACAATCTAAGTGAATTGTTTAATTCTTAATGTGTAACTAAGCTCAACGGTACTTATGATTTGTCAAAAACTGATATGATCCTCTGACGTAAACTCAAACAAAAATATTGTCTGTAAATATGTTTGTAAATATTTCTTTACTGCTTTTTATTTCAGAAAATTCAAAAAGATATTTGATTTCGCTTTATTTTCGACAACTGATGTCTGGGAAGTTGAGTATCAAAATCTAAGTATGCTGATTGTGTTTCTGAAAATAAAACAAGTTCATTAATTTGAAACTTGAATTTAAAATCAAAAATAAAAAACAGTTTGTGATATCTCCAAGTTCATTAATTTGGACTTGGATGATTAACTGTGAGGAAGTTGGATTCTTAGATTGTTAAATTTATTTTTAAGAAAGCCAGGTTTTACGTTTCTGAATGTTCAAATCATTGTTACTTATAAATTTTTGAGTGTTGCAGATGTGATTCCAGACTACGATCCCGACAGCTGAGTCTAAAGGGGAGTCTGAAGGCAAGCTCGAAGCAAGGGGGAGTTTGTAGTCAGTAAGCCAGGTGTCGATCCTGAAAAGCACGGAAGCTTAGTGAAAGGGGGAGCCTGAAGAAAGATAGTTTGATGCTTACAATGTTAGACAATTCGGAAAGAGTTTGAAGACTGATCAAGACTGAAGATGTGTCATGCTAAAGATTAGACACTGAAGACTTCGTCAACATCCAAGGGGGAGTCTGTTAGTGCAATATGTCTGTTGACTTCGTATTGTATCAAGTTGTGTAATTAGATTGATAGATCAGGGCTCATAGTACGAGAAAATCAGGGTTTGTATGTAATTAAGTGATTTAGCACGAAATCACATAGGTAATTTCGCACGAAATCACATAGGTAATTTCGTACGAAATCAGCATAGCTAATTTCGTACGAAATTATATAGGTAATTTCGTACGAAATCAGCATAGCTAATTTCGTACGAAATTACCCTAAGTAATTCCGTGCGAAATTACCCACAATATAAATACTCGAGTCTAGGTCTTCATTTGTAACTTTTCTGATTCGGTAACGAAGTGCTGCCGAACTGTCTCCAGGTTGTAAATTGCTGTTATATCAATAATAGACACATTTAAATTGAATCAAGCTGTATACAAGTCCGTTTCTCTGAATTCCGCCTTCGATTCGGATACAAACTCTTCTGAACGACTCATTCAGGTCGCACAACGATCCTACAGAAAAATCTTCGTAAACTAAATCCCACGTGTATATGTTGACATTTAAAAGATATACAGTCAAGAAAATCAAGAGCAGTGGTGATATATATGCGGATTAGACACAAAAAAATAAACACTCAAAAAACGGCTACAATTTAAGGAATGTGTTTAGTGACGACATCAGATTCCTAATTGATGGAGAAAAGTCTGGTGGCAAGAAAAGCTGCTTCCAGTAGGTTGTCAAGTGTTTTCGCTCGATGATTCCATTCTTGGGTGGTTGGTTTGGCCCTTGTTCCTGTAACTCGAATCCTAGCCCGGTATATCCCATTTTAGTTTTACACCATTGTGAACCTTACGTCTTTTTTACTCTCTGATCGAGGTTCTCGGCATTGAAAAATCTTCGTAAACTAAATAACAAGTGTATATGTTGACGTTTAAGAGATATACGGTCAAGAAAATCAAGAGCAATGGTGATATATATGCGGTTAGACACCAAAAAATAAACACTCAAAAAATGGCTACCATTTAAGGAATGTGTTTAGTGACGGTATCAGATTCCTAATTGATGGAGAAAGGTCTGGTGGCAAGAAAAACTGCTTCCAGGAGGTTGTCAAGTGTTTTCGCTCGATGATTCCATTCCTGGGTGGATGGTTTGGCCCTTGTTCCTATAACTCGAATCCTATCCCAATATATCCCATTTTAGTTTTACCCCATTGTGAACCTTACGCCTTTTTTACTCTCTGATCGAGGTTCTCGGCATTGAAAAATCTTCGTAAACTAAATCACACGTGTATATGTTGACATTTAAGAGATATACAGTCAACAAAATCAAGAGCAATGATGATATATTTACGGATTAGACACCAAAAAATAAACACTCAAAAAATGCCTACAATTTAAGGAATGTGTTTAGTGACGGCATCAGATTTCTAATTGATGGAGAAAGGTCTAGTGGCAAGAAAAGCTGCTTCCAAGAGGTTGTTAAGTGTTTTCGCTTGACGATTCCATTCTTGGGTGGTTGGTTTGGCCCTTGTTCCTGTATCTCGAATCCTAGCTCGGTATATCCCATTTTAGTTTTAAGCCATAGTGAACCTTACGCCTTTTTTTACTCTCTGATCGAGGTTCTCGGCATTGAAAAATCTTCGTAAATTAAATCACACGTGTATATGTTGACATTTAAGAGATATACAGTCAAGAAAATCAAGAGCAATGGTGATATATATGCGGATTAGACACCAAAAAATAAACACTCAAAAAATGGCTACAATTTAAGAAATGTGTTTAGTGACGGCATCAGATTCCTAATTGATGGAGAAAGGTCTGTTGGCAAGAAAAGCTGCTTCTTGGAGGTTGTCAAGTGTTTTCGCTCAATGATTCCATTCTTGGGTGGATGGTTTGGCCCTTGTTCCTGTAACTCGAATCCTATCCCGGTATATCCCATTTTAGTTTTACACCATTGTGAACCTTACATCTTTTTTACTCTCTGATCGAGGTTCTCGGCATTGAAAAATCTTCGTAAACTAAATCACACGTGTATATGTTGACATTTAAGAGATACACGGTTAAGAAAATCAAGAGCAATGGTGATATATATGCGGATTAGACACCAAAAAATGAACACTCAAAAAATGGCTACCATTTAAGGAATGTGTTTAGTGACGGTATCAGATTCCTAATTGATGGAGAAAGGTCTGGTGGCAAGAAAAGCTGCTTCCAGGAGGTTGTCAAGTGTTTTCGCTTGATGATTCCATTCTTGGGTGTATGGTTTGGCGTTTGTTTCTGTAACTCGAATCCTATACCGATATATCCCATTTTAGTTTTACACCATTGTGAACCTTATGCCTTTTTTACTCTCTGATCGAGGTTCTCGGCATTGAAAAATCTTTGTAAACTAAATCACACGTGTATATGTTGACATTTAAGAGATATACAGTCAACAAAATCAAGAGCAATGATGATATATGTAGGATCGTGTTCTGACCTGAAACGAGTCGATCAGAGGCGTTCTACTCAATATGAAAGGCGGAAACAGACATATCGAGTTCAATTCAGCTAGATATTCACTTTAAATGTCTTTCTGATTGATTTGACAAAGTTTTACAGCGAAACGACACTTCGGCAGCACTTCGGCTCCGGAATCACACATACTCCACTTACTCAAACGAAATCAGGACACTCCTATATATAGGCCAGCTAATTTCGCTTGAACATGACTCAAGCGGAATTACTTTCATGCGGAATTACAAGTTCAAACGAGATTACCATTTCAAGCGGAATTAACAAAGTGATTTCGCTTGAAATGACTTGTTGATTTCAAGCGAAATTACACTTTGTAATTTCGTTTGAAATTGCATGTTGACCTATTTTTGACAGATTTCTCGAATAACGCACCCTGATCTATCTAAACAACTACAAGACTCGATACAAGACGAAGTCGACAGACGCATGCACCAACAGACTCCCCCTCGAATGTTGACGAGTCTTCAGTGTCGAGTCTTCAATCCTCAGTCTTTATCAGTCCTCTCGAACTTTTCCGAAATATCTAACACTGTAAAGCATCCTCAATCTTTATTCTCTTTTATCAACTAATCTCCTCCTCGGATGTTCCATGATCATAACATGTTTCACACTCTTTCCACAGGTTCAGTACCAATTCCTGGCTCTACTGTTTCCTGCAAAGATCTCTACCCAGAAATAAATTTCACAAATTTAAAATTTGACAAATTTATAAATCACTTTCAGATATCTTTCCAGAATGATTTAACATTTTAAAAGCTTCTGATGACCACTTGTATATTAATAATCAAAATCTTTTCTTATTTAAGCACAAACTCCCCCTCTCGAAATGCTCATCATGTTTAGCACTTGGAATTTTGAAAATCAGCTCTCCAATATCAGTTGTCGAAAATCTTTTTGAATTTTTCAAAATTTATGCTAAAACACACTAAAAATCTTTTTGGATTTTTGATAAAATGAAATGCAATAAAGAAATATATACAGACACTATTTTTGTGAGTTTGTGTAAGAGGATCGTATCAGTTTTTGACAAGTCACAAGTACCGTTGAGCTTAATTACACATTAAGAATTAAACAGTTCACTTAGATTGCCAATATACTGATCCACTTAAATTTTCACACAAATTTCAACTGATCCAGGATATGAATTAGGTGTATTAAGAACTTAAACTCATTCATGTGTCCCACCTCTTGAATATACTCCCGTATCCAGATCCTAATATTCAGTCTTACAGGTGAGTATACCACAGATGATATCTGTAAGGGGTTAAATGCGAGGCCATGAGAGCTCAGGTTAGAACTTCCGTTCAGCAGAGAGATGATGGATCGACTTTTTGTGGGTCCCCTTTAGAGGATCTTTTTTACAACAGCACATGATTAGCATTTTTCAATGTTTCATCATTTTTTGTACTGAGGGCAGGCTTTTATTTCAAGCAAGCGTAAAGTATTATACGGGGACTAGGCCATTGCTTCCGCAAAATCAGAAGTCCCTGGATAATACCCCAGATATCACTGAGCATAAAGACCTAGTATCTCAGAAAGAGGGATCTTTCAAACGAAATTTCAGGGGTTACCTATATATCCAAGTAGTGTTCCCCACGAAATAAGCAAGTTTGAATTTAAGTTTATATCCCGAAAAGGCTTACTAAATGTGTAAAAACCTATCGGCATATCATCAGTGAGACCGTTTAACGCTATTTAAATATTACATTTCTTTAGCATACAGTAACTGTCTACTGATGTACTATCATTTCCTCTTTTTCACAACAAAACTCTTTTTGTATTTTATCATGTTTTTGTCTTTTTCAAATTTTCTAAATGTTTTTGGATTTTCTGAAAAATTCTTACTCCCCCTAAAATGCAAAATCATTTAAAGGAAATTTGAAAACAAACTGTACAAATAAAGTGACAACTGATATCGAATCACTTCAAATCTCCATCCACTTGGCATAAACAATCAGAACTCCCCCTTACAACAAACTATTTTCCCATTATAATTTCAAAACACTTAAGTTTGTTTTAATCAAATGGTTTTTACGGAAAATAAGTTTTGTTGAATGATTTTACCACTTGTAGATTAGGGGATCTCATCACTTGTTCTATCAACCTCTTGAAAAAATATAACAATTTTAAGATTTTATCAATAAATATCACTTGTAGAAAATCAAGTACAAATTAATGTCCCTGATTTACCACTTGTAAGTTGAAATATCACCAATGTGAATTTCTCAAGAAAGATGCCGATTCCTGCTCCACTCTTACCAACCTGGAAGCTCCGGCAAGTCAGGATTTTCAAGTAAAGAACACAGACACCCAAGCCTGACCAGCTTTAGGTGTAACCTTCTCAACTTCACAAGGAGTTGGGCTGTAAGTTGCCTTCTTTGATTCGTAAAATTCTTTAACCCCTTTGGCCTTCCCATTGACCATTTTCCCAAAAATCTTTTTCACATTTCCATTAAAAACCTTTTCGACATCAAATTCTTTCTTCTCAGAATAGAATTGATTCGAGATCTCAGCTTTACCAACATTTTGTTTAAAATTTTCAGTCCAATGGTGTAAAATTATCATCATCCATTGGAGGAACTGACTTTTCATCTTTTACCTCAATTTGTGGCTCCTCTGACTTTGTAGAATCAGATTCATTGCCATATTTCACATCTAATTTCTTAACAACCCACATTTGGTTGTCAAGATTAACTCTTCTTTTGTAAAATCTTTTCTTTGAACATTCACCAACTTCATATGTAGAATTTTTGAAAACTTTGAATCTTTCAGTTGGTGGTTCATTTTTCTCAACAATCTTTTCTTTGAGTTTAGAAACAACTTCCTGTTTGATGTTGGTTGCCTTAGGACAGTTCCAGGCAATGTGACCAACTTCCTGACATCTGTAACAGGTTCTTGTTTCCTTTCTTTGATAAGCTCCATTCTTCATTCCCTCTTGCTTCTTAGCAAGGAATTCTCTGTTTGATTGTTTCCAGAATGAGCTCTTTTCTTCTTCTTCCGAACTTATTCCTGAAACAAATACAGTTTTTGTTTTATAAATTTTCTCATTTTTATAATTTTTCGGTGGAATAAATCCGAGACCTTTCTTTTTGAAATTACCATTATGATTTGGTTTCTTTCGATAACCTGAACCATAATCGTAACCCTTTTTCTTGTTTAATATTTTGTTTATTTTTTGTTGATCTCTTGAGGTGTAAGGTTTAGGTTTTTTAGAAAGATTTACATCTTTTATTTCAGAAATATTGATTTCTGTTAGTTTGAAAACCTTTTTTTATCATTTCTGGTTTAACACCTCTTATTGGAAATTCCTCATCAGAATATAATTTGTCTGAATCAATCAATGTATATGCCACTTTGATTGGTTCGTCATTCAAATTAGATTTTGATAACAGGAATTCTTTATTGTAAACCTTTTTAACCGACGACTTTGAACTATCAACTGATGATGAATTTGAACTTCCTTACTCAGACTTTGACTCCGACTCCTCATCTTTATCCAACACCTGATCGACCACCTTTTTTATTAACTCAGACTCATGATCAGTGTCAGACGATGTGAATGTGACGTCAATATTTTCTGGTAACTCGTCAGTTGTTTCAGATTTTAACTTTATATTGACAACCTTTTTGACTTGCTCCTCATTTGGTTTTCTGGGAGAATAACCTTCCCAAATCGGAGGCGGACACTTGTTATAATTCGCACTTTGTTTCTTACCAGTATCCTTCTCGTCAGTCTTCTCATCTTGAAAAGCTTCCATACCTGCAACAGTTGGATATTTTCTATCAATCAAATAATTAGAACTAGAATAACTTTGTAGTAATCGTCTGATTCTTTCATTTTCTATCTTTTCTGTCTCCAACTCCTGCTTCAACTTGGCACATTCTTCAATGTAATGATTAATGGCCTTCTGCTTTGTCATCATCGTAGCATTCATCATTGTCAACGCATCTTCTCTTTCAGAATTTGTCTTTTGTAGACCAGTTACTGTTCTATTCAACACATCATACGATTCTTTCACATAATTAAGATTGAACAGTAATTGTTCTTTCATTTTCTCCTGCTCACTCAACTTTTCATCTTTCTCTGCACACTTCCTGCAAGATTTTAAACATTTATGACAAGGTTTAATGACCTCAACAATCTTCTCAACTTCTATAATCTTTTCAACTTCAACAATCTTTTCAACTTCAACCACTTTTTCAACTTCAATCACCTTCTCAGTTTCTGCTATCCTCTCATCATCCACTACCTTTTCAATTTCAACAGCCTGTTCAGTAACTTTAGCTTCTTCACTTTGTTTCTTTTCTTTTGTTGCACGTTTCTCATTTAGCTTCTTCAATCTATCTGCAAAATAAAATTCAAAACTTTCAGGAGATAAATGAGTTTTTGCAACATTAATATGCGATTCTTCTTCATCATCACTGTCATCAGATGATGATTGATCAAACACTGGCTCTTGAATGATTTGTGCAATGAGAGCTGCCTTTTGGAATCAGGTGGAATGTATTTGTCCCAACTAAAACCTTCAGCCACTTTCTCATCATCTTGATCGATTATACCATAATAAGCTTTCTTATTTGCTTCTACGATCATTTTAGCATGAGCAGTTTGTGGTTCTTTTTGTTGATATGGTTGATGTGCAACTTGTTGATATATAGCTTTCCGATAATAATCAGTTTCACCGAACGGATTCTGTGCTCCACTTGCTTCTCGATTTTTACATTCCCTCTTGAAATGTCCCTTCTCCCTGCATCGAAAACAAGTAACTTTAGATTTATCAAAACCCAAAGTAGAAACATTAGCATCTCTAAAATCATCTCTTCCTGTAATCATTTTAAACTTTTCAGCTCTCCTCAAAACACTAGCTAAACACCATTTAATATCCATAAGCTCCATCTCTTCTGCATCTATCTGATCGTAATCCTCTTTCGTCAGCATAGGATTTCCGATCCTTCCAGTAACCAACCCTTCATATGATTCTAACACTGTAGCCAGTAATGCCATGTGACCTTTAATGACCTCTTAAGAGAAATTTTGCCATTCTGAAGATGTAATGCAATGTTGCAATTTAAAACATGACCATTACTACTGTTTGAGCTTTGGAACTGATGACTTGTGTTTGAATTCTTTGGATTCACACTTGGATATGAAGAGAATCCACTGCTGCTGCTTGAACTTTGATTAACAGATCCCGATGAGTTTTCTGCACTGAAAGCAGTTTGAACTTTTGGACTTGTTTCGACATTTTGAACATTCCCTTTGAAGTACATTTTTACATCTTGTTGTGGACTTGGATTGTTCATTCTTGCAATCTTCTGTTGCTCAAGATCTTGTCCTTCAATCTTTTCGATGAACTGAGAAATTGTCAAACCGTCATATTCTCCAGTATTCTTCAAAATCATCAAGTATGTTCCCCATTCTTTCTGAGACAATGCATCAGCTAATTTGTCAACCCATTCCTCACGATCTTTGTTGATATTTAACAACGACATTGATCTTACTAAGTGACAGTATCTTTCAATCAATTTCTTTGTGTCTTCTCCTGGCAAACTTGAAAATAGATCAAATTCTTTCTTTAACAATGATTTTTTACTCTTGATCATCTTCTCACTTCCCTCAAATTTAATTTGAAGTGCTTCCCAAATTGATCGTGAAGTCTTATCATGTTGAAGCAATACGAATATATCTTCTTTAATGGCTTGCTGAAGTAGACTGATCATCATCTTTTCTGCTTTGTACATGTCACGTTCTTTATCCGTAAATTCTAAAATCTTCTTTTCAACTCCCAAATCTGTACGTGGTAGCACATACCTTTTCTCAACACATTCCCATAATCTCAAATGATTAGCTTGAACCCAGTTTTCAAACCTATATTTCCAACCATAATACTCCTCAATGCCCATTAGCTTCGGGGGTTTTTGCGAAGTTCCAGTCTCATTTTCCATGTTCATGTTCTGAGCTATGGCAGCTGGTGTAGTCGGGGTAGTTGCAAACGCGTTATAGAATTCCTCTTCCATGATTCGGTAAACTTTTTCAAAACCTGACACTTTCAAACGGAATTAAGTCTTCAAGCGAAATTACTCTCTTCAACCGGAATACCTTTTCAAACGGAATCACCCTATTGAAGTGAAATTATCTGCAAACTAGTTTCAAACGGAATCCCAACTCACACGGAATTATGATTTGAAGCGGAATCACTGATTTCGTGTGAAACTTTCAAGCAGAATTACAATTTGAAGCGGAATCACTTTTCAACCTGGATCACTCAAGCAAAATTAGGCTTTCAAACGGAATTACCCAAGCGAAATTAGGCTTTCAAACGGAATTAACAGCAATTTCAAGCGGAATTAGGCACAAAATGTAATTTTAAACGAAATTAACATGCTATTTCAAGCGAAATTATGCTGATGTCATCATTTCGGTCAAACTTTTGTCCAATTGAACAGGTTTTTGTTTGATTTTAAGTCTGAAACTTTCATGGGTTTGTTAAAATACAATTTCGCATATAATGTGTGAAATTCAAACCATTTTAACCGTGAAATTTTGTTCAAATTTTAAAAAGAAGGTGTAGAAGTTAGAAAATCTGATGAAATCAAGCTGAAATCGGTAGAACTCCTCCTCCTGAGCTCTGATACCACATGTAGGATCGTGTTCTGACCCGAAACGAGTCGATCAGAGGCGTTCTACTCAATATGAAAGGCGAAAACAGACATATCGAGTTCAATTCAGCTAGATATTCACTTTAAATGTCTTTCTGATTGATTTGACAAAGTTTTACAGCGAAACGACACATCGGCAGCACTTCGGCTCCGGAATCACACATACACCACTTACTCAAACGAAATCAGGACACTCCTATATATAGGCCAGCTAATTTCGCTTGAACATGACTCAAGCGGAATTACTTTCATGCGGAATTACAAGTTCAAACGAGATTACCATTTCAAGAGGAATTAACAAAGTGATTTCGCATGAAATGACTTGTTGATTTCAAGCGAAATTACACTTTGTAATTTTGTTTGAAATTGCATGTTGACCTATTTTTGACAGATTTTTCGAATAACGCGCCCTGATCTATCTAAACAACTACAAGACTCGATACAAGACGAAGTCGACAGACGCATGCACCAACAATATATATGCGGATTAGACACCAAAAAATAAACACTCAAAAAATGGCTACAATTTAAGGAATGTGTTTAGTGACGACATCAGATTCCTAATTGATGGAGAAAGGTCTAGTGGCAAGAAAAGCTGCTTCCAGGAGGTTGTCAAGTGTTTTCGCTTGACGATTCCATTATTAGGTGGTTGGTTTGGCCCTTGTTCCTGTAACTCGAATCCTAGCCCGGTATATCCCATTTTAGTTTTACACCATTGTGAACCTTACGCCTTTTTTACTCTCTGATCGAGGGTCTTGGCATTGAAAAATCTTCGTAAACTAAATCACACGTGTATATGTTGACATTTAAGAGATATACAATCAAGAAAATCAAGAGCAATGGTGATATATATGTGGATTAGACACCAAAAAAATAAACACTCACAAAATGGCTACAATTTAAGAAATGTGTTTAGTGACGGCATCAGATTCCTAATTGATGGAGAAAGGTCTGTTGGCAAGAAAAGCTGCTTCCAGGAGGTTGTCAAGTGTTTTCGCTCGATGATTCCATTCTTGGGTGGTTTGTTTGGCCACTGTTCCTGTAACTCGAATCCTAGCCCGATGTATCCCATTTAAGTTTTACACCATTGTGAACCTTACGCCTTTTTTATTCTCTGATCGAGGTTCTCGACATTGAAAAATCTTCGTAAACTAAATCACATGTGTATATGTTAACATTTAAGAGATATACAGTCAAGAAAATCAAAATCAATGGTGATATATATATGTGGATTAGACACCAAAAAATAAACACTCAAAAAATGGCTACAATTTAAGGAATGTGTTTAGTGACAGCATTAGATTCCTAATTGATGGAGAAAGGTCTGGTGGCAAGAAAAGCTGCTTCCAGGAGGTTGTCAAGTGTTTTCGCTCGACGATTCCATTCTTGGGTGGTTGGTTTGGCCCTTGTTCTAGTAACTCGAATCCTAGCCCGGTATATCCCATTTTAGTTTTACACAATTGTGAACCTTACGCCTTTTTTACTCTTTAATTGAGGTTCTCGGCATTGAAAAATACGCGTAAACTAAATCAGACGTTTATATGTTGACATTTAAGAGATATACAGTCAAGAAAATCAAGAGCAATGGTGATATATATGCGGATTAGACACCAAAAAATAAACACTAAAAAATGGCTACAATTTAAGGAATGTGTTTAGTGACGGCATCAGATTCCTAATTGATGTTGAAAGATCTGGTGGCAAGAAAAACTGCTTCCAGGAGTTTGTCAAGTGTTTTCACTCGACGATTCCATTCTTGGGTGGTTGGTTCGGCCCTTGTTCTATGTAACTCGAATCTTAGCCCGGTATATCCCATTTTAGTTTTACACCATTGTGAACCTTACCCCTTTTTTACTCTCTGATCGAGGTTCTCGGCATTGAAAAATCTTCGTAAACTAAATCACATGTGTATATGTTGACATTTAGGAGATATACAGTCACGAAAATCAAAAGCAATGGTGATATATATGCGGATTAGACACCAAAAAATTTACACTAAAAAAATGGCTATAATTTAAGGAATGTGTTTAGTGACGGCATCAGATTTCTAATTGATGGGGAAAGGTTTGGTGGCAAGAAAAGCGGCTTCCAGGAGGTTGTCAAGTTTTTTCGCTTGACTTTTCCATTTTTGGGTGGTTGGTTTGGCCCATGTTCCTGTAACTCGAATCCTAGCGCGGTATATCTCATTTTAGTTTTACACCATTGTGATCCTTACGCCTTTTTTAATCTCTGATCGAGGTTCTCGGTATTGAAAAATCTTTGTAAACTAAATCACACGTGTATAGGTTGACATTTAAGAGATATACAGTCAAGAAAATCAAGAGCAATTGTGATATATATGCGGATTAGACACCAAAAAAATAAACACTCAAAAAATGGCAACCATTTAAGGAATGTGTTTAGTGACGGTATCAGATTTCTAATTGATGGAGAAAGGTCTGGTGGCAAGAAAAGATGCTTCCATGAGGTTGTCAAGTGTTTTCGCTCGATGATTCCATTCTTGGGTGGATGGTTTGGCCCTTGTTCCTGTAACTCGAATCCCATCCTGATATATCCCATTTTAGTTTTACACCATTGTGAACCTTACGCCTTTTTTACTCTCTGATCGAGGTTCTCGGCATTGAAAAATCTACGTAAACTAAATCACACGTGTATATGTTGACATTTAAGAGATATACTGTCAACAAAATCAAGAGCAATGATGATATATATACGGATTAGACACCAAAAAATAAACACTCAAAAAATGGCTACAATATAAGGAATGTGTTTAGTGACGGCATCAGATTTCTAATTGATGGAGAAAGGTCTAGTGGCAAGAAAAGCTGCTTCCAGGAGGTTGTCAAGTGTTTTCGCTTGACGATTACATTCTTGGGTGGTTGGTTTGGCCCTTGTTCCTGTAACTCGAATCCTATCCCGGTATATCCCATTTTAGTTTTACACCATTGTGAACCTTACGTCTTTTTTACTCTCTGATCGAAGTTCTCGGCATTGAAAAATCTTCGTAAACTAAATCACACGTGTATATGTTGACATTTAAGAGATACACGGTCAAGAAAATCAAGAGCAATGGTGATATATACGCGGATTAGACACCAAAAAATAAACACTCAAAAAATGGCTACCGTTTAAGGAATGTGTTTAGTGACTGTATCAGATTCCTAATTGATGGAGAAAGGTCTGGTGGCAAGAAAAGCTGCTTCCAGGAGGTTGTCAAGTGTTTTCGTTCGATGATTCTATTCTTGGGTGGATGGTTTGGCCCTTGTTTCTGTAACTCGAATCCTATCCCGATATATCCCATTTTAGTTTTACCCCATTGTGTACCTTACGCCTTTTTTACTCTCTGATCGAGGTTCTCGGCATTGGAAAATCTTCGTAAACTAAATCACACGTGTATATGTTGACATTTAAGAGATATACAGTCAACAAAATCAAGAGCATTGATGATATATATGCGGATTAGACACCAAAAAATCAACACTAAAAAAATGGCTTCAATTTAAGGAATGTGTTTAGTGACGGCATCAGATTCCTAATTATTGGAGAAAGGTCTAGTGGCAAGAAAAGCTGCTTCCAGGAGGTTGTCAAGTGTTTTCGCTTGACGATTCCATTCTTGGGTGGTTGGTTTGGTCCTTGTTCCTGTAACTCGAATCCTAGCGCGGTATATCCCATTTTAGTTTTCCACCATTGTGAACCTTACGCCTTTTTTACTCTCTGATCGAGGTTCTCGGCATTGAAAAATCTTCGTAAACTAAATCACACGTTATATGTTGACATTTAAGAGATATACAGTCAAGAAAATTTAGAGCAATGGTGATATATATGTGGATTAGACACCAAAAAATAAACACTCAAAAAATGGCTACAATTTAAGAAATGTGTTTAGTGACGGCATCAGATTCCTAATTGATGGAGAAAGGTCTGTTGGCAAGAAAAGCTGCTTCCAGGAGGTTGTCAAGTGTTTTCGCTCGATGATTCCATTCTTGGGTGGTTGGTTTGGCCCCGGTTTCTGTAACTCGAATCCTAGCCCGATTTATCCCATTTAAGTTTTACACCATTGTGAACCTTACGTCTTTTTTATTCTCTGATCGAGGTTCTCGGTATTGAAAAATCTTCGTAAACTAAATCACATGTGTATATGTTAACATTTAAGAGATATACATTCAAGAAAATCAAGAGCAATGGTGATATATATATATATATATATATATATATATATATATATATATATATATATATATGTGGATTAGACAGCAAAAAATAAACACTCAAAAAATGGCTACAATTTAAGGAATGTGTTTAGAGACAGCATCAGATTCCTAATTGATGGAGAAAGGTCTGGTGGCAAGAAAAGCTGCTTCCAGGAGGTTGTCAAGTGTTTTCGCTCGACGATTCCATTCTTGGGTGGTTGGTTTGGCCCTTGTTCTAGTAACTCGAATCCTAGCCCGGTATATCCCATTTTAGTTTTACACCATTGTGAACCTTACGCCTTTTTTACTCTCTAATTGAGGTTCTCGGCATTGAAAAATCTGCGTAAACTAAATCACACGTTTATATGTTGACATTTAAGAGATATAGAGTCAAGAAAATCAAGAGCAATGGTGATATATCTGCGGATTAGACAACAAAAAATAAACACTAAAAAATGGCTACAATTTAATGAATGTGTTTAGTGACGGCATCAGATTCCTAATTGATGTTGAAAGATCTGGTGGCAAGAAAAGCTGCTTCTAGGAGTTTGTCAAGTGTTTTCGCTCGACGATTCCATTCTTGGGTGGTTGGTTTGGCCCTTGTTCTTTGTAACTCGAATCTTAGCCCGGTATATCCCATTTTAGTTTTACACCATTGTGAACCTTACGCCTTTTTTACTCTCTGATCGAGGTTCTCGGCATTGAAAAATCTTCGTAAACTAAATCACATATGTATATGTTGACATTTAGGAGATATACAGTCACGAAAATCAAAAGCAATGGTGATATATATGCGGATTAGACACCAAAAAATTAACACTCAATAAATGACTACAATTTAAGGATTGTGTTTAGTGACGGCATCAGATTTCTAATTGATGGGGAAAGGTTTGCTGGCAAGAAAAGCTGCTTTCAGGAGGTTGTCAAGTTTTTTCGCTCGACGATTCCATTTTTGGGTGGTTGGTTTGGCCCTTGTTCCTGTAACTCAAATCCTAGCGCGGTATATCTCGTTTTAGTTTTACACCATTGTGATCCTTACGCCTTTTTTACTCTCTGATCGAGGTTCTCGGCATTGAAAAATCTTTGTAAACTAAATCACACGTGTATATGTTGACATTTAAGAGATATACAGTCAAGAAAATCAAGAGCAATTGTGATATATATGCGGATTAGACACCAAAAAAATAAACACTCAAAAAATGACTACAATTTAAGGAATGTGTTTAGTGACGGCATCAGATTCTTAATTGATGGAGAAAGGTCTGGTGGCAAGAAAAGCTGCTTCCATGAGGATGTCAAGTGTTTTCGCTCGACGATTCCATTCTTGGGTGGTTGGTTTGGCACTTGTTCCTGTGACTCGAATCCTAGCCCGGTATATTCCATTTTAGTTTTACACCATTGTGAATCATACGCTTTTTTACTCTCTGAGCGAGGTTCTCGATATTGAAAAATCTTCGTAAACTAAATCACGTGTATATATGTTGACATTTAAAAGATATACTGTCAAGAAAATCAAGAGCAATTGTGATATACATCCGGATTAGACACCAAAAAATAAACACTCAAAAAATGGCTACAATTTAAGGAATGTCTTTAGTGATGACATCAGATTCCTAATTGATGGAGAAAGTTCTGGTGGCAAGAAAAGCTGCTTCCAAGAGGTTGTCAAGTGTTTTCGCTCGACGATTCCATTCTTGGGTGGTTGGTTTGGCCCTTGTTCCTGTAACTCGAATCCTAGCCCAGTATATCCCATTTTAGTTTTACACCATTGTGAACCTTACGCCCTTTTTACTTTCTAATCGAGGGTCTTGACATTGAAAAATCTTCGTAAACTAAATCACACGTGTATATATTGACAATTAAAAGATATACAGTCAAGAAAATCAAGAGCAATGGGGATATATATGCGATTAGACACCAAAAAATAAACACTCAAAAAATGGCTACAATTTAAGAAATGTGTTTAGTGTTTCCTTGAGGGGACGTAGGAAACATAATCATGGCGGTGGTACCCACTGAAGCTGGCTTTAGTGCGTACCACCATTAAAAAAATAATCAAGAATGATTCTAACCTAGAAAGCGGAAGAAACAGAAAAAAAAAGACAAGAAAGAACGTACCGTGCGAAGAGATGTGTGAAACCGTGCGAAGAAACCGTGCGATTTGAGGCGAAATTGCTCTGGAACGGCTGTCTGTAGTTAGGGTTCGCGAATGAGGGAGATTGCAGCTGATGGGGGTTTTATAATGTGCAAATGACAAAATTGCCCCTGCCTCTCGCACGGTCGTGCGACAGCTCGCACGGTCGTGCGACAGCTCGCACGGTCGTGCATCACCGACATTTTTCAAACCTGCAAGCTGTTCTCGGAGATGCACCGGTGGTGCGACTCGTCGTGCAAGCCAGCCCGCAAACGCACGGTCGTGCGACAGACGACACGGTCGTGCAACAGCTGCGGATCAGTTTTTTCTGCAGAAGCTATTTCCAGCAACTGTTTTGGCCGTTTTTCGCCATTTTTTTCAACACGCAAACTGTTTAATCAATATCGCAACATAGAACCTTTGCCCGGCACGTCTAAAAATTGTACAAACTAACGTAAACTAAAAAAAAACGCAACTAAATTACGCTAAAACTACAAAAGCACAAAAATGGATGATTTTACCCCTAAAGAGTCAAAGACTCTCTTGCTACATTTTTAATCCGCGAGTCAGTAGCGTAGACTCATGCTAAATTTTTGTCGGCGAGTCGATAGCAAGACTCATGCTAAATTTTTATCGGCGAGTCGATAGCAAGACTCATGTCCCCACACTTATTACATGCTAAATTTTTGTCGGCGAGTCGATAGCAAGACTCATGCTGATTTGACTCGTTCAGTGGTCGTTCGTCGTCCGCCATGATTATGTTTCCTACGTCCCCTGAGCCCTCGGCTTCAGTGGGTACCACCGGCTCATCCGCAGCTGCTGCGAGTTGCAGCGCAACCGCACGGGATCTCTCACGAAGACGTCTCCTCAGATCACGCTCGGATTCGTCTGAAGGCTCAACAGCGTCGGGAGTGGGGGGTTGAGGACAACAACCTGCAAACGAGAAATTGACACACATGCATATAATATTATTATAATAAAGGTTTTTTTTTCCAGCTGAAATGAAACAGAATATTTGTAAAAGTGGGCTGAAAATTTTATAACAAATCATAAATGGGCCCAAAATTTTATAAAAACCAAAACAAGCGAAATAATCGAATCGGCTAGTGTAAAGATGATTTTTCAAAGCCGAAAACTCAAAGAATAAATGAATAAATAAATCCGAACTCGAACAAATAAATGGAACAAAAATTTACAAGTGTACAAAATAATCTCAAAAATGAATAAAATGAATTAAAAACAAGAAATATTAACAAATAAATAAACAAATAAATAATCAAGAAAATATTCACAAATATTAACAAGTATATACACCGATAAAACAATGACTCGGGTCGTTCCTAAAGCTCGCCATTTCCCCGGCAGCGGCGCCAAAAACTTAACGTGTGCGTATATATACATAATTTTGCAATGAAATTACACACGAATTGGTTTTAAATTTATAAAAGTGATTATTACTTTTACATCAAAACACACACGAAAGAGGCAAGTGTACCCCGTCATATATGTAGTAAAGTATCGGTAAGAACCAAGTATCGATCCAAGGAAATGGGCGGAGAAATAATACTAGACCTTTGTCACTAAACTACCGGTAAAAACATGAGTTGTTTGATTTTTAATAAACTAAAGTAAGCATAAACAAATACTTATAAAACATAGTAAATAATAGATAAATAGCCTTGCTTAATACACAACCCAAGTATGTCAACTAAGTCGGTTTTGGTACTAGAAGCATTCGGTCAATTTTCCATTTTAAGACAATTAGTATCCCTTTCGGGAATCCTAACATGACAATCATTCGGAAAGCTAAAACGATAAACACACTTTAACCACCTAAAACTGTTCTTTAACGTGCAATTGATAAATGTCTATGAAAATCTCTTAAAAATAAGTTAGTCATCCGTTAAGAGTTTTCTAACCGCACTTAATCAAGGAAAGTAACACCGATAAACACAATGCAACCACCGAGACAAGCATAAACTAGATTAAATCACAACCGAGTTCATTTTACAAATCTTACACATAAATTCACCAAGATAGCAATTTTGGCCTAAACTACTAACTAAGTTAACAAATCATGGCAAGAATTCATAACGACACCATTTAACCCGTTTAGGTCCTTACGTGACGGCAAGCTTTCTTGATTAACAATAATTACATTTTATTAAATCACTAACCATTTCTAGTATCATGATGCACACATTTAAACCAAGCTAAACTAGTTAACCAAGTTCAAAGTTTACTAATACAAGATTAATTAAGCTTCATTTTTCAACTATCTTAACTAACCAAATACCAATCATCCAACACAATTACTTATAATCAAGAAATCAATATCAATAACAAGGTTGCAAACTAATCATCAAAGATTAACATAGAAAATACTTCCAAATGTCATTACAAACAAAGATTAACACACTAATGGTTATAATCAAGCAAGGAATTATTGTGTTTTTGCCCAAAGGCTACAATAATACATAAACATTAATCTAAATGCTTGATAGATTAACAAAATCATGGAAAGATTAGAAAACTAAACCATAAACAAGCATAAGATTAAGAATCTGGAAGATAACGAAGCTAATCGGCACAATGTGGCTTGAATCCGGGTGAAAGCAGAAGCCTCCAGAGCCTGAAAATCGCCAGAATCGCTTCCAAAATGTCCAGAGTTCCGAGCAGAATGTTTCTGCAAGTTTTTATATAATTTCGATCTCGCACGGTCGTGCACCCTGTGGCACGACCGTTCACTTTTTGCATTATTGGAGTTACTGTGCACCATACCGCATGACGTCATCAGATCTTGACCAGATTTCGATCGGCACGGGCGTTCCATGGTTTGCACGGGCGTGCATTACCGAGATGGGTTTGGCACGACCAACTGCACAGGTAGTGCGCATCCGCACGGGGGTGCCACCAGTCACACGGGGGTGCGTTACCGGGATTTCGTTGCATTCCTGATCGCACTGGGTGTGCAACGCCGAGCTAAGCCTTGTTGTCGCATCCGCACGGGGGTGCCACCAGTCGCACGGGGGTGCGTTCCCGGGATTTCGTTGCACTCCTGATAGCACTGGGTGTGCAACGCCGGGCTAAGCCTTGTTGTCGCATCCGCACGGGGGTGCCACCAGTCGCACGGGGTGCATTTCCGGGATTTCGTTGCACTCCTGATCGCACTGGGTGTGCAACGCCGAGCTAAGCCTTGCTCCTGATTGCACTGGGTGTGCAACGCCGGGATTTCGTTGCACTCCTGATCGCACTGGGTGTGCAACACCGAACTAAGCCTTGTTGTCGCATCCGCACGGGGGTGCAACTTGCCCAGGTCAGAATTTTCCACAGAATGTTCGCAGTTCAGCCGTTTCGCCGGGAGAGTCCTCGTTTTCACCATCATCTTGTTTGGTATGCTGTTTTAGGTCTGTAAACAAAAGTATACATGATTAAGTATCCGAATGACGGTTTTACGGCCGAAAACGCATAAAATGGGGATAAAATGCGGGACTAAAATATGTGTAAATTGGTGAATATCAAATCTCCCCACACTTGAACGTTGCTTGTCCTCAAGCAAGCTAAACTAAAATGCAATAAAAACTAGAATCTAACAAGAACGAGTATTTACAAACTATTTATTGAAACAACTACAAACGGTTAGCCAGTTTTTCGAAAGACAACATCAAATGAATCAAACCAAACAAGCATATGCAAATATATGTAGATAGCCAAAAAGTCGTGACTTCACTTTCAATTGACTTAACATGCTAATCTTCACACAACTCACAATGTTCACACACACTCGGTTTTATTTGTGAAACATACATAAAATGTGTATGTGCAAACACTCAATGCCTCGTCAATGAAATGTGTAATATCATAAGCTTGTCATAAGATCTCGTCTCCACCAACTAACATGCGAAAAAGAGTAAATCAAGAGGTCTTTACGGGTTGTAACGTTAGGCTTGGGCGAAAGGTATGGAAATGGATATTTAAAGTGGCGAAATGGTTAAAACTCGGTAGCTACGTTTAACAAGCGCAATACAACAAAACTATACATACAAACGCCTTAAAAAGGCTACTTACGCGATAACGAGCTCATAAACAAGATTTCATCATTTTATCAATCAAAATTGCTCGAATTTTGTCTACTTCACCCTATTTTAGGGTGTTTTATTTTTTTTAAGCATATAAACTAATGGATTTATACACTGAAACATAAACAATAACAAGCGCTAGTTAAACGATTATTTTGACCGAGTTTCAACACTAAAAGGTTTAAAATATAAAAAGGCTAAATATGGCTAAGTGGGCGATAATATTGGGTAGACAAAGGTAAACGGGAAGACTCGACATGGTTAATCCTAAAGGGTAATGTAAGGTTTACGGGAAACACAACACAAAGAACAAGGCTAACAACAAAGGGGTAATCTAAGTGCCTCTATCACTTCTACACAATTCCACAAGTTCATGGTCTTAACAAGCATACTAGTGACAAGTTCTAAATTACACATGACATCCGGCTCACTCCTATCCGAAATGAACAAATATATAACAATATCAAGGCTCAAACATGCTCACGTAACGGAATGAAATGGGTAAAAGTGTGAAAACTATCATGCAGGTCTTTCTTTGTTTGTCACGCTTTCCGGTTTTCTTTTCAAAATTTATTTTGCTTGTCGAGTTTTTATCAAGTCCGAAGCTTTCTAAAACACAACTAACCGGTTTATTTACTAAAATATATACATAAAACAGATATTTTTGAATAATTTTTCTGATTTTTTTTAGAGGACAAATAAAGTTAACAAAGTTAACCCCCTCCCCACACTTGAACTTCGCATTGTCCCCAATGCGAAACCCGAAATATAGAGAAAAAGGAGAATAACACTCCCCTGAAGATGATTTAGATGAAACGAGTCTCCAAAGCTGCTTCTGTGGTGTGCTCCGGTCCAAGATTTGCTTCTAAAATATGTAATGATGTCACAAAGCAAAGCAAAGCAAAGCAAAACAAAACACAAGGGAGAATCTAGTCGCAACACAAACTATGATCTAGATAATTCGCATCATTCTTGCAAGGATTAGGGTTTCGTTTGTATTTATGAAGGGAACCCGAAAAACCTTGAAGAAATCGAATGATTCTAACCTAGAAAGCGGAAGAAACAGAAAAAAAAGACAAGAAAGAACGTACCGTGCGAAGAGATGTGTGAAACCGTGCGAAGAAACCGTGCGATTTGAGGCGAAATTGCTCTGGAACGGCTGTCTGTAGTTAGGGTTCGCGAATGAGGGAGATTGCAGCAGATGGGGGTTTTTATAATGTGCAAATGACAAAATTGCCCCTGCCTCTCGCACGGTCGTGCGACAGCTCGCACGGTCGTGCATCACCGACATTTTTCAAACCTGCAAGCTGTTCTCGGAGATGCACCGGTGGTGCGACTCGTCGTGCAAGCCAGCCCGCAAACGCACGGTCGTGCGACAGACGGCACGGTCGTGCAACAGCTGCAGATCAGTTTTTTCTGCAGAAGCTATTTCCAGCAACTGTTTTGGCCGTTTTTCGCCATTTTTTTCAACACGCAAACTGTTTAATCAATATCGCAACATAGAACCTTTGCCCGGCACGTTTAAAAATTGTACAAACTAACGTAAACTAAAAAAAAAACGCAACTAAATTACGCTAAAACTACAAAAGCACAAAAATGGATGATTTTACCCCTAAAGAGTCAAAGACTCTCTTGCTACATTTTTAATCCGCGAGTCAGTAGCGTAGACTCATGCTAAATTTTTGTCGGCGAGTCGATAGCAAGACTCATGTCCCCTCACTTATTACATGCTAAATTTTTGTCGGCGAGTCGATAGCAAGACTCATGCTGATTTGACTCGTTCAGTGGTCGTTCGTCGTCCGCCATGATTATGTTTCCTACGTCCCCTGAGCCCTCGGCTTCAGTGGGTACCACCGGCTCGTCCGCAAAAAATAAAAAACACTCAAAAAAGGCATTAGATTGCTAATTGATGGAGAAAGGTCTGCTGGCAAGAAAAGCTGCTTCCTTGAGGTTGTAAAGTGTTTTCGCTCGACGATTCCATTCTTGGGTGGTTGGTTTAGCCCTTGTTCCTGTAACTCGAATCCTCGCCCGGTGTATCCTATTTTAGTTTTACACCATTGTGAACCTTTCGCCTTTTTAACTCTCTGATCGAGGTTCTCGACATTGAAAAATCTTCATAAACTTAATCACACGTGTATATGTTGACATATAAGAGATATACAGTCAAGAAAATCAAGAGCGATGGTGATATATATGCGGATTAGACACCAAATAATAAACACTCAAAAAATGACTACAATTTACGGAATGTGTTTAGCGACGGCATCAGATTCCTAATTGATGGAGAAAGGTCGGGTGGCCAGAAAAGCTACTTTCAGGAGGTTATCAAGTGTTTTCGCTCGACGATTCCATTCTTGGGTGGTTGGTTTGGCCCTTGTTCATGTAACTCGAATCCTAGGCCGGTATATCCCATTTTAGTTTTACACCATTGTGAACCTTACGCCTTTTTTACTCTCTGAGCGACGTTCTAGGCATTGAAAAATCTTCGTCAAATAAATAACACGTGAATATGTTGACATTTAAGAGATATACAGTCAAGAAAATCAAGAGCAATGGTGATATATGTGCGGATTAGACACCAAAAATAAACACTCAAATAATGGCTACAATTTAAGGAATGTGTTTAGTAACGGCATCAGATTCCTAATTGATGGAGAAAGGTCTGGTGACAAGAAAAACTGCTTCCAGGTGGTTGTCAAGTGTTTTCTCTCGATGATTCCATTCTTGGGTGGTTAGTTTGACCCTTGTCCCTGTAACTCGAATCCTAGCCCGTTATATCCCATTTTAGTTTTACACCATTGTGAACCTTATGCCTTTTTTACTCTCTGATCGAGTTTCTCGGCATTGAAAATTCTTCGAAAACTAAATCACACGTGTATATGTTGACATTTAAAAGATATACAGTAAAGAAAATTAAGAGCAATTGTGATATATATGCGTATTAGACACCAAAAAATAAACACTCAAAAAATGGCTACATTTTAAGGAATGTGCTTAGTGACGGCATCATATTCCTAATTGATGGAGAAAGGTCTGGTGGCAAGAAAAGCTGCTTCCAGGAGGTTGTCTAGTGCTTTCGTTCGACGATTCAATTCTTGGGTGGTTGGTTTGGCCCTTGTTCCGGTAACTCGAATCCTAGCCCGGTATATCACATTTTCGTTTTACACCATTGTGAACCTTACGCCTTTTTTACTCTCTGATCGAGGGTCTCGGCATTGAAAAATTTTCGTAAACTAAATCACACCTGTATATGTTGACATTTAAGAGATTTACAGTCAAGAAAATCAAGAGCAATGGTGATATATATGCGGATTAGACACCAAATAATATATACTCAAAAAATGGCTACAATTTAAGGAGTGTGTTTAGTGACGGCATTAGATTCCTAAATGATGGAGAAAGGTCCGGTGGCAAGAAAAGCTGCTTCCAGGAGGTTGTCAAGTGTTTTCGCTCAACGATTCCATTCTTGGGTGGTAGGTTTGGCCCTTGTTCCTATAACTCGAATCCTAGCCCGGTATATCCCATTTTAGTTTTACTCCTTTATGAACCTTACGCCTTTTTTACTCTCTGATCGAGGTTCTCGGCATTAAAAAATCTTCGTCAACTAAATCACACGTGTATATGTTGACATTTAAAGGATATACAGTCAAGAAAATCAAGAGCAATGGTGATATATATGCGGATTAGACACCCAAAAATAAACACTCAAAAAATGGCTACAATTTAAGGAATGTGTTTAGTGACGGCACAAGATTCCTAATAGATAGAGAAAGGGTCTGGTGGCATGAAAAGCTGCTTCCAGGAGGTTGTCAAGTGTTTTCGCTCGACGATTCCATTCTTGGGTGGTTGGTTTGGCCCTAGTTCCTGTAACTCGAATCCTAGCCCGGTATATCTCATTTTAGTTTTGCACCATTGTGAACCTAACAACTTTTTTACTCTCTGATCGAGGTTCTCGGCATTGAAAAATCTTCATAAACTAAATCACACGTGTATATGTTGACATTTAAGAGGTATACAATCAAGAAAATCAAGAGCAATGGTGATATATATGCGGATTAGATACCAAAAAATAAACACTCAAAAAACGGCTACAATTTAAGGAATGTGTTTGGTGAGGGTATCAGATTCCAAACTAATGGAGAAAGGTCTGGTGGCAAGAAAAGCTGCTTCCAGGAGGTTGTCAAGTGTTTTCGCTCGACAATTCCATTCTTTGGTGGTTGGTTTGGCCCTTGTTCTGGTAACTCGAATCCTAGCCCACTATATCCCATTTTAGTTTTACACCATTATGAACCTTATGCCTTTTTTACTCTCTAATCGAGGTTCTCGAAATTGAAAAATCTTCATAAACTAAATCACACATTATATGTTGACATTTAAAAGATATACAGTCAAGAAAATCAAGAGCAATGTTGATATATATGCGGATTAGACACTAAAAAATAAACACTAAAAAAATGGCTACAATTTATGGAATGTGTTTAGTAACGGCAACAGATTCCTAATTGATGGAGAAAGGTCTGGTGGCAAGAAAAAGCAGCTTCCAGGAGGTTTTCAAGTGTTTTCGCTCGACGATTCCATTCTTGTGTGGTTGGTTTGGCCCTTGTTCCTGTTACTCGAATCCTAGCCCGGTATATCCCATTTTAGTTTTACATCATTGTGAACCTTACGCCTTTTTTAGTCTCTGAGAGAGGTTCTCGGCATTGAAAAATCGTCGTAAACTAAATCACACGTGTATATGTTGACATTTAAGAGATATACAGTCAAGAAAATCAAGAGCAATGGTGATATATATGCGGATTAGATACCAAAAAATAAACACTCAAAAAACGGCTTCAATTTAAGGAATGTGTTTAGTGACGACATCAGATTCTTAATTGATGGTGAAAGGTCTGGTGGCAAGAAAAGCTGCTTCCAAGAGGTTGTCAAGTGTTTTCGCTTGACGATTCCATTCTTGGGTTGATGGTTTGGCCCTAGTTCCTGTAACTCGAATCCTAGCCCGGTATATCCCATTTTAGTTTTACACCGTTGTGAACGTTACGCCTTTTTTACTCTCTGATCGAGGTTCTCGGCATTGAAAAATCTTCATAAACTAAATCACACGTGTATATGTTGACATTTAAGAGATTTACAATCAAGAAAATCAAGAGCAATGGTGATATATATGCGGATTAGATACCAAAAAATAAACACTCAAAAAATTGCTACAATTTAAGGAATGTGTTTAGTGACGGCATCAGATTCCTAATTGATGGAGAAAGGTCTGGTGGCAAGAAAAACTACTTCCAGGAGGTTGTCAAGTGTTTTCGCTCGACGATTCCATTCTTGAGTGGTTAGTTTGGCCCTTGTTCCTGTAAGTCGAATCCTAGCCCTGTATATCCCATTTTAGTTTTACACCATTGTGAACCTTACGCCTTTTTTACTCTCTGATCGAGGTTCTCGGCATTGAAAAATCTTCGTAAACTAAATCAAACGTGTATATGTTGACATTTAAGAGATATACAGTAAAGAAAATCAAGAGCAATGGTTGTATATATGCGGATTAGACACCAAAAAATAAACACTCAAAAAATGGCTACACTTTAAGTAATGTGTTTAGTGACGACATCAGGTTCCTAATTGATGGAGAAAGGTCTAGTGGTAAGAAAAGCTGCTTCCAGGAGGTTGTCAAGTGTGTTCGCTTGACAGTTCGGTTCTTGGGTGGTTGGTTTGGCCCTTGTCCTGTAACTCGAATCCTAGCTCGGTATATCCCATTTTAGTTTTACACCACTGTGAAACTTACGCCATTTTTACTCTCTGATCGAGGTTCTCGGCATTGAAAAATTTTCGTAAACTAAACCACACGTGTATATGTTGACATTTAAGAGATAAACAGTCAAGAAAATCAAGAAATAAACACTCAAAAAATGGCTACAATTTAAGGAATGTGTTTAGTGACGGCATCAGATTCCTAATTAATGGAGAAAGGTCTGTTGGCAAGAAAAGCTGCCTGTAGTAGGTTGTCAAGTGTTTTCGCTCGAATTCTAGACCGGTATATCCCATTTTAGTTTTACACCGTTGTGAACCTTACGCCTTTTTTTGCTATCTGATCGAGGTTCTCGGCATTGAAAAAACTTCGTAAACTAAACAACACGTGTATATGTTGACATTTAAGAGATATACAACCAAGAAAATCAAGAGCAATGGTGATATATATGCGGATTAGACACCAAAAAATAAACAATCAAATAATGGCTACAATTTAAGTAATGTGTTTAGTGACGGCATCAGATTCCTAATTGATGGAGAAAGGTCTGGTGGCAAGAAAAGCTGCTTCCAGGAGGTTGTCAAGTGTTTTCGCTTGACGATTCCATTCTTGGGTGGTTGGTTTGGCCCTTGTTCCTGTTACTCGAATTCTAGCCCGATATATCCCATTTTAGTTTTACTCCATTGTGAACCTTACGCCTTTTTTACTCTCCGATCGTGGTTCTCAGCATTGAAAAATGTTCGTAAACTAAAGCACACGTGTATGTGTTGGCATTTAAGAGATACACAGTAAAGAAAATCAAGAGCAATGATGATATATATGCGGATTAGACACCAAATAATAAACACTCAAAAAATGGCTACAATTTAAGGAATGTGTTTAGTGACGGCATTAGATTCCTAATTGATGGAGAAAGGTCTGGTGGCAAGAAAAGCTGCTTCCAGGAGGTTGTCATGTGTTTTCGCTCGACGATTCCATTCTTGGGTGGTTGGTTTGGCCATTGTTCCTGTAACTCGAATCCTAGCTCGCTATATCCCATTTTAGTTTTACAACATTGTGAATCTTATGCCTTTTTTACTCTCTAAGCGAGGTTCTCGGCATTGAAAAATCTTCGTAAATTAAATCACACGTGTATATGTTGACATTTAAGAGATATACAGTCAAGAAAATCAAGTGCAATGGTGATATATATGCGGATTAGACACAAAAAAATAAACGCTAAAAAAATGGCTACAATTTAAGGAATGTGTTTAGTGACGACATCAGATTCCTAATTGATGGAGAAAAGTCTGGGGGCAAGAAAAGCCGCTTCCAGGAGGTTGTCAAGTGTTTTCGCTCAACGATTCCATTCTTGGGTGGTTGGTTTGGCCCCTGTTCATGTAACTCGAATCCAAGCCCGTTATATCCCATTTTAGTTTTACACCATTGTGAACCTTACACATTTTTTACTCTCTGATCGAGGTTCTCGGCATTGAAAAATCTTCGTAAACTAAATCATACGTGTATATGTTGACATTTAAGTGATATACAGTCAAGAAAATCAAGAGCAATTGTGATATATATGCGGATTAGACACCAAAAAATAAATACTCAAAAAATGGCTACATTTTAAGGAATGTGTTTAGTGACGGCATCAGATTCCTAATTGATGGAAAAAAGTCTGGTGGTAAGAAAATTCGCTTCCAGGAGGTTGTCACGTATTTTCGCTTAACGATTCCATTCTTGGGTGGTTGGTTTGGCCCTTGTTCCTGTTACTCGAATTCTAGCCCGATATATCCCATTTTAGTTTTACTCCATTGTGATACTTACGCCTTTTTTACTCTCCGATCGTGGTTCTCAGCACTGAAAAATGTTCGTAAACTAAATCACACGTGTATGTGTTGGCATTTAAGAGATATACAGTAAAGAAAATCAAGAGCAATGATGATATATATGCGGATTAGACACCAAATAATAAACACACAAAAAATGGCTACAATTTAAGGAATGTGTTTAGTGACGGCATTAGATTCCTAATTGATGGAGAAAGGTCTGGTGGCAAGAAAGGCTGCTTCCAGGAGGTTGTCAAGTGTTTTCGCTCGACGATTCCATTCCTGGGTGGTTGGTTTGGCCATTGTTCTTGTAACTCGAATCCTAGCTCGCTATATCCCATTTTAGTTTTACACCATTGTGAACCTTACGCCTTTTTTACTCTCTAAGCGAGGTTCTCGGCATTGAAAAATCTTCGTAAACTAAATCACACGTGTATATGTTGACATTTAAGAGATATACAGTCAAGAAAAACAAGAGCAATGGTGATATATATGCGGATTAGACACCAAAATATAAACACTCAAAAAATGGCTACAATTTAAGGAATGTGTTTAGTGACGACATCAGATTCCTAATTGATGGATAAAAGTCTGGTGGCAAGAAAAGCCGCTTCCCGGAGGTTGTCAAGTGTTTTCGCTCAACGATTCCATTCTTGGGTGGTTGGTTTGGCCCTTGTTCCTGTAACTCGAATCCTAGCCTGTTATATCCCATTTTAGTTTTACACCATTGTGAACCTTACACATTTTTTACTCTCTGATCGAGGTTCTCGGCATTGAAAAATCTTCGTAAATTAAATCACACGTGTATATGTTGACATTTAAGTGATATACAGTCAAGAAAATCAAGAGCAATTGTGATATATATGCGGATTAGACACCAAAAAATAAAAACTCAAAAAATGGCTACAGTTTAAGGAATATGTTTAGTGACGGCATCAGATTCCTAATTGATGGAGAAAGGTCTTGTCGCAAGAAAAGCTGCTTCCAGAAAGTGGTCAAGTGTCTTCGCTCGACGATTCCATTCTTGGGTGGTTGGTTTGGCCCTTGTTCTTGTAACTCGAATCCTAGCCCGATATATACCATTTTAGTTTTACACCATTTTGAACCTTACTCCTTTTTTACTCTCTGATCGAGGTTCTCGGCATTGAAAAATCTTCGTAAATTAAATCACACGTGTATATGTTGACATTTAAGAGATATACTGTCAAGAAAATCAAGAGCAATGGTGATATATATGCGGATTAGACACCAAAAAATAAACACTCAAAAAATGGCTACAATTTAAGGAAGGTGTTTAGTGACGACATCAGATTCCTAATTGATGGAGAAAAGTCTGGTGGCAAGAAAAGCCGCTTCCAGGAGGTTGTCAAGTGTTTTCGCTCAACGATTCCATTCTTGGGTGGTTGGTTTGGCCCTTGTTCCTGTAACTCGAATCCTAGCCCGTTATATCCCATTTTAGTTTTACACCATTGTGAACCTTACACATTTTTTACTCTCTGATCGAGGTTCTCGGCATTGAAAAATCTTCGTAACCTAAATCACACGTGTATATGTTGACATTTAAGTGATATACAGTCAAGAAAATCAAGAGCAATTGTGATATATATGTGAATTAGAGACCAAAAAATAAAAAGTCAAAAAATGGCTACAGTTTAAGGAATGTGTTTAGTGACGGCATCAGATTCCTAATTGATGGAGAAAGGTCTGGTGGCAAGAAAAGACGCTTCCAGGAGGTTGTCAAGTGTTTTCGCTCAACGATTCTATTCTTGGGTGGTTGATTTGGCCCATGTTCCTGTTACTCGAATTCTAGCCAGGTATATCCCATTTTAGTTTTACTCCATTGTGAACCTTACGCCTTTTTTACTCTCCGATCGTGGTTCTCAGCATTGAAAAATGTTCGTAAACTAAATCACACGTGTATGTGTTGGCATTTAAGAGATATACAGTAAAGAAAATAAAGAGCAATGATGATATATATGCGGATTAGACACCAAATAATAAACACACAAAAAATGGCTACAATTTAAGAAATGTGTTTAGTGACGGGATTAGATTCCTAATTGATGGAGAAAGGTCTGGTGGCAAGAAAAGCTGCTTCCAGGAGGTTGTCAAGTGTTTTCGCTCGACGATTCCATTCTTGGGTGGTTGGTTTGGCCATTGTTCCTGTAACTCGAATCCTAGCTCGCTATATCCCATTTTAGTTTTACACCATTGTGAACCTTACGCCTTTTTACTCTCTGAGCGAGGTTCTCGGCATTGAAAAATCTTCGTAAACTAAATCACACGTGTATATGTTGACATTTAAGAGATATACAGTCAAGAAAATCAAGAGCAATGGTGATATATATGCGGATTAGACACCAAAAAATAAACACTCAAAAAATGGCTATAATTTAAGGAATGTATTTAGTGACGATATCAGATTCCTAATTGATGGAGAAAAGTCTGGTGGCAAGAAAAGCCGCTTCCAGGAGGTTGTTAAGTGTTTTCGATCAACGATTCCATTCTTGGGTGGTTGGTTTGGCCCTTGTTCCTGTAAATCGAATCCTAGCCTGTTATATCCCATTTTAGTTTTACACCATTGTGAACCTTACACATTTTTTACTCTCTGATCGAGGTTCTCGGCAATGAAAAATCTTCGTAAACTAAATCAGACGTGTATATGTTGACATTTAAGTGATATACAATCAAGAAAATCAAGAGAAATTGTGATATATATGCGGATTAGACACCAAAAACTAAAAACTCAAAAAATGGCTACAGTCTAAGGAAGTTTTTAGTGACGGCATCAGATTCCTAATTGATGGAGAAAGGTCTGGTGGCAAGAAAAGCTGCTTCCAGAAAGTTGTCATGTGTCTTCGCTCGACGATTCCATTCTTGGGTGGTTGGTTTGGCCCTTGTTCCTGTAACTCGAATCCTAGCCCGATATATCCCATTTTAGTTTTACACCATTGTGAACCTTACTCCTTTTTTACTCTCTGATCGAGGTTCTCGGCATTGAAAAATCTTCGTAAACTAAATCACACGTGTATATGTTGACATTTAAGAGATATACAGTCAAGAAAATCAAGAGCAATGGTGATATATATGCGGATTAGACACCAAAAAATAAACACTCAAAAAATGGCTACAATTTAAGGAATGTGTTTAGTGACGGCATCAGATTCCTAATTGATGGAAAAGGTCTGGTGGCAAGAAAAGCTGCTTCCAGGAGGTTGTCAAGTGTTTTCACTCGACTATTCCATTCTTGGGTGGTTGGTTTGGCCCTTGTTCCTGTAACTCTAATCCTTGCCCGGTATATCCCATTTTAGTTTAACACCATTGTGAACGTTACGTCTTTTTACTCTCTGCTCGAGATTCTCGGCATTGAAAAATCTTCATAAACTAAATCACACGTGTATATGTTGACATTTATGAGATATACAGTCAAGAAAATCAATAGCAATGGTGATATATATGCGGATTAGACACCAAAAATAAACACTCAAAAAATGGCTACAATTTAAGGAATGTGTTTAGTGACGGCATCAGATTCCTAATTGATGGAGAAAGGTCTGGTGGCAAGAAAAGCTGCTTCCAGGAGGTTGTCAAGTGTTTTCGCTTGACGATTCCATTCTATGGTGGTTTGTTTGGCACTTGTTCCTGTAACTCGAATCCTAGTACGCTATATCCCATTTTAGTTTTACACCATTGTGAACCTTACGCCTTTTTTACTCTCTAAACGAGGTTCTCAGCATTGAAAAATCTTCGTAAACTTAATCACACGTGTATATGTTGACATTTAAGAGATATAGAGTCAAGAAAATCAAGAGCAATGGTGATATATATGCGGATTTGACACCAAAAAATAAACACTCGAAAAATGGCTACAATTTAAGGAATGTGTTTAGTGAGGACATCAGATTACTAATTGATGGGGAAAGGTTTGGTGGCAAGAAAAGCTGCTTCCAGGAGGTTGTCAAGTGTTTTCGCTCGACGATTCCATTCTTGCTTGGTTGGTTGGTTTGGCCTTGTTCCTGTAACTCGAATCCTAGCGCGGTATATCCCATTTTAGTTTTACACCATTGTGAACCTTACTCCTTTTTTACTCTCTGATCGAGGTTCTCGGCGTTGAAAAATCTTCGTAAACTAAATCACACGTATATATGTTGACATTTAAGAGATATACATTCAAGAAAATCAAGGGCAATGGTGATATATATGCGGATTAGACACCGAAAAAAAACACTCAACAAATGCCTACAATTTAAGGAATGTGTTTAGTGACGGCATCAGATTCCTAATTGATGGAGAGAGGTCTGGTGGCAAGAAAAGCTGTTTTTAGGAGGTTGTCAAGTGTCTTCGCTCGACGATTCCATTCTTGGGTGGTTGGTTTGGCCCTTGTTCCTGTAACTCGAATCCTAGCACGATATATCCCATTTTAGTTTTACACCATTGTGAACCTTATTCCTTTTTTACTCTCTGATCGAGGTTCTCGGCATTGAAAAATCTTCGTAAATTAAATCACACGTGTATATGTTGACATTTAAGAGATATACAGTCAAGAAAATCAAGGGCAATGGTGATATATATGCGGATTAGACACCAAAAAATAAACACTCAAAAAATGGCTACAATTTAAGGAATGTGTTTAGTGACGGCATCAGATTCCTAATTGATGGAAAAGGTCTGGTGGCAAGAAAAGCTGCTTCCAGGAGGTTGTCAAGTGTTTTCACTCGACTATTCCATTCTTGGGTGGTTGGTTTGGCCCTTGTTCCTGTAACTCGAATCCTTGCCCGGTATATCCCATTTTAGTTTAACACCATTGTGAACGTTACGCCTTTTTACTCTCTGCTTGAGATTCTCGGCATTGAAAAATCTTCATAAACTAAATCACACGTGTATATGTTGACATTTATGAGATATACAGTCAAGAAAATCAAGAGCAACGGTGATATATATGCGGATTAGACACCAAAAATAAACACTCAAAAAATGGCTACAATTTAAGGAATGTGTTTAGTGACGGCATCAGATTCCTAATTGATGGAGAAAGGTCTGGTGGCAAGAAAAGCTGCTTCCAGGAGGTTGTCAAGTGTTTTCGCTTGACGATTCCATTCTATGGTGGTTTTTTTGGCACTTGTTCCTGTAACTCGAATCCTAGTACGCTATATCCCATTTTAGTTTTACACCATTGTGAACCTTACGCCTTTTTTACTCTCTAAACGAGGTTCTCAGCATTGAAAAATCTTCGTAAACTTTATCACACGTGTATATGTTGACATTTAAGAGATATAGAGTCAAGAAAATCAAGAGCAATGGTGATATATATGCGGATTTGACACCAAAAAATAAACACTCGAAAAATGGCTACAATTTAAGGAATGTGTTTAGTGAGGACATCAGATTACTAATTGATGGGGAAAGGCTTGGTGGCAAGAAAAGCTACTTCCAGGAGGTTGTCAAGTGTTTTCGCTCGACGATTCCATTCTTGCTTGGTTGGTTGGTTTGGCCTTGTTCCTGTAACTCGAATCCTAGCGCGGTATATCCCATTTTAGTTTTACACCATTGTGAACCTTACTCCTTTTTTACTCTCTGATCGAGGTTCTCGGCGTTGAAAAATCTTCGTAAACTAAATCAAACGTGTATATGTTGACATTTAAGAGATATACAGTCAAGAAAAACAAGGGCAATGGTGATATATATTGGGATTAGACACCGAAAAAAAACACTCAACAAATGCTTACAATTTAAGGAATGTGTTTAGTGACGGCATCAGATTCCTAATTGATGGAGAGAGGTCTGGTGGCAAGAAAAGCTGTTTTTAGGAGGTTGTCAAGTGTTTTCGCTCGACGATTCCATTCTTGGGTGGTTGGTTTGGCCCTTGTTCCTGTAACTCGAATCCTAGCCCGGTATATCCCATTTTAATTTTACACCATTGTGAACCTTACACCTTTTTTACTCTCTGATCGAGGTTCTCAGCATTGAAAAATCTTCGTAAACTAAATCACACGTGTATATGTTGACATTTAAGAGATATACAGTCAAGAAAATCAAGGGCAATGGTGATATATATGCAGATTAGACACCACAAAAAAAACACTAAAAAAAAGGCTACTATTTAAGGAATGTGTTTAGTGACGGCATCAGATTCCTAATTGATGGAGAAAGGTCTGGTGGCAAGAAAAGCTGCTTACAGGAGGTTGTCAAGTGTTTTCGCTCGACGATTCCATTCTTGGGTGGTTGGTTTGACCCTTGTTCCTGTAACTCGAATCCTAGCCCGGTATATCACATTTTAATTTTACACAATAGTGAACCTTACGGCTTTTTTAATCTTTGATCGAGGTTCTCGGCATTGAAAAATCTTCGTAAACTTAACCACACGTGTATATGTTGACATTTAAAAGATATACAGTCATGAAAAATCAAGGGCAATGGTGATATATATGCGGATTAGACACCAAAAAAACACTCAACAAATGGCTACAATTTCAGGAATGTGTTTACTGACGGCATCAGATTCCTAATTGATGGAGAATGGTCTGGTGGTAAGAAAAGCTGCTTCTAGGAGGTTGTCAAGTGTTCACGCTCGACGATTCCATCCTAGGGTGGTTGGTTTGGCCCTTGTTCCTATGACTCGAATCCTAGCCCGATATATCCCATTTTAGTTTTACACCATTGTGAACCTTACTCCTTTTTTACTCTCTGATCGAGGTTCTCGGCATTGAAAAATCTTCGTAAACTAAATCACACGTGTATATGTTGACATTTAAGAGATATACAGTCAAGAAAATCAAGAGCAATGGTGATATATATGCGGATTAGACACCAAAAAATAAACACTCAAAAAATGGCTACAATTTAAGGAATGTGTTTAGTGACGGCATCAGATTCCTAATTGATGGAAAAGGTCTGGTGGCAAGAAAAGCTGCTTCCAGGAGGTTGTCAAGTGTTTTCACTCGACTATTCCATTCTTGGGTGGTTGGTTTGGCCCTTGTTCCTGTAACTCGAATCCTTGCCCGGTATATCCCATTTTAGTTTAACACCATTGTGAACGTTACGCCTTTTTACTCACTGCTCGAGATTCTCGGCATTGAAAAATCTTCATAAACTAAATCACACGTGTATATGTTGACATTTATGAGATATACAGTTAAGAAAATCAAGAGCAATGGTGATATCTATGCGGATTAGACACCAAAAATAAACACTCAAAAAATGGCTACAATTTAAGGAATGTGTTTAGTGACGGCATCAGATTCCTAATTGATGGAGAAAGGTCTGGTGGCAAGAAAAGCTGCTTCCAGGAGGTTGTCAAGTGTTTTCGCTTGACGATTCCATTCTATGGTGGTTTGTTTGGCACTTGTTCCTGTAACTCGAATCCTAGTACGCTATATCCCATTTTAGTTTTACACCATTGTGAACCTTACGCCTTTTTTACTCTCTAAACGAGGTTCTCAGCATTGAAAAAACTTCGTAAACTTTATCACACGTGTATATGTTGACATTTAAGAGATATAGAGTCAAGAAAATCAAGAGCAATGGTGATATATATGCGGATTTGACAGCAAAAAATAAACACTCGAAAAATGGCTACAATTTAAGGAATGTGTTTAGTGAGGACATCAGATTACTAATTGATGGGGAAAGGTTTGGTGGCAAGAAAAGCTACTTCCAGGAGGTTGTCAAGTGTTTTCGCTCGACGATTCCATTCTTGCTTGGTTGGTTGGTTTGGCCTTGTTCCTGTAACTCGAATCCTAGCGCGGTATATCCCATTTTAGTTTTACACCATTGTGAACCTTACTCCTTTTTTACTCTCTGATCGAGGTTCTCGGCGTTGAAAAATCTTCGTAAACTAAATCAAACGTGTATATGTTGACATTTAAGAGATATACAGTCAAGAAAAACAAGGGCAATGGTGATATATATTGGGATTAGACACCGAAAAAAAACACTCAACAAATGCTTACAATTTAAGGAATGTGTTTAGTGACGGCATCAGATTCCTAATTGATGGAGAGAGGTCTGGTGGCAAGAAAAGCTGTTTTTAGGAGGTTGTCAAGTGTTTTCGCTCGACGATTCCATTCTTGGGTGGTTGGTTTGGCCCTTGTTCCTGTAACTCGAATCCTAGCCCGGTATATCCCATTTTAATTTTACACCATTGTGAACCTTACACCTTTTTTACTCTCTGATCGAGGTTCTCAGCATTGAAAAATCTTCGTAAACTAAATCACACGTGTATATGTTGACATTTAAGAGATATACAGTCAAGAAAATCAAGGGCAATGGTGATATATATGCAGATTAGACACCACAAAAAAAACACTAAAAAAAAGGCTACTATTTAAGGAATGTGTTTAGTGACGGCATCAGATTCCTAATTGATGGAGAAAGGTCTGGTGGCAAGAAAAGCTGCTTACAGGAGGTTGTCAAGTGTTTTCGCTCGACGATTCCATTCTTGGGTGGTTGGTTTGACCCTTGTTCCTGTAACTCGAATCCTAGCCCGGTATATCACATTTTAATTTTACACAATAGTGAACCTTACGGCTTTTTTAATCTTTGATCGAGGTTCTCGGCATTGAAAAATCTTCGTAAACTTAACCACACGTGTATATGTTGACATTTAAAAGATATACAGTCATGAAAAATCAAGGGCAATGGTGATATATATGCGGATTAGACACCAAAAAAACACTCAACAAATGGCTACAATTTCAGGAATGTGTTTACTGACGGCATCAGATTCCTAATTGATGGAGAATGGTCTGGTGGTAAGAAAAGCTGCTTCTAGGAGGTTGTCAAGTGTTCACGCTCGACGATTCCATCCTAGGGTGGTTGGTTTGGCCCTTGTTCCTATGACTCGAATCCTAGCCCGATATATCCCATTTTAGTTTTACACCATTGTGAACCTTACTCCTTTTTTACTCTCTGATCGAGGTTCTCGGCATTGAAAAATCTTCGTAAACTAAATCACACGTGTATATGTTGACATTTAAGAGATATACAGTCAAGAAAATCAAGAGCAATGGTGATATATATGCGGATTAGACACCAAAAAATAAACACTCAAAAAATGGCTACAATTTAAGGAATGTGTTTAGTGACGGCATCAGATTCCTAATTGATGGAAAAGGTCTGGTGGCAAGAAAAGCTGCTTCCAGGAGGTTGTCAAGTGTTTTCACTCGACTATTCCATTCTTGGGTGGTTGGTTTGGCCCTTGTTCCTGTAACTCGAATCCTTGCCCGGTATATCCCATTTTAGTTTAACACCATTGTGAACGTTACGCCTTTTTACTCACTGCTCGAGATTCTCGGCATTGAAAAATCTTCATAAACTAAATCACACGTGTATATGTTGACATTTATGAGATATACAGTCAAGAAAATCAAGAGCAATGGTGATATATATGCGGATTAGACACCAAAAATAAACACTCAAAAAATGGCTACAATTTAAGGAATGTGTTTAGTGACGGCATCAGATTCCTAATTGATGGAGAAAGGTCTGGTGGCAAGAAAAGCTGCTTCCAGGAGGTTGTCAAGTGTTTTCGCTTGACGATTCCATTCTATGGTGGTTTGTTTGGCACTTGTTCCTGTAACTTGAATCCTAGTACGCTATATCCCATTTTAGTTTTACACCATTGTGAACCTTACGCCTTTTTTACTCTCTAAACGAGGTTCTCAGCATTGAAAAATCTTCGTAAACTTAATCACACGTGTATATGTTGACATTTAAGAGATATAGAGTCAAGAAAATCAAGAGCAATGGTGATATATATGCGGATTTGACACCAAAAAATAAACACTCGAAAAATGGCTACAATTTAAGGAATGTGTTTAGTGAGGACATCAGATTACTAATTGATGGGGAAAGGTTTGGTGGCAAGAAAAGCTGCTTCCAGGAGGTTGTCAAGTGTTTTCGCTCGACGATTCCATTCTTGCTTGGTTGGTTGGTTTGGCCTTGTTCCTGTAACTCGAATCCTAGCGCGGTATATCCCATTTTAGTTTTACACCATTGTGAACCTTACTCCTTTTTTACTCTCTGATCGAGGTTCTCGGCGTTGAAAAATCTTCGTAAACTAAATCACACGTATATATGTTGACATTTAAGAGATATACAGTCAAGAAAATCAAGGGCAATGGTGATATATATGCAGATTAGACACCGAAAAAAAACACTCAACAAATGCCTACAATTTAAGGAATGTGTTTAGTGACGGCATCAGATTCCTAATTGATGGAGAGAGGACTGGTGGCAAGAAAAGCTGTTTTTAGGAGGTTGTCAAGTGTCTTCGCTCGACGATTCCATTCTTGGGTGGTTGGTTTGGCCCTTGTTCCTGTAACTCGAATCCTAGCCCGATATATCCCATTTTAGTTTTACACCATTGTGAACCTTACTCCTTTTTTACTCTCTGATCGAGGTTCTCGGCATTGAAAAATCTTCGTAAACTAAATCACACGTGTATATGTTGACATTTAAGAGATATACAGTCAAGAAAATCAAGAGCAATGGTGATATATATGCGGATTAGACACCAAAAAATAAACACTCAACAAATGGCTACAATTTAAGGAATGTGTTTAGTGACGGCATCAGATTCCTAATTGATGGAAAAGGTCTGGTGGCAAGAAAAGCTGCTTCCAGGAGGTTGTCAAGTGTTTTAACTCGACTATTCCATTCTTGGGTGGTTGGTTTGGCCCTTGTTCCTGTAACTCGAATCCTTGCCCGGTATATCCCATTTTAGTTTAACACCATTGTGAACGTTACGCCTTTTTACTCTCTGCTCGAGATTCTCGGCATTGAAAAATCTTCATAAACTAAATCACACGTGTATATGTTGACATTTATGAGATATACAGTCAAGAAAATCAAGGGCAATGGTGATATATATGCGGATTAGACACCAAAAATAAACACTCAAAAAATGGCTACAATTTAAGGAATGTGTTTAGTGACGGCATCAGATTCCTAATTGATGGAGAAAGGTCTGGTGGCAAGAAAAGCTGCTTCCAGGAGGTTGTCAAGTGTTTTCGCTTGACGATTCCATTCTATGGTGGTTTGTTTGGCACTTGTTCCTGTAACTCGAATCCTAGTACGCTATATCCCATTTTAGTTTTACACCATTGTGAACCTTACGCCTTTTTTACTCTCTAAACGAGGTTCTCAGCATTGAAAAATATTCGTAAACTTAATCACACGTGTATATGTTAACATTTAAGAGATATAGAGTCAAGAAAATTAAGAGCAATGGTGATATATATGCGGATTTGACACCAAAAAATAAACACTCGAAAAATGGCTACAATTTAAGGAATGTGTTTAGTGAGGACATCAGATTACTAATTGATGAGGAAAGGTTTGGTGGCAAGAAAAGCTACTTCCAGGAGGTTGTCAAGTGTTTTCGCTCGACGATTCCATTCTTGCTTGGTTGGTTGGTTTGGCCTTGTTCCTGTAACTCGAATCCTAGCGCGGTATATCCCATTTTAGTTTTACACCATTGTGAACCTTACTCCTTTTTTACTCTCTGATCGAGGTTCTCGGCGTTGAAAAATCTTCGTAAACTAAATCAAACGTGTATATGTTGACATTTAAGAGATATACAGTCAAGAAAAACAAGGGCAATGGTGATATATATGCGGATTAGACACCGAAAAAAAACACTCAACAAATGCCTACAATTTAAGGAATGTGTTTAGTGACGGCATCAGATTCCTAATTGATGGAGAGAGGTCTGGTGGCAAGAAAAGCTGTTTTTAGGAGGTTGTCAAGTGTCTTCGCTCGACGATTCCATTCTTGGGTGGTTGGTTTGGCCCTTGTTCCTGTAACTCGAATCCTAGCCCGATATATCCCATTTTAGTTTTACACCATTGTGAACCTTACTCCTTTTTTACTCTCTGATCGAGGTTCTCGGCATTGAAAAATCTTCGTAAACTAAATCACACGTGTATATGTTGACATTTAAGAGATATACAGTCAAGAAAATCAAGAGCAATGGTGATATATATGCGGATTAGACACCAAAAAATAAACACTCAAAAAATGGCTACAATTTAAGGAATGTGTTTAGTGACGGCATCAGATTCCTAATTGATGGAAAAGGTCTGGTGGCAAGAAAAGCTGCTTCCAGGAGGTTGTCAAGTGTTTTCACTCGACTATTCCATTCTTGGGTGGTTGGTTTGGCCCTTGTTCCTGTAACTCGAATCCTTGCCCGGTATATCCCATTTTAGTTTAACACCATTGTGAACGTTACGCCTTTTTACTCACTGCTCGAGATTCTCGGCATTGAAAAATCTTCATAAACTAAATCACACGTGTATATGTTGACATTTATGAGATATACAGTCAAGAAAATCAAGAGCAATGGTGATATATATGCGGATTAGACACCAAAAATAAACACTCAAAAAATGGCTACAATTTAAGGAATGTGTTTAGTGACGGCATCAGATTCCTAATTGATGGAGAAAGGTCTGGTGGCAAGAAAAGCTGCTTCCAGGAGGTTGTCAAGTGTTTTCGCTTGACGATTCCATTCTATGGTGGTTTGTTTGGCACTTGTTCCTGTAACTTGAATCCTAGTACGCTATATCCCATTTTAGTTTTACACCATTGTGAACCTTACGCCTTTTTTACTCTCTAAACGAGGTTCTCAGCATTGAAAAATCTTCGTAAACTTAATCACACGTGTATATGTTGACATTTAAGAGATATAGAGTCAAGAAAATCAAGAGCAATGGTGATATATATGCGGATTTGACACCAAAAAATAAACACTCGAAAAATGGCTACAATTTAAGGAATGTGTTTAGTGAGGACATCAGATTACTAATTGATGGGGAAAGGTTTGGTGGCAAGAAAAGCTGCTTCCAGGTGGTTGTCAAGTGTTTTCGCTCGACGATTCCATTCTTGCTTGGTTGGTTGGTTTGGCCTTGTTCCTGTAACTCGAATCCTAGCGCGGTATATCCCATTTTAGTTTTACACCATTGTGAACCTTACTCCTTTTTTACTCTCTGATCGAGGTTCTCGGCGTTGAAAAATCTTCGTAAACTAAATCACACGTATATATGTTGACATTTAAGAGATATACAGTCAAGAAAATCAAGGGCAATGGTGATATATATGCAGATTAGACACCGAAAAAAAACACTCAACAAATGCCTACAATTTAAGGAATGTGTTTAGTGACGGCATCAGATTCCTAATTGATGGAGAGAGGACTGGTGGCAAGAAAAGCTGTTTTTAGGAGGTTGTCAAGTGTCTTCGCTCGACGATTCCATTCTTGGGTGGTTGGTTTGGCCCTTGTTCCTGTAACTCGAATCCTAGCCCGATATATCCCATTTTAGTTTTACACCATTGTGAACCTTACTCCTTTTTTACTCTCTGATCGAGGTTCTCGGCATTGAAAAATCTTCGTAAACTAAATCACACGTGTATATGTTGACATTTAAGAGATATACAGTCAAGAAAATCAAGAGCAATGGTGATATATATGCGGATTAGACACCAAAAAATAAACACTCAACAAATGGCTACAATTTAAGGAATGTGTTTAGTGACGGCATCAGATTCCTAATTGATGGAAAAGGTCTGGTGGCAAGAAAAGCTGCTTCCAGGAGGTTGTCAAGTGTTTTAACTCGACTATTCCATTCTTGGGTGGTTGGTTTGGCCCTTGTTCCTGTAACTCGAATCCTTGCCCGGTATATCCCATTTTAGTTTAACACCATTGTGAACGTTACGCCTTTTTACTCTCTGCTCGAGATTGTCGGCATTGAAAAATCTTCATAAACTAAATCACACGTGTATATGTTGACATTTATGAGATATACAGTCAAGAAAATCAAGGGCAATGGTGATATATATGCGGATTAGACACCAAAAATAAACACTCAAAAAATGGCTACAATTTAAGGAATGTGTTTAGTGACGGCATCAGATTCCTAATTGATGGAGAAAGGTCTGGTGGCAAGAAAAGCTGCTTCCAGGAGGTTGTCAAGTGTTTTCGCTTGACGATTCCATTCTATGGTGGTTTGTTTGGCACTTGTTCCTGTAACTCGAATCCTAGTACGCTATATCCCATTTTAGTTTTACACCAATGTGAACCTTACGCCTTTTTTACTCTCTAAACGAGGTTCTCAGCATTGAAAAATATTCGTAAACTTAATCACACGTGTATATGTTAACATTTAAGAGATATAGAGTCAAGAAAATCAAGAGCAATGGTGATATATATGCGGATTTGACACCAAAAAATAAACACTCGAAAAATGGCTACAATTTAAGGAATGTGTTTAGTGAGGACATCAGATTACTAATTGATGAGGAAAGGTTTGGTGGCAAGAAAAGCTACTTCCAGGAGGTTGTCAAGTGTTTTCGCTCGACGATTCCATTCTTGCTTGGTTGGTTGGTTTGGCCTTGTTCCTGTAACTCGAATCCTAGCGCGGTATATCCCATTTTAGTTTTACACCATTGTGAACCTTACTCCTTTTTTACTCTCTGATCGAGGTTCTCGGCGTTGAAAAATCTTCGTAAACTAAATCAAACGTGTATATGTTGACATTTAAGAGATATACAGTCAAGAAAAACAAGGGCAATGGTGATATATATGCGGATTAGACACCGAAAAAAAACACTCAACAAATGCCTACAATTTAAGGAATGTGTTTAGTGACGGCATCAGATTCCTAATTGATGGAGAGAGGTCTGGTGGCAAGAAAAGCTGTTTTTAGGAGGTTGTCAAGTGTTTTCGCTCGACGATTCCATTCTTGGGTGGTTGGTTTGGCCCTTGTTCCTGTAACTCGAATCCTAGCCCGGTATATCCCATTTTAATTTTACACCATTGTGAACCTTACACCTTTTTTACTCTCTGATCGAGGTTCTCAGCATTGAAAAATCTTCGTAAACTAAATCACACGTGTATATGTTGACATTTAAGAGATATACAGTCAAGAAAATCAAGGGCAATGGTGATATATATGCAGATTAGACACCACAAAAAAAACACTAAAAAAAAGGCTACTATTTAAGGAATGTGTTTAGTGACGGCATCAGATTCCTAATTGATGGAGAAAGGTCTGGTGGCAAGAAAAGCTGCTTACAGGAGGTTGTCAAGTGTTTTCGCTCGACGATTCCATTCTTGGGTGGTTGGTTAGGAACTTTTTCCTGTAACTCGAATCCTAGCCCGGTATATCCCATTTTAATTTACACCATTGTGAACCTTACGGCTTTTTTAATCTTTGATCGAGGTTCTCGGCATTGAAAAATCTTCGTAAACTTAACCACACGTGTATATGTTGACATTTAAAAGATATACAGTCATGAAAAATCAAGGGCAATGTTGATATATATGCGGATTAGACACCAAAAAAACACTCAACAAATGGCTACAATTTCAGGAATGTGTTTACTGACGGCATCAGATTCCTAATTGATGGAGAATGGTCTGGTGGTAAGAAAAGCTGCTTCTAGGAGGTTGTCAAGTGTTCACGCTCGACGATTCCATCCTAGGGTGGTTGGTTTGGCCCTTGTTCCTATAACTCGAATACTAGCCCGGTATAACCCATTTTAATTTTACACCATTGTGAACCTTACGCCTTTTTTACTCTCTGATCGAGGTTCTCGGCATTGAAAAGTCTCCGTAAACTAAATCACACGTGTATATGTTGACATTTAAGAGAAATACAGTTAAGAAAATCAAGGGCAATGGTGATATATATACGGATTAGACACAAAAAAAAACACTCAACAAATGGCTACAATTTAAGGAATGTGTTTAGTGACGGCAGCTAATTCCTAATTGATGGAGAAAGGTCTGATGGCAAGAAAAGCTGCTTCTAGGAGGTTGTCAAGTGTTTTCGCTCGACGATTCCATTGTTGGGTGGTTGGTTTGGCCCTTGTTCCTTTAACTCGAATCCTAGCCCGGTATATCTCATTTTAATTTTACACCATTGTGAACCTTACGCATTTTTTACTCTCTGAACGAGGTTCTCGGCATTGAAAAATCTCCGTAAACTAAATCACACGTGTATATGTTGACATTTAAGAGATATACAGTCAAGAAAATCAAGGGCAATGGTGATATATATGCGGATTAGACACAAAAAAAAAACACACAACAAACGGCTACAATTTAAGGAATGTGTTTAGTGACGGCATCAGATTCCTAATTGATGGAGAAAGGTCTGGTGGCAAGAAAAGCTGCTTCTAGGAGGTTGTCAAGTGTTTTCGCTCGACGATTTCATTCTTGGGTGGTTGGTTTGGCCCTTGTTCCTCTAACTCGAATCCTATCCCGGTATATCCCATTTTAATTTTGCAACATTGTGAACCTTACGCCTTTTTTACTCTCTGATCGGGGTTCTCGGCATTGAAAAATCTCCGTAAACTAAATCACACGTGTATATGTTGACATTTGAGAGATATACAGTCAAGAAAATCAAAGGCAATGGTGAAATATATGCGGATTAGACACAAAAAAAAAACACTCAACAAATGGCTACAATTTAAGGAATGTGTTTAGTGACGGCACAAGATTCCTAATTGATGGAGAAAGGTCTGGGGGCAAGAAAAGCTGCTTCTAGGAGGTTGTCAAGTGTTTTCGCTAGACGTTTGCATTCTTGGGTGGTTGGTTTGGCCCTTGTTCCTGTAACTCGAATCCTAGCCCGATATATCCCATTTTAATTTTACAGCATTGTGAACCTTACACCTTTTTTACTCTCTGATCGAGGTTCTCGGCATAGAAAATCTTCGTAAACTAAAACACACATGTATATGTTGACATTTAAGAGATACACAGTCAAGAAAATCAAGGGCAATGGTGATATATATGCGGATCAGACACAAAAAAAAAACACTCAACAAATGACTACAATTTATGGAATGTGTTTAGTGACGGCATCAGATTCCTAATTGATAGAGAAAGGTCTGGTGGCAAGAAAAGCTGCTTCTAGGAGGTTGTCAAGTGTTTTCGCTCGACGATTCCATTCTTGGGTGGTTGGTTTGGCCCTTGTTCCTGTAACTCGAATCCTAGCCCGGTATATCCCATTTTAATTTTACACCATTGTGAACCTTACGCCTTTTTTACTCTTTGATCGAGGTTCTCGGTATTGAAAAATCTTTGTAAACTAAATCACACGTGCATATGTTGACATTTAAGAGATATACAGTCAAGAAAATCAAAGGCAATGGTGATATATATGCGGATTAGACACAAAAAAAAACACTCAACAAATGGCTACAATTTAAGCAATGTGTTTAGTGAGGGCATCAAATTCCTAATTGATGGAGAAAGGTCTGGTGGCAAGAAAAGCTGCTTCTAGGAGGTTGTCAAGTTTTTTCGCTCGACGATTCCATTCTTGGGTCATTGGTTTGGCCCTTGTTCCTGTAACTCGAATCCTAGCCCGGTATATCCCATTTTAATTTTACACCATTGTGAACCTTACGCTTTTTTTACTCTCTGATCGAGGTTCTCGGCATTGAAAAATCTTCGTAAACTAAATCACACGTGTATATGTTGACATTTAAGAGATATACAGTCAAAAAAATCAAGGGCAATGGGGATATATATGCGGATTAGACACCAAAAAAACACTCAACAAATGGCTACAATTTAAGGAATGTGTTTAGTGACGGCATCAGATTACTAATTGATGGAGAAAGGTCTGGTAGTAAGAAAAGCTGCTTCTAGGAGGTTGTCAAGTGTTTTCGCTCGACGATTCCATTCTTGGGTGGTTGGTTTGGCCCTTGTTCCTGTAACTCGAATCCTAGCCCGGTATATCTCATTTTAATTTTACACCATTGTGAACCTTACGCCTTTTTTACTCTTTGATCGAGGTTCTCGGCATTGAAAAATCTTCGTAAACTAAATCACACATGCATATGTTGACATTTAAGAGATATACAGTCAAGAAAATCAAAGGCGATGGTGATATATATGCGGATTAGACACAAAAAAAAAAACACTCAACAAATGGCTACAATTTATGCAATGTGTTTAGTGACGACATCAGATTCCTAATTGATGTAGAAAGGTCTGGTGGCAAGAAAAGCTGTTCTAGGAGGTTGTCAAGTTTTTTCGCTCGACGATTCCATTCTTGGGTGGTTGGTTTGGCCCTTGTTCCTGCAACTCAAATCCTAGCCCTGTATATCCCATTTTAATTTTACACCATTGTGAACCTTACACCTTTTTTTACTCTCTGATCGAGGTTCTCAGCGTTGAAAAATCTTCGTAAACTAAATCACACGCGTATATATTGACATTTAAGAGATATACAGTCAATAAAATCAAGGGCAATTGTGATATATATGCGGATTAGACACCACAAAAAAACACTAAAAAATGGCTACTATTTAAGGAATGTGTTTAGTGACGGCATCAGATTCCTAATTGATGGAGAAAGTTTTGGTGGCAAGAAAAGCTGCTTACAAGAGGTTGTCAAGTGTTTTCGCAGGACGATTCCATTCTTTGGTGGTTGGTTTGACCCTTGTTCCTGTAACTCGAATTCTAGCCCGGTATATCCCATTTTAATTTTACACAACAGTGAACCTTATGCCTTTTTTACTCTCTGATCGAGGTTCTCGGCATTGAAAAATCTTCGTAAACTAAATCACACGCGTATATATTGACATTTAAGAGATATACAGTCAAGAAAATCAAGGGCAATTGTGATATATATGCGGATTAGACAAAAAAAAAAACACTCAACAAATGGCTACAATTTAAGGAATGTGTTTAGTTACGGCATCAGATTCCTAATTGATGGAGAAAGGTCTGGTGGCAAGAAAAGCTGCTTCTAGGAGGTTGTCAAGTGTTTTCGCTGGACGATTCCATTCTTGGGTGGTTGGTTTGGCCTTTGTTCCTTTAACTCGAATCCTAGCCCGGTATATTCCATTTTAATTTTATACCATTGTGAACCTTACGCCTTTTTTACTCTCTGATCGAGGTTCTCGGCATTAAAAAATCCTCGTAAACTAAATCACACGTGTATATGTTGACATTTAAGAGATATACAGTTAAGAAAATCAAGGACAATGGTGATATATATGCGGATTAGACACAAAAAAAAAACTCAACAAATGGCTACAATTTAAGGAAAGTGTTTAGTGACGGCATCAGATTCCAAATTGATGGAGAAAGGTCTGGTGGGAAGGTAAGCTACTTCTAGGAGGTTGTAAAGTGTTTTCGCTCGACGATTCCATTCTTGGGTGGTTGGTTTGGCCCTTGTTCCTATAACTCGAATCCTAGCCCGGTATATCCCATTTTATTTTTACACCATTGTGAACCTTACGCCTTTTTTACTCTCTGATCGAGTTCTTGGCATTGAAAAATCTTCGTAAACTAGATCACACGTGTATATGTTGACAATTAAGAGATATACAGTCAAGAAAATCAAGGGCAATGGTGATATATATGCGGATTAGACGCAAAAAAAAAAAAAAACACTCAACAAATGGTTACAATTTAAGGAATGTGTTTAGTGACGACATCAGATTTTTAATTGATGGAGAAAGGTCTGGTGGCAAGAAAAGCTGTTTCTAGGAGGTTGTCAAGTGTTTTCGCTCTACGATTCCATTCTTGGGTGGTTGGTTTGGCCCTTGTTCCTGTAACTCGAATCTTAGCCCGGTATTTCCCATTTTAATTTTACACCATTGTGAAACTTACGCCTTTTTTACTCTCTGATCGAGGTTCTCGGCATTGAAAAATCTTCGTAAACTAAATCACACGTGTATATGTTCACATTTAAGAGATATACAGTCAAGAAAATCAAGGGCAATTGTGATATATATATGCGGATTAGACACAAAATAAAAAACACTCAACAAATGGCTACAATTTAAGGAATGTGTTTAATGACGGCATCAGATTCCTAATTGATGGAGAAAGGTCTGGTGGCAAGAAAAGCTGCTTCTAGGAGGTTGTCAAGTGTTTTCGCTCGACAATTCCATTCTTGGGTGGTTGGTTTGGCCTTTGTTCCTTTAACTCGAATCCTAGCCCGGTATATCCCATTTTAATTTTTCACCATTATGAACCTTACGCCTTTTTTACTCTCTGATCGAGGTTCTCGGCATTGTAAAATCTTTGTAAACTAAATCACACGTGTATATGTTGACATTTAAGAGATATAAAGTCAAGAAAATCAAGGACAATGGTGATATATATGTGGATTAGACACAAAAAAAACACTCAACAAATGGCTACAATTTAAGGAAAGTGTTTAGTGACGGCATCAGATTCATAATTGATGGAGAAAGGTCTGGTGGCAAGGTAAGCTGGTTCTAGGAGTTTGTCAAGTGTATTCGCTCGACGATTCCATTCTTGGGTGGTTGGTTTGGCCCTTGTTCCTATAACTCGAATCCTAGCCAGGTATATCCCATTTTAATTTTACACCATTGTGAACCTTACGCCTTTTTTACTCTCTGATCGAGTTCTTGGCATTGAAAAATCTTCGTAAAGTAGATCACACGTGTATATGTTGACATTTAAGAGATATACAGTCAAGAAAATCAAGGTCAATGGTGATATATATACGGATTAGAAACCAAAAAAAAACACTCAACAAATGGCTACAATTTAAGGAATGTGTTTAGTGACGGTATCAGATTTCTAATTGATGGAGACATGTCTGGTGTCAAGAAAAGCTGCTTCTAGGAGGTTGTCAAGTGTTTTCGCTCGACGATTCCATTCTTGGGTGGTTTGTTTGGCCCTTGTTCCTGTAACTCGAATCTTAGCCCGGTATATCCCATTTTAATTTTACACCGTTATGAACCTTACGCCTTTTTTACTTTCTGATCGAGGTTCTCGGCATTGAAAAATCTTCGTAAACTAAATCACACGTGTATATGTTGACATTTAAGAGATATACAGCCAAGAAAATCAAGGACAATGGTGATATATACGCGGATTATACACCAAAAAAAACACTCAACAAATGGCTACAATTTAAGGAATGTGTTTAGTGACGGCATCAGATTCCTAATTGATGGAGAAAGGTCTTGTGGCAAGAAAAGCTGCTTCTAGGTGGTTGTCAAGTGTTTTTGCTCGACGATTCCATTCTTGGGTGGTTGGTTTGGCCCTTGTTCCTATAACTCGAATCCTAACCCGGTATATCCCATTTTAATTTTACACCATTGTGATCCTTACGCCTTTTTTACTCTCTGATTGAGGTTCTCGGCATTGAAAAATCTTCGTAAACTAAATCACACGTGTATATGTTGACATTGAAGAGATATACAGTTAAGAAAATCTAGGGCAATGGTGATATATATGCGGATTAGACATAAAAAAAAACACTCAACAAATGGCTACAATTTAAGGAATGTGTTTCGTAACGGCATCAGATTCCTAATTGATGGAGAAAGGTCCGGTGGCAAGAAAAGCTGCTTCTAGGAGGTTGTCAAGTGTTTTCGCTCGATGATTCCATTTTTGGGTGGTTGGTTTGGCCCTTGTTCCTGTATCTCGAATCCTAGCCCGGTATATCCCATTTTAATTTACACCATTGTGAACCTTACGGCTTTTTTAATCTCTGATCGAGGTTCTCGGCATTGAAAAATCTTCGTAAACTTAACCACACGTGTATATGTTGACATTTAAGAGATATACAGTCATGAAAAATCAAGGGCAATGGTGATATATATGCGGATTAGACACAAAAAAAAACACTCAACAAATGGCTACAGTTTCAGGAATGTGTTTACTGACGGCATCAGATTCCTAATTGATGGAGAATGGTCTGGTGGCAAGAAAAGCTGCTTCTAGGAGGTTGTCAAGTGTTCATGCTCGACGATTCCATCCTTGGGTGGTTGGTTTGGCCCTTGTTCCTGTAACTCGAATCCTAGCCCGGTATATCCCATTTTAATTTTACACCATTGTGAACCTTACGCCTTTTTTACTCTCTGATCGAGGTTCTCGGCCTTGAAAAATATTTGTAAACTAAATCACACGTGTATATGTTGACATTTGAGAGATATACAGTCAAGAAAATCAAGGGCAATGATGATATATATGCGGATTAGACACAAAAAAAAAACACTCAACAAATTGCTACAATTTTAGGAATGTGTTTAGTGCCGGCATCAGATTCCTAATTGATGGAGAAAGGTCTGCTGGCAAGGAAAGCTGCTTCTAGGAGGTTATCAAGTGTTTTCGCTCGACGATTCCATTTTTGGGTGGTTGGTTAGGCCCTTGTTCCTGTAACTCGAATCCTAGCCCGGTATATCCCATTTTAATTTACACCATTGTGAACCTTACGGCTTTTTTAATCTTTGATCGAGGTTCTCGGCATTGAAAAATCTTCGTAAACTTAACCACACGTGTATATGTTTACATTTAAAAGATTTACAGTCATGAAAAATCAAGGGCAATGGTGATATATATGCGGATTAGACACCAAAAAAACACTCAACAAATGGCTACAATTTCAGGAATGTGTTTACTGACGGCATCAGATTCCTAATTGATGGAGAATTGTCTGGTGGTAAGAAAAGCTGCTTCTAGGAGGTTGTCAAGTGTTCACGCTCGACGATTCCATCCTAGGGTGGTTGGTTTGGCCCTTGTTCCTATAACTCGAATCCTAGCCCGTTATATCCCATTTTAATTTTACACCATTGTGAACCTTACGCCTTTTTTACTCTCTGATCGAGGTTCTCGGCATTGAAAAATCTCCGTAAACTAAATCACACGTGTATATGTTGACATTTAAGAGATATACAGTTAAGAAAATCAAGGGCAATGGTGATATATATACGGATTAGACACAAAAAAAAACACTCAAACAAATGGCTACAATTTAAGGAATGTGTTTAGTGACGGCAGCAGATTCCTAATTGATGGAGAAAGGTCTGATGGCAAGAAAAGCTGCTTCTAGGAGGTTGTCAAGTGTTTTCGCTCGACGATTCCATTCTTGGGTGGTTGGTTTGGCCCTTGTTCCTTTAACTCGAATCCTAGCCCGGTATATCTCATTTTAATTTTACACCATTGTGAACCTTACGCATTTTTTACTCTCTGATCGAGGTTCTCGGCATTGAAAAATCTCCGTAAACTAAATCACACGTGTATATGTTGACATTTAAGAGATATACAGTCAAGAAAATCAAGGGCAATGGTGATATATATGCGGATTAGACACAAAAAAAAAAAACACACACAACAAACGGCTACAATTTAAGGAATGTGTTTAGTGACGGCATCAGATTCCTAATTGATGGAGAAAGGTCTGGTGGCAAGAAAAGCTGCTTCTAGGAGGTTGTCAAGTGTTTTCGCTCGACGATTTCATTCTTGGGTGGTTGGTTTGGCCCTTGTTCCTCTAACTCGAATCCTATCCCGGTATATCCCATTTTAATTTTGCAACATTGTGAACCTTACGCCTTTTTTACTCTCTGATCGGGGTTCTCGGCATGGAAAAATCTTCGTAAACTAAATCACACGTGTATATGTTGACATTTGAGAGATATACAGTCAAGAAAATCAAAGGCAATGGTGAAATATATGCGGATTAGACACAAAAAAAAAACTCAACAAATGGCTACAATTTAAGGAATGTGTTTAGTGACGGCACAAGATTCCTAATTGAAGGAGAAAGGTCTGGGGGCAAGAAAAGCTGCTTCTAGGAGGTTGTCAAGTGTTTTCGCTAGACGTTTGCATTCTTGGGTGGTTGGTTTGGCCCTTGTTCCTGTAACTCGAATCCTAGCCCGATATATCCCATTTTAATTTTACAACATTGTGAACCTTACACCTTTATTACTCTCTGATCGAGGTTCTCGGCATAGAAAATCTTCGTAAACTAAAACACACATGTATATGTTGACATTTAAGAGATACACAGTCAAGAAAATCAAGGGCAATGGTGATATATATGCGGATTAGACACAAAACAAAACACTCAACAAATGGCTACAATTTATGGAATGTGTTTAGTGACGGCATCAGATTCCTAATTGATAGAGAAAGGTCTGGTGGCAAGAAAAGCTGCTTCTAGGAGGTGGTCAAGTGTTTTCGCTCGACGATTCCATTCTTGGGTGGTTGGTTTGGCCCTTGTTCCTGTAACTCGAATCCTAGCCCGGTATATCACATTTTAATTTTACACCATTGTGAACCTTACGCCTTTTTTACTCTTTGATCGAGGTTCTCGGTATTGAAAAATCTTTGTAAACTAAATCACACGTGCATATGTTGACATTTAAGAGATATACAGTCAAGAAAATCAAAGGCAATGGTGATATAGATGCGGATTAGACACAAAAAAAAAACACTCAACAAATGGCTACAATTTAAGCAATGTGTTTAGTGACGGCATCAGATTCCTAATTGACGGAGAAAGGTCTGGTGGTAAGAAAAGCTGCTTCTAGGAGGTTGTCAAGTTTTTTCGCTCGACGATTCCATTCTTGGGTCATTGGTTTGGCCCTTGTTCCTGTAACTCGAATCCTAGCTCGGTATATCTCATTTTAATTTTACACCATTGTGAACCTTACGCTTTTTTTACTCTCTGATCGAGGTTCTCGGCATTGAAAAATCTTCGTAAATTAAATCACACGTGTATATGTTGACATTTAAGAGATATACAGTCAAAAAAATCAAGGGCAATGGGGATATATATGCGGATTAGACACCAAAAAAACACTCAACAAATGGCTACAATTTAAGGAATGTGTTTAGTGACGGCATCAGATTACTAAATGATGGAGAAAGGTCTGGTAGCAAGAAAAGCTGCTTCTAGGAGGTTGTCAAGTGTTTTCGCTCGACGATTCCATTCTTGGGTGGTTGGTTTGGCCCTTGTTCCTGTAACTCGAATCCTAGCCCGGTATATCTCATTTTAATTTTACACCATTGTGAACCTTACACCTTTTTTACTCTTTGATCGAGGTTCTCGGCATTGAAAAATCTTCGTAAACTAAATCACACGTGCATATGTTGACATTTAAGAGATATACAGTCAAGAAAATCAAAGGCGATGGTGATATATATGCGGATTAGACACAAAAAAAAAACACTCAACAAATGGCTACAATTTATGCAATGTGTTTAGTGACGGCATCAGATTCCTAATTGATGTAGAAAGGTCTGGTGGCAAGAAAAGCTGTTCTAGGAGGTTGTCAAGTTTTTTCGCTCGACGATTCCATTCTTGGGTGGTTGGTTTGGCCCTTGTTCCTGCAACTCGAAACCTAGCCCGGTATATCCCATTTTAATTTTACACCATTGTGAACCTTACGCCTTTTTTACTCTCTGATCGAGGTTCTCGGCATTGAAAAATCTTCGTAAACTAAAAAACACGTGTATATGTTGACATTTAAGAGATATACAGTCAAGAAAATCAAGGGCAATGGTGATATTTATGTGGATTAGACACAAAAAAAAAAAAACACTCAACAAATGGCTACAATTTAAGGAATGTGTTTAGTGACGACATCAGATTCCTAATTGATGGAGAAAGGTCTGGTGGCAATAAAAGCTGTTTCTAGGAGGTTGTCAAGTGTTTTCGCTCGGCGATTCCATACATGGGTGGTTGGTGTGTCCCTTGTTCATGTAACTCGAATCCTAGCTCGGTATATCCCATTTTAATTTTACACTATTGTGAACCTTTCGCCTTTTTTACTCTCTGATCGAGGATCTCGGCATTGAAAAATCTTCGTTAACTAAATCACGCGTGTATATCCTGACATTTAAGAGATATACAGTCAAGAAAAACAAGGGCAATGGTGATATATATATGCGGATTAGACACAAAAAAACACTCAATAAATGGCTACAATTTAAGGAATGTGTTTTGTGACGGCATCAGATTCCTAATTGATGGAGAAAAGTATGGTGGCAAGAAAAGCTGCTTCTAGGAGGTTGTCAAGTGTTTTCGTTCGACGATTCCATTCTTGGGTGATTGGTTTCCCCTTGTTCCTGTAACTCGAATCCTAGCTCGGTATATCCCATTTTAATTTTACACCATTGTAAACCTTTCGCCTTTTTTACTCTCTGATCGAGGTTCTCGGCATTGAAAAATCTTCGTTAACTAAATCACGCGTGTATATGTTGACATTTAAGAGATATACAGTCAAGAAAAACAAGGGCAATGGTGATATATATATGCGGATTAGACACAAAAAAACGCTCAACAAATGACTACAATTTAAGGAATGTGTTTAGTGACGGCATCAGATTCCTAATTGATGGAGAAAGGTCTGGTGGCAAAAAAAGCTGCTTCTAGGAGGTTGTCAAGTGTGTTCGCTCGACGATTCCATTCTTGGGTGGTTGGTTTGGCCCTTGTTCCAGTAACTCAAATCCTAGCCCGATATATCCCATTATAATTTTACACCATTGTGAACCTTACGCCTTTTTTACTCTCTGATCGAGGTTCTCGGAATTGAAAAATCTTCGAAAACTAAATCACACGTGTATATGTTGACATTTAAGAGATATACAGTCAAGAAAATCAAGGGTGATGGTGACATATATGCGGATTAGACACCACACAAAAACACTCAATAAATGGCTAGAATTTAAGGAATGTGTTTAGTGACGGCATCAGATTCCTAATTGATGGAGAAAGGTCTGGTGGCAAGAAAAGCTGCTTCTAGGAGGTTGTCAAGTGTTTTCGCTCGACGATTCCATTCTTGGGTGGTTGGTTTGGCCCTTGTTCCTGTTACTCGAATCCTAGCCCGGTATATCTCATTTTAATTTTACACCATTGTGAACCTTACGCCTTTTTTACTCTTTGATCGAGGTTCTCGGCATTGAAAAATCTTCGTAAACTAAATCACACGTGCATATGTTGACATTTAAGAGATATACAGTCAAGAAAATCAAAGGCGATGGTGATATATATGCGGATTAGACACAAAAAAAAACACTCAACAAATGGCTACAATTTATGCAATGTGTTTAGTGACGGCATCAGATTCCTAATTGATGTAGAAAGGTCTGGTGGCAAGAAAAGCTGTTCTAGGAGGTTGTCAAGTTTTTTCGCTCGACGATTCCATTCTCGGGTGGTTGGTTTGGCCCTTGTTCCTGTAACTCGAAACCTAGCCCGGTATATCCCATTTTAATTTTACACCATTGTGAACCTTACGCCTTTTTTACTCTCTGATCGAGGTTCTCGGCATTGAAAAATCTTCGTAAACTAAATCACACGTGTATATGTTGACATTTAAGAGATATACATTAAAAAAAATCAAGGGCAATGGTGATATATATGCGGATTAGACACCAAAAAAACACTCAACAAATGGCTACAAGTTAAGGAATGTGTTTAGTGACGGCATCAGATTTCTAATTGATTGAGAAAGGTCTGGTGGTAAGAAAAGCTGCTTCTAGGAGGTTGTCAAGTGTTTTCGCTCGACGATTCCATTCTTGGGTGGTTGGTTTGGCCCTTGTTCCTGTAACTCGAATCCTAGCCTGGTATAGCCCATTTTAATTTTACACCATTGTGAACCTTACGCCTTTTTAACTCTCTGATGAAGGTTCTCGACATTGAAAAATCTTCGTAAACTAAATCACACGTGTATATTTTGACATTTAAGAGATATACAGTCAGGAAAATCAAGGGCAATGGTGATATATGCGGATTAGACACAAAAAAAAAACACTCAACAAATGGCTACAAGTTAAGGAATGTGTTTAGTGACGGCATCAGATTCCTAATTGTTGGAGAAAGTTCTGGTGGCAAGAAAAGATGCTTCTAGGAGGTTGTCAAGTGTTTTCCTTCGACGAATCCATTCTTGGGTGGTCGGTTTGGCCCCTGTTCCTGTAACTCGAATCCTAGCCCGGTATATCCCCATTTTAATTTTACACCATTGTGAACTTGACGCCTTTTTTACTCTCTGATCGAGGTTCTCGGCATTGAAAAATCTTCGTAATCTAAATCACACGTGTATATGTTGACATTTAATAGATATACAGTCAAGAAAATCAAGGGCAATAGTGATATATATGCGGATTAGACACCAAAAAAAACTCAACAAATGGCTACAATTTAAGGAATGTGTTTAGTGATGGAATCAGAGTCTTAATTGATGGAGAAAGGTCTGGGGGCAAGAAAAGCTACTTCTAGGAGGTTGTCAAGTGTTTTCGCTAGACGATTCCATTCTTGGGTGGTTGGTTTGGCCCATGTTTCTGTAACTCGAATCCTAGCCCGGTATATCCCATTTTAATTTTACACCATTGTTAACCTTACGCCTTTTTACCCTCTGATCGAGGTTCTCGGCATTGAAAAATCTTCGTAAACTAAATCACACGTGTATATGTTGACATTTAAGAGATATACAGTCAGGAAAATCAAGGGCAATGGTGATATATATGCGGATTAGACACAAAAAAAAAACACTCTACAAATGGCTACAATTTAAGTAATGTCTTTAGTGACGGCACCAGATTCCTAATTGATGGAGAAAGGTCTGGTGGCAAGAAAAGCTGCTTCTAGGAGGTTGTCAAGTGTTTTCGCTCGACCATTCCATTCTTGGGTGGTTGGTTTGGCCCTTGTTCCTGTAACTCGAATCCTAACCCGATATATCCCATTTTAATCTTACACCATTGTGAACCTTACACCTTTTTTACTCTCTGATCGAGGTTCTTGACATTGAAAAATCTTCGTAAACTAAATCACACGTGTATATGTTGACATTTAAGAGATATACAGTCAAGAAAATCAAGGGCAATGGTGATATATATGCGGATTAGACACACAAAAAAAACACTCAACAAATGACTACAATTTAAGGAATGTGTTTAGTGACGACATCAGATTCCTAATTGATGGAGAATAGTCTGGTGGCAAGAAAAACTGCTTCTAGGAGGTTGTCAAGTGTTTTCGCTCGACGATTCTATTCTTGGGTGGTTGGTTAGGCCCTTGTTCCTGTAACTCGAATCCTAGCCCGGTGTATCCCATTTTAATTTTACACCATTGTGAAACTTACGCCCTTTTTACTCTTTGATCGAGGTTCTCGTCATTGAAAAGTCATCGTAAACTAAATCACACATGTATATGTTGACATTTAAGAGATATACAGTCAAGAAAATCAAGGGCAACGGGGATATATATGCAGATTAGACACCAAAAAAACACTCAACAAATGGCTACAATTTAAGGAATGTGTTTAGTGACGACATTAGATTCCTAATTGATGGAGAAAGGTCTGGTGGCAAGAAAAGCTGCTTCTAGGAGGTTGTCAAGTGTTTTCACTCGACGATTCCATTCCTGGGTGGTTGGTTTGGCCCTTGTTCCTGTAACTCGAATCCTAGCCCGGTATATCCCATTTTAATTTTACACCATTGTGAACCTTACTCCTTTTTTACTCTTTGATCGAGGTTCTCGGCATTGAAAAATCTTCGTAAACTAAATCACACGTGTATATGTTGACATTTAAGAGATATACAGTCAAGAAAATCAAGGGCAATGGGGATATATATGCGGATTAGACACCAAAAAAAACACTCAACAAATGGCTACAATTTAAGGAATGTGTTTAGTGACGACATTAGATTCCTAATTGATGGACAAAGGTCTGGGGGCAAGAAAAGCTGCTTCTAGGAGGTTGTCAAGTGTTTTCGCTCGACGATTCTATTCTTGGGTGGTTGGTTTGGCCCTTGTTCCTGTAACTCGAATCCTAGCCCAGTATATCCCATTTTAATTTTACACCATTGTGAACGTTACGCCTTTTTTACTCTCTGATCGAGGTTCTCAGAATTGAAAAATCTTCGTAAACTAAATCACACGTGTATATATTGACATTTAAGAGATATACAGTCAAGTAAATCAAGGGCAATGGTGATATATATGCGGATTAGACACCAAAAAAACACTCAACAAATGGCTACAATTTAAGGAATGTGTTTAGCGACAGCATCACATTCCTAATTGATGGAAAAAGGTCTCGTGGCAAGAAAAGCTACTTCTACGAGGTTTTCAAGTGTTTTCGCTCGACGATTCCATTCTTGGGTGGTTGGTTTGGCCCTTGTTCCTGTAACTCGAATCCTAACCCAGTATATCCCATTTTAATTTTACACCATTGTGAACGTTACGCCTTTTTTACTCTCTGATCGAGGTTCTCGGAATTGAAAAATCTTCGTAAACTAAATCACACGTGTATATGTTGACATTTAAGAGATATATACAGTCAAGTAAATCAAGGGCAATGGTGATATATATGCGGATTAGACACAAAAAAAAAAAAACACTCAACAAATGGCTACAATTTAAGGAATGTGTTTAGTAACGGCAACAGATTCCTAATTGATGGAGAAAAGTCTGGTGGCAAGAAAAGCTGCTTCCAGGAGGTTTTCAAGTGTTTTCGCTCTACGATTCCATTCTTGGGTGGTTGGTTTGGCCCTTGTTCCTGTTACTCGAATCCTAGCCCGGTATATCCCATTTTAGTTTTACACCATTGTGAACCTTACGCCTTTTTTATTCTCTGAGCGAGGTTCTCGGCATTGAAAAATCGTCGTAAACTAAATCACACGTGTATATGTTGACATTTAAGAGATATACAGTCAAGAAAATCAAGAGCAATGGTGATATATATGCGGATTAGATACCAAAAAATAAACACTCAAAAAACGGCTTCAATTTAAGGAATGTGTTTAGTGACGGCATCAGAATCTTAATTGATGGTGAAAGCTCTGGTGGCAAGAAAAGCTGCTTCCAAGAGGTTGTCAAGTGTTTTCGCTTGACGATTCCATTCTTGGGTTGATGGTTTGGCCCTAGTTCCTGTAACTCGAATCCTAGCCCGGTATATCCCATTTTAGTTTTACACCGTTGTGAACCTTACGCCTTTTTTACTCTCTGATCGAGGTTCTCGGCATTGAAAAATCTTCATAAACTAAATCACACGTGTATATGTTGACATTTAAGAGATATACAATCAAGAAAATCAAGAGCAATGGTGATATATATGCGGATTAGATACCAAAAAATAAACACTCAAAAAATGGCTACAATTTAAGGAATGTGTTTAGTGACGGCATCAGATTCCTAATTGATGGAGAAAGGTCTGGTGGCAAGAAAAGCTGCTTCCAGGAGGTTTTCAAGTGTTTTCGCTCGACGATTCCATTCTTGGGTGGTTGGTTTGGCCCTTGTTCCTGTTACTCGAATCCTAGCCCGGTATATCCCATTTTAGTTTTACACCATTGTGAACCTTACGCCTTTTTTAGTCTCGGAACGAGGTTCCCGGCATTGAAAAATTATCGTAAACTAAATCACACGTGTATATGTTGACATTTAAGATATATACAGTCAAGAAAATCAAGAGCAATGGTGATATATATGCGGATTAGATACCAAAAAATAAACACTCAAAAAACGGCTTCAATTTAAGGAATGTGTTTAGTGACGGCATCAGATTCTTAATTGATGGTGAAAGGTCTGGTGGCAAGAAAAGCTGCTTCCAAGAGGTTGTCAAGTGTTTTCGCTTGACGATTCCATTCTTGGGTTGATGGTTTGGCCCTAGTTCCTGTAACTCGAATCCTAGCCCGGTATATCCCATTTTAGTTTTACACCGTTGTGAACCTTACGCCTTTTTTACTCTCTGATCGAGGTTCTCGGCATTGAAAAATCTTCATAAACTAAATCACACGTGTATATGTTGACATTCAAGAGATATACAATCAAGAAAATCAAGAGCAATGGTGATATATATGCGGATTAGATACCAAAAAATAAACACTCAAAAAATGGCTACAATTTAAGGAATGTGTTTAGTGACGGCATCAGATTCCTAATTGATGGAGAAAGGTCTGGTGGCAAGAAAAACTACTTCCAGGAGGTTGTCAAGTGTTTTCGCTCGACGATTCCATTCTTGGGTGGTTAGTTTGGCCCTTGTTCCTGTAAGTCGAATCCTATCCCTGTATATCCCATTTAAGTTTTACACCATTGTGAACCTTACGCCTTTTTTACTCTCTGATCGAGGTTCTCGGCATTGAAAAATCTTCGTAAACTAAATCACACGTGTATATGTTGACATTTAAGAGATATACAGTAAAGAAAATCAAGAGCAATGGTTGTATATATGCGGATTAGACACCAAAAAATAAACACTCAAAAAATGGCTTCATTTTAAGGAATCTTTTTAGTGACGGCATCAGATTCCTAACTGAAGGAGAAAGGTCTGGTGGCAAGAAAAGCTGCTTTCAGGAGGTTGTCAAGTGTTTTCGCTCGATGATTCCATTCTTGGGTGGTTGGTTTGGTCCTTGTTCCTGTAACTCGAATCCTAGCCCGGTATATCCCATTTTAATTTTACACCATTATGAACCTTACGCCTTTTTTACTCTCTGGTCGAGGTTCTCGGCATTGAAAAATCTTCGTAAACTAAATCACACGTGTATATGTTGACATTTAAGAGATATACAGTCAAGAAAATTAAGAGCAATGGTGATATATATGCGGATTAGACACCCAAAAATAAACACTCAAAAAATGGCTACAATTTAAGGAATGTGTTTAGTGTCGACATCAGGTTCCTAATTGATGGAGAAAGGTCTAGTGGTAAGAAAAGCTGCTTCCAGGAGGTTGTCAAGTGTTTTCGCTTGACGATTCGATTCTTGGGTGGTTGGTTTGGCCCTTGTCCTGTAACTCGAATCCTAGCCCGGTATATCCCATTTTAGTTTTACACCACTGTGAACCTTACGCCATTTTTACTCTCTGACTGAGGTTCTCGGCATTGAAAATTTTTCGTCAACTAAACCACACGTGTATATGTTGACATTTAAGAGATAAACAGTCATGAAAATCAAGAGCAATGGGGATATATATGTGGATTAGACACCAAAAAATAAACATTCAAAAAATGGCTACAATTTAAGGAAAGTGTTTAGTGATGGCAACAGCTTGCTAATTGATGGAGAAAGGTCTGGTGGCAAGAAAAGCTGTTTCCAGCAGGTTGTCAAGTGTTTTCGCTCGACGATTCTATTCTTGGGGGGATGGTTTGGCTCTTGTTCCTGTAACTCGAATCCTAGCCCGGTATATCCCATTTTTGTTTTACACCATTGTGAATCTTATGACTTTTTTACTCTCTAATCGAGGTTCTCGGCATTGAAAAAACTAAATCACATGTGTATATGTTGGCATTTAAGAGATATACAGTCAAGAAAATCAAGAGCAATGGTGATATATATGCGGATTAGACACCAAAAAATAAACACTCAAAAAATGGCTACAATTTAAGGAATGTGTTTAGTGACGGCATCAGATTCCTAATTGATGGAGAAAGGTCTGTTGGCAAGAAAAGCTGCCTGCAGTAGGTTGTCAAGTGTTTTCGCTCGACGATTCCATTCTTGAGTAGTTGGTTTAGCCCTTGTTTCTGTAACTCGAATTCTAGACCGGTATATCCCATTTTAGTTTTACACCGTTGTGAACCTTACGCCTTTTTTACTCTCTGATCGAGGTTCACGGCATTGAAAAAACTTCGTAAACTAAACCACACGTGTATATGTTGACATTTAACAGATATACAACCAAGAAAATCAAGAGCAATGGTGATATATATGCGGATTAGACACCAAAAAATAAACAATCAAATAATGGCTACAATTTAAGTAATGTGTTTAGTGACGGCATCAGATTCCTAATTGATGGAGAAAGGTCTGGTGGCAAGAAAATTCGCTTGCAGGAGGTTGTCACGTATTTTCGCTTAACGATTCCATTCTTGGGTGATTGGTTTGGCCCTTGTTCCTGTTACTCGAATTCTAGCCCGATATATCCCATTTTAGTTTTACTCCATTGTGATACTTACGCCTTTTTTACTCTCCGATCGTGGTTCTCAGCATTGAAAAATGTTCGTAAACTAAATCACACGTGTATGTGTTGGCATTTAAGAGATATACAGTAAAGAAAATCAAGAGCAATGATGATATATATGCGGATTAGACACCAAATAATAAACACACAAAAAATGGCTACAATTTAAGGAATGTGTTTAGTGACGGCATTAGATTCGTAATTGATGGAGAAAGGTCTGGTGGCAAGAAAGGCTGCTTCCAGGAGGTTGTCAAGTGTTTTCGCTCGACGATTCCATTCTTGGGTGGTTGGTTTGGCCAATGTTCCTGTAACTCGAATCCTAGCTCGCTATATCCCATTTTAGTTTTATACCATTGTGAACCTGACGCCTTTTTTACTCTCTGAGCGAGGTTCTCGGTATTGAAAAATCTTCGTAAACTAAATCACACGTGTATATGTTGACATTTAAGAGATATACAGTCAAGAAAAACAAGAGCAATGGTGATATGTATGCGGATTAGACACCAAAATATAAACACTCAAAAAATGGCTACAATTTAAGGAATGTGTTTAGTGACGACATCAGATTCCTAATTGATGGAGAAAAGTCTGGTGGCAAGAAAAGCCGCTTCCAGGAGGTTGTCAAGTGTTTTCGCTCAACGATTCCATTCTTGGGTGGTTGGTTTGGCCCTTGTTCCTGTAACTCGAATCCTAGCCTGTTATATCCCATTTTAGTTTTACACCATTGTGAACCTTACACATTTTTAACTCTCTGATCGAGGTTCTCGGCATTGAAAAATCTTCGTAAATTAAATCACACGTGTATATGTTGACATTTAAGTGATATACAGTCAAGAAAATCAGGAGCAATTGTGATATATATGCGGATTAGACACCAAAAAATAAAAACTCAAAAAATGGCTACAGTTTAAGGAATGTGTTTAGTGACGGCATTAGATTCCTAATTGATGGAGAAAGGTCTTGTGGCAAGAAAAGCTGCTTCCAGAAAGTGGTCAAGTGTCTTCGCTCGACGATTCCATTCTTGGGTGGTTGGTTTGGCCCTTGTTCTTGTAACTCGAATCCTAGCCCGATATATCCCATTTTAGTTTTACACCATTTTGAACCTTACTCCTTTTTTACTCTCTGATCGAGGTTCTCGGCATTGAAAAATCTTCGTAAACTAAATCACACGTGTATATGTTGACATTTAAGAGATATACAGTCAAGAAAATCATGAGCAATGGTGATATATATGCGGATTAGACACCAAAAAATAAACACTCAAAAAATGGCTACAATTTAAGGAATGTGTTTAGTGACGACATCAGATTCCTAATTGATGGAGAAAAGTCTGGTGGCAAGAAAAGCCGCTTCAAGGAGGTTGTCAAGTGTTTTCGCTCAACGATTCCATTCTTGGGTGGTTGGTTTGGCCCTTGTTCCTGTAACTCGAATCCTAGCCCGTTATATCCCATTTTAGTTTTACACCATTGTGAACCTTACACATTTTTTACTCTCTGATCGAGGTTCTCAGCATTGAAAAATCTTCGTAAACTAAATCACACGTGTATATGTTGAGATTTAAGTGATATACAGTCAAGAAAATCAAGAGCAATTGTGATATATATATGCGAATTAGACACCAAAAAATAAAAAGTCAAAAAATGGCTACAGTTTAAGGAATGTGTTTAGTGACGGCATCAGATTCCTAATTGATGGAGAAAAGTCTGGTGGCAAGAAAAGCCGCTTCCAGGAGGTTGTCTAGTGTTTTCGCTCAACGATTCCATTCTTGGGTGGTTGATTTGGCCCTTGTTCCCGTTACTCGAATTCTGGCCCGGTATATCCCATTTTAGTTTTACTCCATTGTGAACCTTACGCCTTTTTTACTCTCCGATCGTGGTTCTCAGCATTGAAAAATGTTCGTAAACTAAATCACACGTGTATGTGTTGGCATTTAAGAGTTATACAGTAAAGAAAATCAAGAGCAATGATGATATATATGCGGATTAGACACCAAATAATAAACACTCAAAAAATGGCTACAATTTAAGGAATGTGTTTAGTGACGGGATTAGATTCCTAATTGATGGAGAAAGGTCTGGTGGCAAGAAAAGCTGCTTCCAGGAGGTTGTCAAGTGTTTTCGCTCGACGATTCCATTCTTGGGTGGTTGGTTTGGCTATTGTTCCTGTTACTCGAATCCTAGCTCGCTATATCCCATTTTAGTTTTACACCATTGTGAACCTTACGCCTTTTTACTCTCTGAGCGAGGTTCTCGGCATTGAAAAATCTTCGTAAACTAAATCACACGTGTATATGTTGACATTTAAGAGATATACAGTCAAGAAAATCAAGAGCAATGGTGATATATATGCGGATTAGACACCAAAAAATAAACACTCAAAAAATGGCTATAATTTAAGGAATGTATTTAGTGACGATATCAGATTCCTAATTGATGGAGAAAAGTCTGGTGGCAAGAAAAGCCGCTTCCAGGAGGTCGTCAAGTCTTTTCGATCAACGATTCCATTCTTGGGTGGTTGGTTTGGCCCTTGTTCCTATAACTCGAATCCTAGCCTGTTACATCCCATTTTAGATTTACACCATTGTGAACCTTACACATTTTTACTCTCTGATCGAGGTTGTCGGCAATGAAAAATCTTCGTAAACTAAATCAGACGTGTATATGTTGACATTTAAGTGATATACAATCAAGAAAATCAAGAGAAATTGTGATATATATGAGGATTAGACACCAAAAACTAAAAACTTAAAAAATGGCTACAGTTTAAGGAAGTTTTTAGTGACGGCATCAGATTCCTAATTGATGGAGAAAGGTCTGGTGGCAAGAAAAGCTGCTTCCAGAAAGTTGTCATGTGTCTTCGTTCGACGATTCCATTCTTGGGTGGTTGGTTTGGCCCTTGTTCCTGTAACTCGAATCCTAGCCCGATATATCCCATTTTAGTTTTACACCATTGTGAACCTTACTCCTTTTTTACTCTCTGATCGAGGTTCTCGGCATTGAAAATTCTTCGTAAACTAAATCACACGTGTATATGTTGACATTTAAGAGATATACAGTCAAGAAAATCAAGAGCAATGGTGATATATATGCGGATTAGACACCAAAAAATAAACACTCAACAAATGGCTACAATTTAAGGAATGTGTTTAGTGACGGCATCAGATTCCTAATTGATGGAAAAGGTCTGGTGGCAAGAAAAGCTGCTTCCAGGAGGTTGTCAAGTGTTTTAACTCGACTATTCCATTCTTGGGTGGTTGGTTTGGCCCTTGTTCCTGTAACTCGAATCCTTGCCCGGTATATCCCATTTTAGTTTAACACCATTGTGAACGTTACGCCTTTTTACTCTCTGCTCGAGATTCTCGGCATTGAAAAATCTTCATAAACTAAATCACACGTGTATATGTTGACATTTATGAGATATACAGTCAAGAAAATCAAGGGCAATGGTGATATATATGCGGATTAGACACCAAAAATAAACACTCAAAAAATGGCTACAATTTAAGGAATGTGTTTAGTGACGGCATCAGATTCCTAATTGATGGAGAAAGGTCTGGTGGCAAGAAAAGCTGCTTCCAGGAGGTTGTCAAGTGTTTTCGCTTGACGATTCCATTCTTTGGTGGTTTGTTTGGCACTTGTTCCTGTAACTCGAATCCTAGTACGCTATATCCCATTTTAGTTTTTCACCATTGTGAACCTTACGCCTTTTTTACTCTCTAAACGAGGTTCTCAGCATTGAAAAATCTTCGTAAACTTAATCACACGTGTATATGTTGACATTTAAGAGATATAGAGTCAAGAAAATCAAGAGCAATGGTGATATATATGCGGATTTGACACCAAAAAATAAACACTCGAAAAATGGCTACAATTTAAGGAATGTGTTTAGTGACGACATCAGATTACTAATTGATGGGGAAAGGTTTGGTGGCAAGAAAAGCTGCTTTCAGGAGGTTGTCAAGTGTTTTCGCTCGACGATTCCATTCTTGCTTGGTTGGTTGGTTTGGCCCTTGTTCCTGTAACTCGAATCCTAGCGCGGTATATCCCATTTTAGTTTTACACCATTGTGAACCTTACTCCTTTTTTACTCTCTGATCGAGGTTCTCGGCGTTGAAAAATCTTCGTAAACTAAATCACACGTGTATATGTTGACATTTAAGAGATATACAGCCAAGAAAATCAAGGGTAATGGTGATATATATGCGGATTAGACACCGAAAAAAAACACTCAACAAATGCCTACAATTTAAGGAATGTGTTTAGTGACGGCATCAGATTCCTAATTGATGGAGAGAGGTCTGGTGGCAAGAAAAGCTGTTTTTAGGAAGTTGTCAAGTGTTTTCGCTCGACGATTCCACTCTTGGGTGGTTGGTTTGGCCCTTGTTCCTGTAACTCGAATCCTAGCCCGGTATATCCCATTTTAATTTTACACCATTGTGAACCTTACACCTTTTTTACTCTCTGATCGAGGTTCTCAGCGTTGAAAAATCTTCGTAAACTAAATCACACGTGTATATGTTGACATTTAAGAGATATACAGTCAAGAAAATCAAGGGCAATGGTGATATATATGCAGATTAGATACCACAAAAAAAACACTAAAAAAAAGGCTACTATTTAAGGAATGTGTTTAGTGACGGCATCAGATTCCTAATTGATGGATAAAGGTCTAGTGGCAAGAAAAGCTGCTTACAGGAGGTTTTCAAGTGTTTTCGCTCGACGATTCCATTCTTGGGTGGTTGGTTTGACCCTTGTTCCTGTAACTCGAATCCTAGCCCGGTATATCACATTTTAATTTTACACAATAGTGAACCTTATGCCTTTTTTACTCTCTGATCGAGGTTTTCGGCATTGAACAATCTTCGTAAACTAAATCACACGCGTATATGTTGACATTTAAGAGATATACAGTCAAGAAAATCAAGGGGAATGGTGATATATATGCGGATTAGACACAAAAAAAAAACACTCAACAAATGGCTACAATTTAGGTAATGTGTTTAGTGACGGCATCAGATTCTTAATTGATGGAGAAATGTCTGGTGGCAAGAAAAGCTGCTTCTAGGAGGTTGTCAAGTGTTTTCGCTCGACGATTCTATTCTTGGATGGTTGGTTTGGCCCTTGTTCTTGTAACTAGAATCCTATCCCGGTATATCCCATTTTAATTTTACACCATTGTGAGACTTACGCCTTTTTTACTCTCTGATTTAGGTTCTCGGCATTGAAAAATCTTCGTAAACTAAATCACACGTGTATATGTTGACATTTAAGAGATATCCAGTCAAGAAAATCAAGGGCAATTGTGATATATATGCGGATTAGACACAAAAAAAAACACTCAACAAATGGCTACAATTTAAGGAATGTGTTTAGTGACGGCATCAGATTCCTAATTGATGGAGAAAGGTCTGGTGGCAAGAAAAGCTGCTTCTAGGAGGTTGTCAAGTGTTTTCGCTCGATGATTCCATTCTTGGGTGGTTGGTTTGGCCTTTGTTCCTTTAACTCGAATCCTAGCCCGGTATATTCCATTTTAATTTTACACCATTGTGAACCTTACGCCTTTTTTACTCTCTGATCGAGGTTCTCGGCATTGAAAAATCTTCGTAAACTAAATCACACATGTATATGTTGACATTTAAGAGATATACAGTTAAGAAAATCAAGAGCAATGGTGATATATATGCGGATTAGACACCAAAAAAGAAACACTCAAAAAATGGCTACAATTTAAGGAATGTGTTTAGTGACGACATCAGATTCCTAATTGATGGAAATGGTCTGGTGGCAAGAAAAGCTGCTTCCAGGAGGTTGTCAAGTGTTTTCACTCGACTATTCCATTCTTAGGTGGTTGATTTGGCCCTTGTTCCTGTAACTCGAATCCTTGCCCGGTATATCCCATTTTAGTTTAACACAATTGTGAACCTTACGCCTTTTTACTCTCTGCTCGAGATTCTCGGCATTGAAAAATCTTCATAAACTAAATCACACGTGTATATGTTGACATTTATGAGATATACAGTCAAGAAAATCAAGAGCAATGGTGATATATATGCGGATTAGACACCAAAAATAAACACTCAAAAAATGGCTACAATTTAAGGAATGTGTTTAGTTACGGCATCAGATTCCCAATTGATGGAGAAAGGTCTGGTGGCAAGAAAAGCTGCTTCCAGGAGGTTGTCAAGTGTTTTCGCTTAACGATTCCATTCTTTGGTGGTTGGTTTGGTCCTTTTTCCTGTAACTCGAATCCTAGTACGCTATATCCCATTTTAGTTTTACACCATAGTGAACCTTACGCCTTTTTTACTCTCTAAACGAGGTTCTCAGCATTGAAAAATCTTCGTAAACTTAATCACACGTGTATATGTTGACATTTAAGAGATATAGAGTCAAGAAAATCAAGAGCAATGGTGATATATATGCGGATTTGACACCAAAGAATAAACACTCGAAAAAAGGCTACAATTTAAGGAATGTGTTTAGTGACGGCATCAGATTACTAATTGATGGGGAATGGTTTGGTGGCAAGAAAAGCTGCTTCCAGGAGGTTGTCAAGTGTTTTTGCTCGACGATTCCATTCTTGCTTGGTTGGTTTGGCCCTTGTTCCTGTAACTCGAATCCTAGCGCGGTATATCCCATTTTAGTTTTACACCATTGTGAACCTTACTCCTTTTTTACTCTCTGATCGAGGTTCTCGGCATTGAAAAATCTTCGTAAACTAAATAACACGTGTATATGTTGACATTTAAGAGATATACAGTCAAGAAAATCAAGGGTAATGGTGATATATATGCGGATTAGACACCGAAAAAAACACTCAACAAATGCCTACAATTTATGGAATGTGTTTAGTGACGGCATCAGATTCCTAATTAATGGAGAGACGTCTGGGGGCAAGAAAAGCTGTTTTTAGGAGGTTGTCAAGTGTTTTCGCTCGACGATTCCATTCTTGGGTGGTTGGTTTGGCCCTTGTTCCTGTAACTCGAATCCTAGCCCGGTATATCCCATTTTAATTTTAAACCATTGTGAACCTTACACCTTTTTTACTCTCTGATCGAGGTTCTCAGCGTTGAAAAATCTTCATAAACTAAATCACACGTGTATATGTTGACAATTAAGAGATATACAGTCAAGAAAATCAAGGGCAATGGTGATATATATGCGGATTAGACACCACAAAAAAACACCCAAAAATGGCTACTATTTAAGGAATGTGTTTAGTGACGGCATCAGATTCCTAATTGATGGAGAAAGGTCTGGTGGCAAGAAAAGCTGCTTACAAGAGGTTGTCAAGTGTTTTCGATCGACGATTCCATTCTTGGGTGGTTGGTTTGACCCTTGTTCCTGTAACTAGAATCCTAGCCCGTTATATCCCATTTTAATTTTACTCAACAGTGAACCTTATGCCTTTTTTACTCTCTGATCGAGGTTCTCGGCATTGAAAAATCTTCGTAAACTAAATCACACGCGTATATATTGACATTTAAGAGATATACAGTCAAGAAAATCAAGGGGAATGGTGATATATATGTGGATTAGACACCAAAAAAACACTCAACAAATGGCTACAATTTAAGTAATGTGTTTAGTGACGACATCAGATTCCTAATTGATGGAGAAAGGTCTGGTGGTAAGAAAAGCTGCTTCTAGGAGGTTGTCAAGTGTTTTCGCTCGACGATTCCATTCTTGGATGGTTGGTTTGGCCCTTGTTCCTGTAAGTCGAATCCTAAGCTGGTATATCCCATTTTAATTTTACACCATTGTGAAACTTACGCCTTTTTTACTATATGATCGAGGTTCTCGGCATTGAAAAATTTTCGTAAAACTAAATCACACGTGTATATGTTGACATTTAAGAGATATACAATCAAGAAAATCAAGGGCAATTGTGATATATATGCGGATTAGACACAAAAAAAAAAAAAACACTCAACAAATGGCTACAATTTAAGAAATGTGTTTAGTGACGGCATCAGATTCCTAATTGATGGAGAAAGGCCTTGTGGCAAGAAAAGCTGCTTCTAGGAGGTTGTCAAGTGTTTTCGCTTGACGTTTCCATTCTTGGGCGGTTGGTTTGGCCTTTGTTCCTTTAACTCGAATCCTAGCCCGGTATATTCCATTTTAATTTTACACCATTGTGAACCTTACACCTTTTTTACTCTCTGATCGAGGTTTTCTCGGCAATAAAAAATCTTCGTAAACTAAATCACACGTGTATATGTTGACATTTAAGATATATACAGTTAAGAAAATCAAGGACAATGGTGATATATATGCGGATTAGACACAAAAAAAAACACTCAACAAATGGCTACAATTTAAGGAAAGTGTTTAGTGACGGCATCAGATTCCTAATTGATGGAGAAAGGTCTGGTGGCAAGGTAAGCTGCTTCTAGGAGGTTGTCAAGTGTTTTCGCTCGACGATTCCATTCTTGGGTGGTTGGTTTGGCCTTTGTTTCTATAACTCGAATCCTAGCTCGGTATATCCCATTTTATTTTTACACCATTGTGAACCTTACGCCTTTTTTACTCTCTGATCGAGTTCTTGGCATTGAAAAATCTTCGTAAACTAGATCACACGTGTATATGTTGACAAAATCAGAGATATACAGTCAAGAAAATCAAGGGCAATGGTGATATATATGCGGATTAGACACAAAAAAAAAACACTCAACAAATGGCTACAATTTAAGGAATGTGTTTAGTGACGACATCAGATTTTTAATTGATGGAGAAAGGTCTGGTGTCAAGAAAACCTGCTTCTAGGAGGTTGTCAAGTGTTTTCGCTCTACGATTCCATTCTTGGGTGGTTGGTTTGGCCCTTGTTCCTGTAACTCGAATCTTAGCCCGGTATATCCCATTTTAATTTTACACCATTGTGAACCTTACGCCCTTTTTACTCTCTGATCGAGGTTCTCGGCATTGAAAAATCTTCGTAAACTAAATCACACGTGTATATGTTGACATTTAAGAGATATACAGTCAAGAAAATCAAGGGCAATTGTGATATATATATGCGGATTAGACACAAAATAAAAAACACTCAACAAATGGCTACAATTTAAGGAATGTGTTTAATGACGGCATCAGATTCCTAATTGATGGATAAAGGTCTGGTGGGAAGAAAAGCTGCTTCTAGGAGGTTGTCAAGTGTTTTCGCTCGACGATTCCATTCTTGGGTGGTTGGTTTGGCCTTTGTTCCTTTAACTCGAATCCTAGCCCGGTATATCCCATTTTAATTTTACACCATTGTGAACCTTACGCCTTTTTTACTCTCTGATCGAGGTTCTCGGCATTGAAAAATCTTCGTAAACTAAATCACACGTGTATATGTTGGCATTTAAGAGATATACAGTCAAGAAAATCAAGGACAATGGTGTTATATATGTGGATTAGACACAAAAAAAAAAACACTCAACAAATGGCTACAATTTAAGGAAAGTGTTTAGTGACGGCATCAGATTCATAATTGATGGAGAAAGGTCTGGTGGCAAGGTAAGCTGCTTCTAGGAGGTTGTCAAGTGTTTTCGCTCGACGATTCCATTCTTGGGTGGTTGGTTTGGCCCTTGTTCCTATAATTCGAATCCTAGCCAGGTATATCCCATTTTAATTTTACACCATTGTGAACCTTACGCCTTTTTTACTCTCTGATCGAGTTCTTGGCATTGAAAAATCTTCGTAAGGTAGATCACACGTGTATATGTTGACATTTAAGAGATATACAGTCAAGAAAATCAAGGACTATGGTGATATATATACGGATTAGACACAAAAAAACACTCAACAAATGGCTACAACTTAAGGAATGTGTTTAGTGACGGCATCAGATTTCTAATTGATGGAGAAAGGTCTGGTGGCAAGAAAAGCTGCTTCTAGGAGGTTGTCAAGTGTTTTCGCACGACGATTCCATTCTTGGGTGGTTGGTTTGGCCCTTGTTCCTGTAACTCGAATCTTAGCCCGGTATATCCCATTTTAATTTTACACCGTTGTGAACCTTACGCCTTTTTTACTTTCTGATCGAGGTTCTCGGCATTGAAAAATCTTCGTAAACTAAATCACACGTATATATGTTGACATTTAAGAGATATACAGTCATGAAAAATCAAGGGCAATGGTGATATATATGCGGATTAGACACCAAAAAAACCACTCAACAAATGGCTACAATTTCAGGAATGTGTTTACTGACGGCATCAGATTCCTAATTGATGGAGAATGGTCTGGTGGCAAGAAAAGCTGCTTCTAGGTGGGTTGTCAAGTGTTCACGCTCGACGATTCCATCCTTGGGTAGTTGGTTTGTCCCTTGTTACTGTAACTCGAATCCTAGCCCGGTATATCCCATTTTAATTTTACACCATTGTGAACCTTACGCCTTTTTTACTCTCTGATCGAGGTTCTCAGCCTTGAAAAATATTTGTGAACTAAATCACACGTGTATATGTTGACATTTGAGAGATATACAGTCAAGAAAATCAAGGGCAATGATGATATATATGCGGATTAGACACAAAAAAAAAAACACACAACAAATGGCTACAATTTAAGGAATGTGTTTAGTGACGGCGTCAGATTCCTAATGGATGGAGAAAGGTCTGGTGGCAAGAAAAGCTGCTTCTAGGAGGTTGTCAAGTTTTTTCGCTCGACGATTCGATTTTTGGGTGGTTCGTTTGGCCCTTGTTCCTGTATCCCGAATCCTAGCCCGGTATATCCCATTTTAATTTACACCATTGTGAACCTTACGGCTTTTTTTACTCTCTGATCGAGGTTCTCGGCATTGAAAAATCTTCGTTAACTTAACCACACGTGTATATGTTGACATTTAAGAGATATACATTCATGAAAAATCAAGGGCAATGGTGATATATATGCGGTTTAGACACCAAAAAAACACTCAACAAATGGCTACAATTTAAGAAATGTGTTTAGTGACGGCATCAGATTACTAATTGATGGAAAAAGGTCTGGTAGCAAGAAAAGCTGCTTCTAGGAGGTTGTCAAGTGTTTTCGCTTGACGATTCCATTCTTGGGTGGTTGGTTTGGCCCTTGTTCCTGTAACTCGAATCCTAGCCCGGTATATCTCATTTTAATTTTACACCATTGTGAACCTTACGCCTTTTTTACTCTTTGATCGAGGTTCTCGGCATTGAAAAATCTTCGTAAACTAAATCACACGTGCATATGTTGACATTTAAGAGATATACAGTCAAGAAAATCAAAGGCGATGGTGATATATATGCGGATTAGACACAATAAAAAACACTCAACAAATGGCTACAATTTATGCAATGTGTTTAGTGACGGCATCAGATTCCTAATTGATGTAGAAAGGTCTGGTGGCAAGAAAAGCTGCTTCTAGGAGGTTGTCAAGTTTTTTCTCTCGACGATTCCATTCTTGGGTGGTTGGTTTGGCCCTTGTTCCTGTAACTCGAAACCTAGCCCGGTATATCCCATTTTAATTTTACACCATTGTGAACCTTACGCCTTTTTTACTCTCTGATCGAGGTTCTCGGCATTGAAAAATCTTCGTAAACTAAGTCACACGTGTATATGTTGACATTTAAGAGATATACATTAAAAAAAATCAAGGGCAATGGTGAAATATATGCGGATTAGACACCAAAAAAACACTCAACAAACGGCTACAAGTTAAGGAATGTGTTTAGTGACGGCATCAGATTTCTAATTGATTGAGAAAGGTCTGGTGGCAAGAAAAGCAGCTTCTAGGAGGTTGTCAAGTGTTTTCGCTCGACGATTACATTCTTGGGTGGTTGGTTTGGCCCTTGTTCCTGTAACTCGAATCCTAGCCCGGCATAGCCCATTTTAATTTTACACCATTGTGAACCTTACGCCTTTTTTACTCTCTGATCAAGGTTCTCGGCATTGAAAAATCTTCGTAAACTAAATCACACGTGTATATTTTGACATTTAAGAGATATACAGTCAAGAAAATCAAGGGCAATGGTGATATATATGCGGATTAGACACAAAAAAAAAAAACACTCAACAAATGGCTACAATTTAAGGAATTTGTTTAGTGACGGCATCAGATTCCTAATTGTTGGAGAAAGTTCTGGTGGCTAGAAAAGATGCTTCTAGGAGGTTGTCAAGTGTTTTCCTTCGACGAATCCATTCTTGGGTGGTCGGTTTGGCTCCTGTTCCTGTAACTCGAATCCTAGCCCGGTATATCCCCATTTTAATTTTACACCATTGTGAACCTTACGCCTTTTTTACTATCTGATCGAGGTTCTCGGCAAATGAAAATCTTCGTAATCTAAATCACACGTGTATATGTTGACATTTAATAGAAATACAGTCAAGAAAATCAAGGGCAATAGTGATATATATGCGGATTAGACACCAAAAAAACACTCAACAAATGGCTACAATTTAAGGAATGTGTTTAGTGATGGCATCAGAGTCTTAATTGTTGGAGAAAGGTCTGGGGGCAAGAAAAGCTGCTTCTAGGAGGTTGTCAAGTGTTTTCGCTAGACGATTCCATTCTTGGGTGGTTGGTTTGGCCCATGTTTCTGTAACTCGAATCCTAGCCCGGTATATCCCATTTTAATTTTACACCATTGTGAACCTTACGCCTTTTTTACTCTCTGATCGAGGTTCTCGGCATTGAAAAATATTCGTAAACTAAATCACACGTGTATATGTTGACATTTAAGAGATATACAGTCAAGAAAATCAAGGGGAATGGTGATATATATGCGGATTAGACACAAAAAAAAACACTCAACAAATGGCTACAATTTAAGGAATGTCCTTAGTGACGGCACCAGATTCCTAATTGATGGAGAAAGGTCTGGTGGCAAGAAAAGCTGCTTCTAGGAGGTTGTCAAGTGTTTTCGCTCGACGATTCCATTCTTGGGTGGTTGGTTTGGCCCTTGTTCCTATAACTCGAATCCTAACCCGATATATCCCATTTTAATCTTACACCATTGTGAACCTTACACCTTTTTTACTCTCTGATCGAGGTTCTCGACATTGAAAAATCTTCGTAAACTAAATCACACGTGTATATGTTGACATTTAAGAGATATACAGTCAAGAAAATCAAGGGCAATGGGGATATATATGCGTATTAGACACAAAAAAAAACACTCAACAAATGGCTACAATTTAAGGAATGTGTTTAGTGACGGCATTAGATTCCTAATTGATGGAGAAAGGTCTGGGGGCAAGAAAAGCTGCTTCTAGGAGGTTGTCAAGTGTTATCGCTCGACGATTCTATTCTTGGGTGGTTGGTTTGGCCCTTGTTCCTGTAACTCGAATCCTAGCCCAGTATATCCCATTTTAATTTTACACCATTGTGAACGTTACGCCTTTTTTACTCTCTGATCGAGGTTCTCAGAATTGAAAAATCTTCGTAAACTAAATCACACGTGTATATGTTGACATTTAAGAGTTATACAGTCAAGTAAATCAAGGGAAATGGAGATATATATGCGGATTAGACACCAAAAAAACACTCAACAAATGGCTACAATTTAAGGAATGTGTTTAGTGACAGCATCAGATTCCTAATTGATGGAGAAAGGTCTCGTGGCAATAAAAGCTGCTTCTAGGAGGTTGTCAAGTGTTTTCGCTCGACGATTCCATTCTTGGGTGGTTGGTTTGGCCCTTGTTTCTGTAACTCGAATCCTAACCCAGTATATCCCATTTTAATTTTACAACATTGTGAACGTTACGCCTTTTTTACTCTCTGATCGAGGTTCTCGGAATTGAAAAATCTTCGTAAACTAAATCACACGTGTATATGTTGACATTTAAGAGATATACAGTCAAGTAAATCAGGGGCAATGGTGATATATATGCGGATTAGACACCAAAAAAAAAACACTCAACAAATGGCTACAATTTAAGGAATGTGTTTAGTGACAGCATCAGATTCCTAATTGATGGAGAAAGGTCTCGTGGCAAGAAAAGCTGCCTCTAGGAGGTTGTCAAGTGTTTTCGCTCGACGATTCCATTCTTGGGTGGTTGGTTTGGCCCTTGTTCCCGTAACTCGAATCCTAGCCCGGTATATCCCATTTTAATTTTACACCATTGTCAACCTTACGCCTTTTTTAATCTCTGATCGAGGTTCTCGGCATTGAAAAATCCGGGTAAACTAAATCACACGTGTATATGTTGACATTTTAGAGATATACAGTCAAGAAAATCAAGGGAAATGGTGATTTATATATGCGGATTACACACAAAAAAAAACACTCAACAAATGGCTACAATTTAAGGAATGTGTTTAGTGACGGCATCAGATTCCTAATTGATGTAGATATGTCTGGTGGTAAGAAAAACTGCTTCTAGGAGGTTGTCAAGTGTTTTCGCTCGACGATTCCATTCTTGGGTGGTTGGTTTGGCCCCTTGTTCCTGTAACTCGATTCCTAGCCTGGTATATCCCATTTTAATTTTTCACCATTGTGAACCTTAAGCCTTTTTTACTCCCTGGTCGAGGTTCTCGGCATTGAAAAATCTTCGTAAACTAAATCACACGTGTATATGTTGACATTTTAGAGATATACAATCGAGAAAATCAAGGCAAATGGTGATATATATGCGGATTAGACACAAAAAAAAACACTCAACAAATGGCTACAATTTAAGGAATGTGTTTAGTGACGGCATCAGATTCCTAATTGATGGAGAAATGTCTGGTGGCAAGAAAAGCTGCTTCTAGGAAGTTGTCAAGTGTTTTCGCTCGATGATTCCATTCTTGGGTGGTTGGTTTGGCCCTTGTTTCCGTAACTCGAATCCTAGCCCGGTATATCCCATTTAAATTTTACACCATTGTGAACCTTACGCCTTTTTTACTCTTTGATCGAGGTTCTCGGCATTGAAAAATCTTCGTAAACAAAATCACACGTGTATATATTGTCATTTAAGAGATATACAGTCAAGAAAATCAAGGGCAATGATGATATATATGCGGATTAGACACAAAAAAAAAACACTTAACAAATGGCTTCAATTTAAGGAATGTGTTTAGTGACGGCATCAGATTCCTAATTGATGGAGAAAGGTCTGGTGGCAAGAAAAGCTGCTTGTAGGAGTTTTTCAAGTGTTTTCGCTCGATGATTCCATTCTTGGGTGGTTGGTTTGGCCCTTGTTCCTGTAACTCGAATCCTAGCCCGGTATATCCCATTTTAATTTTACACCATTGTGAACCTTACGCCTTTTTTACTCTCTGGTCGAGGTTCTCGGCATTAAAAAATCCTCATAAACTAAATCACACGTGTATATGTTGACATTTAAGAGATATGCCGTCAAGAAAATCAAGGGCAATGGTGATATATATGCGGATTAGACACAAAAAAAAAACACTCAACAAATGGCTACAATTTAAAGAATGTGTTTAGTGAAGGCATCAGATTCCTAATTGATGGACAAATGTCTGGTGGCAAGAAAAGCTGCTTCTAGGAGGTTGTCAAGTATTTTCGCTCGACGATTCCATTCTTGGGTGGTTGGTTTGGCCATTGTTCCTGTTACTCGAATCCTAACCCAGTATATCCCATTATAATTTTACACCATTGTGAACCTTACGCCATTTTTACTCTCTGATCGAGGTTCTCGGCATTGAAAAATCTTTGTAAACTAAATTACACATGTACATGTTGACATTTAAGAGATATACAGTCAAGAAAATCTAGGGCAATATTTGCGGATTAGACACAAAAAAAAAACACTCAACAAATGGCTACAATTTAAGGAATGTGTTTAGTGACGGCATCAGATTTCTAATTGATGGAGAAAGGTCGGGTGGCAAGAAAAGCTGCTTCTAGGAGGTTGTCAAATGTTTTCGCTCGATGATTCCATTCTTGGGTGGTTGGTTTGGCCCTTGTTCCTGTAACTCGAATCCTAGCCCGGTATATCTGACGTGACCGTGTCGTCCCGATCAGTCAAAAACCCAATTAAACCTAGGTAGCTAGGGTAAGTCGGGTATCGTATCCACGAAGAGCAGGTGGTCAGTATCGCACGACCCGTTCGATTAGTTAGACTATTTACAAACAATGTACAACGTGATTATGAAGTTTGCTAATTTTATTTGTTCAACTGATTTGAAAATAAATCGGAGTGAACCGACAATGGGTATTGTCTAAAACACTTTTGATTAACTAAAATTGCAACTAAAATGCTAACTAGAAAGTTGAAACAAGAAATGAGAATACGGATCACACCCGGTTTGATAATTGCCAACCTAGGGTTTCTACAAATTTTAGATTCAACTCAATTGCATACGATTAGCGGATTTAGTGTACCGTGACTTAGGTGCCAATAACTATCAACGTTTTGAAAAATGGACAAGAATGCACTTTGTAATCAACACAAGTAAAACCTAACCACGACAATGCATAACTACACATAACCATTTCGTAAAGTCATAACTTTTAACATCGTTCGACAATTTACGAATACGAAACAAATGTAAACTATTGTCAATGGTTTCAAAAATCAAACACAATTTGTCACAAAGTTGAAGCAAGAAACAATTCGAAACCCTAAATTAAACAACTACCTATACCGGGGTGAAACCGAGGAGACTAGCCGTTCATAGTCGAAGAAGCACGATCACCGGAGGATGAACACGAACCCCGAACCATAATCTTCAAGTCTTGAGGAGAGGTGGAAGTTAGGGTTTGAAGATGAAGGTGGAAGAGGATGATGGTGATGGTAATGATGGAGATGGTGATTTGATTAGGGTTAGGATGAAGATGGTGTTAGTGTTGGTGTTAGGATTGATTAGGGATGAATTGGATGATCAAGAATGGTTCCAAGGAGGTGTTTTTACCTCCCAAGGTTCGTAACCCCCGAAAAATGGTCAAACAAAACGTTATAACTCGTCAAAGATCAACAAGAAACAAGATTTCGCGACTCAGCAAACGGAGGCCCGTCGCCGACGGCCATAGGGGCGTCCCCGACGGCCTCTGGTTTTGCCGGTTTTGTCCGAAACTGTTTTCTTCATAACTTCTTCGTTATAGCTCCGTTTTAATCACCGTTTTCGCCCACGTTCTCGTAATTCAGCCCTCTATCATGCCATCTTCCAATATATTCAGTTTAAATCCATTAACATTCCACAAAACACATCCAATCTTCGTGATTAACCCGGTTTTGTTCATTTCACATCCCCGGTTGATCCGATTTGCGTCTCGGTGCTCCGTTTAGCTCCCGATTAGCTCCTTAAACTCTTTTAGACCTGTAAAACACAAATCCCATTAAAAGTAGGCTATTCAAGATTAAAAGCTATGTAAAAACATCAACTTAAGCACAAACGATCACCGGTTTTCGACCACGTATCACATCCCCACACTTGTATTTTGCTTGCCCTCAAGCAAATATGTTTTTCACTTTCACGTGGGTCGAACGAGAAACACACATCCCATTCCCGGGACTAAGGTTAAGGTTTAATGTCATACCCGGTTCAACTTTTTACACTTTTCGAAATATCTAATGGTAAAGTGAATAATCACATATAAAATGGTTATCCAAGATTAACCCGCCCTTGAAACTAATAAATCATGCATATCCCTCACAATGTTCTCTCCACTCGGTTTTAGAATTGGCTAATAGATAATGAATTAGCAATTTTCAAGTAATCACTCAAAACCGATTAGAACACGTACCCGCATAGGCTTGCGACTCAATCATTCTCCACCACCGAACACAAATACTAAGCACAAGTCATAAGGTCTTTGGAGGGTTGTAACGGGGCTAGGTTAAGGGTATGGAATAGGAATATTTTTTTTTAAGTGGCTAAGGTGATGAAAAATTCGATTTTTATTACAAACGACTACTCTAAACAAAACAAAACAACACTATAAACATCAACTATAAGGCAACAACTTTAGCCTTTTATTCAACAACTACTAACTTCATATTTTTGTATTTTTCTCAACATTTTCTGATTTTTTTTTGCATAAGTAAATCACAACTATACAAACATATACTCCTATGATCAAATTTTTATCACACGGGTTTAAAAAGAAAAGGTTTAATGGTTGTGGGCTAAATGGGTTGGTCAAACGAAAGGATTAGGCTCAAAGTGGGCGACTAGGGGATTTATTTGGGTAAGGATGGATAAATGGTATTAAAGAAAAAGGGTTTACCTAATGCCTTAATCATTCTCATGCTTGTATTCGGTCTATGGTCTCGAACGTATCAAAAGTTGCAAGTTCTACAATACTCGACTAATGGTCCACTCAAACAAAGAACATGTAAATGTAAATCTATGATATAAAAGTGGCTCAAAACCTCACGTATAAGGGTTTGATATGTGATATGCATAAAATGCTAGTTCCTTAGGCGAATTATTCCCAAATAACCACCCGCTAAATACCCGTCATGCTATTAATTTGAACTTGACCATGACAAAAGACCAAATGGGTTGTGCCATCCCTCGTTAACTTAGTTACTTGTACTTTTTAGATTGCTTCAAACAAAGACGTTTTGAAAAATTTTTGAAAATTTTCCCCCATCCCCACACTTGAGGTCAACATTGTCCTCAATGTGTAGTGTTTAAATGAACGGGTCAAAATTGAAAACTTTTACTAACTCCCCCATCCCCACACTTGAGGCAAACATTGTCCTCAATGTGTGAGAACTAGAGTTTTTAAATCGCACAAGGGATGTGACACGGCTAACCTCCCCAAAATTTCACCCCCGGAAATAAAATACAAAATACAATCCACTTATTTGCTAACTAAAAATCAAAAGTAAAAAAAAAAAAACGTATGCACCTGATTTTTGAGCTCATTCCTCGTGTGCTCTTCATCCTTCAACAAAATGGTCGTCTCGCGAACACGGTGTACCTACAAATCTCAACCATTGTGTAGAAGCATGCTTCTCACAACCATTAAAATTTATTAGCTACCTAGTTCTACCACTTTTATGAAAATATTACCAAGTCATACATTAATTTACTTTGATTAGGTGGAAAAATAATTTACAACAATAACAAGCCTAACTCACTTTCGTAGGAATCACGGTTGCATTTAGCATATGCAACAAGCCCTTTTAAACCCCCCAATAGCTTAGGAGGACGAGAGGTCTCGTGAGGGTTATATAGGGAACACACCCACAACGTTCATTTAACTAAGAAAACAAAATAAAACGAAAATAATACAAACTCTACAATAATCATACCTGATTTACCTCTCATGGTGGTCGAAGTGCACATTTGCCTACCGAGTTTCCAACATACGCTCGGTAGTTGGCATGCCAAATCCACTCTCTTTTTCTTCTATTCGGCATGCGTAATGTACAACTTCGGGGTCGCTTCTTACCAAACCGGCTAATGTCTTGCAACGCTACCCTTCGAATCCTTATACCCGAACCATCATCCCCAACTTTGTTGGTTGGAGTGATAAGTATGGGAGAAGGATAGGCATGAATGTGGGCTTCTTTCGGATCCGATTCGTCTTGCGGTGTCATGTCTTCCGCTCGGTTCAAACATTCGATTACTTGCTCCGGAAGTTCCATAACCTCTTCCACCACATCACCATTCACCATTATATCACTAGCCAACACCTCTTGATCTCGTTTAAGTTGAGCAAATTCTTCGGCGAGTTGACTCACTTTCTTTGCCAAGGCTTCATTAGCTTTATCCTTCGCCTCAAGTTCCTTCTTCAGTTCCATCTTAATCTCTTGATTTGAAATAATGATAGCATTCATGATTGCATCGAGCTTGGATCTTGTTGAATCTTGAGGTTCCTCGTATGCCGGTTGAGGGTATTCATAATAATAATCGTCATACTCCTCCTGGTAACTTGGGAAACGTGGCATCTAGGGTTCATAACTATCATAATCCCATTTTGGCTCATAATTGTTGTTGACATTTGACTGATAGTATCCCTGATATGAAGGTGGCTTGTAACCGGACTTTATTTTTTCTTTCCAAAACACTGGATCTTTCCAAAACACTGGGCAATCTTCATGTATGTGAACTTTGCCACAACAAGGGCATGACCGGTAAGCTTCGCTTTCTTGCTCTGGTGGTGGAGGTGGTCTAGTGTATGGATAATGTGAGGATGGACCATTGAAATCTTCATAATCCGCCCTCCTATAATCATACAATCCGCTGAGGTAGTCTTCCCGATCCTTGTTGGCTTGAACTTTTTCGTAGACAACAGAGCAATCCTCTAAATAATGCTCTCCGCTTCCGCAACACTCACACGGATCATCATCTACCCAATTCATATCGAAAGATGATACCTGCAAAACATGTACCTGCACAAACAAGCTCGACCACCCAAAGTAAAATCACGAATATACAAGAAAGAAAAACTAAACTAAAATCGAACAAGCAATGAAATACTAAGCGCACTAGCTCCCCGACAACGGCGCCATTTTGACGTGACCGTGTCGTCCCGATCAGTCAAAAACCCAATTAAACCAAGGTAGCTAGGGTAAGTCGGGTATCAAATCCATGAAGAGCAGGTGGTCAGCATCGCACGACCCGTTCGATTAGTTAGACTATTTACAAACAATGTACAACGTGATTATGAAGTTTGCTAATTTTATTTGTTCAATTGATTTGAAAATAAATCGGAGAGAACCGACAATGGGTATTGTCTAAAACACTTTTGATTAACTAAAATTGCAACTAAAATGCTAACTAGAAAGTTGAAACAAGAAATGAGAATACGGATCACACCCGGTTCGATAATTGCCAACCTAGGGTTTCTACAAATTTTAGATTCAACTCAATTGCATACGATTAGCGGATTTAGTGTACCGTGACTTAGGTGCCAATAACTATCAACGTTTCGAAAAACGGACAAGAATGCACTTTGTAATCAACACAAGTAAAACCTAACCACGACAATGCATAACTACACATAACCATTTCGTAAAGTCATAACTTTTAACATCGTTCGACAATTTACGAATACGAAACAAATGTAAACTATTGTCAATGGTTTCAAAAATCAAACATAATTTGTCACAAAGTTGAAGCAAGAAACAATTCGAAACCCTAAATTAAACAACTACCTATACCGGGGTGAAACCGAGGAGACTAGCCGTTCATAGTCGAAGAAGCACGATCACCGGATGATGAACACGAACCCCGAACCATAATCTTCAAGTCTTGAGGAGAGGTGGAAGTTAGGGTTTGAAGATGAAGGTGGAAGAGGATGATGGTGATGGTAATGATGGAATGATGGAGATGGTGATTTAATTAGGGTTAGGATGAAGATGGTGTTAGTAGTGGTGTTAGGATTGATTAAGGATGAATTGGATGATCAAGAATGGTTCCAAGGAGGTGTTTTTACCTCCCAAGGTTCGTAACCCCCGAAAAATGGTCAAACAAAACGTTATAACTCGTCAAAGATCAACAAGAAACAAGATTTCGCGACTCAGCAAACGGAGGCCCGTCGCCGACGGCCATAGGGGCGTCCCCGACGGCCTCTGGTTTTGCCGGGTTTGTCCGTAACTGTTTTCTTCATAACTTCTTCGTTATAGCTCCGTTATACTCACCGTTTTCGCCCACGTTCTCGTAATTCAGCCCTCTATCATGCCATCTTCCAATATATTCATTTTAAATCCATTAACATTCCACAAAACACATCCAATCTTCGTGATTAACCTGGTTTAGTTCATTTCACATCCCCGGTTGATCCGATTCGCGTCCCGGTGCTCCGTTTAGCTCCCGATTAGCTCCTTAAACTCTTTTAGACCTGTAAAACAAATATCCCATTAAAAGTAGGCTATTCAAGATTAAAAGCTATGTAAAAACATCAACTTAAGCACAAACGATCACCGGTTTTCGACCACGTATCAATATCCCATTTTAATTTTACACCATTGTGAACCTTACGCCTTTTTTACTCTCTGATCGAGGTTCTCGGCATTGAAAAATCTTCGTAAACTAAATCACACGTGTATATGTTGACATTTAAGAGATATACAGTCAAGAAAATCAAGGGCAATGGTGATACATATGCGGATTAGACACAAAAAAAACACTCAACAAATGGCTACAATTTAAGAAATGTGTTTGGTGACGGCATCAGATTCTTAATTGATGGAGAAAGGTCTGGTGGCAAGAAAAGCTGCTTCTAGGAGGTTCTCAAGTGTTTTCGCTCGACGATTCCATTCTTCGGTGGTTAGTTTGGCCCTTGTTCCTGTAACTCGAATCCTATCCCAGTACATCCCATTTTAATTTTACACCATTGTGAATCTTATGCCATTTTTACACTCTGAACGAGGCTCTCGGCGTTGAAAAATCTTCGTAACTTAAATCACACGTGTTTATGTTGACATTAAAGAGATATACAGTCAAGAAAATCAAGGGCGATGGTGATATATATGCGGATTAGACACAAAAAAAAAACACTCAACAAATCGCTACAATTTAAAGATTGTGTTTAGTGACGGCATCAGATTCCTAATTGATGGAGAAAGGTCTGGTGGCAAGAAAAGCTGCTTCTAGGAGGTTGTCAAGTGTTTTCGCTCGACGATTCCATTCTTGGGTGGTTGGTTTGGCCCTTGTTCCTATAACTCAGCTCCTAGCCCGGTATATCCCATTTTAATTTTACACCATTGTGAACCTTACGCCTTTTTTATTCTCAGATCGAGGTTCTCGGCATTGAAAAATCTTCATAAACTAAATCACACGTGTATATATTGACATTTAAGAGATATGCAGTCAAGAAAATCAAGGGCAATGATGATATATATGCGGATTAGACACAAAAAAACACTTAACAAATGGCTACAATTTAAGGAATGTGTTTAGTGACGGCATTAGATTCCTAATTGATGGAGAAAGGTCTGGTGGCAAGAAAAGCTGCTTCTAGTAGGTTGTCAAGTGTTTTCGCTCGACGATTCCATTCTTGGGTGGTTGGTTTGGTCCTTGTTCCTGTAACTCGAATCCTAGCCCAGTATATCCCATTTTAATTTTACACCATTGTGAATGTTACGCCTTTTTTACTCTTTGATCGAGGTTCTCGGAATTGAAAAATCTTCGTAAACTAAATCACACGTGTATATGTTGACATTTAAGAGATATAAAGTCAAGAAAATCAAGGGCAATGGTGATATATATGCGGATTAGACAAAAAAAAACACACAACAAATGGCTACAATTTAAGGAATGTGTTTAGTGACAGCATCAGATTCCTAATTGATGGAGAAAGGTCCGGTGGCAAGAAAAGCTTCTTCTAGGAGGTTGTCAAGTGTTTTCGCTCGACGATTCCATTCTTGGGTGGTTGGTTTGGCCCTTGTTCCCGTAACTCGAATCCTAACCCGGTATATCACATTTTAATTTTATACCATTGTGAAACTTACGCCTTTTTTACTCTCTGATCGAGGTTCTCGGCATTGAAAAATCTTGGTAAACTAAATCACACGTGTATATGTTGACATTTTTGAGATATACATTCAAGAAAATCAAGAGAAATGGTGATATATATGCGGTTTAGACACACAAAAAAACATTCAACAAATGTCTACAATTTAAGGAATGTGTTTAGTGATGGCATCAGATTCCTAATTGATAGAGAAATGTCTGGGGACAAGAAAAGCTGCTTTTAGGAGGTTGTCAAGTGTTTTCGCTCGACGATTCCATTCTTGGGTGGTTGGTTTGGCCCCTTGTTGCTGTAACTCGAATCCTAGCCCGGTATATCCCATTTTAATTTTACACCATTGTGAACCTTACGCCTTTTTTACTCTCTAATCGAGGTTCTCGGCATTGAAAAATCTTCGTAAACTAAATCACACGTGTAAAGGTTGACATTTAAGAGATATACAGTCAAGAAAATCAAGGGAAATGGTGATATATATGCGGATTAGACACAAAAAAAAACACCCAACAAATGGCTACAATTTCAGGAATGTGTTTAGTGACGGCATCAGATTTCTAATTGATGGAGAAAGGTCGGGTGGCAAGAAAAGCTGCTTCTAGGAGGCTGTCAAGTGTTTTCGCTCGATGATTCCATTCTTGGGTGGTTGGTTTGGCCCTTGTTCCTGTAACTCGAATCCTAGCCCGGTATATCCCATTTTAATTTTACACCATTGTGAACCTTACGCCTATTTTACTCTCTGATAGAGGTTCTCGGCATTGAAAAATCTTCGTAAACTAAATCACACGTGTATATGTTGACATTTAAGAGATATACAGTCAAGAAAATCAAGGGCAATGGTGATACATATGCGGATTATAAACAAAAAAAAAACACTCAACAAATGGCTACAATTTAAGGAATGTGTTTGGTGATGGCATCAGATTCCTAATTGATGGAGAAAGGTCTGGTGGCAAGAAAAGCTGCTTCTAGGAGGTTCTCAAGTGTTTTCGCTCGACGATTCCATTCTTTGGTGGTTAGTTTGGCCCTTGTTCCTGTAACTCGAATCCTAGCCTAGTATATCCCATTTTAATTTTACACCATTGTGAACCTTACGCCTTTTTTACACTCTGATCGAGGTTCTCGGCGTTGAAAAATCTTCGTAAACTAAATCACACGTGTATATGTTGACATTTAAGAGATATACAGTCAAGAAAATCAAGGGCGATGGTGATATATATGCGGATTAGACACAAAAAAAAACACTCAACAAATCGCTACAATTTAAAGAATGTGTTTAGTGACGACATCAGATTACTAATTGATGGAGAAAGGTCCAGTGGCAAGAAAAGCTGCTTCTAGGAGGTTGTCAAGTGTTTTCGCTCGACGATTCCATTCTTGGGTGGTTGGTTTGCCCCTTGTTCCCGTAACTCGAATCCTAACCCGGTATATCACATTTTAATTTTATACCAATGTGAAACTTACGCCTTTTTTACTCTCTGATCGAGGTTCTCGGCATTGAAAAATCTTGGTAAACTAAATCACACGTGTATATGTTGACATTTTAGAGATATACAGTCAAGAAAATCAAGGGAAATGGTGATATATATGCGGTTTAGACACACAAAAAAAAAAACACTCAACAAATGGCTACAATTTAAGGAATGTGTTTAGTGATGGCATAAGATTCCTAATTAATGGAGAAATGTCTCGTGGCAAGAAAAGCTGCTTCTAGGAGGTTGTCAAGTGTTTTCGCTCGACGATTCCATTCTTGGGTGGTTGGTTTGGCCCCTTGTTGCTGTAACTCGAATCCTAGCCCGGTATATCCCATTTTAATTTTACACCATTGTGAACCTTACGCCTTTTTTACTCTCTGATCGAGGTTCTCGGCATTGAAAAATCTTCGTAAACTAAATCACACGTGTAAATGTTGACATGTAAGAGATATACAGTCAAGAAAATCAAGGGCAATGGTGATATATATGCGGATTAGACACCAAAAAAAAAACACTCAACAAATGGCTACAATTTCAGGAATGTGTTTAGTGACGGCATCAGATTTCTAATTGATGGAGAAAGGTCGGGTGGCAAGAAAAGCTGCTTCTAGGAGGTTGTCAAGTGTTTTCTCTCGACGATTCCATTCTTGGGTGGTTGGTTTGGCCCTTGTTCCTGTAACTCGAATCCTAGCCCGGTATATCCCATTTTAATTTTACACCATTATGAACCTTACGCCTATTTTACTCTCTGATCGAGGTTCTCGGCATTAAAAATTTTCGTAAACTAAATCACACGTGTATATGTTGACATTTAAGAGATATACAGTCAAGAAAATCAAGGGCAATGGTGATACATATGCGGATTATAAACCAAAAAACAACACACTCAACAAATGGCTACAATTTAAGGAATGTGTTTGGTGATGGCATCAGATTCCTAATTGATGGAGAAAGGTCTGGTGGCAAGAAAAGCTGCTTCTAGGAGGTTCTCAAGTGTTTTCGCTCGACGATTCCATTCTTCGGTGGTTAATTTGGCCCTTGTTCCTGTAACTCGAATCCTAGCCTAATATATCCCATTTTAATTTTACACCATTGTGAACCTTACACCTTTTTTACACTCTGATCGAGCTTCTCGGCGTTGAAAAATCTTCGTAAACTAAATCACACGTGTATATGTTGACATTTAAGAGATATACAGTCAAGAAAATCAAGGACGATGGTGATATATATGCGGATTAGACACAAAAAAAAACACTCAACAAATCGCTACAATTTAAAGAATGTGTTTAGTGACGGCATCAGATTCCTAATTGATGGAGAAAGGTCTGGTGGCAAGAAAAGATGCTTCTAGGAGGTTGTCAAGTGTTTTCGCTCGACCATTCCATTCTTGGGTGGTTGGTTTGGTCCTTGTTCCTGTAACTCGAATCCTAGCCCATTATATCCCATTTTAATTTTACACCATTGGGATCGTTACGCCTTTTTTACTCTCTGATCGAGGTTCTCGGAATTGAAAAATCTTCGTAAACTAAATCACACGTGTATATTTTGACATTTAAGAGATATACAGTCAAGAAATTAAAGGGCAATGGTGATATATATGCGGATTAGACACAAAAAAAAAAAACACTCCACAAATGGCTACAATTTAACGAATGTGTTTAGTGACCGCATCAGATTCCTAATTGATAGAGAAAGGTCTGGTGGCAAGAAAAGCTGATTCTAGGAGGATGTTAAGTGTTTTCGCTCGACGATTCCATTCTTGGGTGGTTGGTTTACCCTTGTTCCCGTAACTCGAATCCTAACCCGGTATATCCCATTTTAATTTTATACCATTGTGAAACTTACGCCTTTTTTACTCTCCGATCGAGGTTATCGGCATTGCAAAATCTTGGTAAACTAAATCACACGTGTATATGTTGACATTTTAGAGATATATATGCGGATTAGACACAAAAAAAAAACACTCAACAAATGGCTACAATTTAAGGAATGTGTTTAGTGATGGCATCAGATTCCTAATTAATGGAGAAATGTCTGGTGGCAAGAAAAGCTGCTTCTAGGAGGTTGTCAAGTGTTTTCTCTCGACGATTCCATTCTTGGGTGGTTGGTTTAGCCCTTGTTCCTGTAACTCGAATCCTAGCCCGGTATATCCCATTTTAATTTTACACCATTATGAACCTTACGCCTATTTTACTCTCTGATCAAGGTTCTCGGCATTAAAAATTTTCGTAAACTAAATCACACGTGTATATGTTGACATTTAAGAGATATACAGTCAAGAAAATCAAAGGCAATGGTGATACATATGCGGATTATAAACCAAAAAAAAACACACTCAACAAATGGCAACAATTTAAGGAATGTGTTTGGTGATGGCATCAGATTCCTAATTGATGGAGAAAGGTCTGGTGGCAAGAAAAGCTGCTTCTAGGAGGTTCTCAAGTGTTTTCGCTTGACGATTCCATTCTTCGGTGGTTAGTTTGGCCCTTGTTCCTGTAACTCGAATCCTAGCCTAGTATATCCCATTTTAATTTTACACCATTGTGAACCTTACACCCTTTTTACACTCTGATCGAGGTTCTCGGCGTTGAAAAATCTTCGTAAACTAAATCACACGTGTATATGTTGACATTTAAGAGATATACAGTCAAGAAAATCAAGGGCGATGGTGATATATATGCGGATTAGACACAAAAAAAACAGTCAACAAATCGCAACAATTTAAAGAATGTGTTTAGTGACGGCATCAGATTCCTAATTGATGGAGAAAGGTCTGGTGGCATGAAAAGCTGCTTCTAGTAGGTTGTCAACTGTTTTCGCTCGACGATTCCATTCTTGGGTGGTTGGTTTGGCCCTTGTTCCTATAACTCGAATCCTAGCCCGGTATATCCCATTTTAATTTTACACCATTGTGAACCTTACGCCTTTTTTACTCTCAGATCGAGGTTTTCGGCATTGAAAAATCTTCATAAACTAAATCACACGTGTATATATTGACATTTAAGAGATATACAGTCAAGAAAATCAAGGGCAATGGTGATATATATGCGGATTAGACAAAAAAAAACAGTCAACAAATGGCTACAATTTAAGGAATGTGTTTAGTGACGGCATTAGATTCCTAATTTATGGAGAAGGGTCTGGTGGGAAGAAAAGATGCTTCTAGGAGGTTGTCAAGTGTTTTCGCTCGACCATTCCATTCTTGGGTGGTTGGTTTGGTCCTTGTTCCTGTAACTCGAATCCTAGCCCATTATATCCCATTTTAGTTTTACACCATTGGGATCGTTACGCCTTTTTTACTCTCTGATCGAGGTTCTCGGAATTGAAAAATCTTCGTAAACTAAATCACACGTGTATATTTTGACATTTAAGAGATACACAGTCAAGAAATTAAAGGGCAATGGTGATATATATGCGGATTAGACACAAAAAAAAAGAAACACTCCACAAATGGCTACAATTTAACGAATGTGTTTAGTGACCGCATCAGATTCCTAATTGATAGAGAAAGGTCTGGTGGCAAGAAAAGCTGCTTCTAGGAGGTTGTCAAGTGTTTTCGCTCGACGATTCCATTCTAGGGTGGTTGGTTTACCCTTGTTCCCGTAACTCGAATCCTAACCCGGTATATCCCATTTTAATTTTATACCATTGTGAAACTTACGCCTTTTTTACTCTCTGATCGAGGTTATCGGCATTACAAAATCTTGGTAAACTAAATCACACGTGTATATGTTGACATTTTAGAGATATATATGCGGATTAGACACAAAAAAAAAAAAAACACTCAACAAATGGCTACAATTTAAGGAATGTGTTTAGTGATGGCATCAGATTCCTAATTGATGTAGAAATGTCTGGTGGCAAGAAAAGCTGCTTCTAGGAGGTTGTCAAGTGTTTTCGCTCGACGATTCCATTCTTGGGTGGTTGGTTTGGCCCCTTGTTGCTGTAACTCGAATCCTAGCCCGGTATATCCCATTTTAATTTTACACCATTGTGAACCTTACTCCTTTTTTACTCTCTGATCGAGGGTCTCGGCATTGAAAAATATTCGTAAACTAAATCACACGTGTATATGTTGACATTTAAGAGATATACAGTCAAGAAAATCAAGGGCAATGGAGATATATATGCGGATTAGACACAAAAAAAAGCACTCATCAAATGGCTACAATTTAAGGAATATGTTTAGTGACGACATCAGATTACTAATTGATGGAGAAGGGTCTGGTGGCAAGAAAAGCTGGTTCTAGGAGGTTGTCAAGTGTTTTCGCTCAACGATTCCATACTTGGGTGGTTGGTTTGGCCCCTTGTTGCTGTAACTCGAATACTATCCCGCTATATCCCATTTTAATTTTACACCATTGTGAACCTTACGCCTTTTTTACTCTCTGATCGAGTTTATCGGCATTGAAAAATCTTCGTGAACTAAATCACACGTGTATATATTGATATTTAAGAGATATACAGTCAAGAAAATCAAGGGCAATGGTGATATATATGCGGATTAGACACCAAAAAAAACACTCAACAAATGGCTACAATTTAAGGAATGTGTTTAGTGACGGCATTAGATTCCTAATTGATGGAGAAAGGTCTGGTGGCAAGAAAGCTACTTCTAGTAGGTTGTCAAGTGTTTTCGCTCGACGATTCCATTCTTGGGTGGCTGGTGTGGTCCTTGTTTGTTGGTGCATATTTGTGACAACAGCTTAGATTTGGTCTTTGGATATCTTGTAATTAGTAAAACGATAAACAGTTAGCGGGTTTAGCTTTGTTATAGTTAATTAAGAGTGATTGGGCCAAACCAAACCCACATATGGGGATGGTAGGCGAAATGGGCCTAGCCCAAGACCTAGCCCATGTGCAAAGCTTTGTCCTATATAAACAAAGCTTAGCATTAGGGTTTAGGTTAATCTTCTAATCATCTAATCACTCTTGGAGAAAATTCGTGAAAGACAAAGGCTTGGACGGATTAGGATCTTGATTGATTGTAATCGTTGGAAGATAATCAATAAAGATCGGGTTTAAAGTGATTTCGGTGTTCTACTCATTTTCTGTAAAATCTGATCTAGAGGATTCCGCACTCTAGGTTGGATCGACGATTCTGTTGCGATCCGCACGGCTCACGGGACCTACATTGTTCCTGTAACTCGAATCCTAGCCCAGTATTTTCCATTTTAATTTTACACCATTGTGAATGTTACGCCTTTTTTACTCTCTAATCGAGGTTCTCGGAATTGAAAAATCTTCGTAAACTAAATCACACTTGTATATGTTGACATTTAAGAGATATAAAGTCAAGAAAATCAAGGGCAATGGTGATATATATGCGGATTAGACACAAAAAAAAAACACTCAACAAATGGCTACAATTTAAGGAATGTGTTTAGTGACAGCATCAGATTCCTAATTGATGGAGATAGGTATGGGGGCAAGAAAAGCTGCTTCTAGGAGGTTGTCAAGTGTTTTCGCTCGACGATTCCATTCTTGGGTGGTTGGTTTGGCCCTTGTTCCCGTAACTCGAATCCTAACCCGGTATATCCTATTTTAATTTTATACCATTGTGAAACTTACGCCTTTTTTACTCTCTGGTCGAGGTTCTCGGCATTGAAAAATCTTGGTAAAGTAAATCACACGTGTATATGTTGACATTTTAGAGATATACAGTCAAGAAAATCAAGGGAAATGGTGATATATATGCGGTTTAGACAAAAAAAAAACACTCAACAAATGGCTAAAATTTAAGGAATGTGTTTAGTGATGGCATCAGATTCCTAATTGATAGAGAAATGTCTGGTGACAAGAAAAGCTGCTTTTAGGAGGTTGTCAAGTGTTTTCGCTCGACGATTCCATTCTTGGGTGGTTGGTTTGGCCCCTTGTTGCTGTAACTCGAATCCTAGCCCGTTATATCCCATTTTAATTTTACACCATTGTGAACCTTACGCCTTTTTACTCTCTGATCGAGGTTTTCGGCATTGAAAAATATTCGTAAACTAAATCACACGTGTAAATGTTGACATTTAAGAGATATACAGTCAAGAAAATCAAGGGCAATGGTGATATATATGCGGATTAGACACCAAAAAAAAAACACTCAACAAATGGCTACAATTTCAGGAATGTGTTTAGTGACGGCATCAGATTTCTAATTGACGGAGAAAGGTCGGGTGGCAAGAAAAGCTGCTTCTAGGAGGTTGTCAAGTGTTTTCGCTCGATGATTCCATTCTTGGGTGGTTGGTTTGGCCCTTGTTCCTGTAACTCGAATCCTAGCCCGGTATATCCCATTTTAATTTTACACCATTGTGAACCTTACGCCTATTTTACTCTCTGATCGAGGTTCTCGGCATTGAAAAATCTTCGTAAACTAAATCACACGTGTATATGTTGACATTTAAGAGATATACAGTCAAGAAAATCAAGGGCAATGGTGATACATATGCGGATTATAAACAAAAAAAAAACACTAAACAAATGGCTACAATTTAAGGAATGTGTTTGGTGATGGCATCAGATTCCTAATTGATGGAGAAAGGTCTGGTGGCAAGAAAAGCTGCTTCTAGGAGGTTCTCAAGTGTTTTCGCTCGACGATTCCATTCTTCGGTGGTTAGTTTGGCCCTTGTTCCTGTAACTCGAATCCTAGCCTAGTATATCCCATTTTAATTTTACACCATTGTGAACCTTACGCCCTTTTTACACTCTGATCGAGGTTCTCGACGTTGAAAAATCTTCGTAAACAAAATCACACGTGTATATGTTGACATTTAAGAGATATACAGTCAAGAAAATCAAGGGCGATGGTGATATATATGCTGATTAGACACAAAAAAAAAAACTCAACCAATCGCTACAATTAAAAGAATGTGTTTAGTGACGGCATCAGATTCTTAATTGATGGAGAAAGGTCTGGTGGCAAGAAAAGCTGCTTCTAGGTGGTTGTCAAGTGTTTTCGCTCGACGATTCCATTCTTAGGTGGTTGGTTTACCCTTGTTCCCGTAACTCGAATCCTAACCCGGTATATCCCATTTTAATTTTATACCATTGTGAAACTTACGCCTTCTTTACTCTCTGATCGAGGTTCTCGGCATTGCAAAATCTTGGTAAACTAAATCACACGTGTATATGTTGACATTTTAGAGATATACAGTCAAGAAAATCAAGGGAAATGGTGATATATATGCGGATTAGACACAAAAAAAAAAAAACACTCAACAAATGGCTACAATTTAAGGAATGTGTTTAGTGATGGCATCAGATTCCTAATTGATGGAGAAATGTCTGGTGGCAAGAAAAGCTGTTTCTAGGAGGTTGTCAAGTGTTTTCGCTCGACGATTCCATTCTTGGGTGGTTGGTTTGGCCCCTTGTTGCTGTTACTCGAATCCTAGCCCGGTATATCCCATTTTAATTTTACACCATTGTGAACCTTACGCCTTTTTTACTCTCTGATCGCGGGTCTCGGCATTGAAAAATATTCGTAAACTAAATCACACGTGTATATGTTGACATTTAAGAGATATACAGTCAAGAAAATCAAGGGCAATGGATATATATATGCGGATTAGACACCAAAAAAAAGCACTCATCAAATGGCTACAATTTAAGGAATATGTTTAGTGACGACATCAGATTCCTAATTGATGGAGAAGGGTCTGGTGGCAAGAAAAGCTGGTTCTAGGAGGTTGTCAAGTGTTTTCGCTCAACAATTCCATACTTGGGTGGTTGGTTTGGCCCCTTGTTGCTGTAACTCGAATCCTATCCCGGTATATCCCATTTTAATTTTACACCATTGTGAACCTTACGCCTTTTTTACTCTCTGATCGAGTTTATCGGCATTGAAAAATCTTCGTAAACTAAATCACACGTGTATATATTGACATTTAAGAGATATGCAGTCAAGAAAATCAAGGGCAATGGTGATATATATGCGGATTAGACACCAAATAAAAAACACTCAACAAATGACTACAATTTAAGGAATGTGTTTAGTGACGGCATCAGATTCCTAATTGATGGAGAAAGGTCTGGTGGCAAGAAAAGCTGCTTCTAGGTGGTTTGTCAAGTGTTTTCGCTCGACGATTCCATTCTTGGGTGGTTGGTTTGGCCCTTGTTCCTGTAATTCGAATCCTAGCCCGGTATATCCCATTTTAATTTTACACCATTAAGAACCTTAAGCCTATTTTACTCTCTTATCGAGGTTCTCGGAATTGAAAAATCTTCGTAAACTAAATCACCCGTGTATATGTTGACATTTAAGAGATATACCGTCATGAAAATAAAGTGCAATGGTGATATATATGCGGATTAGACACCAAAAATAAAAACACTCAACAAATGGCTTCAATTTAAGGAATGTGTTTAGTGACGGCATCAGATTCCTAATTGATGGAGAAAGGTTTGGTGGCAAGAAAAGCTGCTTCTAGGAGGTTGTCAAGTGTTTTCGCTCGACGATTCCATACTTGGGTGGTTGGTTTGGCCCTTGTTCCTGTAACTCAAATGCTAGCCCGGTATATCCCATTTTAATTTTACACCATTAAGAACCTTACGCCTATTTTACTCTCTTATCAAGGTTCTTGGAATTGAAAAATCTTCGTAAACTAAATCACACGTGTATATGTTGACATTTAAGAGATATACAGTCATGAAAATCAAGGGGAATGGTGATATATATGCGGATTAGACACCAAAAAAAAAAAACTCTCAACAAATGGCTACAATTTAAGGAATGTGTTTAGTGACCGCATCAGATTTCAAATTGATGGAGAAAGGTCTGTTGGCAAGAAAAGCTGCTTCTAAAAGGTTGTCAAGTGTTTTCGATCGACGATTCCATTCTTTGGTGGTTGGTTTGGACCTTGTTCCTGTAACTCGAATCCTAGCCCGGTATATTCCATTTTAATTTTACACTATTGTGAACCTTACGCATTTTTTACTCTCTGATCGAGTTTCTCGGCGTTGAAAAATCTTCGTAAACTAAATCACACGTTAATATGTTGACATTTAAGAGATATATAGTCAATAAAATCAAGGGCAATGGTGATATATATGTGGATTAGACATCAAAAAAACACTCAAAAAATGGCTACAATTTAAGGAATGTGTTTAGTGACGGCATCAGATTCTGAATTGATGGAGAAAGGTCTGGTGGCAAGAAAAGCTGCCTCTAGGAGTTTGTCAAGTGTTTTTGCTCGATGGTTCCATTCTTGGGTGGTTGGTTTGGCCCTTGTTCCTGTAACTCGAATCCTAGCGCGGTATAACCCATTTTAATTTTACCCCATTGTGAACCTTACGTCTGTTTTACTCTCTGATCGTGGTTCTCGGCATTAAAAAATCTTCATAAACTAAATCACACGTGTATATGTTGACATTTAAGAGATATACAGTCAAGAAAATCAAGGGCAATGGTGATATATATGCGGATTAGACACCAAAAAAAACACTCAACAAATGGCTACAATTTAAGGAATGTGTTTAGTGACGGCATCAGATTCCTAATTAATGGACAAAGGTCTGGTGGCAAGAAAAGCTGCTTCTAGGAGGTTGTCAAGTGTTTTCGCTCGACGATTCCATTCTTGGGTAGTTGGTTTGGCCCTTGTTCCTGTAACTCGAATCCTAGCCCGGTATATCCCATTTTAATTTTACACCATTGTGAACCTTACTCCTTTTTTACTATCTGATCGAGGTTCTCGGCATTGAAAAATCTTCGTAAACTATATGACACATGTATATGTTGACATTTTAGAAATATACAGTCAAGAAAATCAAGGGCAATGGTGATATATATATGCGGATTAGACCAAAAAAAAAACACTCAATAAATGGCTACAATTTAAGGAATGTGTTTTGTGACGGCATCAGATTCCTAATTGATGGAGAAAGGTCTGGTGGAAAGAAAAGCTGCTTCTAGGAGGATGTCAAGTGTTTTCGCTCGACGATTCCATTCTTGGGTGGTTGGTTTGGCCCTTGTTCCTGTAAGTCGAATCCTAGCCCGATATATCCCAATTTAATTTTTTACACCATTGTGAACCTTACGCCTTTTTTTACTCTCTGATCGAGGTCCTCGACATTGAAAAATCTTCGTAAACTAAATCACACCTGTATATGTTGACATCTAAGAGATATACAGTCAAGAAAATCAACGGCAATGGTGATATATATGCGGATTAGACACAAAAAAAACATTCAACAAATGACTACAATTTAAGGAATGTGTTTAGCGATGGCATCAGATTCCTAATTGATGGAGAAAGGTCTGGTGGCAAAAAAAGCTGCTTCTAGGAGGTTGTCAAGGGTTTTTGCTCGACGATTTCATTCTTGGGTGGTTGGTTTGGCCCTTGTTCCTGTAACTCGAATCCTAGCCCGATATATCCCATTTTAATTATACACCATTGTGAACCTTACGCCTTTTTTACTCTTTGATAGAGGTTCTCGGAACTGAAAAATCTTCGTAAACTAAATTACACGTGTATATGTTGACATTTAAGTGATATACAGTCAAGAAAATCAAGGGTGATGGTGACATATATGCGGATTAGACACCACAAAAAACAGTCAACAAATGGCTACAATTTAAGGAATGTGTTTAGTGACGGCATCAGATTCCTAATTGATGGAGAAAGGTCTGGTGGCAAGAAAAACTGCTTCTAGGAGGTTGTCAAGTGTTTTCGCTTGACGATTCCATTCTTGGGTGGTTGGTTTGGCCCTTGTTCCTGTAACTCGAATCCTAGCCCAGTATATCCCATTTTAATTTTACACCATTGTGAACCTTACTCCTTTTTTACTCTCTGATCGAGGTTCTCGGCATTGAAAAATCTTCGTAAACTATATGACACGTGTATATGTTGACATTTTACAGATATACAGTCAAGAAAATTAAGGGCAGTGGTGTTATATATGTGGATTAGACACCAAAATAAAAGCACTCAACAAATGGCTACAATTTAAGGAATGTGTTTAGTGACGGCATCAGATTCCTAATTGATGGAGAAAGGTCTGGTGGAAAGAAAAGTTGCTTCTAGGAGGTTGTCAAGTGTTTTTGCTCGACGATTCCATTCTTGGGTGGTTGGTTTGGCCCTTGTTCTTGTAACTCAAATCCTAGCCCGGTATATCCCATTTTAATTTTACACCATTGTGAACCTTACGCCTTTTTTACTTTGTGATCGAGTTTCTCGGCATTGAAAAATATTCGTAAACTAAATCACACGTGTATATGTTGACATTTAAGAGATATACAGTCAAAAAAATCAACGGCAATTGTGATATATATGCGGATTATACACAAAAAAAAAAACTCAACAAATGGCTACAATTTAAAGAATGTGTTTAGTGACGGCATCAGATTCCTAATTGATGGAGAAAGGTCCGGTGGCAAGAAAAGCGGCTTCTAGGAGGTTGTCAAGTGTTTTCGCTCGACGATTCCATTCTTGGGTGGTTGGTTTGGCCCTTGTTCCTGTAACTCGAATCCTAGCCCGGTATATCCCATTTTAATTTTAGACCATTGTGAACCTTACGCCTTTTTACTCTCTGATCGAGGTTCTCGGCATTGAAAAATCTTCGTAAACTAAAAAACACGTGTATATGTTAACATTTAAGAGATATACAGTCAAGAAAATCAAGGGCAATGGTGATATATATGTGGATTAGACACAAAAAAAAAAACACTCAACAAATGACTACAATTTAACGAATGTGTTTTGTGACGCCATCAGATTCCAAATTCATGTAGAAAGGTCTGGTGGCAATAAAAGCTGTTTCTAGGAGGTTGTCAAGTGTTTTCGCTCGGCGATTCCATACTTGGGTGGTTGGTGTGTCCCTTGTTCATGTAACTCGAATCCTAGCTCGGTATATCCCATTTTAATTTTACACCATTGTGAACCTTACGCCTTTTTTACTCTCTGATCGAGGTTCTCGGCATTGAAAAATCTTCGTTAACTAAATCACGCGTGTATATGTTGACATTTAAGAGATATACAGTCAATAAAAACAAGGGCAATGGTGATATATATATATATATGCGGATTAGACACAAAAAAACACTCAATAAATGGCTACAATTTAAGGAATGTGTTTTGTGACTGCATCAGATTCCTAATTGATGGAGAAAAGTCTGGTGGCAAGAAAAGCTGCTTCTAGGAGGTTGTCAAGTGTTTTCGTTCGACGATTCCATTCTTGGGTGATTGGTTTGGCCCTTGTTCACTGTAACTCGAATCCTAGCCCGATATATCCCAATTTAATTTTACACCATTGTGAACCTTACGCCTTTTTTACTCTCTGATCGAGGTTCTCGGCATTGAAAAATCTTCGTAAACTAAATCACACGTGTATATGTTGACATCTAAGAGATATACAGTCAAGAAAATCAAGGGAAATGGTGATATATATGCGGATTTGACACAAAAAAAAACACTCAACAAATGACTACAATTTAAGGAATGTGTTTAGTGACGACATCGGATTCCTAATTGATGGAGAAAGGTCATATGGCAAAAAAAGCTGCTTCTAGGAGGTTGTCAAGTGTTTTCGCTCGACGATTCCATTCTTGGGTGGTTGGTTTGGCCCTTGTTCCTGTAACTCGAATCCTAGCCCGATATATCCCATTTTAATTTTACACTATTGTGAACCTTACGCCTTTTTTACTCTCTGATCGAGGTTCTCGGAATTGAAAAATCTTCGAAAACTAAATCACACGTGTATATGTTGACATTTAAGAGATATACAGTCAAGAAAATCAAGGGTGATGGTGTCATATATGCGGATTAGACACCACAAAACAACAGTCAACAAATGGCTACAATTTAAGGAATGTGTTTAGTGACGGCATCAGATTCCTAATTGATGGAGAAATGTCTGGTGGCAAGAAAAGCTGCTTCTAGGAGGTTGTCAAGTGTTTTCGCTTGACGATTCCATTCTTGGGTGGTTGGTTTGGCCCTTGTTCCTGTAACTCGAATCCTAGCCCGATATATCCCATTTTAATTTTACACCATTGTGAACCTTACGCCTTTTTTACTCTCTGATTGTGGTTCTCGGCTTTGAAAAATCTTCGTAAACTAAATCACACGTTTATATGTTGACATTTAAGAGATATACAGTCAAGAAAATCAAGGGCAATGGTGATATATATGCGGATTAGTCACCAAAAAAAAAACAACTCAACAAATGGCTACAATTTAAGGAATGTGTTTAGTGGCGGCATCAGATTCCTAATTGATGGAGAAAAGTCTGGTGCCAAGAAAAGCTGCTTTTAGGAGGTTGTCAAGTGTTTTCGCTCGATGGTAACATTCTTCGGTGGTTGGTTTGGCCCTTGTTCCTGTAACTCGAATCCTAGCTCGGTATATCCCATTTTAATTTTACACCATTGTGAACCTTACACTTTTTTTACTCTCTGATCGAGGTTCTCGGCATTGAAAAATCTTCGTAAACAAAATCACACGTGTATATGTTGACATTTAAGGGATATACAGTCATGAAAATCAACGGCAATGGTGATATATATGCGGATTAGACAAAAAAACACTCAACAAATGACTACAATTTAAGGAATGTGTTTAGTGATGGCGTCAGATTCCTAATTGATGGAGAAAGGTCTGGTGGCAAGAAAAGCTGCTTCTAGGAGGTTGTCAAGTGTTTTCGCTCGACGATTCGATTCTTGGGTGGTTGGTTTGGCCCTTGTTCCTTTAACTCGAATCCTTGCCCGGTATATCCCATTTTAATTTTACACCATTGTGAAACTTACGCCTTTTTTACTCTCTGATCGAGTTTCTCGGTATTTAAATATCTTCGTAAACTAAACCACACGTGTATATGTTGACATTTAAGAGATATACGGTCAAGAAAATCAAGGGCAAAGGTGATATATATGTGGATTAGACACCAAAAAAACACTCAACAAATGGCTACAATTTAAGGAATGTGTTTAGTGACGGCATCAGATTCCTAATTGATGGAGAAAGGTCTGATGGCAAGAAAAGTTGCTTCTAGGAGGTTGTCAAGTATTTTCGCTCGACGATTCCATATTTGGGTGGTTGGTTTGGCCCTTGTTCCTGTAACTTGAATCCTAACCCGGTATAACCCATTTTAATTTTACACCATTGTGAACCTTACGCCTTTTTTACTCTCTGATCGAGGTTCTCGGCATTGAAAAATCTTCGTAAACTAAATCACACGTGTATATGTTGACATTTAAGAGATATACGGTCAAGAAAATCAAGGGCAATGGTGATATATATGCGGATTAGACACAAAAAAAAAACTCAACAAATGAGTACAATTTAAGGAACGTGTTTAGTGACGGCATCAGATTCCTAATTGATGCAGAAAGGTCTGGTGGCAACAAAAGCTGCTTCTAGGAGGTTGTCAAGTCTTTTCGCTTGACGATTCCATTCTTGGGTGGTTGGTTTGGCCCTTGTTCCTGTAAGTCGAATCCTAGCCCGATATATCCCATTTTAATTTTACACCATTGTGAACCTTACGCCTTTTTTACTCTCTGATTGTGGTTCTCGGCTTTGAAAAATCTTCGTAAACTAAATCACACGTGTATATGTTGACATTTAAGAGATATACAGTCAAGAAAATCAAGGGTGATGGTGACATATATGCGGATTAGACACTAAAAAAACAGTCAACAAATGGCTACAATTTAAGGAATGTGTTTAGTGACGGCATCAGATTCCTAATTGATGGAGAAAGGTCTGGTGGCAAGAAACGCTGCTTTTAGGAGGTTGTCAAGTGTTTTCGCTAGACGATTACATTTTTCGGTGGTTGGTTTGGCCCTTGTTCCTGTAACTCGAATCCTAGCCCGGTATATCCCATTTTAATTTTACACCATTGTGAACCTTACGCTTTTTTTACTCTCTGATCGAGGTTCTCGGCATTGAAAAATCTTCGTAAACAAAATCACACGTGTATATGTTGACATTTAAGAGATATACAGTCATGAAAATCAACGGCATTGGTGATATATATGCGGATTAGAAAAAAAAAAAAACACTCAACAAATGACTACAATTTAAGGAATATCTTTAGTGATGGCGTCAGATTCCTAATTGATGGAGAAAGGTCTAGTGGCAAGAAAAGCTGCTTCTATGAGGTTGTCAAGTGTTTTCGCTCGAAGATTCCATTCTTGGGTGGTTGGGTTGTCCCTTGTTCCTGTAACTCGAATCCTAGCCCGGTATATTGCATTTTAATTTTACACCATTGTGAAACTTACGCATTTTTTACTCTCTGATCGAGGTTCTCGGTATTTAAAAATCTTCGTAAACTAAACCACACGTGTATATGTTGACATTTAAGAGATATACGGTCAAGAAAATCAAGGGCAATGGTGATATATATGCGGATTAGACACCAAAAAAACACTCAACAAATGGCTACAATTTAAGGAATGTGTTTAGTGACGGCATCAGATTCCTAATTGATGGAGAAAGGTCTGGTGGCAAGAAAAGCTGCTTCTAGGTGGTTGTCAAGTATTTTTGCTCGACGATTCCATACTTGGGTGGTTGGTTTGGCCCTTGTTCCTGTAACTCGAATCCTAACCCGGTATATCCCATTTTAATTTTACACCATTGTGAATCTTACGCCTTTTTTACTCTCTGATCGAGGTTCTCGGCATTGAAAAATCTTCGTAAACTAAATCACACGTGTATATGTTGACATTTAAGAGATATATAGTCAAGAAAATCAAGGGCAATGGTGATATATATGCGGATTAGACACAAAAAAAAACTCAACAAATGACTACAATTTAAGGAATGTGTTTAGTGACGGCATCAGATTCCTAATTGATGGAGAAAGGTCTGGTGGCAAGAATAGCTGCTTCTAGGAGGTTGTCAAGTCTTTTCGCTCGACGATTCCATTCTTGGGTGGTTGGTTTGGCCCTTGTTCCTGTAACTCGAATCCTAGCCCGATATATCCCATTTTAATTTTACACCATTGTGAACCTTACGCCTTTTTTACTCTCTGATCGTGGTTCTCGGCTTTGAAAAATCTTCCTAAACTAAATCACACGTGTATATGTTGACATTTAAGAGATATACAGTTAAGAAAATCAAGGGCAATGTTGATATATATGCGGATTAGACACCAAAAAAAAAAAAACACTCAACAAATGGCTACAATTTAAGGAATGTGTTTAGTGACGGCATCAGATTCCTAATTGATGGAGAAAGGTTTGGTGGCAAGAAAAGCTGCTTCTAGGAGGTTGTTAAGTATTTCGCTCGACGATTCCATCATTGGGTGGTTGGTTTGGCCCTTGTTCCTGTAACTCGAATCCTAACCCGGTATATCCCATTTTAATTTTACACCATTGTGAACCTTACGCCTTTTTTACTCTCTGATCGAGGTTCTCGGCATTGAAAAATCTTCGTAAACTAAATCACACGTGTATATGTTGACATTTAAGAGATATACAGTCAAGAAAATCAAGGGCAATGTTGATATATATGCGGATTAGACACAAAAAAAAAACTCAACAAATGGCTACAATTTAAGGAATGTGTTTAGTGACGGCATCAGATTCCTAATTGATGGAGAAAGGACCGGTGGAAAGAAAAGCTGCTTCTAGGAGGTTGTCAAGTGTTTTCGCTCGACGATTCCATTCTTGGGTGGTTGGTTTGGCCCTTGTTCCTGTAACTCGAATCCTAGCCCGGTATATCCCATTTTAATTTTAGACCATTGTGAACCTTACGCCTTTTTACTCTCTGATCGAGGTTCTCGGCATTGAAAAATCTTCGTAAACTAAAAAACACGTGTATATGTTGACATTTAAGAGATATACAGTCAAGAAAATCAAGTGAAATGGTGATATATATGTGGATTAGACACACAAAAAAAACACTCAACAAATGACTACAATTTAACGAATGTGTTTAGTGACGCCATCAGATCCCTAATTGATGGAGAAAGGTCTGGTGGCAATAAAAGCTGTTTCTAGGAGGTTGTCAAGTGTTTTCGCTCGGCGATTCCATACTTGGGTGGTTGGTGTGTCCCTTGTTCATGTAACTCGAATCCTAGCTCGGTATATCCCATTTTAATTTTACACCATTGTGAACCTTTCGCCTTTTTTACTCTCTGATCGACGTTCTCGGCATTGAAAAATCTTCGTTAACTAAATCACGCGTGTATATGCTGACATTTGAGAGATATACAGTCAAGAAAAACAAGGGCAATGGTGATATATATATGCGGATTAGACACAAAAAAACACTCAATAAATGGCTACAATTTAAGGAATGTGTTTTGTGACGGCATCAGCTTCCTAATTGTTGGAGAAAAGTCTGGTGGCAAGAAAAGCTGCTTCAAGGAGGTTGTCAAGTGTTTTCGTTTGACGATTCCATTCTTGGGTGATTGGTTTGGCCCTTGTTCCTGTAACTCGAATCCTAGCTCGTTATATCCCATTTTAATTTTACACCATTGTGAACCTTTCGCCTTTTTTACTCTCTGATCGAGGTTCTCGGCATTGAAAAATCTTCGTTAACTAAATCACACGTGTATATGTTGACATTTAAGAGATATACAGTCAAGAAAAACAAGGGCAATGGTGATATATATATGCGGATTAGACACAAAAAAACACTCAACAAATGACTACAATTTAAGGAATGTGTTTAGTGACGGCATCAGATTCCTAATTGATGGAGAAAGGTCTGGTGGCAAAAAAAGCTGCTTCTAGGAGGTTGTCAAGTGTTTTCGCTCGACGATTCCATTCTTGGGTGGTTGGTTTGGCCCTTGTTCCTGTAACTCGAATCCTAGCCCGATATATCCCATTATAATTTTACACCATTGTGAACCTTACGCCTTTTTTACTCTCTGATCGAGGTTCTCGGAATTGAAAAATCTTCGAAAACTAAATCACACGTGTATATGTTGACATTTAAGAGATATACAGTAAAGAAAATCAAGGGTGATGGTGACATATATGCGGATTAGACACCACAAAAAACAGTCAACAAATGGCTAGAATTTAAGGAATGTGTTTAGTGACGGCATCAGATTCCTAATTGATGGAGAAAGGTCTGGTGGCAAGAAAAGCTGCTTCTAGGAGGTTGTCAAGTGTTTTCGTTTGACGATTCCATTCTTGGGTGCTTGGTTTGGCCCCTGTTCCTGTAACTCGAATCCTAGCCCGGTATATCCCATTTTAATTTTACTCCATTGTGAACCTTATGCCTTTTTTACTCTCTGATCGAGGTTCTCGGCATTGAAAAATCTTCGTAAACTAAATCACACGTTTATATGTTGACATTTAAGAGATATACAATCAAGAAAATCAAGGGCAATGGTGATATATATGCGGATTTGTCACAAAAAAAAACCACTCAACAAATGGCTACAATTTAAGGAATGTGTTTACTGGCGGCATCTGATTCCTAATTGATGGAGAAAGGTCTGGTGGCAAGAAAAACTGCTTTTAGGAGGTTGTCAAGTGTTTTCGCTCGACGATTACATTCTTCGGTGGTTGGTTTGGCCCTTGTTCCTGTAACTCGAATCCTAGCCCGGTATATCCCATTTTAATTTTACACCATTGTGAACCTTACGCTTTTTTTACTCTCTGATCGAGGTTCTTGGCATTGAAAAATCTTCGTAAACAAAATCACACGTGTATATGTTGACATTTAAGAGATATACAGTCATGAAAATCAACGGCAATGGTGATATATATGCGGATTAGACAAAAAAAAAACACTCAACAAATGACTACAATTTAAGGAATGTGTTTAGTGATGGCGTCAGATTCCTAATTGATGGAGAAAGGTCTGGTGGCAAGAAAAGCTGCTTCTAGGAGGTTGTCAAGTGTTTTCGCTCGACGATTCCATTCTTGGGTAGTTGGTTTGGCCCTTGTTCCTGTAACTCGAATCCTAGCCCGGTATATCCCATTTTAATTTTACACCATTGTGAAACTTACGCCTTTTTTACTCTCTGATCGAGGTTCTCGGTATTTAAAAATCTTCGTAAACTAAACCACACGTGTATATGTTGACATTTAACAGTTCTACGGTCAAGAAAATCAAGGGCAATGGTGATATATATGCGGATTAGACACCAAAAAAACACTCAACAAATGGCTACAATTTAAGGAATGTGTTTAGTGACGGCATCAGATTCCTAATTGATGGAGAAAGGTCTGGTGGCAAGAAAAGCTGCTTCTAGGAGTTTGTCAAGTCTTTTCACTTGACGATTCTATTCTTGGGTGGTTGGTTTGGCCCTTGTTCCTGTAACTCGAATCCTAGCACGATATATCCCATTTTAAGTTTACACCATCGTGAACCTTACGCATTTTTTACTCTCTGATCGTGGTTCTCGGCTTTGAAAAATCTTCGTAAACTAAATCACACGTGTATATGTTGACATTTAAGAGATATACAGTCAAGAAAATCAAGGGTGATGGTGACATATATGCGGATTAGACACCACAAAAAACAGTCAACAAATGGCTACAATTTAAGGAATGTGTTTAGTGACGGCATCAGATTCCTAATTGATGGAGAAAGGTCTGGTGGCAAGAAAAGTTGCTTCTAGGAGGTTGTCAAGTGTTTTCGCTTGACGATTCCATTCTTGGGTGGTTGGTTTGGCCCTTGTTCCTGTAACTCGAATCCTAGCCCGGTATATCCCATTTTAATTTTACTCCATTGTGAACCTTATGCCTTTTTTACTCTCTGATCGAGGTTCTCGGCATTGAAAAATCTTCGTAAACTAAATCACACGTTTATATGTTGACATTTAAGAGATATACAGTCAAGAAAATCAAGGGCAATGGTGATATATATGCGGATTAGTCACAAAAAAAAAACCACTCAGCAAATGGCTGCAATTTAAGGAATGTGTTTAGTGGCGGCATCAGATTCCTAATTGATGGAGAAAGGTCTGGTGGCAAGAAAAGCTGATTTTAGGAGGTTGTCAAGTGTTTTCGCTCGACTATTACATTCTTCGGTGGTTGGTTTGGCCCTTGTTCCTGTAACTCGAATCCTTGCCCGATATATCCCATTTTAATTTTACACCATTGTGAACCTTACGCTTTTTTTACTCTCTGATCGAGGTTCTCGGCATTGAAAAATCTTCGTAAACAAAATCACACGTGTATATGTTGACATTTAAGAGATATACAGTCATGAAAATCAACGGCAATGGTGATATATATGCGGATTAGACAAAAAAAAAACACTCAACAAATGACTACAATTTAAGGAATGTGTTTAGTGATGGCGTCAGATTCCTAATTGATGGAGAAAGGTCTGGTGGCAAGAAAACCTGCTTCTAGGAGGTTGTCAAGTGTTTTCGCTCGACGATTCCATTCTTGGGTGGTTGGTTTGGCCCTTGTTCCTGTAACTCGAATCCTAGGCCAGTATATCCCATTTTAATTTTACACCATTGTGAAACTTAGGCCTTTTTTACTCTCTGATCGAGGTTCTCGGTATTTAAAAATCTTCGTAAACTAAACCACACATGTATATGTTGACATTTAAGAGATATACGGTCAATAAAATCAAGGGCAATGGTGATATATATGCGGATTAGACACCAAAAAAACACTCAACAAATGGCTACAATTTAAGGAATGTGTTTAGTGACGGCATCAGATTCCTAATTGATGGAGAAAGGTCTGGTGGCAAGAAAAGCTGCTTCTAGGAGGTTGTCAAATATTTTTGCTCGACGATTCGATACTTGGGTGGTTGGTTTGGCCCTTGTTCCTGTAACTTGAATCCTAACCCGGTATATCCCATTTTAATTTACACCATTGTGAACCTTGCGCCTTTTTTACTCTCTGATCGAGGTTCTTGGCATTGAAAAATCTTCGTAAACTAAATCACACGTGTATATGTTGACATTTAATAGATATACAGTCAAGAAAATCAAGGGCAATGGTGATATATATGCGGATTAGACGCAAAAAAAAAACTCAACAAATGACTACAATTTAAGGAATGTGTTTAGTGACGGCATCAGATTCCTAATTGATGCAGAAAGGTCTGGTGGCAAGAAAAGCTGCTTCTAGGAGGTTGTCAAGTCTTTTCGCTCGACGATTCCGTTCTTGGGTGGTTGGTTTGTCCCTTGTTCATGTAACTCGAATCCTAGCCCGTTATATCCCATTTTTGTTTTACACCATTGTGAACCTTACGCCTTTTTTACTCTCTGATCGAGGTTCTCGGCATTGAAAAATCTTTGTAAACTAAATCACACGTGTATATGTTGACATTTAAGAGATATACAGTCAAGAAAATCAAGGGCAATGGTGATATATATGCGGATTAGACACCAAAAGAAAAAACACTCAACAAATGGCTACTATTTAAGGAATGTGTTTAGTGACGGCATCAGATTCCTAATTGATGGAGAAATGTCTGGTGGCAAGAATAACTGCTTCTAGGAAGTTGTCAAGTGTTTTCGCTTGACGATTCCATTCTTGGGTGGTTGGTTTGGCCCTTGTTCCTGTCACTCGAATCCTAGCCCGGTATATCCAATATTAATTTTACACCATTGTGAACCTTACGTCTTTTTTACTTTCTGATCGAGGTTCTCAGACTTGAAAAATCTTCGTAAACTAAATCACACTTTTATATGTTGACATTTAAGAGATATACAATCAAGAAAATCAAGGGCAATGGTGATATATATGTGGATTAGACACCAAAAAAAAACACTCAACAAATGGCTACAATTTAAGGAATGTGTTTAGTGACGGCATCAGATTCCTAATTGATGGAGAAAGGTCTGGTGGCAAGAAAAGCTGCTTCTAGGAGGTCGTCAAGTGTTTTCGCTGGACGATTCCATTCTTGGGTGGTTGGTTTGGCCCTTGTTCCTGTAACTCGAATCTTAGCCCGTTATATCCCATTTTTGTTTTACACCATTGTGAACCTTACGCCTTTTTTACTATCTGATCGAGGTTCTCGGCATTGAAAAATCTTGGTAAATTAAATCACACTTGTATATGTTGACATTTAAGAGATATACAATCAACAAAATCAAGGGCAATGGTGATATATACGCGGATTAAACACAAAAAAAAAACACTCAACAAATGGCTACAGTTTGAGGAATGTGTTTAGTGACGAAATCAGATTCCTAATTGATGGAGAAAGGTCTGGTGGCAAGCAAAGCTGCGTCTAGGAGGTTGACAAGTGTTTTCGCTCTACGATTCCATTCTTGGGTGGTTGGTTTGGCTCTTGTTCTGGTAACTCGAATCCTAGCCCGGTATTTCCCATTTCAATTTTGCACCATTGTGAACCTTACGCATTTTTTACTCTCTGATCGAGGTTCTCGGCATTGAAAAATCTTCGTAAACTAAATCACACGTGTATATGTTGACATTTCAGAGATATACAGTCAAGAAATTAAGGGTAATGGTGATATATATGCGGATTAGACACAAAAAAAAAACACTCAACAAATGGCTACAATTTAAGTAATGTGTTTAGTGACGGCATCAGTTTCCTAATTGATGGAGAAAGGTCCGGTGGCAAGAAAAGCTGATTCTTGGAGGTTGTCAAGTGTTTTCGCTCGACGATTCCATTCTTGGGTGGTTGGTTTGGCCCTTGTTCCTATAACTCGATTCCTAGCCCGGTATATCTCATTTTAATTTTACACCATTGTGAACCTTACGCCTTTTTTACTCTCTGATCGAGGTTCTCGGCATTGAAAAATCTTCGTAAACTAAATCACACGTGTATATGTTGACATTTAAGAGATATATAGTCAAGAAAATCAAGGGCAATGGTGATATATATGCGGATTAGACACAAAAAAAAACTCAACAAATGACTACAATTTAAGGAATGTGTTTAGTGACGGCATCAGATTCCTAATTGATGCAGAAAGGTCTGGTGGCAAGAAAAGCTGCTTCTAGGAGGTTGTCAAGTCTTTTCGCTCGACGATTCCATTCTTGGGTGGTTGGTTTGGCCCTTGTTCCTGTAACTCGAATCCTAGCCCGATATATCCCATTTTAATTTTACACCATTGTGAACCTTACGCCTTTTTTACTCTCTGATCGTGGTTCTCGGCTTTGAAAAATCTTCGTAAACTAAATCACACGTGTATATGTTGACATTTAAGAGATATACAGTCAAGAAAATCAAGGGCAGTGTTGATATATATGCGGATTAGACACCAAAAAAAAAACACTCAACAAATGGCTACAATTTAAGGAATGTGTTTAGAGACAGCATCAGATTCCTAATTGATGGAGAAAGGTCTGGTGGCAAGAAAAGCTGCTTCTAGGAGGTTGTCAAGTATTTCGCTCGACGATTCCATCATTGGGTGGTTGGTTTGGCCCTTGTTCCTGGAACTCGAATCCTAACCCGGTATATCCCATTTTAATTTTACACCATTGTGAACCTTACGCCTTTTTTACTCTCTGATCGAGGTTCTCGGCATTGAAAAATCTTCGTAAACTAAATCACACGTGTATATGTTGACATTTAAGAGATATACAGTCAAGAAAATCAAGGGCAATGTTGATATATATGCGGATTAGACACACAAAAAAAAAAAAAAAAAAAAAACTCAATAAATGGCTACAATTTAAGGAATGTGTTTAGTGACGGCATCATATTCCTAATTGATGGAGAAAGGTCCGGTGGCAAGAAAAGCTGCTTCTAGGAGGTTGTCAAGTGTTTTCGCTCGACGATTCCATTCTTGGGTGGTTGGTTTGGCCCTTGTTCCTGTAACTCGAATCCTAGCCCGGTATATCCCATTTTAATTTTAGACCATTGTGAACCTTACGCCTTTTTACTCTCTGATCGAGGTTCTCAGCATTGAAAAATCTTCGTAAACTAAAAACCACGTGTATATGTTGACATTTAAGAGATATACAGTCAAGAAAATCAAGGGCAATGGTGATATATATGTGGATTAGACACAAAAAAAAAAACACTCAACAAATGACTACAATTTAATGAATGTGTTTAGTGACGCCATCAGATTCCTAATTGATGGAGAAAGGTCTGGTGGCAATAAAAGCTATTTCTAGGAGGTTGTCAAGTGTTTTCGCTTGGCGATTCCATACTTGGGTGGTTGGTGTGTCCCTTGTTCATGTAACTCGAATCCTAGCTCGGTATATCCCATTTTAATTTTACACCATTCTGAAGCTTTCGCCTTTATTACTCTCTGATCGAGGTTCTCGGCATTGAAAAATCTTCGTTAACTAAATCACGCGTGTATATGTTGACATTTAAGAGATATACAGTCAAGAAAAACAAGGGCAATGGAGATATATATATGCGGATTAGACACAAAAAAACACTCAATAAATGACTACAATTTAAGGAATGTGTTTTGTGACGGCATCAGATTCCTAATTGATGGAGAAAAGTCTGGTGGCAAGAAAAGCTGCTTCTAGGAGGTTGTCAAGTGTTTTCGTTCGACGATTCCATTCTTGGGTGATTGGTTTGGCCCTTGTTCCTGTAACTCGAATCCTAGCGCGGTATATCCCATTTTAATTTTACACCATTGTTAACCTTTCGCCTTTTTTACTCTCTGATCGAGGTTCTCGGCATTGAAAAATCTTCGTTAACTAAATCACGCGTGTATATGTTGACATTTAAGAGATATACAGTCAAGAAAAACAATGGCAACGGTGATATATATATGCGGATTAGACACAAAAAAACACTCAACAAATGACTACAATTTAAGGAATGTGTTTAGTGACGGCATCAGATTCCTAATTGATGGAGAAAGGTCTGGTGGCAAAAAAAAGCTGCTTCTAGGAGGTTGTCAAGTGTTTTCGCTCGACGATTCCATTCTTGGGTGATTGGTTTGGCCCTTGTTCCTGTAACTCGAATCCTAGCCCGATATATCCCATTATAATTTTACACCATTGTGAACCTTACGCCTTTTTTACTCTCTGATCGAGGTTCTCGGAATTGAAAAATCTTCGAAAACTAAATCACACGTGTATATGTTGACATTTAAGAGAAATACAGTCAAGAAAATCAAGGGTGATGGTGACATATATGCGGATTAGACACCACAAAAAACAGTCAACAAATGGCTACAATTTAAGGAATGTGTTTAGTGACGGCATCAGATTCCTAATTGATGGAGAAAGGTCTGGTGGCAAGAAAAGCTGCTTCTAGGAGGTTGTCAAGTATTTCGCTCGACGATTCCATCATTGGGTGGTTGGTTTGGCCCTTGTTCCTGTAACTCGAATCCTAACCCGGTATATCCCATTTTAATTTTACACCATTGTGAACCTTACGCCTTTTTTACTCTCTGATCGTGGTTCTCGGCTTTGAAAAATCTTCGTAAACTAAATCACACGTGTATATGTTGACATTTAAGAGACATACAGTCAAGAAAATCAAGGGCAATGTTGATATATATGCGGATTAGACACAAAAAAAAAAAACACTCAACAAATGGCTACAATTTAAGGAATGTGTTTAGTGACGGCATCAGATTCCTAATTGATGGAGAAAGGTCTGGTGGCAAGAAAAGCTGCTTCTAGGAGGTTGTCAAGTATTTCGCTCGACGATTCCATCATTGGGTGGTTGGTTTGGCCCTTGTTCCTGTAACTCGAATCCTAACCCGGTATATCCCATTTTAATTTTACACCATTGTGAACCTTACGCCTTTTTTACTATCTGATCGAGGTTCTCGGCATTGAAAAATCTTCGTAAACTAAATCACACGTGTATATGTTGACATTTAAGAGATATACAGTCAAGAAAATCAAGGGCAATGTTGATATATATGCGGATTAGACAAAAAAAAAAAAAAAAACTCAACAAATGGCTACAATTTAAGGAATGTGTTTAGTGACGGCATCAGATTCCTAATTGATGGAGAAAGGTCCGGTGGCAAGAAAAGCTGCTTCTAGGAGGTTGTCAAGTGTTTTCGCTCGACGATTCCATTCTTGGGTGGTCGGTTTGGCCCTTGTTCTTGTAACTCGAATCCTAGCCCGGTATATCCCATTTTGATTTTAGACCATTGTGAACCTTACGCCTTTTTACTCTCTGATCGGGGTTCTCGGCATTGAAAAATCTTCGTAAACTAAAAAACACGTGTATATGTTGACATTTAAGAGATATACAGTCAAGAAAATCAAGGGCAATGGTGATATATATGTGGATTAGACACAAAAAAAACACTCAACAAATGACTACAATTTAACGAATGTGTTTAGTGACGCCATCAGATTCCTAATTGATGGAGAAAGGTATGGTGGCAATAAAAACTGTTTCTAGGAGGTTGTCAAGTGTTTTCGCTCGGCGATTCCATACTTGGGTGGTTGGTGTGTCCCTTGTTCATGTAACTCGAATCCTAGCTCGGTATATCCCATTTTAATTTTACACCATTGTGAACCTTTCGCCTTTTTTACTCTCTGATCGAGGTTCTCGGCATTGAAAAATATTTGTTAACTAAATCAAGCGTGTATATGTTGACATTTAAGAGATATACAGTCAAGAAAAACAAGGGCAATGGTGATATATATATGCGGATTAGACACAAAAAAACACTCAATAAATGGCTACAATTTAAGGAATGTGTTTTGTGACGGCATCAGATTCCTAATTGATGGAGAAAAGTCCGGTGGCAAGAAAAGCTGCTTCTAGGAGGCTGTCAAGTGTTTTCGCTCGACGATTCCATTCTTGGGTGGTTGGTTTGGCCCTTGTTCCTGTAACTCGAATCCTAGCCCGGGATATCCAATTTTAATCTTACACCATTGTGAACCTTACGCCTTTTTTACTCTCTGATCGAGGTTCTCGGCATTGAAAAATCTTCGTAAACTAAATCACACGTGTATATGTTGAGATTTAATAGATATACAGTCAAGAAAATCAAGAGCAATGGTGATATATTTGCGGATTAGACCCAAAAAAAAACACTTTACAAATGGCTAAAATTTAAGAAATGTGTTTAGTGACGGCATCAGATTCCTAATTGATGGAGAAAGGTCTAGTGGCAAGAAAAGCTGCTTCTAGGAGGCTGTCAAGTGTTTTCGCTCGACGATTTCATTCTTGGGTGGTTGGTTTGGCCCTTGTTCCTATAACTCGAATTCTAGCCCGATATATCCCATTTTAATTTTACACCATTGTGAACCTTATGCCTTTTTACTCTCTGATCGAGGTTCTAGGCATTGAAAAATCTTCGTAAACTAAATCACACGTGTATATGTTGACATTTAAGAGATATACAGTCAAGAAAATCAAGGGCAATGGTGATATATATGCGGATTAGACACAAAAAAAACACTCAACAAATGGCTACAATTTAAGGAATGTGTTTAGTGACGGCATCAGATTCCTAATTGATGGAGAAAGGTCTGGTGGCAAGAAAAACTGCTTCTAAGATGTTGTCAATTGTTTTCGCTCGACGATTCCATTCTTGGGTGGTTAGTTTGGCCCTATTTCCTTTAACTCGAATCCTAGCCCAGTATATCCCATTTTAATTTTACACCATTGTGAACCTTACGCCTTTTTTACACTCTGATCGAGATTCTCGGCATTGAAAAATCTTCGTAAACTAAATCACACGTGTATATGTTGACATTTAAGATATATATAGTCAAGAAAATCAAGGGCAATGGTGATATATATGCGTATTAGACACCAAAAAAAAACTCAACAAATGGATACAATTTAAGGAATGTGTTTAGTGACGCCATTAGATTCCTAATTGATGGAGAAAGGTCTGGTGGCAAAAAAAGCTGCTTCTAGGAGGTTGTCAAGTGTTTTCGCTCGTCAATTCCATTCTTAGGTGGTTGGTTTGGCCCTTGCTCCTGTAACTCGAATCCTAGCCCGGTATATCCCATTTTAATTTTACACCATTGTGAAACTTACGCCTTTTTTACTCTCCGATCGCGGTTCTCGGCGTTGAAAAATCTTCGTAAATTAAATCACACGTGTATATGTTGACATTTACGAGATATACAGTCAAGAAAATCAAGGGCAATGGTGATATATATGCGGATTAGACACCAAAAAAACACTCAACAAATGGCTTCAATTTAAGGAATGAGTTTAGTGACGGCATCAGATTCCTAATTGATGGAGAAATGTCTGGTGGCAAGAAAAGCTGCTTCTAGGAGGTTGTCAATTGTTTTCACTCGACGATTCCATTCTTGGGTGGTTGGTTTGGCCCTTGTTCCTGTAACTCGAATCCTAGCCCGGTATATCCCATTTTAATTTTACACCATTGTGAACCATACGCCTTTTTTAATCTCTGATCGAGGTTCTCGGCATTGAAAAATCTTCGTAAACTAAATCACACGTGTATAAGTTGACATTTAGGAGATATACATTCAAGAAAATCAAGGGCAATGGTGATATATATGCGGATTAGACACCGAAAAAAAACACTCAACAAATGGCTACAATTTAAGGAATGTGTTTAGTGACAGCATTAGATTCCTAATTGATGGAGAAAGGTCTGGTGGCAAGAAATTGTCAATTGTTTTCGCTCAACGATTCCGTTCTTGGGTGGTTGGTTTGGCCCTTGTTCCTGTAACTCGAGTCCTAGCCCGATATATCCCATTTTAATTTTACACCATTGTGAACCTTACGCCTTTTTTACTCTCTGATCGAGGTTCTCGGCATTGAAAAATCTTCGTAAACTAAATCCCATGTGTATATGTTGACATTTAAGAGATATACAGTCAAGAAAATCAAGGGCAATGGTGATATATATGCGGATTAGATACCAAAAAAAAACACTCAACAAATGGCTACAATTTAAGGAATGTGTTTAGTGACGGCATCAGATTCCTAATTGATGGAGAAAGGTCTGGTGGCAAGAAAAGCAGCTTCTAGGAGGTTGTCAAGTGTTTTCGCTCGGCGATTCCATTCTTGGGTGGTTAGTTTGGCCCTTGTTCCTGTAACTCGAATCCTAGCCCGGTATATCCCATTTTAATTTTACACCATTGTAAACCTTACGCCTTTTTTACTCTCTGATCGAGGTTCTCGGCATTGAAAAATCTTCGTAAACTAAATCACACGTGTATATGTTGACATTTAAGCGATATACAGTCAAGAAAATCAAGGGCAATGGTGATATATATGCGGATTAGACACCAAAAAAAACACTCAACAAATGGCTACAATTTAAGGAATGTGTTTAGTGACGGCATCAGATTCCTAATTGATTGAGAAAGGTCTGGTGGAAAGAAAAGCTGCATCTAGGAGGTTGTCAAGTGTTTTCGCTCGACGATTCCATTCTTGGATGGTTGGTTTGGCCCTTGTTCCTATAACTCGAATCCTAGACCGGTATATCCCATTTTAATTTTACACCATTATGAACCTTACGCATTTTTTACTCTCTTATCGAGTTTCTCGGCATTGAAAAATCTTCGTAAACTAAATCACACGTGTATGTGTTGACATTTAAGAGATATACAGTCAAGAAAATCAAGGGCAATGGTCATATATATGCGGATTAGACCCCAAAAATAACACTCAACAAATGGCTACAATTTAAGGAATGTGTTTAGTGACGGCATCAGATTCCGAATTAATAGAGAAAGGTCTGGTAGCAAGAAAAGCAGTTTCTAGGAGGTTGTCAAGTGTCTTCGCTCGACAATTCCATTCTTGGGTGGTTGGTTTGGCCATTGTTCCTGTAACTCGAATCCTCGCCCGGTATATCCCATTTTAATTTTACACCATTGTGAACCTTAAGCCTTTTTTACTCTCTGATCGAGGTTCTCGGCATTGAAAAATCTTCGTAAACTAAATCACACGTGTATATGTTGACATTAAGATATATACAGTCAAGAAAATCAACGGCAATGGAGATATATGTGCGTATTAGACACCAAAAAAAACACTCAACAAATGGCTACAATTTAAGGAATGTGTTTAGTGACGGCATCAGATTCCTAATTGATGGAGAAAGGTCTGGTGGCAAGAAAAGCTGCTTCTAGGAGGTTATCAAGTGTTTTTGCTCGACGATTCCATTCTTGGGTGGTTGGTTTGGCCCTTGTTCCTGTAACTCGAATCCTAGTCCGGTATATCCCAAATTAATTTTACACCATTGTGAACCTTACGCTTTTTTACTCTCTGATCACGGTTCTCGGCATTGAAAAATCTTCGTAAACTAAATCACACGTGTATATGTTGACATTTAAGAGATATACAGTCAAGAAAATCAAGGGAAATGGTGATATATATGCGGATTAGACACAAAAAAAAAACACTCAACAAATGGCTACAATTTAAGGAATGTGTTTAGTTACGGCATCAGATTCCTAATTGATGGAGAAAGGTCTGGTGGCAAGAAAAGCTGCTTCTTGGAGGTTGTCAAGTGTTTTCGCTCGACGATTTCATTCTTGGGTGGTTGGTTTGGTCCTAGTTCCTGTAACTCGAATCATAGCCCGGTATATCCCACTTTAATTTTACACCATTGTGAACCTTACGCCTTTTTTTACTCTCTGATCGAGGTTCTCGGCATTGAAAAATTTTCGTAAACTAAATCACACGTGTATATGTTGACATTTAAGAGATATTCAGTCAAGAAAATCAAGGGAAATGGTGATATATATGCGGATTAGACACAAAAAAAAAAAAACACTCAACAAATGGCTACAATTTAAGGAATGTGTTTAGTGACGAAATCAGATTCCTAATTGATGGAGAAAGGTCTGGTGGCAAGAAAAGCTGCTTCTAGGAGGTTCTCAAGTGTTTTCGCTCGACGATTCCATTCTTGGGTGGTTGGTTTGGCCCTTGTTCCTGTAACTCGAATCCTAGCCCGGGATATCCAATTTTAATCTTAGACCATTGTGAACCTTACGCCTTTTTTACTCTCTGATCGAGGTTCTCGGCATTGAAAAATCTTCGTAAACTAAATCACACGTGTATATGTTGAGATTTAATAGATATACAGTCAAGAAAATCAAGAGCAATGATGATATATATGCGGATTAGACACAAAAAAAAAACACTTAACAAATGGCTACAATTTAAGGAATGTGTTTAGTGACGGCATCAGATTCCTAATTGATGGAGAAAGGTCCGGTGGCAAGAAAAGCTGCTTTTAGGAGGATGTCAAGTGTTTTCGCTCGACGATTTCATTCTTGGGTGGTTGGTTTGACCCTTGTTCCTATAACTCGAATCCTAGCCCGGTATATCCCATTTTAATTTTACACCATTGTGAACCTTACGCCTTTTTACTCTCTGATCGAGGTTCTCGGCATTGAAAAATCTTCGTAAACTAAATCACACGTGTATATGTTGACATTTAAGAGATATACAGTCAAGAAAATCAAGGGCAATGGTGATATATATGCGGATTAGACACAAAAAAACACTCAACAAATGGCTACAATATAAGGAATGTGTTTAGTGACAAGATCAGATTCCGAATTGATGGAGAAAGGTCTGGTAGCAAGAAAAGCTGTTTCTAGGAGGTTGTCAAGTGTTTTCGCTCGACAATTCCATTCTTTGGTGGTTGGTTTGGCCATTGTTCCGTAACTCGAATCCTAGCCCGGTATATCCCATTTTAATTTTACACCATTGTGAACCTTAAGCCTTTTTTACTCTCTGATCGAGGTTCTCGGCATTGAAAAATCTTCGTAAACTAAATCACACGTGTATATGTTGACATTAAGATATATACAGTCAAGAAAATCAACGGCAATGGTGATATATGTGCGGATTAGACACCAAAAAAAAACATTCAACAAATGGCTACAATTTAAGGAATGTGTTTAGTGACGGCATCAGATTCCTAATTGATGGAGAAAGGTCTAGTGGCAAGAAAAGCTGCTTCTAGGAGGTTGTCAAGTGTTTTCGCTCGACGATTCCATTCTTGGGTGGTTGGTTTGGCCCTTGTTCCTGTAACTCGAATCCTAGTCCGGTATACCCCATTTTAATTTTACACCATTGTGAACCTTACGCTTTTTTTACTCTCTGATCACGGTTCTCGGCATTGAAAAATCTTCGTAAGCTAAATCACACGTGTATATGTTGACATTTAAGAGATATACAATCAAGAAAATCAAGGGCAATGGTGATATATATGTTGATTAGACACAAAAAAAAAACACTCAACAAATGGCTACAATTTAAGGAATGTGTTTAGTTACGGCATCAGATTCCTAATTGATGGAGAAAGGTCTGGTGGCAAGAAAAGCTGCTTCTTGGAGGTTGTCAAGTGTTTTCGCTCGACGATTTCATTCTTGGGTGGTTGGTTTGGCCCTAGTTCCTGTAACTCGAATCATAGCCCGGGATATCCCACTTTAATTTTACACCATTGTGAACCTTACGCCTTTTTTTACTCTCTGATCGAGGTTCTCGGCATTGAAAAATCTTCGTAAACTAAATCACACGTGTATGTGTTGACATTTAAGAGATATACAGTCAAGAAAATCAAGGGCAATGGTCATATATATGCGGATTAGACCCCAAAAATAACACTCAACAA